>OZ012735.1:662841171-664041171 GCA_963859935.3 Lathyrus sativus
GTGCTTTTTGAATCTTTGAGCTGAATCTAATAGACTTGTCCATATGCACAATCTTCTTACACTAAGCTTGAATTCTGGAATGGTGAACTTTGAACTCGAACGTATTAGTCACGTCCCTGTGGTGCTTGGCTGTGAGAGTTTATACCTTGACATTACTGTTCCTGCACAAGCCGGTTAGTTATGATAAAATATGCACGCAAAAGTGAGGAGATAATATGCGAGAAAAAGTGCACAAAGAGGTGGAATCTTGAGGTAAAAAATTAGGGTGCGACAATTTAGATGTTCGTTGACCAAAGATAAAAAAAATGATGTAGAATAAGAAAATAAAAATGAAATAAAAATAGAAATAATAAAAACATAAGAATGGTAAACCATGAATCAATCGATATATTATAAAATAAATATTTATAAAAGAATATCATAAAAGAAAAAACTAAGTAAGTGAATTAAAATAAAATGAACAAAAACCTATGAAGGGGGCGCAAAAAAAAAAGAATAATGGGTGATGTGTGTGGGAGAGAAACAAAACCAGATGGGCCTGAGCCCATGAGGAAAAAAAAAAAAAACAGGGGTGGGGGCGTGAAAATTGAAGGAGTATGTAGACATGGATCATACGGGCTCATAAGCCCATCAGCCTAACAGAAAACACATTTTCTAAAAAAAGAAAAGGGGGAAAAGAAAATCAAAAGGGCCACATGGGCCAACACCACATGGATCGAACAACAACAACATTGCTTTGTTAAAAGAACCTAAATCAAAACAAAAAAGCAAATAATGGAAACACAAATTAATAAGAGTAATTCGTGTTCACAAGAGTACGTTGAGAAAAATATTGAGATGAACCAAGTGATTTGTAAATGAGATTTGCCATACCAATATTGAAATGATTCAAAATCTTGGCAATCATAGAGGGATAACACAAGGATGTACCTTTGTTACATGACCTGACAAAGAACATGTGATACAGAAAGTAATGTGGCCAACTTATCTAGATCTTATGCAGCAAAACATAAACCAGATGAATTTCAAGAGAATCAACTCTTGAGAAGCCACCTTTCTTAGGGCATAGGATGTGAGACACAATCCACAATAAGATCCTAGAAAGCATCTTCAATTTTCCCATGGAAATAGGATCATAATAGTCCTTCGGACGAGGAGCCTTGAGAATATCACTCAAGTGAACATTCCAATCAAAATCCTTAAGCGTGTTAGAGTTGATTGCCATCTCATTGGTTACCTCCTCATAAAATTCTTCATCAATATTCAGATCACTAATAGTAATTCCAAACAAGGTATTCCATAAATAATTTGTGAAATGATAAGTTTTTTTTTTACCAATAGAGAATTTGAATCTAGTACCATCCTTTTCATGTAGACCAGAGCAAAACACACGGATAAGATCCTCATTTTAGTCTTCAGCTAACTGTAAGAAGTAATCAATGTTTTGATGCTCGACTCACTTCACAACCTCAGGTAGGCACACTCCTTCAATCATATCCTTCTTCCACATGTATTGTCTGACAACGAGACGAGTCATATGCTTGAGCTCAAAATCTTTTGCATATTTCTTTGAAACCAAGGTAAATGGATTCGCTGAGGCAGTAGTGGATGAAGTAGCTTTGTTTTTACCCTTAGCCAAACTTTTGGACTTGGAAGCCATGAATTTTGTTAAAATGAGATATACACACACCAAGTGTTTGTCAAATTTTTTGAATGAAGGATGTGAGAGAATAGAGAACTATGAGTACCCACACACTCCAACACAAGGAATACGTACAACACAACACTAGGAAACAATTACAAAGAGCTAACAAGAAGAAATTTCAGATTAAGATTAAATAAGATGTGTTTGGGGTTTAATGAGAAAACTAGAAGAAAATGGATGGAATTGTGAAGGATATGGTGGAGAGATTTGAAGACAAATGATGAGATAGTGATGAAAAGATAAAATGAAACACAAATTGTGATGAATTTTAAGTGTTATAGTGGATTTGAGATGTTTGAGGTTGTTGTGCATGCAAGCGACAAGAGAGAATGAGATGAAATGTTCCAAAGCTTCACTTATGAGTCGGCCTCGGAACGCATGTGTTGACCTGTCCAGGTCATAGGTCGGCACATAGTGAAGCAAACCAACAATAATTTCAGAAAATTAAGTTATGTGTCGACTTAAAATAACATGTGTCGACCTATATTATAAATTTTCTGAAAAATGTAAAATTAATTTTCATAGGCTGACCTGTACGAAAGTTTGTTGACCTGAAAACTTCAAAACTCTGACTCAAATGGACTTTTAGTGACCTTAAGAGACCTACAATAGCTCAATTTTATTCATGCATACTAACTTGATTAGAGACATATGCATATGATGGATTTTTATGATTTATTTGCTAGAACCATGCAATCATAAAAATTCAAGCATGAATTGGTTCAAGATAAAGATGAAATCTGAAGACAGTTATGTGTAGTTACTATAAGCATGTAAAATGTAACACACAACAGTCACATTGAGATTTTTGTAAGTAAACACACATCACAAATATCATACACATAATTCATCACATACCTTTGAGAAATAAAAAGGTAAAAGAAATACTTACTTACAAAACAAGAAAAAAAGTTTAAAACGATATTACCTCACCGTACACATGGTGGAGGGCGCACTAGCATTCCATAAAGAACTTTCGAATGAAAGTTGAAATAAATGCAACACGTGCCATGAAACATAATCGAGACCAAAACTCTCTGACCACTTTTCTTTTTGTACAAGTATTTGAAAGTGTGACTAAAAATGTATCCAAAAAGGTGATTGACTTGATGATTTTCCTTGATGTTGAACTCTCAATCTTGTTCAATCATGATGATTATCTTACTCCTCCTTATGTTTCATCATCTTAGGTTGATCACTCCTAATTTGACGTACTTGAGTATGCCTTCTTGAAGATAAACCAACATTATTGAACATAATACCTTTCCAACACTTTTTGGATAGAACATTAGTAATCATTCACAAATTTTTACCACTTTAAAGAAAACACTAAGATTTAACCTGATTGGTAACAAAATCATCCTTATTAGTCACATAAATCAAAATAATAAGGACATGTCACAGTGTTGTGCCCCGATGCTCCACAAACGGGATCCCATACTCTCTTCATAGAGTCAAGACATTTTCCTGCATGATTAATAATTAGTGTTAGGTACCCGATATTCATTAGGTCCTTTGGGATTAGTAAAACTTTGGTTGCAACTAGGCATCCATTGAAAGACACCTTTAGGAACAAAAAGTTTCATAAATTTTCACTTTGCAATGGTGTGACCATTTTTGCAACAATAATGATAATACAAGTTAAGAGAATATAATCTTTTGCCATTTGGTTCCTTTTTAATGTAACTATACCTTCTATAAGGATTATAATATGGTAAGTCATATTTGGAAGTATCTACAACAAAAGTAACCTTAGGTTGCAAAGCCTTGTCTAATTTAGCTTTAAGAGTTCTTGACTCCTTTTGCCAAATGTGACAAGTTTCACAACCAAACCACAAAGATTTAGGATCCTCATCTTGATCCTTTAGAATATCTAACATATATTTCCTTAGTGCATCCATATTCTTTTCATTTTTTGGAATCTTAGCTTCTAAATGAGAAATAATTCTCTTATTTGAAGCTAATCTTTTGAAAGCATTTATGGATTATCTTTATAAATTTTCAAAAGATTATTAAATGTGAGAAAAAGCTAAATCATGAGAAGCTTGAAGTTTAGAGTGACTTAAAACCATTTTCTTTCCTTTGTTGGCCATATAGAAAAACTTTGTCGATTCAACACTTGACATAGAGCTATCATCACTTGATGAATCACTTTCGCTCTCCCAAGCAGCATAAACTCTTCTAGATTTTATAGAGGATTTGTGACGATATCTTTACTTTTCTTTCTTGATTTTAGGACACTCTGGCTTAAAGTGACTGAGTTTACCACGGTTGTAACAAGTACTTCCAAACTTTCTTTTTTGTTCTCATCTTCTTTTGAGGAACTTGATAACCTTCTTGATTTATCATAGTATTTATCTGGATATTTGTTACCATATTCCAAAATTTATTTATTGACCCTCTTTATAAACAGTCACATACCTTCTTCGTCAGATTCATTGTCATCTTTAGATTTACATTCCCTAAGCTCATCATTTGAGGACCTTGAGCTAGAAGTCTTTAGAGATATGAACTTCTTCCTTTCTTCTTTGTCATTCTCTTTCTCCTTCTTCACTTTCTTTTCACATTCTTTTTTCATATTTTGCTAACCAAATGAGCTTTTGCTTACGCTCTTCCAACTTAACAAACAAAGTCATGAGATCAAGCGACTTAAGATAATTTACCTCCTTGATGGAGATGAACTTGATCTGCCATTCCCTACTTAAACATCTCAAAATTTTGTTAGCAAGTTCATTGGAAATGGAATTACCTAGTGCATTTAATCAATTGACAAGATGTGTGAACCGTTTTCGCATATCCGCAATGGTTTCACCATGCTCAATATGAAAGAGCTCAAACTTATGATTTAATATGTTGATCCTAGATTGTTTGACATCATTAGTACCCTCATACGAAATCTCTAATGAGTCCCACATAGCCTTGACGGTCTCACAATGAAAAACAAGATAAAACTCATTAACACCCAACGCGGATGTGAGAATATTTTTTGCTTTCCAATCATGTGACCACAATTTCCAATCATTAGCATCCCATTATGCTTCCGATTTAGGTACGGTAACACCTTCATTGGTCATAGTTATTTCATTCAGACCATTTTAAATAGCGTCTCATATACCTTTGTCAACGAAATTGACGTGAATACACATAAGAGCTTTCTAATAGCCATAATTTTCGCAAGTGAAAATTGGTGCTCTATTGTATGCTCTCTTAGGTTTGGTAGCCATTCTTCTAAAAAGTAAATCTGAAGCACGAAATTAATCGGAGATTTCGATACCACTTGTTAGACGATATACTTTGATCTAAAAGGGGGGGGGGTGAATGGATCACAAATGTAAAAACAAAAATTTTGGCAAAAACTGTTTTCAAAAGTTTTATGGCACAACGAAAATATCCCGAGTCGATAAGCAAATCAATGTATTGGAAGTCTCACCAGAAGTTGTTGATGTTATTATGGAGCTGAGTACACTAATCGCCTTGTTGTTGCTGATTTAAACCGCCTCAGAGACTTTTCGAGCAACCTCACCACCAAAACTGGAAATCAAAAGGCTTCCTGGAAGGTTGTTTCTGCGTCTACCAAAAAAGTTTTGGCTATAGAAAAACTTTCTGAACAGAACAAGAAGGAAGTCGAGAAATGCGACAAAAACATTGCAGAATGGGAGAGGCAAATTGTCACCTTGCAAAACAAAATCTCTCAACCCAAAAAATGCAAAACTAACCTTCTTAGTTCTGCCAAGGACGAGGTGGCGAAAGAGATCAAGGTCGGACTTCAACATCTCGAAAAAGCTCAGTAGCTCGGGAAAGAGATTGAAACCATCTCGACCAATAAAACTCTTTGTGAACGCTACCCGACGCTCCAAAGGTTGAAGTATGACAAGATGAATGACTCTCATCCCTTTTGAAGTTTATCCTATAAAACTTTTTGTTTTTTGTTGATCATGACTTTTGGCCCTTTGTGGCATTTCTTCTGGCGAGAACATCTTGACCTTGACTCTCTTATTATAAGATTTCTCTACTCTTTTCTTTTTCCTTTTTTAACAATTCCAAGGCATTGAGCCTTTTTTCATCCAAATCAACCAACTCATCCAATGTCACGTTCCAGTAGGATTCTGATGGAATATCATGGTGCCTTTGAATCATTATTGACTATAGGTAAATTTGCACTGGTAATACTGCATCATGGCCAAACGTTAATCAAAACGGAGTTGCATTAGTCGATTCTTTGGGAGAAGTTCAGCACGCCCAAAGCACCTGATCTAAAGTCTTGTGCCAATATCTAGGCTTCTTCCCCACATGTTTCTTAATTAGACTAACCACTATTTTGTTCGCTGCTTCGACATGGCCATTAGCCTGAGCATAATAGGGCGTAGAAGTTAACAATTTGAAATCCATTTCCTTGGAAAATTCTTGCATCTTTCGACCAGTAAAAACGGATCCTTGATATGTTGTAATGGTCTATGGGATTCCAAATCTATAAATGATATGTTTTTTGATGAATTTGAGTATGTCTTGGTCGACATTTGATTTTTTGATGACGCTGGTCGAATTTCTCCAACTAAATCCAAAGCCCAACCCCTAAAAGGCCATGGTTTGACTATGGAATGTAACTCACTCGCAGGAACATGTTGTATACATGCATGCACTTGGCACCTTTTAGCGAATTCGATACAATCTTTTAACATGGTAGGTCAATACATGCCTTGTCGAAACAACAACCATTTCATCTTGTGGCCTACCTAATGTGCCCCACATGCCCCACTATGGACAATCGAAAGGGTTAAATATGCCTCAGATTCACTAAGGCATTTAAGTAAAATTCCCTCAAGAGTCTTTTTAAATAACTCATTTCCCAAAAGAACATAACTTAAAGCACGATACCTGATTTTCCGCTCTATGGATGCTGTTGGATTTTGCAGATACTTTACTATCGGTTTCCTCTAATTTCCGTCCGTCAAGCTATCTATTGCAAAGATTTCGAAATTATCTTTATCAACGTACCCTAACTTTGTCGTTTTCAAATCTGATGGGGACAATGTGGCTGACAAAACTCTTCCTCTGACTTCGAATGCATCTTGTAATTTTTCTTTCGAAATTTTATACCCAGAAGCAATATGAGCCAAGTCATTAGCCACTTGATTTTCCAATTGAGGTATGTGTCGAATACTAACCATTTCAAATCTTTTTAGTAATCGATTGGCTATTAAAAAGTACATAATAAGGGTTTCTTTAACAAATTTGTACTCTTTTGTGATTTGTTTTACGACTAACTCCAAGTCTCCCATTATTTCAACTCAAGTTGCCCCCAATTCCAACAATATCTCAAGTTTGGTTATTAAAGCCTCATACTCAACCTCATTATTCGAACAGAGACCTTAGAATTTATACTTGAATTTTGTCAGAAGAAATGATCAACACTTCTACAGCGGTTCCATCTCTATGACTAGAGCCATCAAAATATAATTTCCAAGTCTCAAGCTCGAGATAGTTTATATTATTATCATTTATCGAGTGGTCGACTATAAATTCTGCTACCACTTGTCCTTTAACAGCCTATAAAGGCATATATGTTAAAGAATATTCAGTTAAACATAATGCCCATTTACCAATTCGACTATGCGAAATTGATTTAGACAACATGTGTTTAATGATATTGAAATGAGACGAAACATAAACATCAACAGGTTTTATATAATGCTTTAACTTTGTACAAAAAAATACAAGCATAAACACAATTTTTCAACTATGCTATACCTAGTTTCTGCATCATTTAAAACCTCACTAAGGTAGTAAATGACTCTTTCAACACCATTTTCATCCTCTTGGGCCAGCATGCTCCCTAAAGTTTTGTCTGACGCAAATATATATAATCTCATGCTCCTATTCCTACAAGGTGGTGATAGAATAGGAGGATGACTCAAGTAATCCTTGATTTTATCAAATGCTTCTTGTTGAGGTTGTCCCCATTCGAATCCTTCCTTATTGAGTCGAAGCAGAGGTGAGAAGGCTTGAGTCTTCCCGGTGAGATTCGATATGAATATCCTCAAGAAATTAATCTTTCCCAATAGTGACTGTAACTCCTTCTTTGTCGATGGCGCTTTCGCCTCCATTATGGCCTTGGACTTATTCTGGTTTATTTCGAATCCCTTTTTGTGGACCACAAAGCCCAAGAAATCTCCTGCCTGCACACATAAAACACATTTTAGAGGATTCATTTTTAGACCATGTCTTCTCATCCTTTCGAAGATTGTCGATATGATTCTTCCCTCAAACAGACTTAACAACAATATCATCAATGTATATTTGCATAAAAGTCTCTATATAATCATGGAAGATCGAATTTATTTCCCTTTGATACGTTGCCCTAGAATTCTTTAAACCAAAAGGCATCACTACCCATTCGTAAGTGCCTAAGGCCCCAGGATATCAAAATGTTATCTTTGAGACATCTCCTTCAACAATGAAAATTTGGTTATATCCCAAATACCCATCGAGCATACTAGGGTATTTGTGGCCTGCAGCTGAATCGACTAACATCTCTGCCACAAGCATTGAATATTCATCCTTTGGGGTTGCAGCATTTAAATCTCTAAAATTTATGCATACCCTCAAAGAACCATTCTTTTTAATAAGAGGCACAATATTTGCTAACCATTCGACATACCTGGCTGTGCGGATGAGTTTACATCGGAGAATCCTTTTGACCTCCTCTTTGATCTTTGAGAGAATTGTCGGTGCAAACCGCCTTAGATTTTGCTTGATAGGCTTCTTCCCTAGCTTTATTGGCAACTTTAATTTGACTAGATCTCTGTTTAAACCAAGCATCTCGTCATAATCCCATGCGAAATAGTCTTTAAACTCCTTCAATAGTTGGATTACTTTGACCTTGAGTTGTGGGATGATGTTGGAACTTATGTATGTTTGCCTCTTTGTTGCCCCCTCTCCTAGATTAATTTCTTCAAGTAGATCTTGCGCTAACATCTTGATATTGGCTGCCAACGAATCCTTCTCGAAACCCATCGTAGATGGCATCAAGCTTATAGCCTTGTTGCTTTTCCTGAACCTTATCGGGTGGTTCTAGATCGAAGTCCTTACCAGGACCTCCTTTGTATGATTCTTGGTTGGCTTCGACAATCATATTTTCCACTTTAGCCTCTAAGGCCGCTTGTAATTATTTTTCGGCTATGTAACCCGAAATCTTTTTGAGTACTTCAAACTCAGTTATCATCACTGAATTCGCTTCCCCAACCTGTTGGGGTTATCCCAGATGTACCAAGGTATGGAAGGTTGCCTTCTCCTACCACCTCTCTATCCCATCGAAAACCATGGACGAGATATAAATACAACGAACAGTAGACGTCGTCATCTGGGGTGAAAGCAAAGTCATCCAGATTGCATGGAGCAATGTTAGCCAAGTGCTTATCAAAATTGCACCGGTTAACATGATTAATTAGGACCTTGAAATAACCTCGATTAGCCTCAATGTTTTCGACAATATCATCTGGTCGCCGTACTGTAATCCTCTGGTGCATGGAAGATGGTATGGCTCCAATTCCATGGATCCATTCTCGTCCCAACAAGAAGTTATAATTGACCTTTGTTTCAACCACCATAAAGATGGTAGGTCTTGTAACTGTCCCTACTGTAAGGTCGACCTGTAAGGATAGTGCCCACCTTCCCCTCGTAATTCGAGAGTACCATGTTGTGTGGTTTGGTATCTGTGTCAAATTTGTCGATTCTCCTCAGCATAAAGTGCGACATCAAGTTCACCGTAGCGCGATAGTCTACCAAGATTTTATTAACCGCAACATTTTGTACTTTTCCGATAATAAATAGAGGCTTCAAATGATTTCTCATCGCCTCATCTAGTCGCTTGAAGAACACATTATGTTCCTCAACAGAACCCTTATTCATTACATAGTAGCACACTGACTTGTGTGCTGCCATCTCAGCTTCTATATAACTGTCCACCTCTTTGACCTCTGTTATCTGGTCAAATTATCTAGGAAAAACCGATACTACATTCACTATGATATCCAATGAGGTCTTTGACCCAGAGCCGAAATTGTCAGTTAGCATTTCATCTTCATCAATTCCCCGATCGTATTTCTCTTTGGCATCCTCTTCCTGGGTGGCAAACAACTTCCTCCCCACGGATAGCTTCTCGATAGGCTTTGGTTCCTCTTTTTAATCCTTTATGGTAGGCAAGTTAGTACTAGATTCAGCCTTTTCCTCAGCCTCTCTTTGGGCCTTCCTTCTGCGCTGCTCCCTTCTCCAATGGGATATAGACATTGTATTTTTCCCTTTATAGTTCTTTGAGACGTAGGTTGTCTTCTTCGAAGCCTGAAACTCCCTGTGGTAAGCCATTGATGAGCCCCTGTCCACATCGAACGTTTGCCATTTTTGTTGTCCATGATGCTTTCCTTCGACTAGTTTCATCCAACTTCCATTCAAAGACTCAACTGTTGGTTTGAAGGTAGAGGACTCAACTCCTGGCACCCTTTGCTTAGTTTCATCCCGCCTTGAAGAAGATCTTCTTGGGTTAAAACTTTGTTGCCCATAGGAGGCTTTGTGCTCATACCTTTCTTTGGCCTTCCTCATACCCTCTATGTTGTGCGCTGTCTTTTTGTCAAACACAACACTGCACCTTGGGCATATCATAACTTCAGACTCTCCTCTTGCTTTGGGTAAGCAACTTTGTTATACTCTTTCTGTCGACGCTCCTCGTCGACTTCCATGGGGGTTTCTTGTGAGATCTCCACCATGTTGATATCTATATTGACATCGTCAGCAATATCTATTTCACGAAATTTCATTTGAAGGCCATCAACAGCCTTGTCTATTCGAACAAAATCGTCAGTAGTTTCCTTCGTTATCATCGTTAGGTTGGAGTCCTCAGTAACTCCTTCGGAGAAGCCATCAGTAACTCCGCAGTCAAAACTATCAGTAATTTCTTTGATGAAGCCTTCAGTAGCTTCGCGAACAAAATCTTTCATGAAATCCTGGTCGAGATATTCAGTAACCTGGACCAAAACAACATCATTGATGAAGTCTTCAGTGACTTCGATCATGTTGACTGCATTGTCAAAATCTTCAGCGACTTCGATCATGTTGACTTTGTTTGGCTCCATATAATGAGCGTCAACAACTTGTAAAGGGTCAGTGTCAACTTTCATCCGGTTCTTGGAATTCTCCTCGAACTTGAGCCTTCCCTCCAGGATAGCATTCTGAACAAGATCCTTGAAAAGAAAACATTGAGAGGTTTTATGACCCAAGAAATTATGGTATTTACAAAACTCTTTTTTCTTTCTTTGCTCTAAAGGAGGCATTTTAGTACCAGGTGGTACTATCATTTGTCCATCCTTAACTAACAAATCAAAGATTTCGTCACATTTTGTGACGTCGAATGTGTAAGTTTTCTTTGGAAACCTATCATTCTTTTCTGGTTCGACAGGGTTCTTTCCATTCGAATGTGCTAAAACCTTGCAAGAATAGGGTGAGCCTTGTTTCAATTCAGCGAGATCTACTTCATTCTCATCGAAACTCACAAGCTCAATGTAAGGCCTTTCGTCCTCTTCATTGAATTCGACATAGGCTATTCTCTTATTCTTATTTGCCCTAGCCTTTTCTTCTTTCAAGCGTTCTAAATGTCAAACCCTATCGGCCAACTAGGCCATATCCCTCAAATATTGAGTATCTAGTTTCTTCCTAATGGAATAATCCAGGCCCCAGTAGCCATTTCGACTAACTCATGTTCTAGAACTTGTGTGAAACACCTTGACTTGAGAAGTCGAAACCTATTCAAATAATCGTCTATTGACTCAGTAAACTTTAGTTTTATACTAGCCAATTCCTTCAAAATGATCTTTATTTGTCCCATGTAGAACTGCTCATGGAACAAACATTCTAACTCGGTCCAATTATGAATCTAATTTGGAGGTAGGGTTGTGAACCAAGTGAAAGTGTTCTTTGTAAGAGAACTTGGGAAATATTTTACCCTAAGGTTCTCATCATTCGAAATTTCTCTGGCTTCTATCAAATACCTATCCACGTGTTCAACAGTGGACTCAGTAGTATCCCCAAAAAACTTAGTAAACTTAGGAACCTTTGTTCTTGGGGGTAAATCTAACTGAAGGAATTATTCAGATAAGGGTGATGTATAATTTGGTCGTCGAAGGCCAAAATTACTCTGTTACGTGCTATGATTCTTTCGACCATGACAGCCAAATTATTATCTGCTACTACGTTGTTACATCGAACTTGTTGTACAACATTCTCAGCATTCTAGTTCCTATTTACCAAAACTACCCATTGGTTCTTCTTCTCTAGGAATTTGTAGTTGGTTTCTAGGGGGTTCGGCTTCATGTCGTTTGATCATTCCCTGGTTGTCTTGATTTGCCTGGGGTATATTTCCCAGATTTTGTTGAATTTGGTTAATGGCGGTATCTTCGTCGAAAACTACCCCTTGGTTATCTATCATATACTCCCTTGGTGGTTGTCGAGGGGGATTTGGTACACTAAAGAATTCTACAAGGCGCATCATTTGCGTTGCTAATTGTTGATTAGTTTGGGTAGTATTCTAAATAAGAGGCTGAAAGATTTCCCTCATAGTTTGGGACATCGTTTGGATCATTTGAAGGTTACTCTCGTCCATCTGTTGTCTTAAGTATGATGCAGAACTGGTTGTTAAATTTGGCATTTGGGCGGAATACCCTAATCCTAAAGTTTGACTATTTCGACCCATATTTACCCCAGAGCCTGATCCCTATAATGGCGAAGTCATTATGGTTTATGTATATAATGAAGGGGTGTTTTGTAAGTTTTCCATCATCGAAGTTGGCATTCCATAGGGTGGGTATCGAGGCAGGGGTATTGCAAATCCAGGAGGAGGGATACTTTTGAATGCTGAAGCCCTTATTGATGGTGGAGTCTATGGAGGACCCCTTGGCCCAATATAAGTCAGAATGGGTTGTGTATGGGCAACCGAATATGTAGGTATTGAACTTCCCATAGATGGTATTGCATCAAAGACACAATTTTTAAAATGGAAAAATGGTGTTGCATCAATATACATTCTCACGAACTCGTTTCCCTACACGCGGGTACTTTGAGTATATTGAGGATTTTGTATACAATTGAACATGCACACTAATCCTAACACTAATACTTGCTATTTATATTAATAAAAAATAACTGCCATCAACGACTAACGAACTAGATCAAGACAAGTGGCGTTCTACATGTCTTCAACTCTTGGAAGCACTCCACGTGTCTTCTTTGAAAAATGAATAAGAACGAACATTCCCTCATTTATTTGAATTATGTGAGATATTGGATTGAACTCTAGTATGGTCTAAGGGTAGCTTCTGGTTTGACAGGTATTAAGCATGATGTCGATGTCTGTTCGCATGTTGCTGTTGGAGTAATACGTTTTATAGTTGAAGTTTGTTCTAACATGAATTAGTCAACATCGCTAGGTGTGTTAGCATATTGAATTGGGCCTTGCTTGTAAGTCCAATTATTTTAAGTTAGCTTGTACCCCAAGTTATCTTGTAATGGGTAATTGTTAAAAAAAACCCATTAGGTTAGTGTGCTATTTTTCATATAAATAGGATGCTAGTCTCTCATCTTGGTATAAGGAAAAATAGGAAGATAAAATCCTAATTTCAAGAGAGAGAGGTTATTTTGTTATTCTTGTATACTTGTATTCTTGTTCTATGAGTAAGGAAAGAATAATAGTTTATAACCAGTTCTTGTTGTTCCTTGTTGTTTTACCTTGTTATCTTTGTTAACCCTAACCCTTGTGTGTTTCTTGATCATAAAGAAATAGTTTATATTTTGTTTCAAGACATCTGATTCACAACAAATTGGTGCGATGAGCATGAAGAAGATGTCTTCAACAAAGTATGAGATTGAAAAGTTCACCGGAGTGAACGACTTTGGTCTGTGGCGCTTGAAGATGAAAGCTCTACTGGTTCAACAGTGTTGTTTAGAAGCGTTGAAGGGAGAGGTAGCTATGGACGTTGCCTTGATGAAAAAAGAAAAGACGAACATGATTGAGAAAGCCCACAGTGCAATGTTATTGAGCCTTGGCGATAAGGTTCTTCGACAGGTATCAAAGGAGAGTGCAACATTGGGATTATGGGTGAAACTTGAAAGTTTGTACATGACCAAATCTCTGGTGAATCGACTCTACCTGAAGCAAGCTTTGTATTCATTCAAGATGAGTGAAGAAAAAGTGTTGGCTGAGCAATTGGATATGTTCAACAAGCTGATTCTTGATCTTGAGAATATTGATGTGAAGATCGATGATGAAGATCAAGCACTGCTGTTGTTGTGTGCTTTCCCCAGAACACATGCTCACTTCAAATAAACTCTCTTGTATGGAAGGGAGTCCCTGACCTTTGAAGAAGTTCAATCAGCCTTGTATTCTAAAGAATTGAACAAACGAAAGGAGTATAAACCTTCAACGGTGGGTGAAGGTTTGGCCGTTAAGGGAAAATTCTTGCGAAAGGATGGTAAGCTCGACAAGAAGAAAGGTAAAAGTGAGCAAAAATCTTATAGTGGCAAAACATCTGGTATTCGATGTTATCACTGTAAGAAGGAGGGTCACACAAGAAAGGTGTGCCCTGAACACCTAAAAGATCATGAGGTAATGGAAACGCAACCATTATTCAATATGACTTCGACTCATCTGATGTTCTCGTGGTTTCAAGTGGCGACTCGAGAAAAGAGTGGATTATGGATTCAGGTTGCACTTGGAACATGACTCCAAATAGAGAATTGTTCGAGGAGCTATATGATCAAGATGGTGGATCTATGCTGTTGGGAAACAATAAGTCTTGCAAAATTGTAGGTATTGGATCTGTGAGATTCAAGATCCATGATGAGTCAATAAGGTTATTAACTGAAGTCAGGTATGTACCTGACTTGAAGAGAAATTTGATTTCTCTTGGTGAATTCGATAGAAAGGGATATGTTTTTCAAGGAGAGAAAAATATCCTAAGAGTCATGAAGGGGTCAAAGGAAGTCTTGAGAGGTATGAAGAAACAAGGCTTATATACTCTTGAGGCTGAGGTTGTAAGTAGTTTGACAAATGTTGCATCCACGAAACCTGTGTCGAAGACAAAATTATGGCACATGAGATTGGGCCATGTCAATGAAAGAGGCCTGGTCGAATTAAGGAAGCAGAACCTGCTGGGAGGTGACAAATTCGAAAAGTTGGAGTTTTGTGAATCTTATGTATTTGGTAAATCATGTAGGGCGAAGTTTAACAAAGGCAAGCAAAGAACATATGGGTCCCTGGATTACATTCATGCTGATCTTTGGTGACCTATAAGGAATCCTTCACCCTCAGGTGCAAAGTATTTTATATCCATAGTTGATGACTATTCCAGAAAGCTATGGGTATTCATCCAGAAGACGAAGGATGAAACTTTTGAGAATTTCAAAAGTTGGAAGATTCTGGTCAAAACTCAAACTGGCAGAAAGGTCAAGAGGTTGAGAACCGACAATGGTCTTGAGTTCTACAACAAAGTGTTCAATAATTACTATGTTGAATCTAGGATTGTAAGGCATAACAGTAGTAGGTACTCCTCAACAAAATGGCTTAGCTGAGAGATTCAATTGAACAATCCTTGAAAGGGTTAGATGCGTGTTGGTTAGTGCTGGATTAAAGAAGGTGTTTTGGGCGGAAGCTGTTTCAACAATAACTTATTTGATAAATAGATGTCCCTCGAATGCCTTGGGAATGAAGACACCTGAAGAAGTTTGGTCGAGACATCCACATAGTCTCGACAGACTGAGAGTATTTGGTTGTATGGTCTATGCTCATATTAGGCAAGTCAAGGTCAAACTAGAGCTCTGGAATGCATGTTGATAGGATACCCTGAAGAAGTCAAATCTTATAGGCTATGGTTCCTAGGGCCAGGTCACATGAGGTGTGTCACCAGTCGAGATGTAGTTTTCAATGAAGCAGAGGTGGATTTCAAGAAAAATGATGATGCTGACAAAGAGCTAGAACAGGGAGAGATTCATGTTGAGGTGGAGCATGTTGATGCTGAACTGCGTACCCCAGATGAAGTCGAAGAAGACGCAAAAGATGTTGTCGAAGATGAGGATAATGATAATAACTACCTGCTAGCAAGAGACAGGTCGAGGAGAGTCATCAAGCCACCTCAGAGACTTGGGTATGCAGATCTTATAGCTTATGCCTTAATCTCTGCAAGTGAGGTTCTAGACGAAGAACCTAGAGACTATAAGGAAGTTATGAGGAGTCAAAAGAAGATTGAATGGCTGAAGGCCATGGATGATGAGATGAAATCTCTTCATGATAACAACATATGGGAACTGATCAAGAAACCTGTTGGAGCCAGATTTATCATCTGTAAATGGATTTTCAAAGTTAAAGAAGGAATCAAAGGAGTGGCTTCGAAGAGTTACAAGGCAGGATTGGTCGCTAGGGGGTTCACTCAGCAAGAAGGTGTCGACTTCAATGATGTGTTCTCTCCTGTTGTGAAGCACAGATCCATTCGAATGTTTCTTGCCACAGTGGCATAATTTGACCTTGAACCAGAGCAGATAGATGTGAATACTGCGTTCTTGTATGGTGATTTAGATGAAACAATCCTGATGAGGCATCCTGAAGGGTGTGTCGAAAAAGGGAAGGAAGATTATGTGTCCAAGCTGAATAGATCCTTATATGGACTGAAACAATCTCTTCGACAGTGGAATATGAGATTCGAAAAGTTCATGGCACGCATAAGTTTCAATAGAAGTCAGTTCGACCACTGTGTTTACTTCAAATTTCGTTCGGGTAATTCATTTGTTATTTTGTTGCTTTATATGGATAGTATTCTAATAGCAAACAACAATGTCGAAGATGTAATGAGGGTAAAGGTTGAACTCAATAAGAAGTTCGACATGAAGGATCTGGGAACTGCATCCAGGATTCTTGGGATTGTCATCCGAAGAGATAGAAAACAATCGAAATTATGCTTATCTCAAGAGGCATACTTAGGGAAGATTCTCGAAAATTTTGGTATGCCGAATTCAAAGCTTGTCGTGACTCCGACAAACCCTCAGTTAAAGCTAAGTATAGATCCGTTTCCCATCACTGATGTTGAAAGAACTTATATGAATAGCATTCCATATGCTAACATAGTAGGTTCTTTGATGTATGCTATGGTCTGTACTAGGTCTGATATAGCATATGCAGTAAGTCTTGTAAGCAGGTACATGGCGAATCCTGGAAAGGTTTACTGGCAAGCATTGAAGTGGATTCTAAGGTATATAAATGGGTATCTTAATAGAGTCCTAATTTATGGTGGAGCCTTGGGTGAAGATAGTAAAGCAATAATTGAAGGATATGTCGACTTTGATTATGCAGGTTGTATGGATTCCAGAAAATCTATTTCTGGATATGTGTTCACTATGTTTGGGACATCAATCAGTTGGAAAGTAGTACTTCAGAAGGTCATTGCCTTATCAACCATTGAAGCGGAATATATTTCCCTAACTAAAGCTGTGAAGGAAGTATTGTGGCTTAAAGATTTTGCGAAGGAGCTAAAACTTCAAGGTCGAGTTATCACTGTTAAACGTGATAGTCAAAGTGCAATACACCTGTCGAAGAATTCAGCCTATCATGAGCGAACCAGCATATTGATGTGAGGTTGCATTTCATTAGAGGGGTAATCGAGCCTGGAGAAGTCCAAGTGCTGAAGGTTTCGACAAATCATAATGTTGCTGATATGATCACCAAGACGTTGCCCAATTGCAAGTTTTTCTACTGTATGCAGTTAATAAAGTTGCATGAAGAAATATAGTTTCTTGATGTTATAGAGTTAGATATAAGGTGGAGATTTGTGAGATATTGTATTGAACTCTAGTATGATTGAAGGGTAGCTTCTGTTTCGACAGGTATTAAGCATGAGGTTGAAGTTTGTTCGCATGCTGCTGTTAGAGTAATGTGTGTTGTAGTCGAAGTTTGTTCTAACATGCATTAGTCAATATTGCTAGGTGTGTTAGCATATTGAATTGGGCCTTTCTTGTAAGTCCAATTATTTAAGTTAGCTTGTAGTGGGTAATTGTTAAAAAGTCCATTAGGTTAGTGTGCTATTTTTCTTATAAATAGGATGCTAGTCTCTCATCTTAGTATAAGGAAAAATAGGAAGATAAAATCCTAATTTCAAGAGAGAGAGATTATTTTGTTATTCTTGTATACTTGTAATCTTGTTCTAAGAGTAAGGAAAGAATAGCAGTTTATAACCAATCCTTGTTGTTCCTTGTTGTTTTACCTTGTTATCTTTGTTAACCATAACCCTTGTGTGTTTCTTGATCATATAGAAACCGTTTATATTTTGTTTCAAGACATCTGATTCATAACAAATTCAAATCTTCCTGTCGAAATGCCTTTAGTAGCACCTCTGTTGAATCACATTTCCTAATTGTTAGGAAATATTTCTAAGTCCATAAAACAGTTTCTCCTTGCAAAGGGACGCCTTCAACTCACACTCCAAAAATATAGTTCTTGTCGAAGTCATCCGATTTCTTCAAAAACTCTATTATTGCCTTTCAATCCAATTCAAGCGTTGAAATTCAGAGCCAACAATGTCATGCTTGTTTTTGTCACAAACAAAAGTGCCACAAGTGAAGACCAAGAGAAGTTTGTGGCCAGAAGGTTTAAATAACAATTCATTTAATAACACTTAAAAATTTGCAATTGTATAAGTGTTATTGACAGTGAACACAAAATCAAATGCTTGTTTAAACATAGTTGGAACTTTGTTATGAATATTAGACCCATGAAAGGAAAAGTATGTCATAAATTTGTTTTAGATAGTGGGAAAGAGACACATGCATGTTTAAAATGGTGATATGAAAACTCCGTTTAGGAATTGTAAGCAAACTTCCATTTTAACACAGGAATGTTGACAGAAGACATCATAGACATTATTTAACACAGGAATGTTGATAGAAGACATCATAGACATTATTTAACACTAACTTTGAAGATATCACAGAAAATAAAAATACTCCACATAATTGTAGGTGATTTGAAGTCATAATGGAAAACTCTTGAAAAGAAGAAAAAATTATAAACCTAGAAACTAAAACATGTTCAAAAACTGAAAAATGTTTATCCTATTATAGTGAGTACTAAAGACTCTATAAATAAATTGCCCTCTTTGTCAACCACAATCATTTTGAATTGATTCTTATTCTTTGAGACCACAGTCCATTTCGAAGAAGACAGTGAAGAGATATTAGAAACTAGAAAAGAGTTTGAGAAGTGCAAGAGTGACATGATGATAAAATGGTAGTGCAAAAAGCAGAGAATGAACATTATGTCCTTGGAAATGATTTTGTTTTTTGCATTCTGCTATGAGTTAAAGTAGCTGTAGATTGGGTTCCCATGAAAAGTTAAAATATTTTTTTGGCATTATCAGATAATTGGAAACTTAGTTACGTTTCATTTATCAAATAAGTAAGTGGAATGATAAAGCATGATACACTACAAAGCAATTACTAATTGGGTTGCAATGAAATGACCAATTCGGTTGGATAAAGTATAAAAAAGACATTATTTGCCATTGAAATGGCAACGTGGAGACAAAAGAACAAAAGGTGAACTTGTGATTTCCATAACAACTAACTTTCTTATATTATAGATTGATAGTTTTTCCATTTTCTTGCGTCATTAATCCACACATGGACTACATGTGTAAATACAATAAATGTTAGAACATAAATCAATATATAAGATCAAAGGGAAACAAAATTAAAAAACAATAAACACGGTAGAAATTTATTAACGCAGTTTGACCAATGGTGCCTACCTCTGCGAGTATACAACTACTATAGTTTGACCAATGGTGCCTAAGAATTAGTTTTCAATAATACCTTTAGGTTTGCATATATATGAGTCATACTCAACACTCATCTATGAATCTCATATATTCTTTCCTTTGTAGTCATAACTAGATATCTTATTGATGTTGTAATAACTATGTTCTTACTATATAAGTCATACTCAACAATATCTACCTTAGTGAATATCAAATCCTTATGAATACTTAGTGCATGACGATCACATATTAGACATTGAAAAGATATATCTCCGAGTTAAAATTATGAAACTTGTATCAAGTCCAAACATTGTTTAAATTTGTCACTACTGGTTGGCTTGGTCAACATATAAGCTATACTCGATGAAGTATTATAGGGGTTTGCTAAAAAAGAAAAGACATAATCCTCTCACCAATATTTTCTATTGATTATAGGGATATATATATTTACCAGTTATTCATTAATATTGTTGATTATCTTCATTCTTAATACTTTTTATTGTTGGACATTTGAATCCACACACAAGAGGAACGTGAATTATGTGTTTAAAAAAATGATAGTTTATAAAAATTTTAGGATCAATTTTTAGAGTTTAAAATCATTTAATACTTATTACAGTTGGACATATGACTCTACACATAAGAGGAGGGTGAGTTGTATGTTTTAAAAACATGGTAGTTTGAAAAAAATTTAGGATCATTTTTTAGAGTTTAAAATAATTTTAAGAAGATTTTAGAAGTTAGCAGTGGAAATAAAATGCTGAAAGTAAAGAGTTAAAGGATTTAGAGATAACACAATGAATTATAGGGGTTCTATCCAAAATGAAAAGACCTAACTCTCTTTCCAAGATTTTCTATTTAGAGCATCCTGTAAATCTTAATAGCTTTTAGTAGGTTAAACTCTCGAACCCTCTTATACAAGAAAAATGAAGTTTCTATCTAACTTTAAACCAAAAAAAGGAAATAGAGAAGAGAAGCACTTAGTCTTCCTTCCAAGCAACAAACTGAAGTAATTAGTCTTCCTTCCAAACAACAACTTGAACTAGTTATTCCCTAAGCTAAATCGAGATTTTTACGCAGGCTTATCTCAAACCTAGGAGAGCTTTTGAATCAAGTTGAGCTCAGGAACCTAATAGAGATTTTGAAAGGTTGGCCACAAATCTATCAGATTTTATACTGGACTTATCTCCAACCTTAGAAAGCTTTTAAACAGACCAAGCTTACAAACTGAATTGAGGTTTTATAGAGGATAACCAGAAAACAATGTGATATTTTATATTGAACTGATCTTAAATGATGAAAGCTTTTGAACAAGTTGAGCCTTCGAACCAAACCGACGACTTAGTAACTAAATTCCCAAACCAAAACTTTTAAAAGGTTTAACTTTAAACCCAAACAAACAATCCCTAATTGTATAAATTATTCAACCGAGGTAAAAATGTTCCTTGGTAAATTTAAAATACTACCCTTCCAGAATTATGAAAAAAAACCCCTCTCTTGCAAAAGACTTTTATCTAAAGCACCACGTCAAAATTTCTAAGTAAGAGAAAGTGATAAAATATTTTTAGAGAAAGAGTGAGGAGTGAAATATGAGAGCTCACGATTCTGGATGTGAAAATATGAGAGAAGAAACCTATATTTATAAGATAGAGGTTGGCATAAATAAGGAAAAAATTTATGGACAAAATTAATGAGTCAATCGATCATGCTCTAATAGATTGGTTGGCCTAAAATTAATCGGTTAAAAGGTTTTAAAAGATAAGTAAATATATATAGCCATAATCATCCATTAATACACTATCCTAAAAATTTATGGCATATTTTTACACTAACCTAATTAATTGGGTATGTACAAAAAGAATTCCATAACTTTTCTAACAACTCGAGATTCAACTAGCATGATTTTAAAACATTTTTAGTAATATTTTCTTAAGAAAAATAAGTTATAACATTGTTTGTGTGTGTATATGTGTGTGTGTGTGTGTGTGTGTGTGTGAGAGAGAGAGAGAGAGAGAGAGAGAGAGAGAGAGAGAGAGAGAGAGAGAGAGAGAGAGAGAGAGAGAGAGAGAGAGAGAGAGAGAGAGGGAGAGAGAGAGAGAGAGAGAGAGATAGAGAGAGAGAGAGAGAGAGTAGTCATATAACTTTACGAGAAAATTACAACATATTGTTCACTTAGACGTGATAGGGCTAGCTTTCACACTTCATCTCTTTAATACTTTAAAGCTTCAATACTTGTTAGATAAATCATTCATACAAACACTCACTTGATTTCTTTTTGAAGATGACGCTTGAGAATTAATCTAGTTGAGTGCCATTATAAGAGGATCTTTGCAGTGATCATTAAACCCTTTCTTGATCAATAACCTGCAAAACATGGTTCCACATTCTTCTATTTTTTTTGATAATGATAACACTTTCTCTTAGGGAGGTGGTAAAAGAAACAACAAAATATATGTTTGGAGTGATTAAACTCCCCTTCAATTAAGTAGAGAGTATAATTTTCCCCAAGGTTGTCAGAAGCAAATTTTTACCTTGATTCATTTTGCCTAGGTAAAATCAAATAGTAAAATTGAAACTTAAAATTGTAGGTAGAGTCTATCTCATGTTAAAATAATATTAAATTTATATACACGATATAAATAATATTGTAAATGCATTAATAATTTAAAATTTTAATTTAATTATAAAGTAAAAATATAAGAAATCACCATAATAAAAGTTAATATTCATATACGTGTATAAAACTACATAAATTACCTACCAAATTATAAAAAGTGACATCCAAAAGATTTTCCAAAAAATAAGAGTTTCATAAGTTCCTCAAGTTCAAAATAATGAAAAGTTCAATCCTTCTACAACAACATATTCATCAGTGTCTTCATCTTTAACTTGATAAAATTCATCTCCATATGATAAAGGTTCTTCAATATTATAAACAAATACAAAATTATTTGAAGGTGGAACTCAAGGATTGCTTGAAGAAACAGTTTCACAACCCGCACTAACTTCAACATTGATAGGTTGTTGCACATTTTCATCATCATTATTATCATGTCCATCAGAGGTAGTTAAAAATTCATCATCCGATTTAATATCAACAAATTCAAGTGGTTCCATATTTCTAGTTTCTTTCTTTGTTAACCTCATATTGGCCATCACATATCATTCATTTATTATTGATGCAACCAATTTCTATATGAACCAAAATATTAAAAATAACCTCATTGCTCAAGTATGTTCTTTCTCTCTCAAATAGGTGTGAGAGAAGTCGTTTAATGTGAACAAAATAAAAAAATCATGGGAGAAGTTTTCATAGGACAAAATATAAAATAGGCATTTTAAAATTTGACCAAAGAAAAGGTAAAATCGGGTCAAAGAGTAAAATCCAACGATTTTACACGATTTCACCAATTTTAAAGTGATTTAAATCGTCTAAATTGTCTTAGGATACAGTTTTACATAAAAACATGTTTACCTGCAATTTAACACGAAATAATGACCTAGAAACATGAAATATATAGAGTTTAAGTTTTAAATCACAATTTTAACAACCTTGTTTCTCTCAATTTGTCGAAATAAAAAGGCGGGTAAAGTTGCATTGCGATAATTAAATATGCAAACATATTGATACATAAACATTTAGGAAGGAAAAAAACATATTATTTTATTAATTTAAAGTCGCCGAAGTTCAAAGTGCAAAGAGAAATTTGCATAATTAAAAGTGGTACGAAAAATAGGAAATTTTGGAATTAAACAATGATATTTAAACACATAAGTGAGTATATTCATTGCCATAAGTATCATAATCCATTGAGATGATTTTCTTGATCTTCTCCATATCTTGGGCTAGATTTTGACATATTTGCATAACTATGTTGATCTTTGTCTTTTCTACTTCTTCTAGCTGTTCTTCTTCCTTGATTATTGAGTCATCCTATATTATTCCATGTTTGATAAGAACCTTTATCTCTCTAAGTGCAATATATATAATCTTATGGTGGGTTGAGTCTATAGCTTCTTCCATGGTATTAATGTTTAAGTTTGCTAAGAGTTTGATGATCATTGCTCCATAAGGAAGTCATGTTGACTAGTTCTATTTGGAGCAAATCATGTTGTGAAAAATTCCTCCTGCCCAATTTGTTGGAACTTCTTGGGTTAAAAGGAAAAAAAGGTATAACATCTTCTTTAATGACATAATTATGGTTCACATTTTTTGGAAAAAGGATTATGGTTTGAATGTAGTTGATGATGGGAACCTTTGGTTTTAAATGGGTTGTTTTGAAAGGGAAATTTATTTTCTCCATGGGAGTGATAATAAGGTTGTTTAGGAATGTGAAGTGTTTGAAGTTCCTAAATCCTAAGGGTCCCTCATAGGTGTAGGATTTCCCCTAAAATGTTAACTAAAAAATTCTTCCAAAATTATCGTTGTAGTTATCTATTTCTACCCCCTTTTACCAATGATCTTAGGGAAGTTCCTACGATCCTTAAGTTAAAATATAATTTTATTACAAGGTTTTATCGAATACATGTGTGTATAAATATCTTAGAGAGGCTAGACATATTTGATGGTACAGGTTATAACTTCTTAAGAAGCTTGGCTCTATGTAGCGTGGCTGAATCACCTTATTTCCTAGGATCATCATATTATCTTCTTAATTTCTATTTATCAACCCAACAGTGAAAACATCCCTTTTGGGACACCTCCAGATTTTTGACTCTTTGAAGAGGTCATAATGATGAGATAAAGAGAGCTCACACAAGAATGATGCTAGAAGAGAAGAAATTTTGAGATGCAAAAAGAGTGAGAGAGGCATACCTATTTATAATGTGCCTCCTGAAGATTTGATTGGGTATTTCTAGAATACAATCAATGGAAATTGAGCTAATTTAAAATCTGATCTAAATCATTCCAAAATAGGTGTACCAATCAATTAACTATGGGCTTCAATCGATTGGATACACTACTACAAAATACACCTTAGGTAACACTAATACTACTACGGTTAGGCTTTCCGTCGTTTTAATATCGCAAACTGGATGCGTCTGATATATATATATATATATATATATATATATATATATATATATATATATATATATATATATATATATATATATATATATATATATATATATATATATATATATATATATATATATATATATATATATATATATATATATATATATATATATATATATATATATATATATATATATATATATATATATATATATATATATATATATATATATATATATATATATATATTTTGAAAGTTATTTAATCACGATTGAGTTAAACAATCATGGTGATAAAGTAAGTGTTACAAGCTTCGAATCCTAGCAACTACATTTGTTCCATTTTTTCCTATTACAAAAAGCGCGTGTCACTTAAGTTCATAAATAAATAAATAATTGAAAACTATTTAACCACAGTTTTACTATACAATCGTTGCATCTTCACAATCTTCATTGATTTGAATCTTCATTATTGATAATCTTCACTATCTTCATTCTTGGTCTCCTGCTCTTCAAATTACGATATGTTTCGTGCAAACTTTACTCTCTTCCTCATTGATCCGCTGTCGCGCACGAATAAAAAACGAGTATTTTTGGAAATATAGTTAACGGTAACGACAACTAGAGTATCGTTCTCAAGGATTATTGAAATATTATTAACCAAAAATTGGAACAATGGGGGGTTTTAAGTTTCAATTAAGAAATAGGGGAAAATAAGTGATTATAAAAAGTGATTATGAAATAAGCTGATCTACTGTTTCGGTCTCCTAACTTATCATTGATTCAAATAATTCTCAATTCCTAAGCGGACTCTATTCCATTTTCGATTACAATATCAATCAACAAGCGTAATTGATACTACGAGATATATATTCCTAATTTTCGAATTAAGCAAACGGATAAACACAATCACAAATTAAGCAAACACGATATAAAAATGCGGTTTAACGACAAAGTGACGTAAATAGCGATTAAAAATTATAGGAACATACATTAATTGAAATAAATTAATCAAATCTAAGAAAAGTCAAATTAAGCAAAAATAAATCAAAAAGGAGAATTGAAAGGAAAATAGATTTAATTGAGAAACATAAGAACCTCAAAGTATGATGGAGGCGCGATTACAGTAGATCAACCTTAAAGATTAGTTCTCCATAAGTTTTCATACAAAAGCAACAAGTGTTTTTGTGAATAGTGTAAAGAATGGTAAAGACGAACAATGCTCGCCCGCTAGGTATAGGAAAGCATCACAAATTCTGGTTCTAACCCAACTGGGTCGAAAAACATAAAAAAACTCGGCCGAAAACTAATTATTCGAGCCTGCTACACTCCGATTTAGCTTCTTCCTTTAACATTAAAATTGTATCTCTTTGCCTTATATTTCCAATTCCTATTAGAACGTGTAAATCCAATTCTCATAGCTCTAGTTATGATTCGAACAGTGAATAGGCATCAAATAACCGCTAAAGTTGAAAATAAGCTGCGAAAATAGATTAAAGGCAAACAAATACTTAATTCTAAAAACACAATACAACAGTAAAATAAACAAAACAAACTAGGAAAATTACTAAGTACAAACATAAGAGAATATGCATTAAAATGCACTAATCAAATTCCCTCACACTTGAACTTTTGCACTGCAAGCAAAATGATAACTTTAAAAATTCAAAACATAGCAAAACAGAGCATGCATTTCCAAAAGTATTCAAGATATAAGATATAAGTAGAGTTCTAAGTCTAAGCTTTAACAATATGATGTTAGTGAGCAACTCTTTGTGACATTTAGAGAGAATAGGAAAAACAGATTACCAAAAAGTACATCAAAAACAGCAAGATCCTCATGATAAAGTTCACTCAACTCTCAAGTGTTTAGGTTAACTGTTTACACTCAAAGCACAACATGAAAGTTAGTACTACCATAAGCTTGAAAAGACTCTATTATCTGCAATTTAAATACATGCACACACAGATCAAAAGGACTTTTATTTGGTTGTAACTTGGTCAAGGTAAAGATGAGATAAATCCTAAGGGGGTACTAGGCTAAAAATCAAAGGGTTAAAACAAAATTGAAAGGATTGCGAGAGTTGAACTACAGGATACATCGATTTCTTTCAAACAACAACCTCATAACTTATTTCTCTTCTCTTTTCCCTTTTATTCTTTTTTTCCCCGGAAGAATTATGTAATGAAATCCTTCTCTATTTTTTCATTTTTCAAATTTGTTTTCTTTTCTTTTTGTATATTTTTTCTTTTTCTGCCAACATTTGGAACATCACAACAACATCACCAAAAATGAAGTTTAAGCCCCACACAACTCCATACAAGACTCTTTCAATCCTTGATTAGGGTGATAATTTTGTTTTTCACTTTTAGGCTTGTAATGAGTTAATCACAAAAAAAAGGATAAATAGGCTCAAAGGGATTTTCAACCAAAGGGATGATGATATTGATCAGGGTTGGCTTTTTTGGCTAAGTGGCTAAAATTAAAACAAAAAAAAAATAACAAGTTGTCTTGATCATATAATATGCAAAAGTAAACAAAAAGCATCAACAATAGTCAATTCAAGTTCTAGAGACTAACATATATGATTGAATCACACAAAAAAGAAAGATATGGATTTTTGTATCTTATCCATATAAGGCTCAAAACTCACAAGGGTTAATGATCTACTACTAATGATGTACAATTCAAAGTTTATTCTTACTCATCATACTAAGAATGCACACAAAAAATTTCACATCACATCGTAAATCTCTATTTAAGAGAACTATGAACAAAACTCATACTTGTAACTCAAAAACTAAAGAAAAAAAATATGCAATTTTTTTTAAAAACTTTTTATTTAAGAATAAAACCAAAATAGAGAAAATTGTAAACAAAATAAAGAAATAGTTCTCTCCCCCACACTTAAAAAATTCATTTTTCCTCAATGAAAGGTCATAACTATTAAATAAGAGTGAGAGAAAGGAAAGAACACACCCGAGTAGTCAAGGTGGATAGGTGATCGCGTAAGCAGTCTTTTCCAAAGAGAGATCTTCTACAGTCTCCTCTTCCAAAGTAGAGATCTCATAGAGTAACTTTGGGTAGCATCCATTGACCTTGAAATATTTATTAGTGCCTTCGCCTTTTATTCCATGATCAAAGAAGAATCTTCGATAAGTGAAAGTGTCGAATGGGCACGTGAACGTGATCTCCTTTTCCATAACATTAGAGATCAAAGGATTAAGGGGTTGCCTCACTGTTTTTCTTTCATCTTCTATCAAGTTCCATCCAATTCCCTTCTTATGTTTCTTCAAAATCTACAAAAGCTTACTTTCTTGATCAAAATCAAGGTTAGAAGAAATTACAACTAGAAGCTTTTCATCCATTTCTAAATAAGAATATTTCAGATTATTATGAAGTGGTTTAAGCTCTAATGGGGGAGGTTGTTCAATGGATGGTGAGGTTAGGGCAGCCGTGATGTCAAGAGCTTTAACTACACAAAAAACTTCATCTGCATGAAAAATATCACACTGCAAGGCAACATTAATCTCAGCATAAACAAATCAAATGTTAGTGTCGATACATGAATCACAAGAATAAGTATCATCAAAATCTGCTAATAATGGAAAATCAGAACACAATTCAGAATAAGTATCATCAACTAAATTAGAAAGCAACTCTTTTGGATTCACTACTGTTTGGGAAGGTGGTTAGTTTGATTCTTGAGCTTACAACATGACATTCATTGAGGTAGCAAGCTGTCCAATCTAAGTCTGCAAAGCCTGAATACTAGAATATGTTCGTTGCTGAAACTGAAGATCATTTATAGCCATTTGCTTGACAAGGTCCACTAGTGAAGAACCGGAAGGTGTAGAGCCCACAATTTTTAATTACTTCAGATGCTTATTCGGATCCTCACATGTAAGACCATTAAACCTTGTCAACAAGTGTACTAAACCAGATTTCAATTTGAAAGGTACAGTAACAATAGGATATTTAATATATAAAGCATTATAATTCATATCATGGGCAACAAGTCCTAAAGGAGTTCTTTGGTTTTCTATATTAAATTTAATAGGAAAAAAATCAATAAAGAAAAAGAAAACACATAACTACTTCAGCAATGCAACAACAATTAGGAAAATACCAACAATATCCCTATTAAGAAAAAGAAAGGAAAATGGAAAAGTGAATAAAATAAAATCTAAAGATTATGAAAATATGACTAAAAATCAAATCGAATCAGAATAAATCTCTACAAAAGAATTCGATTTTTTTTGAAAACATGAAAATAGAAAATAAATCAAATAAAATAGTAGAATAAAGAATTTGCGATTTTCAGAGTCAAAATCGTTTAGAATTCTATTCTAAAGGAGTACTGTTCATCGATTTTTTTCTTCTAATTTTCTGGAAAAAAATTCAAAGCAAATCGAAACAGTAGCTTCCAAACTTACCTGATAGGATGAAACGCTTACCACTGGACTGCAACCCGGAAAATCAACAATAAAAAAACCCTAACAAAATTGTAAAATTAAAATTCTAAAATTGGCTATGATCAACAAGAATCCCCGACAATGACGTCAATTTCATCTGCTGTCGCGCATGGATCAAAGACGAGTATTTTTGAAAATATAGTTAACGATAACGACAACTCGAGTATCGTTCTCAAGGGTTCTTGTACTATTATTAACCAAAAATTGTAACAATGGGAGATTTTAACTTTCGATTAAGAAAATAGGGGAAAATAAGTGATTATAAAATAAGCTGATCTACTGTTTTGGTCTCCTAACTTATCATTGATTCAAATAATTCTCAATCCCTAAGCACACTCTATTCCCTTTTCGATTACAATATCAATCAACAAGCACAATTGATACTACAAGATATATATTCATAATTTCTGAATTAAGCAAACTGATAAACACAATCGCGAATTAAGCAAACACAATATAGAAACGCGATTTAACGACAAAGCGACATAAACAACGATTAAAAGTTATAGGAACATACAATCATCAAAATAAATCAATCAACTATAAGAAAAGTTGAATTAAGCAAACAACAAATCAAAGAGAATAATTGAAAGGAAAATATATTTAATTGAGAAACATAAGAACCTCAAAGTATGATGGAGGCGTGATTACAGTAGATCAACCTTAAGGATTAGTTCTTCATAGGTTTTCGAACAAAAGCAAAAAGTATTTTCATGAATAGCCTAATGAATGGTAAACATGAAAAGTGTGTGACTGCTAGGTATAGGAAAACATTACAAATTCCAGTTCTAACCTAACTGAGTCGAAAAACATAAAAAACCCAGCCCAAAACTAAATATTCCTTAAGGCAGAACTTGACTCCTGACTTCAACGAATTATTCGAGCCTGCTACATTCCGATTTAGCTTCTTCCTACAACAAGAAAGTTGTAGCTCTTTGTCTCAGACTTCCAGTGCTTATTAGAATGCATAAATATGATTCTCGTAGCTCCAGTTATGATCCAAACAGCGAACATGTATCATATAATCGCTAAAGCTGAAAATAAGCTGCGGAAATAGATTAAAGGCAAACAAAAACTTAATTTTAAAAACATAATAAAAAAGTAAAATAAACAAAACAAACTAGGGAAATGCCTAAGTACAAACACAAGAGAATGTGAATTAAAATGTGTAACGCCCGTTCATTTTAAATTAAATTATTTATGAATTGTTGGTGTGCCTTTATGTGAGAGTGTGTCTGAGAGCGTTGGTGGGTGTCCTTAAAGTATAGGAAATCCTTTAATAAATATGGAATTTAGTAATAATATACTATAATTAATGATGATGATAATTTAATAATTAGTAGTAATATTATTATTATTATTATTATTAGTTGTAATATTAGTGGATGGAATAAGTGAAATAAGGGAGTTATTAGAGAAGTTGTGAGAGAAAGAGGAATAACACGATAAACTGCTCAGAACAAAATTTAGGAAAAAGGTTGAAGAAAAGGAGTGTAGCTGTGGATAAATTGAGAACAGAGGAATTAACCGCCGGAGAGAATTCAAGGTATTTGCAGAAGAGTCAACGGAGAGCAAACCGGAACCGGGAGTTTAGAGTTGTCCTCAATCCAAAGGTAAGGGTGGGGTTCAATTCTATAACTATGGGTATGATCGATTTCATGAAGGGAATTGAATCATGGGGTTAGTTCCCGTAGGTTGAGAAATATTAAGGGTTAATGTTCCTGTAGGTTGAGAAATATTAAGGGTTAAAATTCCCGTAGGTTGAGAAATATTAAGGGTTAATGTTCCCGTAGGTTGAGCAACATTAAGGGTTAATGTTCCCGTAGGTTGAGCAATATTAAGGGTTAATAGGTTAATGTTCCCGTAGGTTGAGAAATATTAAGGGTTAATGTTCCCGTAGGTTGAGAAATATTAAGGGTTAATGTTCTCGTAGGTTGAGCAATATTAAGGGTTAATGTTTGTCTGTGCCTGAATTAGTGTTTTATGTCAGCAGTTCTATGTAATAATATTGGGAAACGGCGCCGACGTGCGTTAATTTCCCATTGTTGAGAAAATGTTGTTATTATGCTCTTACTTGATTTGATATAAAAAAAACTGTGGTCATATGATGCGTATGAAATTGCGATGTTTCGGTTATGGACAATTTGGTTGTAGGCTTAATGCCTTGTTGCGTAGTTGTTGTGGTTGTGTTGTAGTCCATAATAGATGCATCTCATAGCATAACATCCTGGTTGGCCTGTATTGGCGTTGGTTGTGCCTGTATTGGCGGCCTTTAATGGCAAATAAATTGGTTGTGGAATGCTGCTCCGAATTGGTACCACATGCATATGCACAGTTGAGTCGCGTCATTATGTGTTTGCAAGTAATTATGAGTTGCTGAATTTTCTTGCTAATTGATGCGAATACGAATGATGAATTTCCTGGTAGTTCATTGTGATAATATTTGGAGAACTGCGAGAATTATAATGTTGTGATATGATCCCGACATGAATTTTATCATGCCTTATGTTATAATTTTGATATCTCACCCTTTACGTGTATGTTACCTCCGTTGGTGGTAATTTGCAGGTAACTCGGAGTAAAGTGTCGCTTTCCGTTTAAGGGTCGTTGGTCGCTCTGATACGTAGCACTCTTGGGGGGGATAAACGATTAATTGTATTGTGTTAATTGATTTACTTGTTGCTGAATTTTATTAAGTACTTTTCTTTAATAAATTGGTTGCTTCTGATAGTGCCAAATGTTGGTTGTACACACTAGACCGACGAAGCGGTAATGCTGATTGTTATGGTTGAAACTAGTTGTTTTTGTGAATTGATGCAAGATAATTACTTGCTGAATTTTAATGGAATTTAGTTGCAAATTTTTCTGGTCTTGCTTTGAGTATTATAAATGTTGGAAGTGTATTAAATTCCGCTGCAAAAGAACAGGTTGTCTTGTAATTGAGATGCTAAGCAAGTTGTCGTTATTTGTTCATCCGAACCTGTGCTATGTATATTATTAAATGTTTTGTTGCAGGTGTATGTTATCTGTTAAAGGTGAAAATGTGACACCTCTGATGCATTCTAGAAATTATGAGTGTGACGGTCGTCACCACTCCATGACGCTCGTCATGACCGTCACGGTCGTGACATCCATGATGGTCGTCATGACCACCACGGTCGTGATAGTTCCTTACGACCGTCATGATATCTGTTTTGTGCAATCTGCTTGTTGTTTTCTTATTTATCTAGTGGTTTAGAATGGGGTGTTACAATAGTGGTATCAGAGCAGGTCGGTCCATCCGACCAAGTTGTCTAATGTTGTTTGTTCCCTTGTATGCGACATGTGTGTGAAAACACTGTCGGTACGTGTTTGTTGCCTAACCTTGTCTGCAGAAGTGGGAATGATTCAAGTGGGGGAGAAACTTGTGCTTCTCCAGGAGGCTGCAAGTGTGGAATTGTAGCTCGGTGTGTGGTTGAACGCTCTTATAGTTTGGTAAAGATGGTTTATGCCCCATCATGATTTCGGCTGTCTATTGAGAAATTGAGGAACTGATCACCCTTAATCTCGTGTTGATAGTAGTTGGGATTGTGTTGGATGGGATAGATGTATCTTGCAGGCTTATATGGCGTGATGCAGTGAATTGTCTTGAGTTAAGCTAAGTGCTTCAGAATTGTTTTGATGAGTCGGCGCAGGACGGTGTTGAGATGTTTAATTTGGATGGGAATTTTGGAGTGTTAATAAAGTGGGGAAATTGGCAGTATGCCGATTAATTGTGGTTGTCTGGAAGTTATCCTGACAAGATAGTGGTACACAACCAGGACGTGAAGTGGAGTTGTGATTGACTTAGTTACGAAAACTAATCCGATAGTGAGAGCTCCATATTATATGTCTGTTTGGATGGTCAAAGAACTAAATTGATTGAGTAGCTTTGAGACTTGTGTCTGGTGTGTGTGTTAAGGCAACAGATTGTGAGGTCAAGTAGATTAAAGATGGACAGTGACTTCTGGTGATTATTAGAGAAATTCAGAAGTGGAATGCAATATTGGTATAATTAAACCTTTAGATATTTCTAAGTTGAAGATGTGTTGAATGACCTCCTTAGTGTGAAATTATTGTTGTACGTCGAATTCCGAGATCGCAGCTTTTTACAGAATCGAAATCGGACACCCGAAAGTCAGGTAACAGTCGAAAATAGAAATTTGGACTGTCAGGTTCGTTAGGACCTTCGCCTAGCGAACAGCCGCTCGCTGCTGTGTTCGCCTAGCGAGCAGGTCCTGGGCAGAAGAATATTGTTTTGGTATTTTTGTCGTAACGGGAGAACCGTAACTCAGAATGACGCGCGGTTCGAAGTGTTGGAAAGCTAGTCCGATGCTCTATGTGATGGTGAAGTAGTGGAATGGAATAAAGTTATTTATTGATGGACCATATTTGGATTTTGTAGTAAGTGGGGAAAGTGCGGTTCGTGTTTCTGCCATAACTCGCGAATTGAGTGTCCGTTTGGTATGGGATTTTCCATACTTAATTGAGCGAGTCAGTGGTTGTGTTAACCGATGATATTTTGGTATATTCGAAGAGTATAGAGGATCATGTTTAGCATCGGGAACTTGAGTTATCAGTGTTGGAGAAGAAGCAGAGATATGCCACTGTGAAGAAAAGTTCTAAGAGTTTTTGGGAGAGCTGTCAACAGCTCGTGTGTTGATTTTTGCCGAATCTGATAGAACTATTCGTTGTGTTTTGTGATGCTTTGTTGATGTGATTGGGAGATATGTTAAGTGTATCATCAGTGAGTTTTAGTTATGCTTTAAGACAATTTAAAGTACATAAGAGGGATTATCTGACGAGTAATTTAGAGTTAGTTGTTGTTGTGTTTGTGCCTAAGTTGAAGAAGTACATTGATTCAGATGGATGGTGTACACGTGAAAGGTAATTTGACTGTTGAGGCGTTGCTAGTTCAGGTGGATGAACGAGAAGCAACTTTGAGGTGAAGAGATTGCTTTAGTGAAAGTGGTCTGGTTGGGAGCTGCTGGTGAAGGCTTGACGTGGGAACGAGAAAGCAAGATACGAGAGTCTTACCCCGAGCTGTTTGATCGAGGTAATTTTGAGGACGAAATTCTTTTAAGTTTGGGGGAGTTGTAACGCTCGTTCATTTTAAATTAAATTATTTATGAATTATTGGTGTGCCTTTATGTGAGAGTGTGTCTGAGAGCGTTGGTGGATGTCCTTAAAGTATAGGAAATCCTTTAATAAATATGGAGTTTAGTAATAATATACTATAATTAATGATGATGATAATTTAATAATTAGTAGTAATATTATTATTATTATTATTATTATTAGTTGTAATATTAGTGGATGGAATAAGTGAAATAGGGGAGTTATTAAAGAAGTTGTGGGAGAAAGAGGAATAATGCTCAAAACAAAATTTAGGAAAAAGGTTGAAGAAAAGGAGCGTAGCTGTGGAGAAATTGAGAACAGAGGAATTAACTGCCGGAGAGAATTCAAGGTATTTGCAGAAGAGTCACCGGAGAGCAAACCGGAACCGGGAGTTTAGAGTTGTCCTCAATCCAAAGGTAAGGGTGAGGTTCAATTCTATAACTATGGATATGATCGATTTCATGAAGGGAATTGAATCATGGGGTTAGTTCCCGTAGGTTGATAAATACTAAGGGTTAATGTTCCCGTAGGTTGAGAAATATTTAGGGTTAATGTTCCCGTATGTTGAGAAGGTTGAGAAATATTAAGGGTTAATGTTCCCGTAGGTTGAGCAACATTAAGGGTTAATGTTCCCATAGGTTGAGCAATATTAAGGGTTAATGTTCCCGTAGGTTGAAAAATATTAAGGGTTAATGTTCCCGTAGGTTGAAAAATATTAAGGGTTAATGTTCCCGTAGGTTGAGCAACATTAAGGGTTAATGTTATCGTAGGTTGAGCAATATTAAGGGTTAATGTTCCCGTAGATTGAGAAATATTAAGGGTTAATGTTCCTGTAGGTTGAGAAATATTAAGGGTTAATGTTCCCGTAGGTTGAGCAATATTAAGGGTTAATGTTTGTTTGTGCCTGAATTAGTGTTTTATGTCAGCAGTTCTATGTAATAATATTGGGAAACGGCGCCGACGTGCGTTAATTTCCCATTGTTGAGAAAATGTTGTTATTATGCTCTTACTTGATTTGATATAAAAAAAACTGTGGTCATATGATGCGTATGAAATTGCGATGTTTCGATTATGGAAATTTGGCTGTAGGCTTAATGCCTTGTTGCATAGTTGTTGTGGTTGTATTGTAGTCCATAATAGATGCATCTCATAGCATAACATCCTGGTTGGCCTGTATTGGCGTTGGTTGTGCCTGTATTGGCGGCCTTTAATGGCAAATAAGTTGGTTGTGGAGTGCTGCTCCGAATTGGTACCATATGCATATGCACAGTTGAGTCGCATAGTTGAGTCGCGTCATTATGTGTTTGCAAGTAATTATGAGTTGCTGAATTTTCTTGCTAATTGATGCGAATACGAATGATGAATTTCCTGGTAGTTCGTTGTGATAATATTTGGAGAACTGCGAGAATTATAATGCTGTGATATGATCCCGACATGAATTTTATCATGCCTTATGTTATAATTTTGATATCTCACCCTTTACGTGTATGTTACCTCCGTTGGTGGTAATTTGCAGGTAACTCGGAGTAAAGTGTCGCTTTCCGTTTAAGGGTCGTTGGTCGCTCTGATACGTAGCACTCTTGGGGGGGATGAACGATTAATTGTATTGTGTTAATTGATTTACTTGTTGCTGAATTTTATTAAGTACTTTTCTTTAATAAATTGGTTGCTTCTGATAGTGCCAAATGTTGGTTGTACGCACTAGACCGACGAAGCGGTAATGCTGATTGTTATGGTTGAAACTAGTTGTTTTTGTGAATTGATGCAAGATAATTACTTGCTGAATTTTAATGGAATTTAGTTGCAAATTTTTCTGGTCTTGCTTTGAGTATTATAAATGTTGGAAGTGTATTAAATTCCGCTGCAAAAGAACAGGTTGTCTTGTAATTGAGATGCTAAGAAAGTTGTCGTTATTTGTTCATCCGGACCTATGCTATGTATATTATTAAATGTTTTGCTGCAGGTGTATGTTATCTGTTAAAGGTGAAAATGTGACACCTCTGATGCGTCCTAGAAATTGTGAGTGTGACGGTCGTCACCACTCCATGACGCTCGTCATGACCGTCACGGTCGTGACATCCATGACGGTCGTCATGACCACCACGGTCGTGACAGTTCCTTACGGCCGTCATGATATCTGTTTTGTGCATTATGCTTGTTGTTTTCTTATTTATCCGGTGGGTTAGAATGGGGTGTTGCAAAATGCACTGATCACTCATCTTCCTAATTCTTGATAATCTTCACTACCTTCATTCTTATTTGATTTTGTGGTCTGTTTCGTGCAAAATTCATATGCTTTATATTTTGTTGTTGGATTTAGCAGTGAACACAAATATTATAAATTTGCTACAATGGACATATATATATATACTTAATATTTAGAGTTGCATTATTATTATAAATATGCTTCAGTTTTTCGATATGCTATAAGTTTAGATTTTGTTGTGTCATTCATAATATTATTTTGATATAAATTTCAGAATTTGTTATGGATCGTAGTTGGATGAAAGCTGATAGATTAGATCTGATATATAAGAAAGGGGTTATTGAATTCCTTGAATACATTGATCAAAATTTTCTGACAATAATGTATCTTTTATTGTCCTTGTGTTAATTGCGGGAATATAAATAAGGTACAGAGGATGAGATATTCTATCACCTATGTTGTGATGGTATATGTCAAAATTATACAATATAGACGTGGCATGGTGAGGTGGAAAAAAAGCAAAATAGTGTGTCACAAAGTTACTAAGTTGATGAAGATGAATATATGGATGATCATCTAGAAGATATGTTCCGTGATATTGGAGAATATTCTTTTAAGAAATCCCATATTTCTGATACTTTATGTTGTGATAAGGACACCCCTTTATATAAGGGGTGCACAAGTTTTACACAATTGTCTATGATTTTAAAATTGTTTAATTTGAAAGCGAAAATGGATGGTCGGATAAAAGTTTCATGGAATTGCTTTATTTGCTAAAACAAATGCTACCTGAAGATAACAGTTTGTCGTATCGTTGTTATGATGCCAAAAAGATATTGGGTCCAATGGGTTTGAAGTATATTAAAATACATGCATTCCCTAATGATTGCATATTATACAGGAAATAGTATGAAAATTTAGATCAATGTCTAGAATGTGGGGTGTCGCATTACAAGCTAAAGTACATCAATGGTGATGACAATAACAGTGACAATGTTAGTAGGAAGATGCCTCCTGATAAAGTGTTATGGTACTTTCCAATAATTTCAAGATTCAAGAGACTTTTTGCTAATGCGAGTGACACAAAGAATATTAGATGGCATGTAGATGAAAGAAAATGGTATGGAAACATACGCCATGTAGCTGATTCTTTGCAATGAAAGAAAATTGATTCGTTATTTCCAAATTTTGGCACTGAGCCAAGAAACCTTAGGCTTGGGATTCCCACCGATGGAAGAACCCCTTTGGTAATCTGATTACTAACCATTCTTCTTGGCCTGTTCTTCTCATGATTTACAACCTATCTCCTTGGTTGTGCATGAAGCGTAAGTATATGTTGTTAAATATGATTATTTCTGGACCACGACAACCTGGAAACGACATAGATGTTTATCTAAGTTTATTAATTAAAGATTTAAGACTTTTGTGGAACAAAGGCATTGAAGTCGATGATGCATATTCTGGTGAAAAGTTTAAGATGTGCGCAATGTTATTTTGCACCATCAATGACTTTCCTACATATGGTAATTTGGCCGGATATATTGTCAAAAGACATAAAGTGTGTCCTATTTGTGAATCTGATACCTGTTATCATAAACTTGAGTTTAGAAAAAAGACTGTTTACCTTGGGCATCGAGATGTAGTTATTTAGGCACATTTCTATATATTGAATAATCTTGAAGAAGTTCAACCTTACGTGGCTACTCACAAAAGAATTTTGAAGAAAATATATCCACGAATGAGTGACAAGTTGTTGTTGATCAAGCATAATAAGAAATTTCTAGACTGGTTTAATAAAAGGATACCAAAAGATCATAATGCATCTGAGACAATTAAATGGTTATCGTTCATGCCAAAACTTAATGTGATAACTTCGACTGCATATGACATTGGTCATTATACCTTTTATACAAAATCAAAAGATGATTGTAGTACAATGCAAAATAGTGGAGTTATGGTTAAGGCCGAATCTGTGTATTTCTATAGTTCGTAAGATAAGAATCCAATTTTAACATCTAGTGTGTAACACCCCACTCTACCCCGTACGCGTATTATAAAACATATACGGAAATATTTCATAAAACTACTTCAGAGTTCTCAAAATAAGTAGGATGTCACACTAAGTCGCTTCATTTTTCATAATTAAACCAATGATATCTAGCTTTCAATTAAACAGCGGAATAAAGCCAATTGTTTAAACATAATCTCCACCATAAGGTGATCATACATCCTTAATCCAACAAATAAAAGATATGTAACAATTAATAAAGAAAATAAGCAAATATGACGTAATCCCGTCATCCCATATTACGTATCAGAACGACTCTTAGGACTCGATCAAATAGCAACACACTCCAAGCAATACTCAGGTACCTGGTCATCTGCACTCCCCAAGAAGCACATACACAACAAACAGAAAAGGGGCGAGAACTACATTCGATAAATAAGCGGTGAAATACACATGTGTTGCACCCCAAAATTTGCCCAACCTTTTTCTTTGGCTGGCTTGTGTTTCATTTCATTTCTTTATAGCATTTGCATTGCATAGCATTTTTCATTTAATAGGGGATCAAGAGGTTGGGCATAGCAAGAGAAGTCTTCTCAGAGGGTTGAGCCTAAGAAAGGGGTGTTACTCAAACTTGAATGGTCAGCAGGTCATCTAAAAGTGGTCAATAGTCTTGTGAAAGGATTAATGGATGTATGTGGTTCATCTCCTAACTTGAAGTCCAGTTAAAGATCATCAGAGGATTGTGAATTCATGATTATGGATATGGGATGTTGAGAGAGCTCATTGAATGCTTTGAGAGCCATGTTGGAGCTTATTCAGGTTGTTGTGTGATGTGAAAGAAGCCACAGTCAAGGATGTTGCATCTAGAGTTTTCATCTGGTTAATCCTCAGTCAACTGTGAAATTGAAGGAGATTAAAACTCAATTACAAGTCTCTATGGTCATGGTATGTTGTTTTAAGATACATGAGATATCATTTCAAGATTAATTCATCAAGAATCAAGTGTGTGAGAAGTTACTAAATTAGGGTTCTCAGTGTAAAATCCCCTATTTAGTTCCTGACTTCAAGACCACCTATCTCAAGATACAAATCTCATCTCAACTTTTGACCAACATGAAACTTGTAGTTCATGTTCTTAGCTTTCTTTTGAGTACTAGAAGTCCTTGATTGGATTTATATAACTCAAGTTATGATGCAGACAAGTTACAGGTCATCAGATGAATGTGATTTTAATCAACAAAAGTCAACCAACTTCCAAGCCATTTTTGACTTAGAAGGATGTTTCTACTAAACTTTTAGCCAACATGAAAGTTGTAGGCCTTGGTCTTAGATTTCCAAAAAGTACTAGAAGTCTTTCATCTAATTTGAAGAACTCAAGTTATGAGGCTTGCAAGGCAAGGGAATTTTGGGAAAGTAAGATTACAGGTCATTTTGGATTATAGGCCCATTTCACCATCATACGTACCTCAAATGGAAATTTATCCAACTTGAAAGTTGATCAAAATGGGGTTATTTACTCAAACAAGCATCATGGATTCATTGATATGGATAGGAATGAGAGTTGGTTGAAGAAAATCTTACAAAAGACATTTTAAAGGCATTAAAATGGAAGAATTCAAAATAATTCATATTGGCTCAAAATTATGCAAGCTTGTGTATATTTTGAGTGCATTTGATGTTTTGAACATATTGGCATTATTATAATTTCAAATAGAGTCTCATTTCATGGCCAATTTTTGAATGGCTTCAAGAATAAGTATCATGACAAACTTCAACCATTGATTGAAATCAAGGCATTAATCCAAGCCATTCATTCTCCTTACATCACTAGCATTGAGTTTGAGCCAAATTGGAAGGAGAACAAAGCCATTTTCGTGGCTGTCACAAGTGGGAAAATTGAAGAAAAAGTGAAAGTTGAATTGGACTCTATGGGCTGTAATTGGGCCTGAACATGATCCAAACAACTTCTATATAAGATTTCCACCATGAACAGATGAATGTTGGTGAATTTTGGGAGGGAAATTCAGTTAGAGCTGTGTAGAAAAGCAAGCTTGCAAGTGCATATCGTGTTTGGAGATTGGAGCAAGATCAAGAGGAATTGAGCATCAAGATAACTTCAACATTAACTACTGAGTGATTCTGCATCGATTGGAGTAGGTTCAACGCTTGATAGTGCCTCCATTGAAGCTTCTGAACAGGTTTCTATACTTCACTATTTCTATTAATTTATGATCAATTAGGATAGTTTGAGCATGCGTTTAGGTTTCTAATGATGCCTAGATGGATTTAGGATAAGAATTGTGGCTGATTTGTGAGAATCTTGGATGTTGCAAGTTTGCTTGTTGCTTTCGTTTTGGACTGTTCTTGGAGAGATAGTGAAAACAAATCATAGAATCGTGATATACATGGAGAGAGGAAGAAATTAGTATAAGATTTGTTGAGTTTAGTGAAGATTTGAAAATCTGGTGTGTTCCCCTCGCCGGAGAACACGACCGGAGTCTTCTCCGACCACCACTGCATATTTCCCTCCATGTATCAATTTGAAAGGAGGAAGATGTCCCGTGACCGTCCGATCTGGTGACTTCTTGGACTTAGTATGTAGATATAACACGCGAGGTTTAATTTCAGTTAGGGTTTGACCTTTTAATGACGTGGTTGTGTGTAGTGCGTAGGATCTGCATACTAATTGAACCAACGCGCTAGATTAAGACCTATGGTGGTCTTCATTTGACCTGGCGCACGTAATCATCAGATTTTATTTTAAATGTGAATTGGACTTGGGCCACGCTTGCTACGCGCACCCCCTTCCTTGGCCCATGCGCGTTTTAAACTGAATCTACTTGCTATTTACACCCCTGACTTTATTATTTCTTTTTTATTTTTCATTTGTTTATTTTGTTTTAATTCTGTTTCAATTTAAATCATTAAAAATAGTTCCAATGTTCCTAAAATCACAAAAAAATATTTTCTATGAACTTTGAGATGTCCTTTATTTTTAGGATATTTTTATTTTATATTTTGATTTTATTTTCAATTTAAAAAAGGATTAAACATTGGAATTGTTTTAAATGGGTTAAATCGTGACATGGTTTGTTCTTTTAATTGTTTCTTGCATTTTCTTTGGGTCCAATGAATGAAAATTGATCCTCATATCTATGATGAGTTGGACAATTTTTTAGGACCATTTTTCCCCTGGTTGGTTGACTTTTGGTGCTTTTCTTTTGACCCTCGATTCTCCCGTTTCAAAGTGGTACATCTTGAATATTATTTTCTTTTGATGGTGCTTTGAGGGTATATTTGCTTTGGGCTTTTGGCCTCTGTTTACAAACATGTTTAGCTACCTTGTGCATTTTATTTGATTATTTTTGAACCATTTTCCTATTTTTGAGGTAACTTGCAAGTCAAGTTACCTCCAAGGGAGGTTCACACATGTACCTTGACCTAGTTTGACTTGGATATGACATTTTTGGATCCTTTGAACTCTCAATGCCTTTTGTTTCATGTTGCTAACATGTTAAGGATGATGTTGGTTCAATTTTAGGTCATGATATTGTTTATTCCTTGTTCATTTATGTGTTTCCTTTTGAGTTTTCAACTTGAACTTCTATGTGATGTTTGCTTGCATTCTTTGTGCTTTTGCTTGCATTTCCTTTTGAATTAAATTGCTTTTGCTTTGGAGCTTTCTTCTCTTCATCTCCTTTATGTCCAATGGCCTTGGAGTGTCATTTAAGGTGGCTTGGTCTCTCCTTTGGAGGTATTTGAAGCATACCTAGAATGATGAATCCTTGAGGACACTTTTGGTGCTTCTTTGTTTTTGATGAGTGATGCTTATGGTTGAGTACCTATTATGTGGTCCTTGCTTCCCTCATTTGGTCTCCCATCCTCGCTTGGCTTTGGGTTTTGTTTTACCTTTCATTTGGTTTAGTTTTGTTGGTGTGGTTGATGTTGTTTGACTTAGGTCATTTCATCCCACTTTTTGATGCATCTTTGTGTGGTTTGTTCTTGTTGATTGATTTCTTCTTGTGCTTCTTTTTCTTCTATTTTCTTGCATTTCCATATGCATGCTTGGTTGAGATGAGCTTGTGGAGGCTACTTCCCCACACTATTTTCCTCCCACTTTCATTCTATTTGTGCATCTTATGTTTGCATCTTCATTTGCATATGCATTCTTCTTCTTCTTTTGCTTTTCTTTGCCATGCTCCCCATAAGTTCTCTAACCTCTTGAGGTTATGATAGATATTAGGTGCCTAACTATGCATGATAACATTAGGTAGTTCCCTTTTGAATCCCAACTTTAAGTCCACTTTGCATGACAACTTTTGGGATTGATTAGTCTCCCATTAGTGTCCTTTCTTCTCTCCTCATCTTCAAACATTCCTAAAACATCTAATAAAGAATGACAAGTGTGGTACGCTACGAGCCTTAAGCTACTTGAGAAATGGTAATTGAGGGGCCTCCTCTCAAGGACCTAGAGTGTTTAGTGTACACCCTTTGGGTGATATACGATGCATTCGCTCTTGGGTCATAGTCTCTAGTGCGACATGAGTTACAAATCAAGTTCAAAACACTTCTTCTCTAAAAAATACAAAAAACACTTCAAACTTTTTTCATCCCTCGGGATCTTAATCAGGAAAATCTTTTCAGATAAAAGAGTGTCGTTAACTCTTAGTTCTACCACAAACGGTAACGCCTAAGTCTCCAATGGTCGAGCTGCATACACCAACTGCTAGAACTATTTGTTAACCCTACTCGGGCCTAAAAACAAGTGAACTAGCCTGTGTTCCATTTTATCCCGAACTACGTTCGCTCTGATCTTTCATACCAGATGAAAGTACGTAGGTACAAGACGCGATGTCTTGGCGAGCAACCTTCCCCCATCACCCGTAGTTAGTCGAACTACGTTGACTTTGACTTTCCCATTGCACGAGGGAATACGTAGGCCCAGAGCAGCGACGCTCTGCCGAGTCACTTCTCTTTTCTCTTGTCCCTAAGCCTTTAGCTAGATAGTTTCAACACACCCTTTTAGATAGACAACAATGCGTGGATCCCGTCGAGTACGATGGACGTGAGGGGTGCTAATACCTTCCCCTTATGTAACCGACTCCCGAATCCAGACATGGTTGCGATGACCTTGTCTTTTCCCTTTTCCGTCAGGTTTTTCCGATCGTTTCCTTTCCCTCTCTTTGGGATAAATAACGAAAGTGGCGACTCTTCTTTTTTTTTTTCTGCCGGTTGTTTTTCGCAGTTGCGACAACATGCTAAGGAGTAGTTACACACCATACATATAATCATACAGATACAACGCACTTACACGTGCCACCTCAATCACTCGGCATTAATAGCCCATATTCAATTACAAGTAAGCAATGTGACTCACTGACTCAACACAATGCATGTGGTACCAATAAAATCACATACGATTCACCCTAGAACCCGATTCCCGTTGGAATCCGGATAAGTCGTATACGTTCCTCTAAACTACAACTTATCTCCACAACGACTTCCACATGAAGTCTGGATGAAACTAGGCACCCATCATGGATTCCCACCTAGCCATCTCCACAAGACACATGACATGAAATGCATGACAACACAATTATGCAATATAATAATTCAAGCATAATTCACGATCATCAATGATCCACACGAGCCATCCGCTCACCGTAATCCTCTCGAGAATTACCACAATCGCACCAGATTGTCCAATTTCGACAATCATGGCTCATACTTATCAAAACACACCCATAAGGGCACACCCAGATAATTCCACATTATCTCGATTTAATTCATTACTAATCTTCCTTAAGTTCATTGTAGTCATACTAATCTTACCGATTAAATAGAATTGTGTCCCATGCGAAATCGGGACAGAAATCACCAAAATTTGGGGAAATGTCACCCCAGGCTGCCCATACGTGTACCAACATGGTCCATACGCGTAATGCCTGCTGTCATACGCGTATTAAACCTACCTTACGCGTATTACTAGGGGCCTTCACCTCCTAAAAATCCCTCAGAGTTACTTCTTACGCGTATGGCTACCCTCATACGCGTATTGCCCAGGCCCATACGCGTACCACCAGATGGTTGTATTGGCACTGGGGACAGGACTTGGTTTGCTACGCGTACAGCCCCATTGGGAAGTCCCCCATACGCGTATTGACACCTCCAATACGCGTATGAGCAGCAGATCTGTCAAAAAACTCAGATCTCAACATTCTCACGAGTTCCTACTCAAGATTCATCATCCTATCTTCCCATTCATCCTAAAACTCATATTTAAATCGATTCCAATGAATCCTATCTTCTATTCTTTCAAGATTCTATTTATTATATCTAATTTTGATTACTGTTAAACCCTTAATTCTCAAATCTAACATCTGTCATAATTTCACCACCGTGTTCATAACTTTTCACACAAATTTTAGATCAGTTCTAGATGCGTTCATCCAACACCAGACCAGAAATATTCAGCAATGACAGTAATCACAAGAAACATCACAAAGTTACGAAATCAGATCAATGACCATGAATAAACAGAAATTCCTACGAGAGAAAGGACCTTTCACTATCCTCTCATGTTAATTCACCCATATTGAAATCCATTATCCCCCCTTACCTTGGATTGAAGCTTTTTCTTGACAACAATGGAGAAAATTGGTTCTTTTTGCCCTAGCTCTCCTTTCTCTGTCTCTTCCTCTTTCACGAATGTTATCTGTTTAATCCCACTAATACTCTCTAAACCTCTTAATCAGATTTTTAATTCATTTAATTTTATTACTACTACTACTACTACTACTACTAATAATAATAACTATCATCCTCTTAATATTATTATCAATCATAATTAAATAATAATATCAATAACTATGGTATTCTTATTATTGTTATTAAATGGTTAACATTATTATTGTTATAGGTCCATCTTACCCCAACTAAGGTCACCTCTCATTCCTGCCATTAACCTCATACCCTTATCAAAGACATCACAACCAATATGCACACAATAAAGTATAAAAAGACTAAATAATTCAAATGGGGTGTTACAACTCTCCCCCACTTAAAATATTTCCGTCCTCGAAAATGTACCTGATGAGAACAATTCCGGATACGACTCTCCCATCTTGCTCTCCAATCCCAGTTCACACTTCCTCCAGTCACCGGTCACCGAATTGACTCTAAGAAATACATGGTCACCTTCGCTGAATTCCAAGTCTTTTCTCCTATTATCATGGTAGCTTTTCTGCCTACTCTGGACCGTCTTCATTTTCTCTCTAATCATCTAGATTATCTCTGTGGTTTGTTGCACAATCTCGGGTCCGAGTATCGTACTCTCGCCCGACTCATACCAACATAGAGGTGTCTTATACCTTCTACCATACAATGCTTCAAAAGGTGCCATTCCAATACTAGAATGATAACTGTTGTTGTAAGTAAATTCAATCAGCGGTAAATGAGTATCCCAAGCGCCTCCTCGCTCGAGTATACAAGCTTTCAACAAATCTTCTAATGACTGAATAGTCCTCTCAGATTGACCATCGGTCTGTGGGTGATAAGCAGAACTCAATTTCATACTGGAACCCAAAGCTTCTTGCAAGCTTTTCCAAAATCCAGAAGTAAACCTCGGGTCTCTGTTAGATACAATGCTCGACGGAACCCCGTGTAACTTCACTGTCACTCAGATATAAATTTCTGCTAATTTCGTCAAAGGAAAACTAATGTTAATCGGTATAAAATGCACCGACTTTGTCAATCTATCCACAATTACCCAAATTGCGTCAAAACCTCTTGCCGTATTCTGCAATCCAGTCACAAAATCCATTGCAATACTATCCCATTTCCACTCTGGTATTTCCATCGGTTGCATCAAACCGGATGGTTTCTGGTGTTCCACCTTTGACTTCTGACAAGTCAAACAAGCATACACAAACCGAGCTATGTCTTTCTTCATACTCGGCCACCAAAATAATTTCTTCAGGTCTTGATACATTTTCGTAGCTCCTGGATGAATACTTAAGCTACTCCTGTGGCTTTCTTGCAAAATCACCTTTTTCAAATCAGGATTTTCTGGAACACAAATTCTGTCTCTAAACTTCAACACACCCGAATCATCTACCTTAAAGTCTTCTTCCTTATCCGTTCCGCCTACGGTCATCAAGTCTACCAATTTCAAATCCAGTCTCTGACCTTCTCTTATTTCACGAAGGAACTCATTATTCACTTTCAGCATCCCCAACATTACACTTTCTAAAGTTAACTCACAAACCATACTCAAGTCTCTAAACTGCTCAATCAAATCTAATTTTCTAATCATCAACATCGACATATGTATCGTCTTCCGACTCAAAGCATCTTCCACGATGTTAGCTTTACCAGGATGGTAACTCAAGCTAAAGTCATAGTCTTTCAGAATTTCCAGCCACCTTCGCTGCCTCATATTTAATTCCTTCTGGTCAAACAGATATTTCAAACTCTTATGGTCATTGAACACTTCGAATCTTGACTCGTACAAATAATGCCTCCAAACCTTTAGTACGAAAACCATTGTAGCTAACTCTAGATCATGAGTAGGATAATTTCTTTCACGAATCCTCAATTGTCGTGAAGCGTAAGCTACAACCTTGCCATCTTGCATCAAAACACCGCCTAATCCCATTTTAGACGCATCACAATATACTACAAAAGTATCATTCAGGTTTGGCAAGGTTAACACTGGTGCGGTAGTCAACCTTTTCTTCAGTTCTCAGAAACTTTCTTCACACAAAATATCCCATACAAATGCCTGGCCTTTTCTAGTCAACTGGGTCAACGGAAGAGCCAAATTAGAAAACCCTTTGATGAACTTACGATAATAGCCTGCCAAGCCTAAGAAACTTCTAATCTCTGTCACTGACTTTGAAGCCTCCCACTGAAGCACAACACTCTCTTTCGATGGATCCACTGCTATGCCTCCTCCAGAAATAACATATCCAAGAAAACTCACTTTGCTCAACCAAAACTCACACTTCGAAAGTTTTGCAAACAATTTATTATCCTTCAGCACTTGCAACGCAACCCTTAAATGCTCTACATGATCGGCTTCTGACTTGGAGTAAATCAAAATGTCATTAATGAAAACTACTACAAACTAGTCCAAATAAGCATGGAAGATACGATTCATGTACTCCATCAACACACCCGGTGCATTGGACACACCAAACGACATCACTGCATATTCATAATGTCCATACCGAGTTCTGAAAGCTGTTTTCTAGATATCATCTTCTTTCACACGGATTTGATGATAGCCTGAACTCAAATCAATTTTACTGAACACACGAGCTCCCACGAGTTGATCCATCAGATCATCGATTCTTGGAAGTGGATACTTATTCTTGATGGTTACTTTATTGAACTAGCAATAATCAGTGCACAAGCGTATACTGCCATCTTTCTTCTTTACTAACAAAACTGGCGCCCCCCATGGCGACACACTGGGTCTAATAAAAATTTTGTCTAACAATTCTCCCAACTGAGATTTCAACTCTGCCAATTCTGATGCTGACATTCTGTATGGTGCCATAGATATAGGTCTGGTACCAGAGACAAGATCAATCGTAAACTCTACTTCCCTCTCTGGAGGTAACTCTGCAACATCCTTTGGGAACACTTCAGTAAATTCTCTCACAACAGGTAATTCCTCAATCGAAGACTCAGATTCCATAGATAACGAAGTGAATACTACAAATACTTTAGCTTCGTCTTCTACCAAGATTCTTAACTCCTTAGTAGATATAAGACTAGCCACTTCTTCTTCTTCAGGAGTCAGGAATAACAGCCTCTTCCTATAACAATCAATATAAACATAGTTGCTCTCGAGCCAATTCATCCTTAAAATAACATCCAGCTCGCTGAGTGGTAGACAAATCAAGTCCACTCCAAAATCTTTACCAAAGATTGACACAGGACAATTTAAACACACTAAAGATGTAGTGATTGATCCAATAGATGAAGTACCAATCACCATCCCTCTACTCAAAGTAGACGGAACAAGCCCCAATTTCTTCACACAATCCATAGAAATAAACGAATGAGTTACACCCGTATCAATAATAGCAATCAAAGGAGTGTTATGAATGTAACACGTACCTCTGGCCAAACGATCCTCACTGGTAGGCTGTGCTCCCACCAATGCAAACACCTTCCCACCTGTCTGAGACTTCTTCGGTTTCTGACAGTGGGTGCTAATATGACCCTGCTCACCACAGTTGTAACAGGTTGGTACGTCGGTTCTACAATCTGCGACCACATGACCTAGCTTTCCACACTTAAAACACTTCTTCACCTCATTCTGACATTCATTCGCACAGTGACCTGAGCCACCACATCTGAAACACTTGAGAGGATTGGAAGGATTTCCTCCCCCACTTGGTTTCTTCCTAGAAATATCTTTCTGCTTTCCTTTATCAGTTGGAGCATGGTAAGGTGTATTCCCATGCTGCGGTTTGCTTCTTCTGTCACTTAGATTCTTATAGTGAGCGATTATAGCTCTGTTGTCTTCATCATAGATTCTACACCTGTTCACCAGCTCAAGAAAGTACCTGATCTTATGATAACAGACACCCAGTTTGATCTCGGGATGCAGCCCATTCTCAAACTTGATGCACTTCGAACACATAGTTGCATAAGTATTGTAATAAGGATAATACTTTACCAGTTTGTCGAACTTAATCGCATACTCTGCGACTGTCATGTTTCCCTGTTTTAACTCAATCAATTCAATCTCTTTCTTTCCGCAAACATCTTCCGGAAAATACCGTTCCATAAACTCTGCCCTGAACACTGTCCAATTAATGGGACACTCACCAGCTTCCAATTTCTAGCAGGTGTTGTCCCACCAATCATCAGCCTCACTTTCCAGCATATGGGTACCAAACTGTACCTTTTAATCCCCTGAGCATCCCATGACTCTGAAGATCTTCTCAATATCCCTCAGCCATTTCTGTGCTACATCTGGATCATGTCCACCTTCGAACTTAGGTGGCTTGTTATTCTAGAACTTTTCCAAATTATGGAACTCTCTATTTCCAGCATTCTGATTGATATTCTGACCAATGTTCTCCACCGTCTATGCAACAGCTTGTAACGCAGCAGCCATCACAGCATCATTCCTACCAACCATACTGCTCAACATCCACGAAAACACAGGTTAGAAGAAACACACGACTATAGACATCCTATAGTCAGACTCTACTACAACACTGGCCAGACGGACCGACCTACTCTGATACCAATTGTAACACCCTACTCTACCTCGTACGTGTATTATAAAACATATGCGAAAATATTTCATAAAAGTACTTCAGAGTTCTCAAAACAAGTAGGATGTCACACTAAGTCACTTCATTTTTCATAGTTAAACCAATGATATCTAGCTTTTAATTAAACAGGAAAATAAAGCCAATTGTTTAAACATAATCTCCACCACAAGGTGATCATACATCCTTAATCCAACAAATAAAAGATACGTAACAATTAATCAAGAAAATAAGCAAATATAACGTAATCCCGTCATCCCATGTTACGTATCAGAGCGACTCCTAGGACTCGATCAAATATCAACACACTCCAAGCACTACTTAGGTACCTGGTCATCTGCACTCCCCAAGGAGCACAGACGCAACAAACAGAAAATGGGTGAGAACTACATTCGATAAATAAGCGGTGAAATACACATGCTAAGGAGTAGTTAAACATCATACATATAATCATACACATACGATGGACTTACACGTGCCACCTCAATCACTCGGCATTAATAGCCCATATTCAATTACAAATATGCAATGCGACTCACTGACTCGACACAATGCATGTGGTACCAACACAATCACATACAGTTCACCCTAGAACCCGATTCCCGTCAGAATCTGGATAAGTCATATACGTTCCTCTGAACTACAACTTATCTCCACAATGACTTCCACATGAAGTCCGGTTGAAATTAGGCACCCATCATGGATTCCCCACCTAGCCATCTCCACAAGACACATGACATGAAATGCATGACACCATAATTATGCAATATAATAATTCAAGCATAATTCACGATCATCAATGATCCACACGAGCCATCCGCTCACCGTAATCCTCTACCACAATCGCACCAGATTGTCCAATTTCGACAATCATGGCCCATACTCATCAGAACACACCCATAAAGGCACACCCAGATGATTCCACATTCTCTCAATTTAATTCATTGCTAATCTTCCTTAAGTTCATTATATTCATACTAATCTTACCGATTAAATAGAATTGCGTCCCAAGCGAAATCGGGACAAAAATCACCAAAAATTGGGGAAAAGTCACCCCAGGCTGCCCATACGCGTACCAACATGGTCCATACGCGTAATGCCTGATGTCATACGCGTATTAGACCTACCTTACGCGTATGACCAGGGGCCTTCACCTCCCAAAAATCCCTCAGAGTTACTCCTTACGCGTATGGCTACCCCCATACGCGTGTTGCCCAGAACCATACACGTATCATACGCGTATCACCAGATGGCCGTGTTGGCACTGGGGATAGGGCACATCTGCTACGCGTACAGCCCCTTGGAAAGTCCCTCATACGCGTATTGACACCTCCAATATGCGTATGACCAGCATATTTGTCAAAAAAACTCAGATCTCAACATTCTCATGAGTTCCTACTCAAGATTCATCATCCTATCTTCCCATTCATCCTAAAACTCAAATTTAAATCGATTCCAATGAATCATATCTTCTATTCTTTCAAGATTCTATTTATTATCTAATTTCGATTACTGTTAAACCCTTAATTCTCAGATCACAACCAATATGCACACGATAAAGTATAAAAAGACTAAATAATTCAAATGGGGTATTCCATAGTGCATTCTATGGTGTCATTGAGGAGATTTGGGAGATTGATTATTTTATCTATAAAGTTCCTTTATTTAAATGCAAGTGGGTTCCCAATAATATTAATGGTTTACAAAATGATGACTTAGGATTCACCCAAATTGACCTTGGCATGGCAAGTTATATGCCCGAATCATTCATCATGGCTTCACAAGCAAAACAAGTTTTCTATGTGACCGACCCTTCAGACACATCGGGAAAATGGTCAATTGTTCTCCGAGTAAAAGACATTCCTAGTAGTGATGAAAGTTTTGATATTCTTTCTTACACAAAAAAGTGCCTACCACATATGATGAAGTTGATAGAGATGATGCGCATGCTATTCGTATCGATCATAATGAAGGCATATGAGAAAATTAACATGTAAGCATTTTATTCTTTATTCATAATTTAATGTAAGTTATTATTTCTAACTATATTTATTAATAACAAGTATGATTATTTGATATTGTAGGTGTTTAAAGTCAAGACACCAGGAGACAAGATACTAAGAGATAATACACCAAGAGACAAAGAAACCAAAACACTATATAAGATACAATTATGTGATGTTATATAATGTTTGCAGGTTGTTTTGTGCCATTTTTATTTTGATGTAATATATACAATATTTGGTTCTTAATTCAATGTATGAATTTGATGTAATACAATACAATTATTTGTTATGATCAACTGTTGTTTTTGTTCTGATATGGTTCACAAAAATGCATGTTAAAAACTGAAACTTTTTCAAAAAGTAGATAACTTAACGTCATTTGTTAAATATGACCATGGTTATATACAGGGACGGAGCCAGAAACTTTAGGTTGTGGGGGCATCATATTAATTTACGAGTTTATAAGATGATATATCTATTGTTTTCTAAGATTATATATATATATATATATATATATATATATATATATATATATATATATATATATATATATATATATATATATATATATATATATATATATATATATATATATATATATATATATATATATATATATATATATATATATATATATATATATATATATATATATATATATATATATATATATATATATATATATATATATATATATATATATATATATATATATATATATATATATATATATATATATATATATATATATATATATATATATATATATATATATATATATATATATATATATATATATATATATATATCCTATTTATTTGTTGAGATATATTTAAAAAAAATATTTAATAACTTAAATTTTTAATTGGGTAATTTTATCGGTTATACTATTAACAAAAATATTTATTTATCTTTAATATATAAGTAAATTATAATGGTATGAGTAATAATCTGTGATTTTTTGTGATGACATTTTAGTATTAAATTAAAATATATAAAATATTTTTTTAAAAAGAAAATAATGAAAAATTATTTTGAAATTAAGTACAAAACTAATTTTAGTATATTTTTGTTTTAAATTAGACATTTAAAATAAAAATTTATAAATATATTGAAGGCCTAATATATTTTTAATATACTATTTACAGACAAATACTATATTTTTATTGGTTGTTATAAAAATGTATAAAATAAATATTAAAATATATTTTAAAAACTTAGTGGGGGCCCAAGCCCCCATACCCACCAACATAGCTCCGTCCCTGGTTATATAGTAAACGGTGTCCAGAGTAATATATATACCAAAAAGACGCTGCTGAAAATCGAACCTAGGACCTTTAATATATTACAACGCTTAGTTAAAGCAACTGTGGTAATATGTCGTACGCTTTCAGGTTTTCTACAATGGTTATACGATCGTAATTGTAAGTAACGCATATACAACCACACGCTACGTAACAACGACCGGTCCTACGTGATAATATATCTTTTCCAACCGTTGTTGCATATGTTTTTCGTAGTAATGATAATCAAATCTTCCAGGATATTATTCATTTATCATCAATGCTAAAATATGCACGCCAAGCTCTCCCAATCGATTACCATAAGGCGCTAAATGATTTGGCTTATGACAGTCAGCCTCCTTGGTGCATTTTTGGGTCTTATGCTGTATTTTATTGCTTTTTTGCACCTCAGCCTAACTTTATTTGCACCTCTTTTATATAAAATACTTAGAAACTCATATTTTTGGTTAGTGAACATAATTTACCGAGACGAGCAAAATTAAATCCATTGTTTTAAAGGATTAATCAGAGTTTTATGATCATTTCCAACCATAAAATAATGTATGCCTTAATAAAACTTCCCTTAAAGGGAACACCAACACATTATAATGTGTCCTTCTCTATGTATCGTTGGATGCGAGAGTTGGTTCAAACAACTATTAGAACACATATTGGTTCTTAATAATATCTCTATGTTTTGATGATAACTATTATGAAATTTTGTAATTAAGAATTATAGACTCTAAAATTTGCTTAAGAATGTTTGTTGTAGATATTAAAGTAAATATCACTCCAGAAGCAAATCAGATCTGAACATAAGAAACATGCAAGGCTCTGAAGCGTCAGATGCACCCATTAGAAGATTCTGAACGCTGCCATCAGAAGATCCTGAGCGTTGCCTCCAGAAGGATCTGAAGCAGAAGCTCCAGAAGGATCTGAAGCAGAAGCTCCAGAAGAATCTGAAGCAAGTCAGAAGCATCTGAACCAATGAAGAATTTTGTATGAAGAGTTTTCAAGCATAGTTACTTCAGAAGACTCTGATAGTACTAACATTGCCAGTACTGAGGATCTGACTCAAAACTCTGCTCTGAACTTATACACGCTAAAAGCACACTTGCTGCAAAAACTCTGATTCAGCAAAACTCTGACCAACATCAGAAGGCTCTGATCAAATTAGACTCTGATAATTCTTGCTGAAAATTGTTGAAGAAGAATTCAAAGATTATATCCGTTGGAATATCCAAACGAATCTTTCCTTATTTATGCTAGACACAAGAACACAGACAAAAAGGATTTCTCTGTGCTTTCTTCTTCTAGGAAAGGTCACTTGATGTGAAGACAAAAAGGCTCAGACCTTTTGGTACACACTTCTCAACGTAAAATACTCTAGGATCACTGTGCCTATAAAAGCAAGTCTCCACTCATCTTCTTCAGTGGACGAATCACTTGAAAAGAATTCATTATCAAATCTCTCATACAAACTCATATATTCTTGCTAGAATTAATTTCTTTGTTCTTAATCTTAAGTGAAAAATCACAGTTGTGATAAAGCTTTATTAGAAGCATTTTAACACTTGTATTTGTTATTACATTTGATTGTAAGAAAACCTTAAGAAGATCCAGTTAGGATCAGTAGTTCTTGAGAAGACTTTGAACAGTTGTTCTTAGTGCTTACTATTGTAATCAGTTGATTAAATAGTGGATTAAGTCCTTGTTTGAGAAAGACAAATCACTCTAGGAAGGGTGGACTGGAGTAGTTGAGTTCAACGAACCAGGATAAAAATAACTGAGTTTTTACTTCTAAGTTTTTATCTTCATACTTATTCAACCCCCCTTCTAAGTATTTTCTCACCTTCAGTTGGTATCAGAGCTCCGGTTCTGTGTGTGCTACCACTTCACAGTGACAAAAAAGATCTAGTGAGAAAAACTTTGATATATATTTGGTTGTTACTATGGCTGATAATTCAATGTCTAACATTAACAACAAATATGAAGAAAGGGACAGAATCAACACTAAACCCCCTATGTTTGATGGGGAGAAATTTGATTACTGGAAAGACAGGATTGAAAGTTTTTTCCTTGGTTATGATGCTGATTTATGGGATTTGGTCATAGACGGATATGTTCATCCCACTGTTGGGAATGGCAAGAAAGTAGATAGAAAATCTATGACAGAAACCCAGAAGAAGGAATTTAGAAATCACCACAAGGCTAAAACAATATTGTTAAATGCAATATCTCACACTGAGTATGAAAAGATCACAAATAGAGAAACTGCATTTGACATGTTTGAGTCCTTGAAGATGACTCATGAGGGAAACTCTCAAGTCAAGGAAACAAAGGCTCTGGCTCTAATTCAGAAGTATGAAGCCTTCAAGATGGAAGAAGCTGAATCTGTTGAAGCTATGTTCTCCAGATTTCAAATACTTACAGCTGGACTAAAGGTTCTGGATAAAGGATACTCTACTGCTGATCATGTGAAAAAGATCATCAGAAGCTTACCTACCAGATGGAGACCTATGGTGACTGCGCTGAAAATGGCTAAAGATCTGAACAAGATCTCCTTGGAGGAACTAATCAGTTCACTGAGGAGTCATGAAATTGAACTTGAGGAAGATGAGCCTCAAAAGAAAGGTAAATCAATTGCTTTAAAATCTAATAAATCTGCTAAAGCATTGCAGGTAATAGAGGAAAGCTCTGAAGAATCCTCATCTGAAGATGAACTATCCATGTTATTTAGAAGAATAAACAAACTCTGGAAGCATAAAGGAAAGAAGTTCAGAAACTTCAGGAAGCCTGACCAAAGAAAAGAATCTTCTGGACACAGAAGATCTGGCAAAAAGGAGGTTGTCTGCTATGAATGTAAAGAACCTGGGCATTACAAAAATGAATGTCCAAAGTTGTTGAAAGAAAAGCCTAAAAGAAAATCTGATAAGAAGAAGAAGGTTCTAATGGTCACCTGGGATGATTCAGATACATCTGAATCTGAATCTGAGTCAGAAGAGGAATGTGCCAATGTAGCATTGATGGCAGACATAGAAGATCAGGAGGAAGGAACTTCAGGATCTGAATCTGACTCTGAATCTGACTCTGACGCTGAAGAGGTAATGGCTAAACTCACTAAAGATGAACTTATCAAAGTGTTATCAGAAGTTCTGAAAAGCTATAACAATATTAAGCTCAAATACAAGAAGCGTCAAAGCAATCTTGTATCTGAGAATAATATTTTCAAATCAGAAGTAGCTGAGCTAAATGAAAAGAACTTAAGATTGAAAAATGATTCTGGATTAGCTCAACAAGACTCTGATTCTGAAACTGAGTCTGAATGCAAAAATATTTTGGAAAAATATGATTACAGCTTTCTGAAGTTTCTTGCTAAAAGCATAGACATAAGCAAAATGGCTTCTATGATCTATGGAGTTAGCAGAAATAACAGAAAAGGAATTGGATATAAATCTTCCTCTAGAAAGGATTTGAATCCAAAACCTGTTGATAAAATTATCATCAAGAAAACTCCTTTATATTCCCACTTTAAATTTGGTCACTTGAATGATATTGAACACACTCGTTCTGAAAAGAACATTCATGTGTTTAAATCTAAGGCTAGTCAGAATAAACCTTATGTTGAAAAATAGAAGTTTAGACAAACCTTCAGAACGACTAACCCAAAAGGACCCAAGAAGATCTGGGTACCTAAAAGTAAAATAATTCCTATTGCAGATGTTCTTAGCAGCAAGGTCAGGATGCCAATCATGGTACCTGGACTCTGGATGCTCGCGACACATGACAGAAGAAAGGTCTATGTTCCAAAGTCTGGAGCTTAGATCTGGAGGTGATGTGAAATTTGGAGGGAATCAGAAGGGCAAGATCATTGGATCTGGCACTATTGGAAATGGTAAACTTCCCTCTATTACTAATGTTTTACTTGTAGAAGGATTAAAGCATAATCTATTGTCCATAAGTCAATTAAGTGACAATGGTTATGATATAACCTTTAATCAAAAATGTTGTAAAGCTATTAGTCAAAAGGATGGCTCAATCCTATTTAGTGGAAAGAGGAAGAACAACATTTATAAAATAAACCTTTCAGAACTTAAGGTACAGAATGTTAAATGTCTCTTGTCTGTTAATGAGGAGCAATGGGTCTGGCATAGAAGATTGGGGCATATTAATATGAGACGTATATCTCAGATTAATAAACTTAATCTTGTCATAGGACTTCCTAATCTGAAGTTCACTTCAGATGCTCTTTGTGAAGCATGTCAAAAAGGGAAGTTTTCAAAATCATCCTTTAAATAAAAAAATGTTGTTTCTACTTCCAAACCACTAGAATTACTTCATATTGATCTGTTTGGACCAGTGAAAACTGCATCCATCAGAGGCAAGAAGTATGGATTAGTCATTGTTGATGACTATAGTAGATGGACATGGGTAAAGTTCTTAAAACACAAGGATGAGTCACATTCTGTGTTCTTTAACTTCTGCAAACAAGTCCAGAATGAAAAAGATTTCAAAATTATAAAAGTCAGAAGTGATCATGGTGGTGAATTTGAAAACAAATATTTTGAAAAATATTTTAATGAAAATGGCATTGCTCATGATTTTGCCTGTCCTAGAACTCCACAAAAAAATGAAGTTGTAGAGAGGAAAAATAGAACTCTGCAAGAAATGGCCAGAACCATGATCAATGAGACAAATCTGGCAATGCACTTTTGGGCAGAAGCAATCAACACAACCTGCTACATTCAGAACAGAGTGTCTGTAAGACCTCTTCTGGAGAAGACTCCCTATGAACTGTGGAAGAACATAAAGCCCAACATTTCATATTTTCATCCTTTTGGATGTATTTGCTATATGTTGAATACTAAAGAAAATCTGAACAAGTTTGATTTTAAAGCACAGAAGTGTTTCATGCTTGGGTATTCTGAATGCTCTAAAGGCTACAGAGTATACAATACTGAGACACAGATTGTGGAAGAATCTATTCATGTTAGATTTGATGATAAGCTTGGCATTAAAAAGCCAAAGCAGTTTGAAAACTCTGCAGATAGAGAAGTAGTCTTCATAGACTCTGAAGGCTCAGAGGCAGACAAAGCTCAAGTGAAGGAACCAGAAGCAACGCCAGATGCAATTCCTTTGACTTCTCAGATGAACAACTTAAACATTTCTGAAGAATCAACTGTTAGAGGATCATCTTCCAGAATCAAAGCTTCTCATCCAGAGAATGTTATCATTGGAAAGAAGGATGACCCTATCAGAACAAGATCCTTCCTCAGATCATCTGAAGCATCATTATTTGGATTGGTGTCAATAATTGAACCAACTTCTGTAGATGAAGCTCTGCAAGACAATGATTGGATTATTTCCATGCAAGAAGAGCTAAATCAGTTCACCAGAAATGATGTGTGGGATTTAGTTCCAAGACCAAAAGGATTCAACATAATTGGAACTAAATGGGTCTTTAGAAATAAGCTTAATGAGAAAGGAGAAGTTGAAAAAAATAAGGCAAGGCTTGTTGCTCAAGGGTACAGTCAACAAGAAGGTATTGATTACACTGAAACTTATGCTCTAGTGGCAAGGTTAGAATCTATACGCCTTCTTATTTCATTTGCTGCACAATATAACATCACTTTATATCAGATGGATGTTAAAAGTGCCTTTCTAAATGGTATTATAGAAGAAGAAGTTTATGTTCACCAGCCTCCTGGTTTTGAGAGTGAAAAATTTCCAGATCATGTTTTCAAACTAAAGAAATCTCTGTATGGTTTAAAACAAGCTCCCAGAGCTTGGTATGAGAGATTGAGCAATTTTCTTCTGGAGAAAATTTTCATCAGAGGCAAAGTAGACACAACACTCTTTTGTAAAACATTTAAGAAAGATCTTCTAATTTTCCAAATATATGTGGATGATATCATATTTGGATCTACCAATACTATGCTGGGAAAGGAGTTTGCTCAATGTATACAGGCAGAATTTGAAATGAGCATGATGGGAGAATTGAGATTCTTTCTGGGAATTCAAGTCAACCAAACTCCAGAGTGCACTTACATTCATCAGACCAAATATGTTAAAGAACTTCTGAAGAAATTTAACATGACTGATAGTAAGATGGAAAAGACTCCCATGCATCCAACTAGTTCACTAGGCAAGGAAGAGGTAAGTAAGAAAGTAGATCAGAAACTCTACAGAGGTATGATAGGATCTCTTCTCTACTTAACTGCTTCTAGACCTGACATTTTGTTCAGTGTATGCTTGTATGCTAGATTCCAATCAGATCCTAGAGAATCACACTTAACAGCTGTTAAGAGGATTCTAAGGTATCTGAAAGGTACTTCTAATGTGGGTTTGTGTTACAGAAAATCTGATGATTTCAAATTAGTTGGATTCTGTGATGCTGATTACGCTGGAGACAGAGTGGAAAGAAAAAGTACTTCTGGAAGTTGTCAATTTCTAGGAAGAAATCTAATCTCTTGGTACAGCAAGAAGCAACCCACAATTGCATTATCAACTACAGAGGCATAATATATTGTTGTTGCTGGATGTAACACGCAGATGCCCTTGATGAAAAGTCAGCTAGAAGACTATCAGATATTTGAAAGTAACATTTCTATATTCTGTGATAATACTTCTGCTATATGTTTGTCTAAAAACCCCATTTTACACTCTAAGGAAAAACATATAGAAATTAAACATCATTTCATCAGAGACTACGTTCAGAAGGGAATTATAAACTTGGCCTTTGTTGATACAGATCATCAATGGGAAGACATTTTCACAAAACCCCTTGTTGAAGATAGATTCAAATTTATTCTGAAAAATATTGGTATGGATTTGTGTCCAGAATAATATTTGTCAGAAGCAAATTTTTACAGATGCAAAATGTTTAATGCTCTGAAGTATTTCATTTGTTGCTTATTAGATTTATGTTTATTTATGTGTATCTGAACTAACCAATCTCAGAGCATCTGAACGTTGGTTAACGTTTCATTTCTCAAGAGAATTCAGAAGCACATGCAAGCAAACACGTGTCACTCTAAATCTGCAAAGATGGCGTGTACACTACTGAAGAGACGTTTGAGGTATGGTTTGAATAGTGAAAATCTTGATTTTCCCCCCAATTTGTCAGAATCAATTAATGCTTGAAATGATTTTTATTCTCTTTCATTAATTGGCATTAATTGCTATGTGTGAACGTGCCTTGTTTGTCTGTTTGTATGCTTAATTGTTTTCTATAAATACCACATCTCCCACCACTTTCACACTTTTCACAACTCAAGAGTTTATGCATTTCTGTCTTCTTTTCTCTCTTCACAAAAACCCTAAACCTTTGTCAAAATCATCTTCAATGGCAACCTCATCTTCTACAGCAACACAGTTTCAATCAACCATGGTTGCAGTTACTTCTGCAAATATGGGTGTGGCTCCATACACGACACCTAAAAGGACCTTGTTAACTCCTGTTGACAAACTTGAAGTTCTCTGTGAATCAATGGTGGAATTTGATTCATTAGCTGAAAATGGATTTGAATTTCGTTCAATAGTTGATGCTCAAGGCTGGGTAAAATACTTTGACAGATTATTTGGACCAGTTTACCCTCATCTGGTGAAAGAATTCTGGATACATGCTTCTGTATACCCCAAATTCATCTTGTCTTCTATTCTGGGTAAGGAGATTATTATTACAGAAGATCTGATCAGGAAACTCATAGGATATGAGGAGACTGATGGAGTATCTCATCTGCCAGCTGGGCGTGTAGATATGGAAGAAGTTTATGAGGAAGTCATGACTGCTGGACAGGCCTCTAACAAGTTTAAAGATTTGAAGCCTGACTACAAGATCTGGGCAAATATTTTCATGGGATGCATTCATCACATAAAATCTACAAACTCTCCAGATTACATGAACAATGAACAACTCTACTTCATGTACTGTCTAAGTCAGAGCACCAAGGTAAATCTTCCTTACATTCTGTTCATGCACTTATGGAATCATATTAATGCTTCAAGAGAATCTGTAAAAGATAAGGGTCAGAAGATCAGAACATGGATTCCCTTTGGAAGGTTAATTTTAGATATTCTGACAGAAAATGGACTGGTGACTGCTCTGTATGCGGCTGGAGTCAAGGAGGAACTTGAATCTATTGTTGGGAAACCTCTGAATGCCAAAAGTCTTCAGAGACTAAAAATTGTAGAGGAACTCACATCAGCACCCAAGAAGCTGAATATCTCTGAACTCAGTCAGAAGAGAATTCCAGTTGAAGACTACCCATTGTTATGTGCTGAAGAACCAAGGGAAATCATTATAAGGTATATTGATTCTTGCAAGGCAGATGGACCCCCAGTTCCTGCAGATATTCTAAAAAGAGCAAGGGAACCAATGCCTGATGGAGGAAATGAGAACATAAGGAAAAGAGGTCAATCAGAAGCAGAAGATGTGACTGTTCAGAAGAAGCCCAAAGTTGTTGACAAGCCTCAAAAGTTGATCAAGAGGAAAGCATCTGGAGACGCTCCCTCTGTTCCCACAAAGCGTATCAAGATTAAAGGTACCAAATCTTCTGTATCCTATTTCAATAATACTGTTTTAAATGAATCAACATTCAAGTCTATTCCAAAACCCCCTCCTACTCAGAAACAATTTGTTCTTGCTCCATCTCATATCTCTGTTCCTTCCCCACAAAAATCATCTGATCCTGTTTCCACCACACATGTAAAACCTTCTACTAATCAATCATCTGCACCAACACCAACAACAACAAAACCAGCAAATCAAACTCCACCACCTATAACAAAACCAACAAAACAATCTGAACAACAACAACAACCAGAAAAACAATCTGAACAACAACAACAACAACCAGAAAAACAATCTGAACAACAACCACAACAACCAGAAAAACAACCACAAACAGAAAAACCACCATCAAACACATCTGAACCTATTGGATCTGCACAAGTTACTTCTGAACCTATAAAAGTTACATCTGATCCTATTACATCTGAACCACCTACATTTGATCCACCTACATCAGAACCACCTACATCTGAACCCCCATCAAAACTTTCTGAGAATCCATCAGAATCAACCAACCCATCTGAAACTAATATCCCTGAGACAGAGGTTCTAAACATTACACCTCTCAAAACTGTTTTTGAAGTGTCCTCCACATCTTGCACTCCAACCTCATCCTCAAATTCATCAGAATCTGATATACACCCAAATTTTCTGATATCTCCCTCTCACAGAAATTCTGAAGTTAACCAACCAGAACCACTTATTTCTTCTGAAATTATAATTCCTAATCCTACCCCAACACCTAAGCCATCCTCTAAAATTCTCATTCCTAATCCTACCCCAACACCTAAGCCATCCTCTGAAATTCTCATTCCCAATCCTACCCCAACACCCAAGCCAAGGACATCTGAGTGTGTACCCTCTGCTTCGTGTAAACTGTTTTCATCTCACAAACTTCCCTCTGGTTTCACCTTAAAAAAATTCTACACCATAATTGAACCCTCTGACACTATCACTCCTCTTAAACCCAAACTTACCATCATTCTACCATCTGTTCTTCAAACGTATATTAAAACACTGCCAGCAGTAACTTCATCAGATGCAAAACCATACTCTGCTAAACCTGCTAAATCTGCATTCAAACCTTACTCTGATAAACCATTTGATGTTGTTTCTCATGCATCAACTGCAAAACCATGTTTGTTGAATGCTTTAACCAGATAAAAACCTGACAATTCATCTGATCCTCCATTCATACCATTCTACCCTAGTCCTCTGATCACCATTCACAAATCCATCTTTCCACCTTCTCCCCAACCCAAGCCAATCACCTTGGAAACTTTTCTAAACCCAAAACCTAGGCTGAATGTTGATCATTTATTTACAAGTTTTTTTGAAAGAAATAGAGATGTATTTAGGCTTTGTACAAAGGAAGTGCTCATCAACAATGGATGCAAAGGAATCTGATTCCATTTGGAATGGCTTCATAAACAGATTCAATACTGTAGCATCAAATCTGAAGAACGTCTGTTCTGATGATGCGAAGCTCAGATTTGCTGAAACTGTTAGATGTTTGTTCTGGACAGTTAAAAGATCTGCACCATTGCTTCTTAAGGATGCTCCTTTATCATCTGAAGTCTGTGATACTGTAGTAAACACTGAATATGCATCTGAAGACAACTCTTTGGCTATGACTGTGGTAGAACATCCCTCTGGATCTGCTGCTCCTAACTCCAAAGCCCCCTATGGAAATTGACTCTGTTCATGCTTCAGAATCTGTCCCACCTTCTTCATCTGAGATCAAGAAAGAGTATCCAGATCTTGAAGATAAGATTGCAGTTCTGGAAGCTGGTCAATCAGAATCAAGTCATGGATGGCTAAGCAAGATAAGAAGTCTGAAGACATGGCTCAGCAGATGTCCAAACAAGATCAGAAGAATGAAACCATTGCTAAGTGGATGTCAAAACAAGAACAGTCCTCTTCTGAGATCACGGATCTGTTGAAGATGATTTTGTCAAAACAATCTTAGCTTTTTTTTCTTCTGATGTTTGCATCTGTTGTTTGCACATGTACTTGAATATTTTCTGTTGTTTGTACTTTCTGCTCTGAATGAATGAATGTCTCAATGTTTTCTCTACATGATTTATCTCGTTTATTCCTTTTATTTGTCTTTTAAAAGTTCTTACTTTTTGCTTATGACAAAAAAAGGGGGAGAAAATAGATCTGAACTGTTTAATTAAACTCTACCAGAATAAAACTTCAGACATATCAATTTTATCTAACATAATATTTGAGTATTTCAGAACATTTGATAAGTATACTCTGTAAAAGAAACTCTGAGACTCTGAAGATCATATGACAATTATCAGACTCTGACTCTGAAATATGCAAGACACTCTGATTCTCAAATATTTAGAACAATCAAGCTCTAACTCTGAAAAATACTCAAGACAAAAAGGGAAGTTTCTATTCCTTATTAATATTTAATTCAGGAGGAGATTCATCATCTCAGGGGGAGTTATAATTATTCTCTTTTCAATTAAACAAAATTTCTGATGTTTTTGTCATCATCAAAAAGGGGGAGATTGTTAGAATACAGATTGGTTCTTAATAATATCTCTATGTTTTGATGATAACTATTATGAAATTTTGTAATTAAGAATTATAGACTCTAAAATTTTCTTAAGAATGTTTGCTGCAGATATTAAAGTAAATATCACTCCAGAAGCAAATCAGATCTGAACATAAGAAACATGCAAGGCTCTGAAGCGTCAGATGCACCCATTAGAAGATTCTGAACGCTGCCATCAGAAGATCCTGAGCGTTGCCTCCAGAAGGATCTGAAGCAGAAGCTCCAGAAGAATCTGAAGCAAGTCAGAAGCATTTGAACCAATGAAGAATGTTGTATGAAGAGTTTTCAAGCATAGTTACTTCAGAAGACTCTGATAGTACTAACATTGTCAGTACTGAGGATCTGACTCAAAACTCTGCTCTGAACTTATACACACTAAAAGCACACTTGCTGCAAAGACTCTGATTCAGCAAAACTCTGACCAACATCAGAAGGCTCTGATCAAATTAGACTCTGATGATTCTTGCTGAAAATTGTTGAAGAAGAATTCAAAGATTATGTCCGTTGGAATATCCAAACGACTCTTTCCTTATTTATGCTAGACACAAGAACACAGACAAAAAGGATTTCTCTGTGCTTTCTTCTTCTAGGAAAGGTCACTTGATGTGAAGACAAAAAGGCTCAGACCTTTTGGTACACACTTCTCAACGTAAAATACTCTTGGATCACTGTGCCTATAAAAACAAGTCTCCACTCATCTTCTTCAGTGGACGAATCACTTGAAAAGAATTCATTATCAAAGCTCTCATACAAACTCATATATTCTTGCTAGAATTAATTTCTTTGTTCTTAATCTTAAGTGAAAAATCACAGTTGTGATAAAGCTTTATTAGAAGCATTTTAACACTTGTATTTGTTATTACATTTGATTGTAAGAAAACCTTAAGAAGATCCAGTTAGGATCAGTAGTTCTTGAGAAGACTTTGAACAGTTGTTCTTAGTGCTCACTATTGTAATCAGTTGATTAAATAGTGGATTAAGTCCTTGTTTGAGAAAGGCAAATCACTCTAGGAAGGGTGGACTGGAGTAGTTGAGTTCAACGAACCAGGATAAAAATAACTGAGTTTTTACTTCTAAGTTTTTATCTTCATACTTATTCAACCCCCCTTCTAAGTATTTTCTCACCTTCAACAACGAGATGGTAAGTCCCTCAGAGACATATTCATTCAACCTACTATGAGGTTTAACTGATCACTGGGGATCATGAATATTGAAATATCCTTAAAACACTTATTTGGATCACTGTATTGTCATTGATATTTACCATCATCGTACATTCTCTGATTTTAAACTTAAACCATTATATATTTAAGAGTATACCTCTTGTTTTGCATAAATCCATTTAATATTGTTTAAGACATCAAGTTGCAAAGCATACATGCAAAACTCACCAAGGTTTCACCTTAGGTACCTAGATTTTCATGGGTATTTTCTATAAGGTCTAAGGTGATATGTCAAAACAGAAGGGGTCTAAATGGCCAAATCTCTTGCAGTATGTGTATGTATAAATTGAATGATTATTTTTCTTTAGGTTTAAGTGCATCTTTGATCCCTCAACTTTTCCAATTGTTTGATTTTGACCCCCGTGTTTCAATTGCTTGGTTTTTACCCCTCAAGCTTACTCTTTTTTTCATTTGATGGTCCTCTGGTGATATGTAGACTAAAATTCACTTATGTGGCATTAAAAAAAATTAAACCACCACTTATGTGGCATAAAAAAAATAAAGTGGCCGATGTGGCAAAAGTAATTTGGCCTTTATTTTCCCCCCTTTTTTGTTCCTTTTTTCTTCTTTTTAATTTCCTTATCTACATTTGTATTTTTCTTTCACTTTTTAATTGTTTAAGTTTTGAAACACATGTCTAATAGAAAATTGTTTTGATAACAAAATAGGGAAAACTATTATGTGAGAAACATAAAATTGTTGTGGTTTTATGAAAGGATGTCTGTTTCATATAAGAGTGAGTAAATATAGCAACAAGAGTTATTAACAAATTAGTTTAGAACAAATATATTCATACATGTCACCAGATTGTTAATAGACAAGAAAATGTCAAATTGTTGGAAAAAAAACTTTACTAGTCTCTTGAGGCACACACCAAACATGAAACTTGGGGTATTGTAAGATGAAGATAAAACTAGGTGGTGAGTGATGCTAAGTAGACATCAAGAATATAGAGCAAAAATAAGAGCATTATATATGATTGAGGGAGGTTTCATAGAACAATACACACATTCGAGGAGTTATGGACAAGATTTATTAAAGAGTAATTCATGAAGCATAATTATAATCAAGACTGAACTTGGTGTGGATGGTCATGTGCTTTTTATGATGTATGTCATCTTCAAGGGTTTTAAGGTTGCATTTGTTACTAGTTATAGACCCTTAATTGAGTTAAATGGTTTTCTTTTAAAGGGAATGATGGAGATCAATTACTACCAGTTGTTAGTAAAGATGGTAATAATCTAATGTGTCTCATTACTTTTGTTATTGTTGAAGTTGAAACAAAGAATTCAAAGGCTTGGTTTGTAAAATTACTTTTCGAAGACCTCAAAAACATCCAATATAAAATATGGTCTTTCATGGCATACCAATAAAAGATAGTTGTTCATGATTTATTGTCTATTATGCTTGATATTTTTATTTTTTTTGAAATGTTTGATATTTTTAATATTTTCATCAAGGATTGACTGATACTTTGAAGGAAGTTGATCCAAATTTTGAGAATAGGTTATGTATTAAAAATCTTTATAAAAATTGGAGAAAGAAATATCTAGAAAAATAATGAAACAATATTTATGGAGAGATGCTTAAGCTACAATAATTCATGAATGAGAGAATGACATGGATAATATGAATAAGTTAAATGAAGATGCATGGAAAAAAATTACTCAATTTCCTTTATCTATGTGGTCCAAGTCATCTTATAGTACTCATACACATCGTGACTTGCAAGTCAATGACGTGTGTGAAACTTTTAACAAAGTCATTTTAGAATATAGGGACAAAGGTTTTAAATTATATATGACCAGAAGAATTGTTAGACTTAGGAACTTTATGCACATATATGAGGGAATTATATGTCCTATATACATAAGAGGTTGGAGAAGTAAAAAAAGGTGATAGTTGGAGTCCAATATAGTTTGGAGACTTGAATCAAAATATCTTCTATGTGTCAAATGGAACTAGTAAATATGTGAGAATGTTATGATGATTGTTATAGCTATCATTATGATAATGTTTGTTTATTTGTTTTTTTAGTCACACAAATATCTTAAGCACCTAGGAGCTAGTTCAACACAAAGGGAAAGGAAGAAGAAAAACAAAGAAGCAGTGGACAGTCAAACTTCAACAAATAACTGTTCATTATCTTTATGCTTAAATTTTTTATTATTGACTTTGACCGTAAGACATGTTTTGAATTTCTATTGGCATAGCTGAAGGGAAATCGTGATCCAAAACACAGCGGAAAATTAAAATTTTTCCTTTAGTGATCCTTACGAATGAGCATGACCAGTGATAGAAATGGTTGCCTCTTGTGGTGATTAACAATTTTGATGCAGATCCGGATGAATGATCACGAGCGTTGAAGGAAGAACAACGCCTCTACCTAGTCTACAAGAACAGAGTGTCTTCAATCTCAGTGCTAGCTGCTACGAATGAAGACTTTGAGTGAGAAAGAGAAAGAGAGAAAATGGTCAGGGTTTCACCAACTTAATTTCATCAAGTTCTAAAACTTCTACACAAGGGTTGTATTTATAGAACCACTTGTGTGGGCTGCAAGCTAAAAATCTCAACTTAAGTGCACCATATAATAATAATAATAATAATAATAATAATAATAATAATAATAATAATAATAATAATAATAATAATAATAATAATAATAACCATTATTATAATAAACATATTTTATTATTATTATATTATAATAATAATAATAATAATATTAACTCTTATTATTATATTATACGATGTTTCATATTTCACTTAAGTACACTGTACCTTACGGTGTTCCATAATTCTCTCAAGTACATCGTACCTTATAGTATTCTTTATTTATTCTATCTCTCATCAATCTGTCTTTATGTGTGTGACCATGTAGGTTCTCGTAACGTTGATAATTATATTAAATCATATATTTAATATAATAAACAGTGAACAATATCTAGCAACATAAGGCATATACCGTGTTATCCTTGTCCAGTTTAATATCGGACCCTTAGACATTTATCCTGTTATGCAGGATGGGAAAATTCCATCTAGGTCACTCATGTCCCTCAATATGCTTTGTACAATACCAATCAACTGTCTTTATGGTCATTCAGTTACGGACAATGTTAGATCCGTAATAAAGTACTCGACTCTACATCTAGGGTCCATAATGGTTTCAGGTCGAAGGGTGGTATACAACACTATCACCATGAGAGTAACTTATGACACTTTGCATAACATTTTATATAGTACTCTCATAGCAGGGCAATCTAGTATAAATATTACTCCTAATATTCGTATAAATGTTAAGACTTGATAACTGTTGCGGTGAGAATCGTAATGTCAAGCTATTGATTAACTTGAATCTTAATTCATTAAATTCACAACCAGAATTTGATTTATCCAAAGGAAAGGTTAAAGAAAGAAAGATCTTTTGCGCAATGTAACAACAACGCTAAGAGATTCATGGATCGGGGGTTGGTTGTGCCTAGGGTAGGTATTTCACATCCTAAATATTTGTAGTATTCTACAGAAACCTTTTGTATGTTTGTATGATAAACTTGCTATGGTTGTGCTATGGTTTAAGGTTAGGGTAAAATTTAGGGTTTGAGGTTTAGGTAAAGTCCTAAGGATAGTTTCTAAGTTTGACATTTCTAAGTTTGCTCGCAAAGATATCGCATCTTCTGCCTACGTATCCTAACTAGGGTAGAATCAGAGCAATCGTAGTTCACCTTACCGAGGATTAAAAAGTACTTGACTATGGTCAAGACTCTAGGGGAACAAACATAACAATGTTTGTGTAGAGTTTAACCAAACTCTCTAGATCTATATTGAACACTCAAGAATGGGGAGTAAGTAATCATCACCATGATTCTTACATTGAGTTAACCAACTTTACCTAATTCTATGTTGTAAGACCAATTGGTTCTATCCAGATCAAAAGGAGGGAGGAGGCTCTATCAAGGCCTATAAAGATTGACTATGACTGCTTTAGGGGTGTGCTCGTCAAGATATTGTACCTTGTGCCTACGTATTCCCATTAACCAATGAGAAATCAGAGCGTCCGTAGTTCAGACATGACTAAAGAAGAATAACTCTAAACCTAAGTTCTAAAGGGTAAATGGATCTATCAAGGCCTATAAGGATTGACTCTAACTGCGTCAGGGGTGTGCTCGTCAAGAAATCGTACCTTGTGCCTACGTATTCCCATTAACCAATGAGAAATCAGAGCGTCCATAGTTCAGACATGACTAAAAAAGAAGAACTCTAAACCTAAGTTATAAAGGTTAAATGGCTCTATCAAGGCCTATAAGGGTAATGAGCTATCTATGACCTAGAGGTCAATAAAGAGACTTTCCTTTGGACACAAGGGATACAGACAACTTGATATGAACTAACAAGTTCAATCACTAGGGAATAACTTGACAAAGTTGAAGAAATAAAGTAAGAGCATGTAAACAATCATGATAACAATTAAGATTAACATTTAACATGTTAACAAAGATCAAAAGACATAGAGGTAATAACCAATAATGTAAGCAAAGAACATGTGTAACAACAACAAGTTCATCTATAACATTCATATGAAATTGATGCAAACAAGTTACAACTTGAAGCAAGCATGTAATAAGAATCAAATAAGATCAAATTTAACAACATAAGACCAATAAAACATGTATTGAGGACAATCAAGCAAACCACAAGAGATGTTACAACAGTTCAAGTGTAAATTCATAACTTCATGGGGAAAAACATACAAGTTTTATGGTAACAAAATTAAAAATCAAACCCTAGCATGTTATGGTTCTAAAAAGATACATAAAAAAGTTGAATGGGGCATGATAAACATATTCAAGAGGTTACAACATCAAGAATCAAGCTAAAGTTGAAAGATGGAGTTTAACAGGTCATTTTCACATATATGCATTCACCAAGGCAAACATGAACATGTTAAAGCAATGAATCAAATACTTTCAAGTATTTAAACATTTTAACATATATGAACCCCACAAGATCAAAATCACAAGAGAAATCAAGTTATAAGTTGAAAAAGTTCATGAACCCCATGGAAAAACCCTAAAAATAACATGGTATTCAAGTGGATAAAAGTATTTCTAGGATAAAAATCCTTGAATTATTTCCTCACTCAATGAAAATAGGCATGATAAGGAGTATTTTTCAAAAAGAATGTCATCAATATCATAAAAAATGAGCAAGTTATGATCATTGGAAAATAAGGCACAATGTTGGTAAACTAGGCCTAGACAAGGTAAGTCAAGTTAAGGCACATTTTCATGTTTTAACCTAAACTAACAACATTGAAAAGCTTGGATAACAAGCATGAAAAAAATCATAGATTGGATTCATCATCAAACATTGGTTCATACATGACCAAATCAACAATCCTAACATGTCTAGGCATTGCATAAGCAAAAAATGAATAACATAGCTAAAAAGATGAGAGCATAAGCTTATCTCTCGTGGCCTTTTGATGCAAGAGTGAGAAACAAGAATACCAGAGATCTAACCATCTTATTAGAGGTCTACATATGATACAATAGTTATGTATAAATAATCCAAACAAGCTCCAAGTCCAGTTGGTCAGAAATGCCTTGAATGTTAAGCAAAACTTCCAAAAATCCAAAGATTCCAAAGAAGGAACTTGCTCAATGGTTGTTAGAGTTATTTTTGGATATGGTGAGGGTTTGATAATTTCTAACACATAATTTATTGTGTGTTATAAGTATTAATTGAGTTGGAAAATGATTGGAGATGGTTTTGGAAGAGTTTTGCAAAAACAATTTTTTAAACTAGTTTTCGAAACTTTGTGGATTTTGCAAGAACTTTGTGATAGAGTGGGAGGGAGAGTTCTAGATGGTTTTTGTCAAATAACTCATGTGTTTGAGGTGGTTTTTCAAGGTCCTATTTATATCCAAGGAGCTTGAACAAGAGGCATGGGTAGAAGTGAAGTTCTTGTCCATTTTGCCCTTTTTGAACAAAATCTTGTGAGTTTCAATGTGAATCTTTGATATCATCTAGTAACCACTCTATGATATGTTTGTTAATCTCCTAGGGGTCATATTCAACATTTTTGATGGGATGGAAGAGTACTTTTTGCAATATAGTGGGTGGTTCTACTCATGATAGCCACAAATGTTCTCTTTCATTGCAAGTTGCACTTTATCTTGGATTTAAATAATATTCACATCACAAGTTAAACTCATGGAAATTAGTGCTAACATTTTTTATGGAATGGAAGAGTACTTTTTGCAACATAGTGGGTGATTCTACTCATGGTAGCCATCAATGTTCTCTCTCCTTACAAGTTGCACTTTATCTTGGATTTAATAATATTTACATCACATCACAAGCTAAACTCATGGAAACTAGTGTTAATCCTCTGAATTAACTTTATAATCATCAAAATGCAAGCTTAATTCATGATTAGAGGTGATATGATGTTAGAAACGAAGTTGGCATCAATTTGGGGTCAAAATTCTGAAGGTCAATGGGTTGACTTTTCAGTCAGACGAACCGAAACGATCGAAAACCTTTGGATCAACTGTTGATGTTCTAAGTTTCCTAAGCCTTTGAAACTTCTTGAGTAGGCTTAAATAGGTCCTATGAGCCTCATGGACCATGATTCCATCATTGGAGACCTCTCTAGGTCAAAATTCAAAGTTGCAGTTGACTTTTTCATCAAGAAACCCTAATTAGGGTTCTTGCTCTGCATTGTCTCAATTCTCTTGGTGACCACCTCAAATTGAAATCATCCTTGATCAAATGTGATGTCCTTGATGATATAGAGACTTATTATGTGGAGGATAAAACCAAAACCTTGACTGGTCAATCCATAGAAACCCTTATTTTTGACTGTATGAAAACCCTAATTCATCTGCATCTTGACAAAGACAAACTTGAACTATGTTAAGGTTAGATACACAATGTTGATGCTCCTAGAATGATGAGAGGATATAGGGGTCAAAATTTGGGGTATAATAGTTGCCCATATTTAAATATCTTCACTGGATGGCAATGAGAGATAACGATCTCCATGGAATCATGGTGAAAGGTATTTAAATATAGCAAGCCGAAAATTTTGCCCTTAGATACTATGGTATGCAAAAGGAAAAATGCTAACATGAAATGAGTTCTAAATGATGCTTTATGATGTTTGGATGCAAGAAATTGTTGACATACGAGCAAAAGAAAAGGACAGCACAACAACGAGTAACCACTCATTGGGGACTCGACACACTGGGGAAAGATCCAAGGCATAACAAGCAATAGTTCATACATGACTAATGATGGTACTTCAAGGAGATCTTCCACAGGTGATAGGAAACAGAAGTTCCAGCTGGGGAAGGAAGGAGTAAACTTTCACCGAGGAGACAAAAGTTCGCTAGGGAAATCAGATCTCTATTGGGGGAATACACATCCAACGGAGTATGCATCACAGAGGAAAAACAAAGTCAACAGACTCAAACTCTAACTGGGGACTCAAGAGACGCGATCCCTATTGGGAAAAAACCAAAGTAATTCCCTTAACACGAAGAGTTCGAGCGGGATCTTCAGGGAGATACAGAAAACGAGACTAGGCTCACCGGGGATACTAGTAACTACTAGATCTCTGAGACTTAGCGAGGATATAGACAAATCATGGGTGTCTAAAGATATTGGTTACAACCATCTAAAACTTTGCCAATAACCATAGGACTTAATTAGGGAACTGGTAACAACCAAACCACATACCAATACCCATTGGTTTTATCAATCAACACTAGTAACCACTAGACTTCTGCGGGATTGGTAACAACCAAAAACTTATAATACCAGTAACCACCGGATCTTCAAACAAAACTTGGTAACCATCGGATCTTCAAACAGGAAGCACAGATATATCCCTCAAAACCTTAGGAACAAAAGCTAATATCCTCAAAGCATTAGGATATAGCAGAGACACAACCCTCGACACATTAGGATTGGATGAAAACCCTCAAAACCTTAGGATCAAAAGCTAACATCCTCAAAGCATTATGATATAGAAGAGACACAACCCTCAACACATTAGGATTGGACGAAGACCCTCAAAACTTTAGGATCAAAACTAATACCCTCAAAACATTAGAATATAGAAGAGACGCAACCCTCAACATATTAGGATTGGATGAAGACCCTCAAAACTTTAGGATCAAAAACTAATACCCTCAAAACATTAGGATATAGTAGAGACGCAACCCTCAACACATTAGGATTGGACGAAGACCCTCAAAACTTTAGGATCAAAAAATAATATCCTCAAAACATTAGGATATAGTAGAGACACAACCCTCAATACATTACGATTGGACAAAGACCCTCAAAACTTTAGGATCAAAAACTAATACCCTCAAAACATTAGGATATAGAAGAGACACAACCCTCAACATATTAGGATTAGATGAAGACCTTCAAAACTTTAGGATCAAAAACTAATACCCTCAAAACATTAGGATATAACAGAGACACAATCCTTAACATATTAGGATTGGACGAAGACCCTTAAAACATTAGGATCAGAAGATAGCTGGAGTCTTCATGCAAATGCAAACATTCGAGTCTCTAGAAATTCCTGAACTCGAGATTCAAAGCATACATCTCCAAAGGTATAAAACCTGATCTTGGGATGGAAACAAACATGACTTCACTTGGAATGATAAACAACCAAATCGTTAGTACATGTCACCACTGGGTTTTCTCAACGCCAATTACCAACTGACCTTACATGGAATATGATTGGTCACCACCAATTCATCAGTACCAGTCACCACTGGATTTCCTAAACACCAATTACCAACTGACCTTACATGGAATATGATTGGTCACCACCAATTCATCAGTACCACCCACCACTAGCTTTCCTCAACACCAATATCCACTGGCCTTACATGGAATATGATTGGTCACCACCAATTCATTGGTACCAATCACCACTGGATTTTCAAGCAAGGATAAACATCCAAGCCTCTGGAAATTCCTAAAATGAATAGATCAAACGGGATCTTCAGGAAACAGCAGGAAAGATACAAGGTAATTAAACTCTATTGTATGCCAAACAATTGACTTTACCGGGGATGTCGGTAACCACCAACAATCAAAAGCACAATAGCGCTGGATGAAATTGCCAATAACCATTAGATCTAACGATGCCAGTAACCACTAGACTTTCAATCATTGCCAGTACCCACTGGATCTTCCACCATGATTGGTAACCACCAAATCGACAATACCAGTAACCACTAGATTTCCCAAGCAATGCCAGTAACCACTGGACTCTCCACCATGATTGATAACCACCAAATTAACAATACCAGTAACCGCTAGATTTTCTAAACGATACCAGTAATCACTGGACTTTCAACCAATGATTGGTAACCACCAAATTAACAATACCAGTAACCACTGGATTTTCCAAATGATGCCAGTAACCACTGGACTTTCAACCAATGCCAGTCACCACTGGAATTTTCAAGCAATGTTAGTAACAACTGGACCTTAACGTCCTTAAGATAAGCTTCTCAAACGAGAATGCTACTTATTTTCTTTGGGGAATTGTAGATAAGTTCTTATTACAAGACATGGTGCAAAATAAATGCACATTCAAATTGGGTTCGGCAACCGCCTGGGAACCAAAGTTCGATCTAGGAATAAGCTAGAAAGAAACTGTCAAAATAAGACTTTAACCATTGAGGAATAAACTCGAATGGAGATGCATCTTATCCAAACATGGAAAAAGATAACTGAAGCAACCATCATCCACGAGGATTAAACTTTGTGGGGAATTGAGAAAGGATGGACATTTTATGCTTAAAGGCTGACAACTCTATTGGAGAGAGACGACATACCCAGTCACTTGGGGAAAACATCAAAGTGAATCAAAACAGGTAACAACCAGAGATAGCAAAGATACACAAATGTTATGCATATGCTTATGCCATGCTTATGTTTATGTTGACAAAACAGACAAAACAAAACTGGAGATGAAATAAACATCTCGATAGGGATACCCAGCCAACTTCACTAAATTGGACATCAACGGGGATGATCATAAAGAACAATAGTTCCATTTCAAGGTTACAACCTTCTCTGGGAGAGATTAATCCACTTAGGACACAACATTATGACTTCACTCAGATTGCCATCATGAGTTTGAATTCTATGTTGAAGGAGGAAAATCACACAAGGAAATGCCCAGATCAACCAAAGTAACAACTTAATTGAGGAGCTTGCAAAAAGTGTCATGAGAACAAGACATTTCTTCCCCTTGATAGTATAATAATCATATTCAAGTGAGCAACGGCTCTTGTGACAAACAGTCTTCAAACCTTTTCTGGCCCAGGTTACATGGTCTGTGAGAAGAAGCCATCAAGAGGATTTTACAAAAGAATTGGCATAAAGATGCTTCAATGTCTTCAAAATCTTAGAGAGATTCATAAATCTCGACATGAATTCCCCAGTTTAACTATATTTGCACAACAAAGTCCTCCGACTGTGGAAGTAACGACTGGGGAACAAACTTGCCCCTACTAGCTGGTAACTGCAAAAGAGTTACCCCAAACTAAACTGTTCTTTGAGAGATTCATCTTATCTTGACCTGATCGTTTCTGATTAGCTGAACGTTGTGACAAATGATTAACAAATACTTCAAATTGGTTGCCCCAAGTTGTGCTTCCTTTAGCAAGTCAAATTCCCTAGCTGATAGAATTTTTTGGGATTCCTTTGATATTGGATTGTCTTGCACGTAATGTTGTTCATTAAAAATTGGCAATTTTCAATGCAAAATTCATGCAAACTTTTGAAAACGAATTTTTTGATGAAACACGCACGGCAGAGTGATCAAGTGATCAAAGTGAAAGGGATCCAATCATTTTACAAGTGATGGATAAAGTGATTAACACACACAAGTATCAAAGATCATTAGAAGTCAGGTTATCCGGAGTCAGGTTATCCAACCTTGTTGTAATATGCTTTCAAAACAACCTTACCTCAATTACGTCTTTTAAGGGTTGTAACGTTGCTTGGTTCACGGTTCATGAAACAAAGGATAAAGGCTCAAAGTTATTTGTTCCCACCCACTCTCCATGATGAACTCCAATCCTACGTTCACTTAACTCAAACTACACATTCAAGTTTTTACAGGCTTAGGAATTGAACTGGTGACAAGCTGGTGATGGTACACAAACCTAAAGTAGTCACTACTCCCTTACAGTATTTGATAGCTTTTTGATATTGAGGACTTTCAGATTGAAAGATTTATGAATTCCTCTTTTGATTGTCACACAAAACTTTTTGTATAAGGCAAGGTTATGAGCTTCCTATCTTTCTTGGCTTTTGCCTTGAAAGAGACTCGGCTCATTCTTCAAGTAGGGATTTCTTAACAGTCCTTCCTTAGATATTACTTTTGGAACAACTTGTACAATATTTATTCAATGGATTTAAGGGAGACGACAGGTGTCTTGGTGAAGTTCTTGCATTCGAACGTGTACCCAAGTTAAACTGAGAACTACCCTGCCCTAAGTTTAAGATTTAAGGTTTTTTTTGTACTAAAAAAAACTCCTACTTCTGGGCTCGAAGGGGTTAACGAGGGATTATCTTCCTTAGTACTCCAGTGTTTAGGGATTGAAACAATGCCTTACATCATCGACAAAGTTAAATTGAAAGCATATCAACAGCAGTTATGGACATAGTTTTCATCATCCTCCATAATCTTTGCTTTAAACAACAGTTTGGTAAAGAAAAGAAATTTTTATATTTTTTGTTTTCTTATAACAATGAAAGGAAAGATAAAGAGTGAGACAAATGGACTTAATCAAAAGATGTACAAACATTTCATTAATCTTGCCAATTCAAAACCAACAACTGCTTACAAGCAATACAAATGCAAAGAAAATACAACAAAATGTTGAAACAGTCTACAGCTGCCAGCCTTAGAGGATTAAACATCAACAAACTTCAGATTTCAGACCCAAACGGGGAAACACCTTCAACAACCACTTGTTCTTTATGGTATAGAATTATGAGAGGTCTCGCGGGTCCTTTGCCTTTGGATTCAGGAATCGCGGCATTGCCATTTGATTTATCCTCCTGAGGTTTTAGCAACTCTTGCACTCTCAGTTTAAAACCTTTACACTCTTCAATTAGGTGCCCTGTTGTCCCAGTACAATCTCCGTATTCAACTTCTGGGTGGTCTTTGTTGCAGTGAGAATCATGATACCAAACTATTGATTAACTTGAATCTTAATTCTTAAAATTCACAACCGGACTTTAATTTATCCAAAGGAAAGGTCTAAAGAAAGAAAGAACCCTTTTTCGCGATGTAACAACAACGCTAAGAGATTCGGGGATCGGGGGGTTGGTTATGCATAGGGTAGGTATTTCACATCCTAAACATCTGTAGTACCCTACAGGAACCTTTTGTTTGTTTGCATGCTAAGTTTGGTAAATGTTTGCTATGGATTGGGATTGGGTAAAAGGTGTAGGTTAAGACCTAAAGATAGTTTCTAAGTTTACTTGCAAAGACATCGCGTCCTCTGCCTACGTATTCTAACTAGGATAGAATCAGAGCAATCGTAGTTCACCTCACTAGGATTAAAGAACACCTGATTATGATCAAGGTTCAAAGGGGAACAAACATTACAATGCTTGTATAGAGTTTAACAAAACTCTCTAGATCTATGTTGTAACACTCAAGAGGGGAGTAAGTAATCATTACTATGATTCTTACATAGAGTTTACAAACTCTATCCTAGGGTTCTAGTTGAAGAAACACTCCTAGAAAACGTGGTTTTTTTTAGACTTAAAGCAAAGTCTAATGGCTTATACTAAGGGTCAAGATGACTTCACAAAGTCAAGGGAGGGTAATGAGATATCCACAACACAAGGGTCAATGGAGAGACTTTTCCTTTGGAAGGAGAGAGAGAGGCAAACTGGATGAGAACTAAAGAGTTCCATCACTTGGGGAGGAGATACTTAACAAAGCAATAAACAAATAAGCAAGAAGAATATAAGGGATATGGTTACAACCAAGCAAGCATGCATATTACAATAGGCAAGGATTCAATGGGTACAAATGGTTACAACCTAGAATCAAATCTTCACAAAGATAAAGGATACATATTAACAAATATGGAAACAACAATCATTCAAATAAGTCATAACTTTAAGATGATCATGTTATGAATTCAAATGTAACAACATTTAGGCATTGATGACAATCAAATACGTAAAGAATATTCACAACGGTTAAGTTCAAGATTTAGGAATAGAACAACAATATTATGGTAACCACTAACGAGAAATGAAGTCACAACATGTTAACAAACACAAAGAAATCAAATATCAATAAATCTCACAAGATAAGTCAATGATTTTATGAAAATAAAATAAAAAAGAAACAAGTATATAAAAAAGAAATGGCATGGGAAGGGATTGAACCCACGCCCTTGTGTTCACAAACACAACACAAACCAACTCAGCCAGTTACAAGCGTGTGTGAGAGGAAAGGCAAGAAAGAAGAAAATGATAAAACAAGGCAATATGAAAAACAAAAACCAAAAGAGTTGATCACCAAGGATCGAACTCAGGTCAGGCATGGCAAAGGGTATAAGGCGCGCAAGTGTCTACCACTGGGGTGGCTATACATCCAAGTATTAAGCCACCCCCATAAATATATAAGGCTACTTATGATGAATAACCTGGGCCAAAAACAAACCAACCAAACCAAATGCGTGAAGAATCCAAACTTGATCAAAACTCAATCTTTTTTCAAGAAATTTTAGTCAAACCTGATTGTTTTTTGATGAGGATTAAGATGGTAACCACCAAATTTTGAAATAACATCCACAAATTGAAACACAATAGCACATGCATATTGGCATTTTGAGATGCATTTTGATGAACATGGACCAAACCAGATGCAATTAGGATTAATGAAAGATATGAGCAAGTTACAAACATGATTATGAATGAGTTCTAGCAATGATTTCAATCAAAACAGTGTTGGATCCAAAAGAGGCATATGAAATGCAATGATAACATGAAAATGAAGGCAAGCTGTCAAAACAAATGGAAAGTGTTCAAATCATACATATGGCCTATGAGTTCTAAGCATGTTATTGATGATGCTCTCAAATGCTTACAAATCAAACACAAATGCTCAGGCAGAAGAAAGAAGTAAGATGCAGTAATGACAAGCATATTGGAAACTTGAGTGAACTTGTGAAAAAAGTGAACTTGTGCTCTTAATCAAAATCAAATGGTTTTAAACCAGACTAAGTTGTTAAAACAGTTACAAACATGTACACAAATGTGGCTAATTCAAATGGAAATGGGAAGATCAAAGATTGGACAGCAATAGCAGCCAAAACAACAGGCCAAAACCAAAGGGCCATGCTGCCTAGAATTTTAAACACTATACCACACATGGATGAAACACACTTGATCAGAACAGAACAGATAAAGATCATGAAACCTCAACCAAACTAATCAAAATGCAATAAGAAACAAGCTAGCAACAAATCAAGATGATAAGATCAAACACTAACACAACTGTCATGCCAAGTGGAAATGAAAGAATGCAATTTGAAAGCCAAATCATGAAACAAGCATAACCAGATTGAAAAGGCTTCACACACAAGCTCAAATCATGATATTAAGTGTTTCTACACTTCAAAATTCATCACAAACCCAACAGAAAAGAAAATCATATGCCAGCTGCTCATTAACACATAAAGATGCATAAATGAAGGCAATGACATGATTGGAACAGGTTAGACCAGGAAAACATCATACACAAGATTCAAATGCATCAAAGAATGACTCTAACACTTAAGATTGATCATGAAATGCACATAACACAAACGGGTTATCAAGTTGCAAGTATGTCACAAAGGTGAGTATGGATGTCAAGCAGAGAGGTGCAACATTCACAAAGATGTTTGGTTCATACACATACAAACCCTAAACATACTATCTAGAGGTACTATGTTCATGTAATAAATCAAAACAACACAAATAGCCAAGTGAAGTGTGTGCTGCAACTGTGGCTTTTTCAAAACAGTTTTGGCAGCAAAATGATGGTACAAGCTAGTGAATGGTCTCATGTTATAAGAATAGCACATACACATCATAAACATAGAAATAATTGAGTTCAAACTCAAAAATCAGTCATATCACAAACAGGACAAGATTTGGTATGGTGATGGCATATTTTGGCTTGAAAATGCAATTTGAGAATGAAATGAGGAAACAAGTGGAAACATACCAAACAACCAATGCACACACATGACAAACATGAAGATGAATGAGTTTCAACTCAAAGTTCAGGCCTAAACAAACAGAAATGAAATTTGACATGTTGATGGCTATGAGATGCAAAACTGTCTTGAAACAATACTAGTGGTACAACAGGGCATTTGTCAAGATAGTGAGATTCATGATAAACCAAAGATATACACACATCACAAATATGTAAAAGGATAAACTCATGCCTCAAAATCAATTCAAAACAAAACCAAACAGAATATGGCATATTGATACCTATTGAAATGCAAAAACCAACTCATTTAGGCAGCAAGCAAGTTTATGGCAGTTGGGATAATTAGGCATCACATACAAGTTTAAAACAAGTAGAATAATGATTCTAGGCACATGGATCAAGCAAAAATCATTTGAAACAGAAAAATGGCAAGTGATAGGTATCATGAAGTTTTGAAGATGCAAGTGGAGAATGAAAAGTTGTTTTGAACAAGTAAGGCCAGTTTGAACATACACATACCACACACAACTTCTAAACATGTTAAATGATGTTCTCACATATAAAGATCACACACAAACTGCTCACAACAAGAAATGACATGTTGGTTCAAACATTTGACAGCAAACACACAAAACCTCACAACTGGCCTCAATAAACAAATCTCATGTTTCTCATCATTTCAACAAGTTCAACTAGGCAAACAAAATCATATAAACACAAACCAACAATTTAAACACTTGAGACACAACATTGCAGGCATACATCATCTTAACACAAAACTTAAGGCAATGGTAAGGCAAATGCATCAAATATCACAACAAGCCAACCTAGATTCAAACATGACCTAGGGGCAGGGGAAGCATCATGAAACAACTAACAAGTTATCCAAATATCACCAATAACAAGGGCTGACAGATCTAGGGCAAGCACAACAAAAATTTCAATGTTTGGATCCCTAAAGCTAATCTTGTAGATAAAGTTCTCAAAACAAGTTGTACACAACATCCAAGCTCAATATTAGCAACATATCATCAACACATCACTCATGAATCAATACTTTAACAAAAGCAAATATCATAACCACCAAACATAAGCTCTTGACAAAGAACCAATATGGGACAGCATGACTATATTTTCACAACAAGCATTTCAAAATTGTAAAACATGACAATGTATGAATAATGAAGAGGTTGATCATTACATACCTCTTGTAGACTTTCTTGAACAAGCTAAAAAGCTAAGAAACATAGATATCTTCTTCTTTGGCAAATATTTGGAGCTTTCTTCCTCTTGAAGCAATAAACTATCTTTCAAGACAATTTGAGTTATGAACTTCCCAGCTAGTTTTTGAGACTTTGGACAGTTGAAATATGATATATATGAGGTGTGGGGAGTGTTGAAGTGGTAGGAAAGGCCTTAAGTAAAGACTTGGCTTCCAAAGTGCATGAAAGTCAACATACAAAGGTATGAAGGTTGACTTTTAGATTGATGAGTTTTTTGGGGAAAGTAATGGTTAGAACAACTTTAAATGGACATTTTAAGGGTGTATAGACGGTATTTGAAGTGTTTTGATGTTTGGAAAAAGAACTAGCATGAAAAGTGAAGTGTTTTTGTGATTTTGTGAACTCAAGCAATTTCAAGCAAGGATGAGAATGAGAGAGCTATGAGTTTCTATGTGTGTTCTCAATAGTTCTGGTGTCGTTTGTAACTTAGAGAGAGGTCTCTATTTATAGGGAAGATGAAGGTGAGGGCAGCCTTGGCTTTTCCATATTTTGGAGGGAGATTGTGAAATTTTGAATGAATCTTGCCAAGATCTTTGTGGCAGCTCTACACATCAGTTCCATGGGAAAATGCTGAGCAAAAATAAAGTGAGATGGGAGAGATGAGATGACTGAAGTGAGGCTAGGAGGGTAGGGGACTGCAGCTGCCCAATCTCTTTGAAAAAGTTTCTCTTTCATGGCTTTTAATGATTATTTTAATGTCCACTTGCTCCAAGTTGCAACAGCCCATCAATTCTTCACTTCTTCTGGTTTTTGCATCATCCAAGCTTCATAATATCAGAAAAGAACAAGATCCAATGGCTGAGGGTAGCCAAGTTGATGAATTCTGAATTTTGAAAAATGTTGAAGTGGTGACTTCAAGTGTGGCAGCCCTAACTTTCATGATCCATAACTTTCTGCTCACACATGCTATTGAGGAGTTCTACCATAATTTAGAAAGCCCTTAAGTAGCTCTATAACTTTCATGTTTTTGAGATTTCCAAATTCTAGGGGGAACTAGGTTGAAAAACCCCTCCAAGTTGATGAAAAAACCTACTTAAAAGGCCAAATAACTTAGAAAATTTCTAAGTTATTTCCCTTCTTGAAATGAACTTGATCATATCTATAAATCTATGCATTTTTTTTATCATGGACCACTTTTGGACTTTTGTAGGACTTGTCAAGAGCTTTCCAATGAGCTTGGAACCACTTCATTTGGATGTGTGGTTGAGGAGTTATGGTCTTGCCCCTTTCAAAACCCTAATTCTCGATTTTTGCAATTACTTCCTAACCCTTGATCCAATGGTCATGAAATTTTATGGGAAGGTTTAATATGACATAAGGAACATTTTTATTCACATCTTGAGGTCCAATTCCTTATGGTTGAAGAGTTTACTTTTCGGTCAACCGTACGATCAATCGATGACTATCGGACCGTCTGTTCATGCTCTGGACCTTTTGAGGCCTTGAAACTCTTTGAATGGATCTTACTAAGAATAGGAACTTAATGGACCATGATCCCACCATTGAAACACTTTTCAAATCAAAATTCAAACTACGGTTGATTTTTCCTGATCGAAAACCCTAATCGGGTATCCTGAACTGCAATGTTCTCAAATCCTGGGTGACAACCTCAAATTGGATTCATACTTGACCCAATGTAGTATTCTTGATCTTGTTCATAGTTGAATCAATCCAAAACATTGATTGAATCAAACCACCGAAGCCTCGATTTCGACGGTACAGAACCCTGATTCATCTGCATCTTGACAAAGATAAACTTGAAATGGGTTAGGGTTAGTTAATCAAATGACTATGATCCTAAAATGATAATGAGGATCTAAGGGGTCAAAATTTGGGGTGCAACAGTCTTCTTCGAGGATCAAGTCTTTGTCACTAATCAGCTCTCGCATAAGAAACCCTAATTCTAGACATGCATCTAAGTTGTGTCCCTTGGCTCCTTTGTGAAATTCACAGGTCAGGTTCGTATTCTGCCATGGCCCTGGCACATGATTGAATAGTCGTGGAGTCACTAGCGAGTTATGAATCAATAGCGGGTAAAGTTTTCTTAACGGTACTGGAATTGGTTTACCACAAGTCTCATTTTTCCTGACATGATTCTTCTTATGCAAACTCTGGCTTTGAGAACATTGAGGAGGAACAAACACTGAGTGGTGAGAGACTTTTCTGGTAATCGTCTGATATTTGGCCGTTTGGTCAAATACTGACTTGTATGAAATTTCTCCGGGTGCACGTTCTTGTTGTGCAGGAGACATGAGAGGTGGTGAAGTTTTGTTGACTTGAATAGCTTGAGGCGTGAAAGAGATCATTTTGGAGTCAAGAAAATATTTAACCTCATTTCTGAGTACTTTACAATCTTCAGTTGAATTCCCATGTGCCCTAGCATGATAGCTGTATCTAGCGTTGGTATCAAAGCTAAGAGGGTAAGGAGGAATCATCGGTTTCAGCTCCTTTGATATTATCAATCCTCCTTAGATCAAGTCTGGTAGTATCTAACTGTATGACATTGGAAACAGACTAAAATGTCTCTCTGGTTTCCTTGGTCTTTGTTGGGCGTGCTGACGCGATTGACGGTTATTTGGTCTTTGATACCGAGGACATCCTCGAGTTGGAGGAACCATCGGAGATAATGCAACCCTAGTTTCTCTAGACGCAACACGGTGAGAGTGACCTTCTTTCTTCATCATGTTCTACAATGTCTCTAGAACCCAATTCATCTGACACTTAAGAATTTTGATATCCTCTTTTAGAGTTTCTTAAGCTCTCAAAAGTCCGTCCATTGTTTCCATTTGTCCTGGATATATGCTAGGTATCCCCTCTCTCTCTCTAAACAAGAGGGAGACAAAGAGACGCAAGGCTGAGAAATGAAAATGCATAATGCAAATGTAACAATACACGCATGCAATGCAGAATGCAAGCCCAAATGGTTTCAAGGAACTCAAGGGGAAGTTGCGAACATTTTGAAAAAACTAAAAAGTTTTGATTCAAAGATCTAATATCTCTATTGATTTTTGCAAAGGAATAAAACAACATGATTCCTTGAAACCATCAAGCTACTCATGAATGCGGAATATGATGCGAATGCAATGCATAAACACAAAAAATCAGGTATTCACAGACATACACAAATAGGTATGTGGACAAGTATTCATAAATACAATGCACACATCAAGGGGTCTCCTTAGGTTCAAAAGTCACAACATGAAGCCAAAAGGTCTACCCATCCCCAAGGATTTGTACTATAAGTTGATTGTACCAGCCGAACGGGTTTTATCAAAGTTCCCAGATTCATAGTAAATCCTTTGGATATTATCAACCAACATGACTACTCATGTGAGTCAAAAATATTCTCAAGATAAACTCGTCTGAGTGTAGCATCACGTAATAACTATTTCAGGACTAATCCCTCATAGTTTCTGCACTACGTCCTAAAAAGGCTTAGTGGGGTAAAAGTATTACTAAAGGTCCTCAGCTTCGTAGACTCTCAGGTTGAAACCATCAATTATCTCAAGGAGGTCTCCACTGAGTGTGGTTACATCATATGTCAGACATGTTGGGACTACTCCCAATAACCGACTATTGATCTTACCACGTCCTATCAAATGTGTCACTAAATTTCGGGTTACGTCTTATCTCACCGCTCATAATTCCCAATGTTCACAGTAATAAGTATTCATACAATCACACAAAATAGGTTAAACCCTCAAGTTTTAGCATCCCCAATGAAGTCGCCATTTCTGTTGCGGTGAGAATCGTAATGTCAAGCTATTGATTAACTTGAATCTTAATTCATTAAATTCACAACCGGACTTTGATTTATCCAAAGAAAAGGTTAAAGAAAGAAAGACCTTTTGTGCAATGTAACAACAGCGCTAAGAGATTCGGGGATCGGGGATTGGTTATGCCTAGGGTAGGTATTTCACATCCTAAACATCTGTAGTATTCTACAGGAACCTTTTGTATGTTTGTATGATAAACTTGATATGGTTGTTCTATGGTTTAATCTTAGGGTACAAGTTTAGGTAAAGTCCGAAGGATAGTTTCTAAGTTTAACATTTCTAAGTTTGCTCACAAAGATATTGTATCTTCTGCCTACATATCCTAACTAGGATAGAATCAGAGCAATCGTAGTTCACCTCGCCGAGGATTAAAAAGTACTTGAATATGGTCAAGACTCTAGGGGAACAAATATAACAATGCTTTTGGAGAGTTTAACCAAACTCTCTAGATCTATATTGAACACTCAAGAATAGGGAGTAAGTAATCATCACCATGATTCTTACATAGATTTAACCAACTCTACCTAATTCTACGTTGTAAGACCAATTGGTTCTATCCAAACCAAAATGAGGGAGAAGGCTCTATCAAGGCCTATAAGGATTGACTCTGACTGCGTCAGGGGTGTCCTCGTCAAGATATCGTACCTTGTGTCTATGTATTCCCATTAACCAATGAGAAATTAGAGCGTCTGTAGTTCAGACATGACTAAAGAAGAAGAACTCTAAACCTAAGTTCTAAAGGGTAAATGGCTCTATCAAGGCCTATAAGCATTGACTCTGACCGTGTCAGGGGTGTGTTTGTCAAGATATCGTACCTTGTGCCTACGTATTCCCATTAACCAATGAGAAATCAGAGCGTCCATAGCTCAGACATGACTAAAGAATAAGAACTCTAAACCTAAGTTCTAAAGGGTAAATGGCTCTATCAAGGCCTATAATGGTAATGGGCTATCTATGACCCAAAGTTTAATAGAGAGACTTTCCTTTGGACACAAGGGATACAGACAACTTGATGTGAACTAACAAGTTCCATCATTGGGGAATAACTTGACACAATTGAAGAAATAAAGTAAGAGCATGATCAAGATCAACATTTAACATCTTAACAAAGATCAAAAGACATGGAGGTAATAACCAACAATGTAAGCAAAGAACATGTGTAACAACAACAAGTTCATCTATAACATTCATATGAAATTGATGCAAACAAGTTACAACTTGAAGCCAGAATGTAATAAGAATAAAAAAAGATCAAATGTAACAACATAAGACCAATCAAACATGTATTGAGGACAACCAATCAAGCAAAACACAAAAGATGTTACAACAGTTCAAGTGTAAATTCATAACTTCATGGTGAAAAACATACAAGTTTTATGGTAACAAAAAAATTGAAAATCAAACCCTAGCATGTTATGGTTTTAACAAGACACATAAAAAAATTAAATTAGGCATGATAAACATATTCAAGAGGTTACAACATCAAGAATCAAGCTAAAGTTGACAGATGAAGTTCAACATGCCATTTTCACATATATGCATTCACCAAGGCAAGCATGAACATTTTAAAGAAATGAATCAAACACTTTCAAGTATTTAAACATGTTAACAAACATATATTAACCCCACAAGATCAAAATCACAAGAGAAATCAAGTTATAAGTTGAAAAAGTTCATGAACCCCATGGAAAAACCCTAAAAACAACATGCTATTCAAGTCGATAAAAGTATTTCTAGGATAAAAATACTTGAATTATTTCCTCACTAAATGAAAATATACATGATAAGGAGTATGTTTCAAAAATAATGGCATCAATATCATAAAAAATGAGCAAGTTATGATCATTGGAAAATAAGGCACAAAGTTGGTAAACTAGGCCTAGACAAGGTAAGTCAAGTTAAGGCACATTTTCATGTTTCAACCTAAACTAACAACATTTAAAATCTTCTATAACAAGCATGAAAACAAGCATAGATTGTATTCATCATCAAACATTGGTTCATACATGACCAAATCAACAATCCTAACATGTTTAGGCATTGCATAAGCAGAAAATGAATATCATAGCTAAAAAGATGAGAGAATAGGCTTACCTCTTGTGGCCTTTTGATGCAAGAGTGAGAAACAAGAATACCAGAGATCTAACCAGATTCTTAGAGGTCTACAAATGATCTAATAGTGATATAGAAATAATCCAAACAAGCTCTAAGTCCAGTTGGTCAGAAATGCCTTGAATGTTAAGCAAAACTTCCAAAAATCCAAAGATTCCAAAGAGGGAACTTGCTCAATGGTTGTTAAAGTGATTTTTAGCTATGTTGAGGGTTTACGAAGTTCTAACACATCATTTATGGTGTGCTATAAGGGTTAATTGAGTTGAAAAATGATTGAAGATGGTTTTGGAAGAGTTTTGCAAAAACTGTTTTTTGAACTAGTTTTGGAAATTTGGTGGATTTTGCAAGAACTTTGTGATAGAGTGGGAGGGAGAGTTCTAGCTTGTTTTTGTAAAAGAACTCATGTATTTGAGGTTGTTTTTCAAGGTCCTATTTATATCCAAGGAGATTGAACAAGAGGCATGGGTAGAAGTGAAGTTCTTGTCCATTTTGCCCTTTTTGAACAAAATTTTGTGAGTTTCAATGGGAATCTTTGATATCATCTAGGAACCACTCTATTATGCTTGGTCATCTACTAGGGGTCATATTCAACATGTTTGATGGGATGGAAGAGTACTTTTTGCAATATAGTGGGTGGTTCTACTCATGATAGCCACCAATGTTCTCTTTCCTTGCAAGTTGCACTTTATCTTGGATTTAAATAATATTCACATCACATCACAAGCTAAACTCATGGAAAATAGTGCTAACATTTTTTATGGGATGGAAGAGTACTTTTTGCAACATAGTGGGTGATTCTACTCATGGTAGCCACCAATGTTCTCTCTCCTTGCAAGTTGCACTTTATCTTGGATTTAAATAATATTTACATCACATCACAAGCTAAACTCATGGAAACTAGTGTTAATCCTCTGCATTAACTTTATAATCATCAAAATTCAAGCTTAATTCTTGATTAGAGGTGATATGATGTTAGAAACGAAGTTGGCATCAATTTGGGGTCAAAATTCTGAAGGTCAATGGGTTGACTTTTCAGTCAGACGAACCGAAACGATCGAAAACCTTTGAATCAACTGTTGATGTTCTGAGTTTCCTAAGCCTTTGAAACTTCTTAAGTAGGCTTCAATAGGTCCTATAAGCCTAATGGACCATGATTCCATCATTGGAGACCTCTCTAGTTCAAAATTCAAAGTTGTAGTTGACTTTTTCATCAAGAAACCCTAATTAGAGTTCTTGCCCTGCACTGTCTCAATTCTCTTGGTGACCACCTCAAATTGAACACATCCTTGATCAAATGTGATGTCCTTGATTATATAGAGATTTATTATGTGGAGGATCAATCCAAAACCTTGATTGGTCAATCCATAGAAACCCTAATTTCTGACTGTATGAAAACCCTAATTCATCCGCATCTTGACAAAGACAAACTTGAACTCTGTTAAGGTTAGATACACAATGTTGATGCTCCTAGAATGATTAGAGGATCTAGGAGTCAAAATTTGGGGTATAATAATAACTCCTTATCCATGATCCATGAGATGTGATCATCAGTCTATCTACATAATAGTCTTAATGCTTTTAGGTTATCCCACTTCACAAAAAATATCGACTACAACTACTTTAAGAATAATGTCCTTATGCTTAATGGGATCTCATGATTAAGTCACACTTAATATTTTATTAAACTAACTAGCTATTTTAGGGACTTTATTATTATGGAAAAACAAACATAATAAGAAATTCTTTTTGTTATTAATAAATAATTCGAACAAGTACCAAAAGTAATGGCCCCTAGGGATTACACCAACAATTTACCACTAGCACTAGAGCTAATCAGGCATACCCCTAATACCCATAGTTCTAGTATGGCCATCATGCTTCTGCTGCGCAAGAGGCTTTGTTAGTGGGTCAACAATATTGTCAAGTGTAAGTACTCTGCATATCTTCACATCTCCCCGATTTATCATCTCTCAAATGAGGTGATAACGCCTAAGTATATGTTTGGATCGTTGGTGAGATTTAGGCTCCTTAGCTTGTGCCATAGCACCATTGTTATTACAATAGAGATCAATGAGATCCATAATGCTAGGGACTATGTCAAATTCACTAATGAACTTCTTGATCCAAACAACTTCCTTTGCTGCATTTGAGGCAGCAACGTACTCGGCCTCGATTGTAGAATCAACAACTGTTTCTTACTTTAAACTTTTCCAACTCACAGCGCCACGATTTAAGTAAAACACATAACAAGATTGTAATCTGAAGTCTTTCTTATCTGTCTAGAAGCTAGCATCACTGTATCTAATTACAACAAGATCTTCCTGACCTCCATATACCAAGAATGAGTCCTTAGTCTTTCTCAAGTACTTAATGATGTTCTTGAAAGATGCCCAATGAGCATTAATAGGATCATATTGGTACCTACTCGTTGCACTTAAAGCATATCAACAAGATCTTATTCATGTGATCCCTTTCTTCCTTAGTTGAAGGGGATTTTATTATTGATAGACACAAGCCATGTTGCATAGGTATGAATCCTTTCTTGGAATCATGCATATTAAAGTGTCTCAGCACTTTGTCCATGTATATACTTTGACTTAGGCCAAGCAGTTTTTGTGATTTATCTCTATAGATCCTAATTCCTAACATATAGGTTGCTTCACCAAGGTCTTTTATAGAAAAGCATTTTCCTAACCAAGTTTTCACTTGTTGCAATGTAGGGACGTCGTTTCTAATTAGTAATATGTCATCTACATATAATACCAGAAAGATGATCATGCTCCCACTAACCTTCTTGTAGACACAAGGCTCATCTTCATTCTTTATGAATCCATATTATTTTACAGTTTCATCAAAACGAAGATTCTAGCTTCTAGAAGCTTGCTTCAATCCATAGATTGATCGATGTAACTTGCATATCTTTTGGACTTCTCCTAGTATGTCAAATCATTCAGATTGTGTCATGTACATGTCCTCAAGAAGATTCCCATTAAGGAAAGCAGTTTTTGACATTTATCTGCCATATTTCATAATCATGATATGAAGTGATAGTAAGTAAAATCTGAATAGATTTAAGCATTGCTATTGGTAAAAAGGTTTCATCATAGTCTACCCCATGAATTTGTTTTTAGCCTTTAGCAACCAATCTTGCCTTATAGGTATGTATCTTACCATCCATGTCAATTTTCTTTTTGAAGACCCACTTGCATCCTATAGGATTAACTCTTACAGGAGGCTCTACCAAGGTTTGAACCTAGTTTGTGTACATGGAATCCATTTCAGATTTCATTGCTTCTAGCCACTTCTCAGGCTCAGGACCAGTTACGGCCTCTTGGTAGGTTACAAGCTCATATTTATCCATGAGTAATACATCACCTTGGTCAGTTACATATCTCTGTGGTTGGTGACGTATCCTGCTTGACCTACGTTGGTCTTGTTCTACTTGAGCAGGTTTCTCTTCCATTACTACTTGTTATTCTTGCTCTAATTCCTCCATAGGTGTATCAATGCTTTGTGATTCCTAAATTTCTCCCACTGATTCCTTTTCCAAGAAAACTCTAGTTTGAGCGACAAACATTTTACCCTCAGAAGGATTGTAGAAGTAATACCCAATTATTTCTTTAGGATACCCCACAAATAAGCATTTGTCAGATTTGGGCTCAAGCTTAGTTGAAATTTTCCGTTTCACATAAACTTCACAACCCAAATCTTCATGCAAGACATATATGGTTTCTTACCACTCCATATCTCAAATTTTGTCTTCTCAACCTTTTTGGGTGGAACACGGTAAAGTGTGTAAGCTGCTATCAGTAGTGCATGTCCCTAAAAGGAGTTTGGAAGATCGGTGTGACACATCATGGAATACAATATGTCTAACAAGGTTCGATTTATTCTCTCAAATACACCATTCCATTATGGTATTCTAGGATGAGTGATTTGGGATAGAATCTCACACTCTTTAAGATGGTCATCAAACTCTAGGCTTAAATATTTACCACCTCAATCTAATCGAAGAGTTTTAATATTCTTACCTAGTTGGTTTTGTACTTCATTCTTGAACTCCTTGAACTTTTCAAAGGATTCAAATTTGTGTTTCGTTAAATACACATAACCATATCTACTGAAATCATCAGTAAATGTGATGAAGTTTTGAAAACCTTCTTTGGATGGTATGTTCAGTGGTCCACATACATCAGTATGTATGATGGCCAAAAGATCATTAGCCCTTTCAACTTTTCTTGCGAATGGGGACTTTGTCATCTTTCCAATTAAACAAGATCTGCATGTATCATATAATTCGTAATCAAAAGAGTCCAAGAGTCCATCTTTATGGAGTTTGGAGATGCGTCTCTCATTTATATGGCCTAAGAGACAATGCCAAAGGTTACTTGGATTTAACTCGTTAGGTTTCATCCTTTTAGTATTAATGTTATAAATTGGAATTTCAAGATCAAAGGCATACGATCCATTGTTCATTTGTTCTTTATTATGAATGAAAAAACAAACTTGTCTAAACAAGAAACGAAAATATTCCTGCTAATTGTAGGTACTTAATAACATTTCTCTAACTAAATTATTAAACCACTAGGTAAATCCAATGCATAAGTTTCTACAGCTAAAGCAACAACCTTTACTTCATTGCCAACTCATAGGTCAACTTCACCTTTTGCCAAATCTTTACTCCTTTTTAGCCCTTGCACATTAGTACAAATGTGAGAATCACGTCCAATATTCAATGCCCATGAGGATAAAGTAGATAAATTTATTTCTATAACACAAATACCCGAAGTTGAAATCTCTACTCCATTCTTCTTATCTTCCAGGTACTTTGGGCAGTTTTTCTTCCAGTGTCCGGTCTTACCGTAATAGAAGCAAGTTCCCTCCTTTGTTATGCCTCCTTTAGGCTTCAAAGCATGAGCAGTAGGTTTGGATCTAGAAACTTCCTCGCCTTTCACTTTACCACCCTTCTTGGTGGGCCTTTTATTCTTCTTCTTTCCATTACTGACCATCAGAATGGACTTCCCTTTGAACTTCAGATTTTGCTCAGCAGTTCTTAACATACTTAGCAACTTTGGAAGACTTTTGTCCATATCATTCATGTTGAAATTAAGGACAAATTGACTGAAGCTCTCCGACAATGATTGCAGGATCAAATTAGTTGCAAGCTCCTTTTTTAAGGGAAAGCCCAATCTTTCAAGGTTCTCCATATACCCAATCATCTTGAGTACATGGGGACCTATCAGGGCTCCCTCAGCTAGCTTTCCTTGAAAAAAGGCTTTTGAACCTTCAAACCTCTCATGCCTTGCCTGCTCTTGATAGAGCATCTTTAGGTGTTTGATCATATCAAACGTTGCCATGTTTTCATGTTGCTTTTGCAGTTCAGAATTCATAGTAGCCAACATGAGGCAAGCAGTTTCATTGGCATCATTGACATGATTCTTATAAGCATCTCTTTCAGCCTTAGGAGCAGAACTAGGAGGCTCCTCTTCAAGAACAGGTGTATCTAAGACATACATCTTTTTATCATGTTTGAGGACAATCCTCAGGTTCGGTGCCAATCTAGAAAATTTGTCCTAGACAATTTTTCCTTATCAAGGATTGATCGTAAAATGTTATTAGAGGTGTTTGTTGTCATGGTAATCTACATGAAAAAAATGTGAAATTATAAGTATACAACATATTCAATTAGACCTTTAATTAAATATGCTTCCACTATTTTACTCAAACCAAATGACCCTCACCATTTGATTTGGAAAATCCCGTTGGAAGATTTTCTAGCGGATCCAGATCCATATTTCACTTTATTTTAAGTCAGTGTTAGGATGATTACACAAAACTCATTTATTTAGGAAGGAACTCCTTCCAATTATATCTAATATAATTCTCAAATATTTTCACTTGGGTGAATAACTCCTTATTCTAATCCATCATATGTATCATTCCTAACTCTTGCTTTTAAACATATATAATCTTATTATAATTTGTTTAGTTAAGTTTGACCCATTGTTTTAGAAATTGGATATTACATTTATCACATCGCACCTTACCAATATAGAACATGCACCTCGCGTTAGACAAAACCTACATTATTCGATACTAGTCTTGATAAGTTCTAAAACTTGGAAAGCATAAATTTAATATTCAATTTGAGGGAATTTTTAATTAGTTTGATCTCACCGGCTTATTCATCATATAAATCGTCTCTGACATGCATCAACATACATGTAAAATATGAAATAGTTATGGCCCTTAGCACAATTGTTCTCTCAAATCAATGAGAGAACCTAAGCTAAACCTAATAACGGTCTATGCTTTTTCAAGCTAGACCTCCATGGTTGTCCTCTTTTGATATTGTCTTCTTCTTTTCTTCATTATATTACATTAAAGAATACTCGTTTTATAGACGAGGGAGTGAGATGAGAAAAAAAGTTATATAAAAAGTGTATAGAGAAATGCACGACACGTAGACCGTATTTAAAAATACCAAAATAATATAAAAGAAGACTAAGGCCATAACCGTTCATCACAAGATAACAATAATAAACATATTTTATTATTATTATTATTATTATTATTATTAATTTAAATTTGATTAATTAAATAAATTAAATTAAACTTTGACGATTGATAATGAGTTAATTGGCGTTTCTACTGTCCGATTATTAACGTATACCAAATTATTTTAAAATAAATAATAACATTTTATTATTATTTAATTAAATAATAACATGATACTTTATCATATTCTTTTGAAAAAAATTCATTCTACATATACACAGTAACCGTGAATGAGTATTTCGGTACAGGAAACCGGCAATGCATATTATATATTACATACAAATATTTTTATAATAACTTTTATTATAATTATTGTATGATATAGGCAACATCTCGTTACTGTTACCGCAACATGTGTATGTATTTTATAATAACAATAACAACATTTGTTATTAAATTATAAAATAAAATATTTATAATAATAATAACAATTATTATTATAGCATAAAATTTTATAAACCTTAAAATAACTCTTGATAACACAACTCTTGTGCCGTAAAAAATTCTAATGCAACTCATTCATACTATCAAAACCGTAATGATCGATTATTCAAATCGATTAATCAAATATTCAAATCGATTGATCGAAATGTCATTGCTTCACCATACAAATGTCATATTCCGAAGCAAAAGAACATTAACCAATCACATGAAATACAATCATCACATAAATTGAATCAATGAAATAAATGGCATATCAAATATACCGCCATTGTTGGTGATTTTAGTATCATCAATGTATTTTAGTAGTAATGTGATTTTTTGTAGGCCGATGCAATTATGCGTTAAGCTTGAAAACGAGTTAGGGTAGTGTGGAGTGCACGCTCGTCGAGCCAACGTGCAATTGAATGCGAATAATTGAAAAGGGGTTCCAAGGGGCGAAGCCTCTGAACGTTTGAACCCGTTCGAAATTTTTAAACCGTTGTGTCTTTTCAATTTCTGTTATTAATCTCCTATATAAGGAGTCATTTGGCCTCAGTTTTAACGAACAGAATAACGAAAACCATTCTTTCTCTCTACATTCCTGATCTGTTCTCTATTGCCAGAAGCAGATTGTTCTTCAAGAATTATCCCCACAAAGATTTCGTGAACCCAGGCAAATAATAGGGTCGAAATACTTTGTGCGGAAAGTGTACGAACACGATTCCTCGAAGATATCCAGGATTATCATACCAAAATTTTAACAGCCATTGCATTCGAATTACTCATATCTTATATGAAATTGATCAATCATTTTGTGTAACTTATGTATGATCGATGTATCGCTGCTTCACCATACAAAAGTCGGGTTCCAAAGCATAGTCAACATCAAATCATCCAAATCATACACAACATGATGTCAAAAATTAATTTTCTTTATTATTTAATTTATTATATATTTTAATCAAATTAAATAAGAAAGTACAGAAAATAAACATTTACCAGATTCATGGTTTCGTAAGTGGCTTTGATACCACTGAAGGAAAATCGAGATCCACGAGCGTGATTAACAATTTTGATGCAGATCCGGATGAATGACCACGAGCATTGAATGAAGAACAACGCCTCTACTCAGTCCATGCAGATAAAGTGTCTTCAATCTCAGTGCTAACTGCTATGAATGAAGACTTTGAGAGAAATAGAGAAAGAGAGAAAACGGTCAGGGTTTCACCAACTGAATTTCATCAAGTTCTAAAACTTATATACAATGGTTGTATTTATAGAACCACTTGTGTGGCCTGCAAGCTAAAAAATCCAACTTAAGTGCACCATATAATAATAATAATAATAATAATAATAATAATAATAACTATTATTATAATAAACATATTTTATTATTATTATATTATAATAACTATTATAATAATAATAATAATAATAATAATAATAATAATAATAATAATAATAATAACTCTTATTATTATATTATACGATGTTTCATATTTCACTTAAGTAAATTGTACCTTACGATGTTTCATAATTCTCTCAAGTACACCGTACTTGTTGTGTGGGTCACCAAATAAGTGAGCCCACTTAACCTTATTATTATTATTATTATTAAAAGAGAATAAGAAAAAAAAAAGGGAATTAGCTTTGTGGGCCAAAGCCCATGAAATGGTTAAAGGGTTTTAACCCTTGTGTGTTAGAGATAACGGGAGTAAGAGGGAAGAGAGCTGCAAAGTGAGCGACTCTACAGACAGAGAGAAAAATATCAAAGAGTGTCTCTTTATTGTTGTGTCGTAGATTTGATATCCACCTTGTACGGTGAAGATTATTTTTGCTCTGTTGTTATCCCTGGTGGTTCCAGGAGGACTTGTGGTGTACCCATTAATTTATTAGTGGAAGATTTACTGGCTTGGTCCCGTGGGTTGTTTTCCCTTTAAGGGTTTTTTTCCACGTTAATAATTTTGGTGTCTCCTTATTTTATTTGCTCTATTTTGTGCTTATTATCGTTGTCTGAGCAATTTTGTTTGGAGCTTATTTTTAACTGCACGCAGGGGAAAAGTTGATCCAGCAGCTTCCGCATTTTATTACTATCTCCTATATTTGTTTTCTTTCCCAATAGTGGTATCAGAGCTCCTTGGTTGGAGTTCTGTTTGGTGCTATCAAAATGGGTGAAGGTGGTATGGCTGGTACTATGCTGAAATTGGATTCTTCCAATTATTCTATTTGGAAATCCCGTATGGAAGACCTGTTATTCTGTAAGGACTTGTATGATCCCATTGACAGAGACGGTACTAAGCCAGATGATAAATTTGTTGCAGAATGGACAAAGGCAAACAGAAAAACAATTGGCATGATCAGGCAATGGATAGATCAGAGCATTTATCATCATGTATCTAGTGAGACTAGTGCCCACAGTCTGTGGAAGAAATTCAAGGACATGTTTGAGTCCAAGAATGCACAGAACAAGGTATTTTTATTTCGGAGACTGGTAAATCTGAAGTACAGGGATGGTTCTTCAGTGGCAGAGCATATAAGCAGTTTTCAGAATCTATTGAATCAGCTGACTACTATTGAGATTAAACTTCCTGATGAGCTACTTGCTTTGTTGTTGCTTAGCTCATTGCCAGACAGTTGGGAAACATTGGTGGTATCTCTGAGCAATTCCACTAATGGAAATATGAATTTTGATACTGTGAAAGAAGCCCTATTAAATGAAGAAATCAGGAGGAAGGGAAACAATACGACTAGTTCATCGACTCACACAGAAGCCTTGGTTATTGAGTCACGGGAGAGAAGCCAACATAGAACCTCTCATAAATCTAATGACAGAAGCAAGTCAAGAGGATAGTCAAGGCCCAGGAAAGACATCAGGTGCTATCATTGCAACAAAGCAGGTCATATGATAAGAGAATGCAGGTTGCTTAAGGGGGAGAAATCAAGGGAAAGAGGCAATGATAATAAAGAAGATAAAGACACAGCTGCAGTTGTATCTGATGGTGAAGTTGTTGTTGTTTACGAAGATGATTCAGTTAATCTCGCATGCCAAGATTATGAATGGGTTGTTGATTCTGCTGCCTCATATCATGTTACTCCTCATCGTGAGTATTTTTATCCTATACTGCTGGAGATTTTGGGCAGGTAAAGATGGGTAATCAAGGGGTAACCAAGGTTGCTGGCATTGGAGATATCTGGGTAGAAACTAATGTTGGATGCAAGCTGCACTTGAAAAACGTTAGGCATATTCCTGATATGCGCCTCAGCTTGATTTCAGTACAGGTACTTGATGATGATTGTTACCATAATTCCTTTAGTGATGGTAAATGGAAGTGCACCAAGGGTACTTTGGTGGTAACAAAGGGAGTGAAGAAAAACACCCTTTACTGGACTTCTACAAAATTGTGTGTCCCTCAAGTGAATGCAATTGAGGATTGTTCTACAGAGCTATGGCATAAGCGGCTCGGTCACTTGAGTGAGAAGGGACTTGACACTCTTGCAAGGAAAAATCTGCTTCCGGTGAAAGGTACACCTCTCAAAACTTGCTCTGATTGTATTGTTGGTAAACAACATAGAGTTTCTTTCCGCACTCACCCTCCTCACAGGAGGTCACATATCTTGGATTTAGTTCACACTAATGTTTGCTCTATGGATGTTAAATCCCTTAGTGGCTATTATTATTTTGTGGCATTTATTGACGATCACTCGAGAAAAGTGTGGGCTTTTGTTTTGAAATCCAAAGATCAGGTACTTGATATGTTCAAACACTTCCATGCAAGTGTGGAAAGAGAAACAGGTAAAATGTTGAAGTGTGTCAGAGCAGATAATGGTGGTGAATACAGGGGGCCATTTGAGCATTATTGCATGGAACATGGAATCAGGCTTGAGAAGACAGTTCCAAAGACTCCACAACACAACGGAGTTGCAGAGAGAATGAACTGCACAATTAATGACAGAATCAGATGCATGCTCTCCCATGAAAAATTGTCTAAATCATTCTGGGGTGAAGCATTGAGAACTGCAGTAGATTTAATCAACCTTTCTCCTTCAATTCCTCTTGATGGTGATGTTCCAGAGAGGGTGTGGCGAGGGAAAGATGTCTCATATAATCACTTGAGAGTGTTTGGCTGCAAGGCATTTGTTCATATTCCCAGAGATGAGAGGTCCAAGCTTGATGGTAAATCAAAACAGTGTATCTTTTTGGGTTATGGCCGTGAAGACTTTGGTTACAGGTTTTGGGATCCGGTTAACAGGAAAGTCCTTAGAAGTCGAGATGCTATTTTTGTTGAAGACCAAACCATCGAAGATATTGACAAGAATGAAAAGAAGAAACAGGTTATCCACAGGTACATTGATGTTGATCCAGAGCCTCCTACCATAGTAAATAATAATGGGGGAGATGTGAATGCAGATGTGGACAATGCAGGTGATGTTCCTGAGCTCCAAGTTGATGAAGAAATTGAACAAATTCCACCAGAGCAACCTCCTGAGCCAGTGAGAAGATCCACCAGAGAGCACCATCCTTCACAGAGATATCCTCCTCATGAATATGTGATGCTTACTGATGGGGGAGATCCACAAAGCTTTGAAGAAGCTATGTCACATGAAGAGAAAGACAAGTGGTACAAAGCCATGCAAGAAGAGATGAAATCCTTACATGAGAACCACATATTTGAGCTAGTGAAGCTACCTAATGGTAAGAGATCACTCAAGAATAAATGGGTGTTTAAATTGAAGTCAGAAGAAAATAGCTCACAACCAAGGTACAAGGCAAGGTTGGTTGTGAAAGGATTCAGTCAGAAGAAAGGTATAGATTTTGAAGAAATTTTTTCACTTGTGGTCAAGATGTCTTCAATCCGAGTTGTACTTGGTTTGGCAGCTAGTTTGAATTTAGAGGTTGAGCAACTTGATGTGAAGACCGCATTTCTCCATGGTGATTTGGAGTAAGAAACCGTAATGATCGATTATTCAAATCGATTGATCGAAATGTCATTGCTTCACCATACAAATGTCATATTCTGAAGCAAAAGAACATTAACCAATCACATGAAATACAATCATCACATAAATCGAATCGATGAAATAACTGGCATATCAAATATACCGCCATTGTGGGTGATTTTAGAATCATCAATGTATTTTAGTAGTAATGTGATTTATTGTAGGCCGATGCAATTATGCGTTAAGCTTGAAAACGAGTTAGGGTAGTGCGGAGTGTGTAACACCCATTTTAATTATTTAATATTTTTGGTCTTATTTTGTTTGGTGTGCCCTTTGGTGGGGGTGTGTTTGATTATGGTGGGTGAGTGTCCTTGGTATAAGAGGATTATTGGTGGTGAATTGGTGTGGATATAATAATATAGTAGATAATAATAATATTGGTGGTATTATTATTATTATTATTATTATTATTATTATTATTATTATTATTATTAATATTATTGGTGGAATATTATTACTAATATTATTAATGTTATGATTTTGGTGAACTAATATTATTATTAATAATATTATGTATATTATAATACTATTTATTTTATTAGTATTATTAGTGATATTATTTTATTATTATTATTTGGGATTAGAAATTAAAAAGGAAATAGGAGATGAGAGGTTATTAGGGAGTTAGAAAGAGGGAAGTGAGAAGACACGATAGAACGGGAGAAGAGGGAATTGGGAGAAGAGCGAAGAACGGAGGAGAAGAGAGAAGGTCAAGGCTATCCAATCTTGGGAGGACTCTTCACCGATCAGAACAATTATCCAGGTAAGGGGGGAGAAACTGATTGAGATTGGTATAATGCATGAAATTGGGTAGAGGGAGTTCCTTAACCCCGTAGGAATTTGATGATTATAATTGATATATGATATTATATCTGTGTTTATGAATGTTGCTGTGATTGAAGAGTTTTGTGCATACATTTTATGATGATTGTGGGATTCTGTGTAATTCCTGTAATATTAGTGATGAACACGAATTTATGACATTATGCCTGTTGCTGTTGTTGTTGATGGTGATGAAATTCGTACATTGTTACGATGTTGGTGAGTTCCTGTATAACCTCTGTGGTTTGGATAATGACCATGAGTATTGGTGAGATTTTGTGTAACCTCTGTGGCTTGGGTAATGACCATGATATAGGTTCTGAGATATAGTTTAAGGAACAATTGATTAGAGTAGAGTGTGATGATTGTTGCTGATACTGATATAGTGTTGTATTTGTTGTTATGAGATTGGTGAAATCTGGTATAATTTCTGTAGTAATAGCGATGAGTATGAAATAGATTCCGAGAGGAAATTAAGGAGCATATGGGTTATGAGTAACTATGTAGAGTTGGTGATGGATATAATTATAGGTTCTGAAAGGAGAAATTATGGAACAATTGACTAGTGTAGCGTATAAGAATTGTAGTATCGAGAGGACAAGAGATAGAAGTGGAGAAATAGGCTTGAATTTGAGCAAGATAATAGTTCTGGGCAGTAAGGGTGGGTTTCCGTATGATCATTGTGATTGTGTAATAGTGTATGATGGGTAGGATCACATTTAGGATAGAAACCCCTAAATTCCATAGTTTTGAAAAGTATGGTTATATGATATATGATGATATGATCTTTAAAAATATGTTGTTGGCTGTTATAATTGTCATATTATGGTAGGATTTCAAATTCTGAAACCGGGGCTTTTTACGGAATTGAAATAGGAGGTCCAGAAGGCCTCCAACGGTGGAAAACACAGAATTTTCTGCATTCTGCGCTGCATGCGTCGACTCATGCGTCGCAGCAGTCGACGCATACTGTTTGCGTTTTTCTGGATTTCGCGTCTGTTTGCTATGCGTCGACCCAGCGGTCGACTCAAAGCTGTATATTGGTGAATTTTCTGTTTTGACGATTTTGGCCATAACTTTTGATCTGTAAGTCGGATTTAGTCCCCGTTCGAAGCGTTGGAAAGCTATTGAATAGATCTATAACATGGTATAGATAATATAGTTATTTGCCAAATATTTTTATATCCAATATTTTTGGGGAGTCATTGTTTAATTAAATAGTAACTAAACCATGGATCGATTGAAATGATTTATTGATTATTTACTTGAGTTTAATTGTTGTGCACTTAGTGTGCTTGTGTTTATTTATGGTGTAATATATATGATGTGTGGTGATGTGATCAGGAGGATCGTGTGCACTTAGTGTGCTTGAGTTTGTTTGTCGTGCATTGGTGTCGTACATATCATGGTGTTTGGTGGGATGAATCATTGCTCAGGAGGAGTGTATGTGATTCATCCGTACTCCTTTGTGGAGAATGTCGGGGATAGATCATATCTCAGTAGGAGCGTAAGTGATCTGTCAGGGATAGATCATATCTCAGTAGGAGCGTAAGTGATCTGTCGGGGATAGATCATATCTCAGTAGGAGCGTAAGTGATCTGTTGGGGATAGATCATATCTCAGTAGGAGCGTAAGTGATCTGTCCAGGGTTCGATTGAATGAACCAATGAGTCGGTACCGCATGCTTGGTGTTGAGTTGCATATTTGCATTATAATATGTTATATTGTAATTTGAACAGTAGGTTCGATGATTGGTGTTGTGGGGTGAATATTGGTGTGTTTTACTACCTTATTTGCATGTATTAAATTACCAATATATTTTAATCATGTTTTCTCACCGCTTTGTTGTTGTTGTTGTGGTCTGTGCTTCTCCGGAAGTACAAATAATCCAGGTACTTAGCTAGCTTGGATTATGGTGTACCAGTCGAGTCTAGGATGCTCTGATACGTAGCACGGGACTTGGGTGTTTTGTTATTGTCTGTTGAACTTGTATTTTATTTTCCTGTGAATGTATCACAACTTTGTTGGATTTTACTATTTTGTTATTTTCCGCTGTATTTTGGAGAAAATCTTTTTATAAGGAAATGTTGGTTTTGCTATGTGATATCCCACTTGGAAAGGAATACTCTGATGTTTATTTATAATGTTTATTATTTTAATTGTTATGGGAAGTGGGGTGTTACAATTGGTATCAGAGCAGGTCGGTCCGTCCGGCCAGTGTAGTTGAGTTGAGTCTGTCCTTTAGGATAGAGTTGAGTATCTTTTAACCTGGTGTTGTTATCTTGAGCAGTATGGCAGGAAGAAACGATGCTGCATTGGCTGCTGCTATGCAAGCAATGGCGCAGGCGGTTGCTAATCAGAACCAAACTGCAGATGCCCAATTCAGGAGTTTGGCGCAGTTTCGGAGCAACAAGCCGCGGACGTTTGAAGGAGGAATTCTGGACCCTGAAGCTGCTCAGAAGTGGCTGAAGGCAATTGAGAAAATCTTCAGGACTATGGATTGTAGTGATGAGCAAAAGGTGAGGTTTGGTACTCACATGCTGGAGGGCGAAGCGGAAGCTTGGTGGGACAACAGTCGCCAAAGATTGGAAGCTGTTGGAACTGCCATTACTTGGGAGGTGGTTCGGAAAGGTTTTTTGGAAAAGTATTTTCCGGAAGATATTCGAAGCGCTAAGGAGATTGAATTCTTAGAGCTGGAGCAGGGTAGTATGACGGTGGCAGAGTATGCTACTAAGTTTGAGGAGCTGGTGCAGTATTGTCTTCACTACAATGTTGATGGGGCAATGACTTCTAAGTGTCTAAAGTTTGAGAATGGACTGCATCCAGAGATTAAGTTGGGGATTGCTTGACAGAAGATCAAGAGTTATCCGAGTTGAAGTCTCAGATTGGAGAACTGTTGGATAGAAAGTTTATTAGACCGAGTGTGTCGCCGTGGGGAGCTCCAGTGTTATTGGTGAAGAAGAAGGATGGTAGTATGTGTCTGTGCATCGATTACCGTCAGTTGAATAAAGTGACTATTAAGAATAAGTATCCTCTACCTAGGATTGATGATTTTATGGATCAGCTGGTGGGAGCTCGAGTGTTCAGTAAGATCAACTTGAGATTGGGTTATCATCAGATCAGAGTAAAAGAAGGTGATATTCAGAAGACAGCTTTTAGGACTCGATATGGACATTACGAATATGCTGTAATGCCGTTTGGAGTGACTAATGCGCCGAAAGTATTTATGGAGTATACGAACAGAATTTTCCATTCTTACTTGGATCAATTCATTGTGGTATTTATTGACGATATACTAATTTATTCTAAATCCGATGAAGAACATGCAGGACACCTGAGAATTGCCTTGCAGGTGCTAAAGGAAAATAAGTTGTTTGCTAAACTGTCGAAGTGTGACTTCTGGATGAAGACGGTGAGTTTCTTGGGGCATGTAATATCTGGTGATGGTATAGCGGTGGACCCGTCAAAAGTGAGTGCAGTATTGCAGTGGGAACCGCCGAAGACAGCGACGGAGATTAGAAGCTTTTTGGGTTTGGCTGGTTATTACCGCAGGTTTATTGAAGGGCTCTCTAATTTTGCGTTGCCATTGACTCAGTTGAAGAGAAAGAACCAAGTGTTTGTATGGGATGCTGCTTCTGAAGAAAGCTTTGATGAGTTGAAAAAGAAATTGACTACGGCACCGGTGTTAGTGTTGCCGACTCCGAGTGAACCGTTTGTGGTGTACTGTGATGCGTCTAAGATGGGATTAGGCGGAGTTCTTATGCAAAATGGTAATGTAGTAGCATATGCTTCGCGGCAACTGAGAGTGCATAAGCGAAATTATCCTACTCATGATCTCGAATTGGCTGCGGTTGTTTTTGTGTTGAAAATTTGGAGGCATTATTTGTATGGTTCGAGATTTGAAGTGTTTAGTGATCACAAGAGTCTGAGATATCTGTTTGATCAGAAAGAGTTAAATATGAGGCAGAGGAGATGGTTGGAATTTTTGAAGGATTATGACTTCAGTTTAAGTTATCATCCAGGAAGGGCCAATGTAGTGGTGGATGCTTTGAGTAGGAAAGCAATTCATATGTCGGCTATGATGGTGAAAGAAATTGAGTTAATTGAACAGTTCAGAGATTTGAGTATGGTTTGTGAGACTACTACAGATAGTGTAATGTTGGGTATGTTACAGGTGAATAATGACTTCTTGGATACGATTAGAGGGAATCAGAAGTTGGATGTGAAATTAGTGGATTTGATACCTGAAGTAGAAAGTAACTCTGATAGTGACTTTAAATTGGATAGTACCGGTGTGTTGAGATTTAGAGGCAGGATTTGTGTACCAGATGATGAAGAATTAAAAAAGTCAATTTTAAGTGAAGGACATCATAGTAGTTTGAGTATCCATCCGGGAGCTACGAAGATGTATCATGATTTGAAGAAATTATTTTGGTGGTCTGGTATGAAAAGAGACATTGCTCAATTTGTGTATGCCTGGTTGACGTGTCAAAAGTAGAAGGTGGAACACCAGAGACCTTCTGGATTTATGCAACCATTAGAGATTCCGGTTTGGAAATGGGATTGCATTACTATGGGTTTTGTTACAGGTTTGCCGAATACAGCGAGAGGTTTTGATGCTATATGGGTGATTGTGGATCGATTGACGAAGTCTGCACACTTTGTGCCGATCAATATTAGTTTCCTATTGACGAAGCTGGCAGAGATTTATATTCGAGTAATTGTAAAGTTACATGGTGTTTCGTCCAGTATTATATCAGATAGAGACCCGAGGTTTACTTTGGAATTTTGGAAGAGCTTACAGGAAGCTTTGGGTACTAAGTTGAAGTTGAGTTCAGCTTATCATCCGCAAACTGATGGTCAGTCAGAGAGGACTATTCAGTCGCTTGAGGATTTGTTGAGAGCTTGTGTGCTAGAAAAGGGTGGTGCGTGGGATACTCATTTACCATTGATTGAGTTCACGTACAATAATAGTTACCATTCGAGTATCGGAATGGCACCGTTTAAAGCTTTGTATGGGAGGAGGTGTAGGACTCCTCTGTGTTGGTATGAGACTGGTGAGAATGTGGTGCTTGGACCAGAGATTGTACAGCAGACTACTGAGACAATTCAGATGATTCGTGAGAAAATGAAAGTGTCTCAGAGTAGGCAGAAAAGTTATCATGATAACCGGAGGAAAGAGTTGGAATTCAGTGTAGGTGATCACGTATTCCTCAGAGTGAACCCGATGACTGGTGTGGGTCGCGCATTGAAGTCCAAGAAGCTGGATCCTAAGTTTATTGGACCTTATCAGATTTTGCAGAGAGTTGGTGTTGTGGATTATAGGGTGGCGTTGCCGCCTGAATTGTCGAATCTACATGATGTGTTTCATGTGTCGCAATTGCGAAAGTATATTTCTGATCCATCTCATGTGATTCTGAGGGATGATGTTCAGGTTCGGGAGAACCTTACTATTGAGACGCTGCCGTTGAGGATCGAGGATCATAAGATGAAACAGCTCCGAGGGAAGGAGATACCTTTGGTGAAGGTAGCTTGGGGAGGTGCTGCAGGAGGCAGTGTGACCTGGGAGTTGGAAAGCAGGATGCGGGAAGCGTATCCAGAATTGTTTCCATCAGGTAATTTTCGAGGACGAAAATAATTAAAGTGGGGAAGAGTTGTAACACCCATTTTAAATATTTAATATTTTTGGTGTTATTTTGTTTGGTGTGCCCTTTGGTGGGAGTGTGTTTGATTATGGTGGGTGAGTGTCCTTGGTATAAGAGGATTATTGGTGGTGAATTGGTGTGGATATAATAATATAATAGATAATAATAATATTGGTGGTATTATTATTATTGTTATTATTATTATTATTATTAGTAGTAGTAATATTAATATTATTGGTGGAATATTATTACTAATATTATTAATGTTATGATTTTGGTGAACTAATATTATTATTAATAATATTATGTATATTATAATACTATTTATTTTATTAGTATAATTAGTGATATTATTTTATTATTATTATTTGGTATTAGAAATTAAAAAGAAAATAGGAGGTGAGAGGTTATTAGGGAGTTAGAAAGAGGGAAGTGAGAAGACACGATAGAACGGGAGAAGAGGGAATTGGGAGAAGAGCGAAGAACGGAGGAGAAGAGAGAAGGTCAAGGCTATCCAATCTTGGGAGGACTTTTCACCGATCAGAACAATTATCCAGGTAAGGGGGGAGAAACTGATTGGGATTGGTATAATGCATGAAATTGGGTAGAGGGGATTCCTTAACCCCGTAGGAATTTGATGATTATGATTGATATATGATATTATGTCTGTGTTTATGAATGTTGCTGTGATTGAAGAGTTTTGTGCATACATTTTATGATGATTGTGGGATTCTGTGTAATTCCTGTAATATTAGTGATGAACACGAATTTATGACATTATGCCTGTTGCTGTTGTTGTTGATGGTGATGAAATTCGTACATTGTTACGATGTTGGTGAGTTCCTGTATAACCTCTGTGGTTTGGATAATGACCATGAGTATTTGTGAGATTTTGTGTAACCTCTGTGGCTTGGGTAATGACCATGATATAGGTTCTGAGATATAGTTTAAGGAACAATTGATTAGAGTAGAATGTGATGATTGTTGCTGATACTGATATAGTGTTGTATTTGTTGTTATGAGATTGGTGAAATCTGGTATAATTTCCGTAGTAATAGCGATGAGTATGAAATAGATTCCGAGAGGAAATTAAGGAGCATATGGGTTATGAGTAACTATGTAGAGTTGGTGATGGATATAATTATAGGTTCTGAAAGGAGAAATTATGGAACAATTGACTAGTGTAGCGTATAAGAATTGTAGTATCGAGAGGGCAAGAGATAGAAGTGGAGAAATAGGCTTGAATTTGAGCAAGATAATAGTTCTAGGCAGTAAGGGTGGGTTTCCATATGATCATTGTGATTGTGTAATAGTGTATGATGGGTAGGATCACATTTAGGATAGAAACCCCTAAATTCCATAGTTTTGAAAAGTATGGTTATATGATATATGATGATATTATCTTTAAAAATATGTTGTTGGCTGTTATAATTGTCATATTATGGTAGGATTTCGAATTCTGAAACCGGGGCTTTTTACGGAATTGAAATCGGAGGTCCGGAAGGCCTCCAACGGTGGAAAACACAGAATTTTCTGCATTCTGCGCTGCATGCGTCGACTCATGCGTCGCAGCGGTCGACGCATACTGTTTGCGTTTTTCTGGATTTCGCGTCTGTTTGCTATGCGCCGACCCAGCGGTCGACTCAAAGCTGTATATTGGTGAATTTTCTGTTTTGACGATTTTGGCCATAACTTTTGATCCGTAAGTCGGATTTAGTCTCCGTTCGAAGCGTTGGAAAGCTATTGAATAGATCTATAAAATGGTATAGATAATATAGTTATTTGCCAAATATTTTTATATCCAATATTTTTGGGGAGTCATTGTTTAATTAAATAGTAACTAAACCATGGATCGATTGAAATGATTTATTGATTATTTACTTGAGTTTAATTATTATGCACTTAGTGTGCTTGTGTTTATTTGTGGTGTAATATATATGATGTGTGGTGATGTGATCAAGAGGATCATGTGCACTTAGTGTGCTTGAGTTTGTTTGTCGTGCATTATTGTCGTGCATTGGTGTCGTACATATCATGGTGTTTGGTGGGATGAATCATTGCTCAGGAGGAGTGTATGTGATTCATCCGTACTCATTTGTGGAGAATGTCGGGGATAGATCATATCTCAGTAGGAGCGTAAGTGATCTGTCGGGGATAGATCATATCTCAGTAGGAGCGTAAGTGATCTGTCGGGGATAGATCATATCTCAGTAGGAGCGTAAGTGATCTGTCCAGGGTTCGATTGAATGAACCAATGAGTCGGTACCGCATGCTTGGTGTTGAGTTGCATATTTGCATTATAATATGTTATATTGTAATTTGAACAGTAGGTTCGATGATTGGTGTTGTGGGGTGAATATTGGTGTGTTTTACTACCTTATTTGTATGTATTAAATTACCAATATATTTGAATCATGTTTTCTCACCCCTTTGTTGTTGTTGTGGTCTGTGCTTCTCCGGAAGTACAAATAATCCAGGTACTTAGCTAGCTTGGATTATGGTGTACCAGTCGAGTCTAGGATGCTCTGATACGTAGCACGGGACTTGGGTGTTTTGTTATTGTTTGTTGAACTTGTATTTTATTTTCCTGTGAATGTATCACAACTTTGTTGGATTTTACTATTTTGTTATTTTCCGCTGTATTTTGGAGAAAATCTTTTTATAAGGAAATGTTGGTTTTTCTATGTGATATCCCACTTGGAAAGAAATACTCTGATGTTTATTTATAATGTTTATTATTTTAATTGTTGTGGGAAGTGGGGTGTTACAGAGTGCATGCTCGTCGAGCCAACGTGCAATTGAATGCGAATAATTGAAAAGGGGTTCCAAGGGGCGAAGCCCCTGAACGTTTGAACCCGTTCAAAATTTTTGAACTGTTGTGTCTTTTCAATTTCTGTTATTAATCTCCTATATAAGGAGTCATTTGGCCTCAGTTTTAACGAACAGAATAACGAAAACCATTCTTTCTCTCTACATTCCTGATTTGTTCTCTATTTCTAGAAGCAGATTGTTCTTTAACAATTATCCCCACAAAGATTTCGTGAACCCAGGCAAATAATAGGGTCGAAATACTTTGTGCGGAAAGTGTACGGACACGATTCCTCGAAGATATCCAGGATTATCATGCCAAAATTTTAACAGCCATTGCATTCGAATTACTCATATCTTATATGAAATTGATCAATCATTTTTGTGTAACTTATGTATGATCGATGTATCGCTGCTTCACCATACAAAAGTCGGGTTCCAAAGCATAGTCAACATCAAATCATCCAAATCATACACAACATGATGTCAAAAATTAATTTTCTTTATTATTTAATTTATTATATGTTTTAATCAAATTAAATAAGAAAGTACAGAAAATAAACATTTACCAGATTCATGGTTTCGTAAGTGGCTTTGATACCACTGAAGGAAAATCGAGATCCACGAGCGTGATTAACAATTTTGATGCAGATCCGGATGAATGACCACGAGCATTGAATGAAGAACAACGCCTCTACTCATTCCATGCAGATAAAGTGCCTTCAATCCCAGTGCTAACTGCTATGAATTAAGACTTTGAGTGAAATAGAGAAAGAGAGAAAACGGTCAGAGTTTCACCAACTGAATTTCATCAAGTTCTAAAACTTATATACAATGGTTGTATTTATAGAACCACTTGTGTGGCCTGCAAGCTAAAAAATCCAACTTAAGTGCACCATATAATAATAATAATAATAACTATTATTATAATAAATATATTTTATTATTATTATATTATAATAACTATAATAATAATAATAATAATAATAATAATAATAATAATAATAATAATAATAATAATAATAATAATAATAATAATAATAATAATAATAATAATAATAACTCTTATTATTATATTATACGATGTTTCATATTTCACTTAAGTACATTGTACCTTACGGTGTTTCATAATTTTCTCAAGTACACCGTACCTGTTGTGTGGGTCACCAAATAAGTGAGCCCACTTAATCTTATTATTATTATTATTATTATTATTAAAAGAGAATAAGAAAAAAAAGGGAATTAGCTTTGTGGGCCAAAGCCCATGAAATGGTTAAAGGGTTTTAACCCTTGTGTGTTAGAGATAACGGGAGTAAGAGAGAAGAGAGCTGCAACGTGAGCGACTCTACAGACAGAGAGAAAAATATCAAAGAGTGTATCTTTATTGTTGTGTCGTAGATTTGATATCCACCTTGTACGGTGACAATTATTTTTGCTCTGTTGTTATCCCGGGTGGTTCCAGGAGGACTTGTGGTGTACCCATTAATTTATTAGTGGAAGATTTACTGGCTTGGTCCCGTGGGTTGTTTTCCCTTTAAGGGTTTTTTCCCATGTTAATAATTCTGGTGTCTCCTTATTTTATTTACTCTATTTTGTGCTTATTATCGTTGTCTGAGAAATTTTGTTTGGAGCTTATTTTTAACTGCACGCAGGGGAAAAGTTGATCCAGCAGCTTCCGCATTTTATTACTATCTCCTATATTTGTTTTCTTTCCCAACAGTACCTTACAGTGTTCCTTATTTATTCTGTCTCTCATCAATCTGTCCTTATGTGTGTGACTCTGTAGGTTCTTGTAACATTGACAATCATATCAAATTATATATTTAATATAATAAATAGCGAGAGATATCTAGAAATACATCACTACTACCCAAGTCACAAAAATATCATGTGATCTAACAAAACCTTTTGTGATAGTACTTGTGTGTACAATTACCCTTCTGCTCTTATGTCTATTTTGAACACAAGGCATATACCATGTTATCCTTGTCCAGTTCAATATTGGGCCCTTAGACATTTATCCTGTTATGCAGGATGGGCAAATTCCATCTAGGTCACTCATGTCCGTCAGCATGCTTTGCGAAGTATCCATTAATTGTCTTTATGGTCATCCAATTACGGACAATGTTAGACCAGTAATAAAGTACTCGACTCTACATCTAGGACCCATAGTGGTTTTAGGTCGAAAGATGGTATACACCACTATCACCATGAGAGTAACTTATGACACTTTGCATAACATTATATGTAGTACTCTCATAGCGGGTCAATCAAGTATAAATATTACTCATAATATCCATACATATGTTAAGACTTGATAACTCTTTATCCATGATCCATGAGATGTGATCATCAGTCTATCTATATAATAGTCTTAATGCTTTAAGGTTATCCCACTTCACAGTAAATCTCGACTACAGATACTTTAAGAATAGTGTCCTTATGTTTAACGGGATTTCATGATTAAGTCACACTTAATATTTTATTAAACGAACTAGCTATTCTAGGGATTTTATTATTCTGGAAAAATAAACATAATACAGAAGTGTCTTTTATTATTAATAAATAATTTGATACAAGTACCAAAATAATGGTCTATAGGGCTTACACCAACAATAGCTTCTTATAATTTTTTTATTGTTGTTTTGGCCACTTGTCATATGTGGAATTTCGCCAAAGAGTTTGTTACTTTAGTTAGCCGGTGGTTCATCTTTTTTATTGTCAAAATAGTTTGCCATTAGGCATATGTTGAATGAAATATTTAATATTTGCTAATATATTATTTTTGTGGTATTTGGGTCGAACTCTAGTGTCGACAAGGGTAGTTTTATAGTTCGACATGAGTTGTGCATGTTGGATTCGAAGTCTATTCAAGCATGTTATCGAAATATGTTAGCTTTGTGTTTAAGTTAGCATGTCGAATTAAGCCTTGCTTGTAAGTCCAATTGTTAAGTGAGTTTGTAGCCTAAGTTAGCTTAGTAGTCTATAAATAAACTAGTTTTCTTAGGTTGTTAAGAGAGGTTAATTGTTGGTATTCACTTGTAATATTTGAACCCATATTGAGAAAGTGAATAGAAAAACATATTTAACCAATTATTATTATTATTATTATTATTATTATTATTATTATTATTATTATTATTATTATTATTATTATTATTATTATTATTATTATTACTATTATTTCTTCTTCTCTCCCTTTTATAAAACCTAATAGGGGTTCTCGTGTTTGTTCAAGAAACTCAATCTTTTTCTCATATTTTGGTTTGTACTTGACAACATCAATTCACAACAAACTAGTGCTGTGAGCATGGAGGAGAAGATGTTGTCAACAAAGTTTGAGATTGAGAAATTCACCGGTGTGAATGACTTTGGTTTGTGGTGCTTGAAGATGCAAGCCCTTCTTGTTTAACAGAATTTTTTAGAAGCGTTGAAAGGATCAGAGAAGATGGATGTTGCCCTATCGAAGAAGGAGAAGACAATGATGATCGAAAAAGCCCACAGTGCCATTGTGTTGAACTTTGGTGATAAGATTCTCCGACAGGTTTCAAAGGAGAAAACTGCATTTGGTGTATGGACGAAACTTGAAGGTTTGTATATGATGAATCATTGGTTAATCATCTCTACCTGAAGTAAGCTTTGTATTCATTCAAGATGAGTGAAGAAAAAGCCTTGGCTGAGCAGCTAGATATGTTCAACAAGTTGATTCTTGATCTTGAGAATATCGAGGTTAAAATTGATGATGAAGATTAATGTTGTTGTTGTTGTGTTCTTTACCTAAGTATCATGCTCACTTCAAAGGAACTCTCTTGTACGGAAGAGAGTTGTTGACCTTTAAAATTTTCAATCTATCTTTTGCTCTAAGGATTTGATCAAACAAAAGGATCACAAGACATCTTCTATTGGTGAAGGTTTGTCCGTTAAGGGGAAATTCTTGAAGAAAGATGGCAGGTTTGAGAAAAAGAAGGGTAAAGTTCTACAAAATTCTTATGGTGGTAACGCTCATACTATTAAGTGTTATCATTGTAAGAAGTAGGGTCATACAAGAAAAGTATGCCCTAATCGACTGAACAATCATGGTGGAAAGGATAATGGTAATGCAACCATTGTGCAAAATGGTTATGAATCATCTGATGTCCTGGCGGTTTCTAGCAGTGACTCTAGCAAGGAGTGGATTATGGATTCAGGGTGTACTTGGCACATGACTCCAAACAAAGACGTGTTTGAAGAATTGTGTAATCAAGATGGTGGATCAGTGTTGCTAGGAAATAAAGAAGTTTGCAAAATTGCAGATATTGGATCTGATAGATTCAAGCTCCATGATGAGTCAATAAGGTTATTGAATGATGTTAGGTATGTACCTGATCTTAAGAGGAGTTTTATTTCTCTTGGTGAATTCAACAAGAAAGGATATGTTTTTAAAGGAGAGAAAAGCATCCTAAGGATAATGAAGGGGTCGAAGGAAGTCTTGAAAGGTATGAAAAACAAGGCTTGTATACCCTTGAGGCTGGGATTGTAAGTGGTTCAGCAAATGTGTCATTCACTAAACCTGTGTCGAAGACTGAGCTATGGCATAAAAGAGGTAACACCGATATATAATACATGTCTATAATTTTACATATTATGCATTTTGCAAATTTGATATTGAAATACATAAGTTCCTAGTGACACATTATACATATTACATGCCCAAAACAAAACATCTAAAAGTGGCACAATGTACACAAGATATCGAAAATGAAATTAAGAAATAGACAATTATGGAATGATCTCAAAATAAACATCTTCACATCGGAAAGACGTCCGAAAGATAAGATAACTAAGGACATCAAGCTACTTTTTTCTTACCCTTCGCCGAATCGGTACCACCTAAAAAATAATCAACAATATGGGGTGAGACAATAATCCCAGTGGGCTGCCTATCTTATGGGTTCTCTCGACTTTACAAGGTTCCAACTAGTTACTAGCTTAAGTCACAAAAGGGGAAAGTAGACTTGAGTTCTTAATCCTTGCACTATATGGAAATGTGTTGCTTGAGTTCAATAACTCAAACCATCACTCATCGGAAACCATACCAAAGCATCTTTCCCTGTTTGATCCTACATATAGGACTCTTGGCATGGGTCATAGATCCTTGTATCATACTTTGACATACAAATGTAATCAAATTCTAAGGGATAACATTAACCTTACGAATCGTCGCTTCTTATGAGACTTCCAACCCATTTCAAGCATTTTACCCGTAGGCTCCATTCGCTTATGTGGACTCAAACATGTCAAAGTAATGGTGTTTCCTCACCATCATTTACCATCTTTTAGTCATGTTATCCCATAATTACAAGCAATTATTCATGGATAAGAAACATGTATAATAACCGTAATAATCAATATAAAGTAACTCATAACATAGCCAAGCATGTATGTGAAGCAATCCAAACAATTACCAAAACAATTTGCCAAAGTCTTGTCACGGTCGCCCGACGAGCAGCCAGTGAGGTTGGCTTGCCTTTGGTTTTCCCGATGAACCCCAAGTGAGGGGCAGATATAACCAAAAATGTATCATGGTCGCTCGACGAGCATCAACGAGGTAGCTCACTTTCTATTTGCCAAGCCTCACCCGACGAATGTAGTAGAAAACAGGTCACCTCGGGATTGCCCAAGCTCGCCCGACGACTGCGTTAATTTATGAAAAATGCCAGTATAATAGATAACAAACAAGGGGTTTCAAACTTCCCACCCCAAACCAAGTTTCCAACACAACCAAAAATCAACATATAACACACACTTACTCATAACCAACATGAAAACAACACATTCATAGAATATTCATGGAAATGGAAGAATCACATGTTAATAATTCAATCTCTATTTAAAAACCTAACATCTCTAATCTCTACATTAATGGCATCTACCTAAAACCTACCTTGCAATGATAATGAAGAAGTTGTGGATGAAGAAGATGAGGTGATGTTGGTGAAGGATGATGAAACTCCAAGCTTCTTCTTCTTTCCTCTAGGTTTTCTTCTTCTTATTTCTATTTCTCTTTTTTCTCTTTATTTCCCATTTCTATCTTTTTCTTTCTAATACTCTCACTTTGTTGGAAAATGAAAGGAAAAAAATGATACATAGAAATATCATTTAGAGCTAGTAAGACCAATTGGCATGTGTGGTAGAAAAAAGGCTATGAGTAGAAAAATAAATATTAAGTGGTACAATGCTTAATATTTGTTCTACTAGAGTAACTGACTCATTATCAATGTTATCAAAATACCTCAATTGTACCAATTGATAAAATGTCAATGTTGAATAATATTAATTGAGTTAATATGAGCTCACTAGTTACTCTAATTATCTAAACTGGTAACTCTCAAAGCACATAGGAACTCAGCTGATCTCAACCGATATTATTATTTAAAGCATTTTAGGAAATACGGGGTATTACAAGAGACTTGGCCATGTAGTGAAAGAAGCCTGGTCAAATTGTCGAAACAAAACTACTAGGTGGTGACAAGGTCGAAAAATTGGAGTTTTGTGAACCTTGTGTATTTGGTAAATCCTTTAGAGTGAAGTTTAACAAAGGTAAACAAAGAACACATGGATCCCTTGATTACATTCATTCTGATCTTTGGGGGCCTGCAAAGAATCTTTCACACTCACTTGCAAATTATTTTCTATCCATAGTTGATGATTACTCCAGAAAGTTATGGATATTCATCCAGAAGACTAAGGATGAAACTTTTAAAATGTTCAAAAGTCAGAAGACTCTGGTCAAAACCAAACTGGCAAGAAGGTTAAGAGGTTGAAGAACGACAATGATCTTGAATTTTGCAATGAGGCTTTCGAGAACTATTGTGCTGCATATGATATTTCAAGGAATTTAACTACTGCAGGGACTCCCCAACGAAATGGTTTAGATGAAAGGTTCAATCGAACCATTCTGAAAGGGTGAGGTGCATGTTGGTAAGTGTGGGATTGAAGAATGTGTTTTGAGAGAAGTTGTTGTGAGTGCAGCATACTTGATAAATAGGTATCCCTCGACAGCCTTGGGAATGAAGACACCTGAAGGAGACTGGTTGGGACATCCACCTAGTCTCAAAAGACTTATAATATTTGGTTGTTTAGCCTATGCTCATATTATGCAAGACAATGTCGAATCAAGAGTTCTAAGATGTATGTTTCTTGGATACCCATAAGGAGTCAAAGCTTATAGGTTGTGGTGCCTAGAGCCAGGTCACATGAGGTGTATCACAAGTCGAGATGTAATTTTTAATTAAGCTGAGATGGCTTTCAAGAAAACAGATGGCATTGGTCGAAGTTTGAAGATCTCTGAAGAAGAGATGGAATAGGAAGAGATGTTAGAACACAGATTGGTTCTTAGTTTTATCTCTATGTTTTGCTGATAACACTTATGAAATTTTGTATTAAGAAATTATATACTCTAAATTTGTTCAAGTATTTTTGCTACAAATATTAAATTTAATATTCTTCTGAAAGCAAAAATGGATCTGAACGTTGAACTACGCAAGGCTCTGAAGCGTCAGAAGCATCTCTTAGAAGACTCTGAGTGCTGCCTACAGAAGACTTTGAGCGCTGCCTACAGAAGGATCTGAAGAAGAAGCTATAGAAGCATCTGAAGCGTAAACTGAAGACTTTGTTTGAAGAGTTTCAAGCATTGTTTTTCAGAAGACTCTGATAGTACTGTTCGCTGCAAGTACTGAGGATCTGATCTCTAAACTCTGCTCTAATTAGTCTCACGTTGAAGCACACTTGCTGCAACACTCTGATACAGCAAACTCTGAAGACATCAAGACTCTGATCACTCAAGGCTCTGATGTTAATTGCTGTGAATTAGAAACTTGTTGAAGAAGATTATTCAAAGTTATATCCGTTGGTTATGCCAAACGACTCTTTCCTCTTTTACGCCAGACACAAGAACTCAGGCAAAAAGGATTTCTCTGAACGTTCTACTTCTAGGAAAGGTCAAGTGATGTGAAGACAAAAGGCTACAACTACTTTGCAGTACACGGTCTTCAAGCTTGCAACGTCTTGGACTTCTTAGTCTATAAAAGCAAGCCTTCAACAACTTTCTTCAGTTGACGTAATTTGACAAAAATTCATTGAAAAGCTCTCATACAAATTATTACTCTTTGCTGAATTTGTTTCATACGTTCTTAAACTTAAGTGTAAATCACAGTTGTGATATAGCTTATTTAGAAGCATTAAAAAATTTTTTTAGTTTACATTTGATTGTAAAAGTTCCTTGATAAGACCAAGTTGTGGTCAGTAGTTCTTGAGAAAACTACGACAGTTGTTCTTAGTGGTTGATATTGTAATCAGTTTGATTATAGTGGATTAAGTCCTTGTGGAGAAAGGCAAATCACTCTTGATAGGGTGGACTGGATTAGTTGAGTTCAACGAACCAGGATAAAAATCATTGTGTTTTTATTGCCATAATATTTTCTAAATCCTTATTCAACCCCCCCCCCCCCCCTTTTTAAGTATTTTCTCACCTTCAATTGGCATCAGAGCTCTGGTTCTGTGTGTGTTATCACTTCTCCGTGAACAGAAAAGATCCAGTGAGAAAACTCTTGATATTTATTGGTTGATATTATGGTTGAAGCTTCAACATCCAACGACAACAACAGATATGAAGAAAGGGATAGAATCAGCACAAAACCCCCTATGTTTGATGGGGAGAAGTTTGACTATTGGAAGGACAGAATAGAGACTTTCTTCCTTGGTTATGATGCTGATCTTTGGGACTTAGTCATTGATGGTTATGTTCACCCCACTGATGGGGATGACAAGAAAATTGATAGAAAATCTATGACTGAAGCTCAGAAGAAGGAGTTCAGAAATCATTACAAAGCAAGAACAATCTTATTAAATGTTATATCTCATACTGAGTATGAGAAGATTACCAACAGAGAAACAACATTTGATTTGTTTGAGTCTTTGAAGATGACTCATGAAGAGAACTCACAAGTTAAAGAGACCAAGGCTCTGGCGCTGATCCAGAAGTATGAAGCTTTTAAAATGGAAGAATCTGAATCTATAGAAGCTATATTCTCTAGATTCTAGATCCTCACAGCTGGATTAAAAGTGCTGGACAAAGGCTATTCAACTGCTGATCATATGAAGAAGATCATCAGAAGCTTGCCCATCAAATGGAGACCAATGGTCACTGCTCTGAAGCTAGCTAAGGATCTGAACAAGATCACATTGGAGGAACTAATCAGCTATCTGAGGAGCCATGAGATTGAACTTGAAGAAGACGAGCCTCAAAAGAAAGGTAAGTCAATTGCTTTAAAATCTAACAAATATGTTAAAGCATTGCAGGTGTTAGAAGAAAGTTATGAAAAGTCTTCTTCTGAAGAAGAAGATGAACTGTCCTTGCTGTCCAGAAGGATCAACAAACTCTGGAAGCACAAACAGAGGAAGTTCAAGAACTTCAAGAAGCCAGATCAACGCAAAGAGTCCTCTGGACACAAACGATCTGGAAAGAAGGAGGTTGTTTGCTATGAATGCAAAGAACCTGGTCATTACAAGAATGAATGTCCAAAGCTTCAGAAGGAGAAGCCAAGAAGAAAGCCCGAGCATAAAAAGAAAGTTCTGATGGCTACATGGGATGATTCAGATGCATCTGAATCTTCATCAGAGTCAGAAGAAGAATGTGCCAACATGGCACTGATGGTTGGTGTGGAAGATCAGGATGAAGGATCATCTGGATCTGAATCTGATTCTGAATCTGACTCAGAAGAGGTACTTTCTGATCTCTCTAGGGAAGAACTTTTTAAGGTGTTATCAGAAGTCCTGAATAACTACAACCAGATTAAGCTCAAATGCAAGAAGCTTAAACGCAATCTTGAATCTGAGAATAGTCTGTTAAAGTCAGAAGTTACTGAGCTCAAAGAAAACAATTTGAAAATGAAAAATAATTTTGAAAAAGCCCAACAAGACTCTGAATCTGAAACTAAGTCAAAATGCAAAAATATTTTAGAAGAATATGACTATAGTTTTCAGAAGTTTCTGGCTAAAAGCATAGATAGAAGCAAGATGGCTTCAATGATCTATGGAGTTAGCAGAAACAACAGGAAAGGAATTGGATATGAATCTTCCTCTGGAAAGGATTTAAATCCAATGCATGTTGATAAACTTATCATTAAGAAGACTCCCTTATATTCTCATTTTAAGTTTGGTCATCTGAATGATATTAAACATACACGTTCTGATCAGAACGTTCCTGTGTTTAAACCAAAAGTTAGTCAGAACAAACCTGTTGTAAAAAGACAGAAGCTCAGACAAACGTTTAAGGCAACTAACCCAAAAGGACCCAAAAGGATCTGGGTACCTAAGGATAAGATAATACCTGTTGCAAATGTATTTAGCAGCAAAGTCAAGACGCCAATCATGGTACCTAGACTCTGGCTACTCACGCCACATGACGAGAAAAAGGTTTATATTCCAAAGCATGGAGCTTAAATCTGGAGGAGATGTCAAGTTTGAAGGGAATCAGAAGGGCATGATTATTGGCTCTGGTACTATTGGCAATGGTAACCTTCCCTCTATATCTAATGTTTTACTTGTAGAAGGATTAAAGCATAATCTATTGTCCATAAGTCAATTAAGTGACAATGGTTATGACATAATCTTTAATAAAAAATGTTGCAAAGCTGTTAGTTAGAAGGATGGCTCAATCCTATTTAATGGAAAGAGGAAGAACAACATTTACAAAATCAATCTTTCAGAACTTAAGGTTCAAAATGTAAAATGCCTTATGTCTGTTAATGATGAGCAATGGGTCTGGCACAGAAGATTGGAGCATATTAATATGAGACGTATATCTCAGATTAATAAACTCAATCTGGTCAGAGGACTTCCTAAGTTGAAGTTCAACTCAGATGCTCTTTGTGAAGCATGTCAAAAAGGAAAATTTTCAAAATTTTCTTTTAAAACTAAGAATGTTGTTTCAACTTCAAGACCATTAGAGTTACTTCACACTGATCTGTTTGGACCAGTGAAAACTGCATCCATCAGAGGCAAGAAGTATGGATTAGTCATTGTTGATGACTATAGCAGATGGACATGGGTGAAATTCCTAAAACACAAGGATGAGTCACATTCTGTGTTCTTTGACTTCTGCAAACAAGTCCAGAATGAAAAATATTTTAAAATTGTTAAAGTCAGAAGTGATCATGGTGGCGAATTTGAAAACAAATATTTTGAAAAATATTTTAATGAAAATGGCATTGCTCATGATTTCTCCTGCCCTAGAACTCCACAACAGAATGGAGTTGTAGAGAGGAAAAATAGAACTTTGCAAGAAATGGCCAGAACCATGATCAACGAGACTAATCTGGCAAAGCATTTTTGGGCAGAAGTAATAAACACAGCTTGTTACATTCAGAACAGAGTGTCTGTAAGACCTCTTCTGGAAAAGACTCCCTATGAATTGTGGAGGAACAGAAAATCCAAAATTTCTTATTTTCATCCTTTTGGATGTATATGTTATATGCTGAACACTAAAGAGAATCTGAACAAGTTTGATTCTAAAGCACAAAAGTGTTTCATGCTTGGGTATTCTGAACGCTCTAAAGGCTACAGAGTATACCATACTGAAACACAGATTGTGGAGGAATCTATACATGTTAGATTTGATGATAAGCTTGGCATTCAAAAGCCAAAGCAGTTTGAAAGTTCTGCAGATAGAGAAGTAATTCTCACAGACTCTGAAGGCTCACAGACAGAAAAGGTTCAAGTGAAAGAGACAGAAGCAACGCCAGATGCAACTCCTTTAGTTTCTCAAATGAACAACTTGAATATTTCTGAAGAATCAAATGTTAGAAGATCATCTTCCAGAATAAAGGCCTCTCACCCAAAGGATGTGATCATTGGAAAGAAGGATGACCCTATAAGAACAAGATCCTACCTCAGATCATCTGAAGCATCATTATTTGGTTTGGTGTCAGTTATTGAACCAACTTCTGTGGATGAAGCTCTGCAAGACAATGACTGGATAATTTCCATGCAAGAAGAGCTCAATCAATTCACAAGAAATGATGTTTGGGATTTGGTTCCAAGACCAAAAGGATTCAATATAATTGGAACTAAATGGGTCTTCAGAAACAAGTTGAATGAAAAAGGAGAAGTTGAAAGAAACAAAGCAAGGCTTGTTGCTCAAGGTTATAGCCAGCAAGAAGGAATTGATTACACAGAGACTTATGCTCCTGTGGCCAGGTTAGAGTCTATTTGTTTACTCATTTCTTTTGCTGCACAAAATAACATCACTCTATATTAGATGGATGTTAAGAGTGCCTTCTTAAATGGGGTTATAGAAGAAGAAGTTTATGTTCACCAACCTCCTGGTTTTGAAAGTGATAAATTTCCAAAAACATGTTTTTAAACTTAAGAAATCTCTTTATGGTTTAAAACAAGCTCCCAGAGCTTGGTATGAGAGATTAAGCAACTTTCTTCTGGAGAAAATTTTTATCAGAGGCAAAGTGGACACAACTCTCTTCTATAAAACATTTAAGAAAGATATGTTAATTTGTCAAATATATGTAGATGATATTATATTTGGATCTACCAATGTTATGCTAGGAAAAGAGTTTGCTCAATGTATGCAGGCTGAATTTGAGATGAGCATGATGGGAGAATTGAGATTCTTTCTAGGAATTCAAGTTAACCAGACTCCATATTGCACTTACATTCATCAGACTAAATATGCAAAAGAGCTTCTAAAGAAGTTCAACATGACTGATAGTAAGATGGCAAAGACTCCTATGCATCCAACAAGCACTCTTGGTAAGGAAGAGGTAAGTAAGAAAGTAGATCAGAAACTCTACAGAGGTATGATTGGATCTCTTCTCTACTTAACTGCTTCTAGACCTGACATTTTATTCAGTGTATGCTTGTGTGCAAGATTCCAATCAGATCCTAGAGAATCACACTTAATAGTTGTTAAGAGGATTCTAAGGTATCTGAAAGGTACTTCTAATGTGGGTTTGTGTTACAGAAAATCTGATGAATTTAAACTAGTTGGATTATGTGATGCTGATTACGCTGGAGACAGAGTTGAAAGAAAAAGTACTTTTGGAAGTTGCCAATTTCTAGGAAGAAATTTAATCTCCTGGTACAACAAGAAACAACCTACAATTGCTCTATCAACTACAGAAGCAGAATATATTGTTGCTGCTGGATGTAGCACTCAGATGCTCTGGATGAAAAGTCAGCTAGAAGACTATCAGATCTTTGAGAGTACTATTTCTATATTCTGTGATAATACTTATGCTATATGCTTGTCTAAAAATCCAATTTTACACTCTAAAGCTAAACATATAGAAATTAAACATCACTTCATTAGAGACTATGTTCAGAAGGGTATTATAAATTTAGACTTTGTTGATACAGATCATATGAGCTGATATTTTCACAAAACCCCTTGCTGAAGATAGGTTTATGTTTATTCTGAAAAATATTGGTATGGAATTTTGTCCAGAATAATATTTATCAGAAGCAAATTTCTCAGATGCAAAATGTTTAAACTCTGAAGTATTTCATCTGTCAATTATTTAATTTCTTGAATTATTATTCTTGTGTGTATCTGAACTAACAAGTCTCAGAGGATCTGAACGTTGGCTAACGTTTCATTTCTCAAAGAGTTTTCAGAAGCACATGCAAGCAAACACGTGTAACTTAGAATCTGAAAAGATGGAGTGCACAATACTGAAGAGACGTTTGAGGTACTGTTTGAATAGTTGGTTTCACATTTTCCCCCCAATTGTCAAAATCATTAATGGTTTGAAATGATTAATTTCTTTTTATTAAATGCCATTAACTGTTAATTGTGTACGTGCTGAACGTGTGACCTTTTGTGTGCCTTAAATTTCTTCTATAAATTCCACAAATCTCAACACTTCACACTTTTCACTCTCACAAACACTTATATGCATTTTTGCTTGTTCTTTTGCCTTCATCTAAACCCTAAACACAAATCTGTTCATGAACCTATTTCTTCAACATCTTCAACAATGGCTACTTCATCTTCAACCTCAGCTCAGTTCCAATCTACAATGGCTGCTATTTCTTCATTAAACATGGGTGTTGTCCCTTTTAAGGAACCTATCAGAACTTTACTCACGCCTGTTGACAAGTTGGAAGTTTTGTGTGAGTCCATAGTTAGTTTTGAATCGTTTGTAGAAAATGGGTATGATCTTCGTCCCATTGTTGATGCAGTGTTGGACCAAGTTTTTTGACAGATTAATGGGACCAGTTTACCCTCGTATGGTAAAAGAATTCTGGATACATGCATCTTGTTTCCCTAAGTTCATAGTTTCTTTTGTTCTGGGGAAAGAAATCATCACTACTGAAGCTTTGATAAGGAAACTCATAGGGTATGAGGAGACTGATGGAGTCACTAATCTACCATCTGGGCGTGTGGATATGACTGAAGTATATAAAGAAGTTTTCTCATCTGGAGTAGCTTCTAACAAGGTTAAGGATCTGAAACTAGTTTACAGAATCTGGGCTAAGATTTTCATGAGCTGCATTCACCACAGAAAATCTTCAAATTCTCCAGATTATGTCAACACTGATCAGCTTTACTTCATGTATTGTCTGAGTCAGAGCACCAAGGTGGATCTACCATATCTTCTGTTTAATCATCTGTGGACGCATGTTAAACAGTCAAGGGAAGAGTTCAGAAACAAGCACCAGAAGCTTAGAAAGTGGATTCCAATGGGAAGACTTATCTCAGACATTCTGACTGAGAATGGTCCTGTTGGTCATCTGTTTGAAGTTGGAATGAAGGAAGAATTGGCTTCTGTAGTTGGAAAACCTCTGAACGGGAAGAGTCTTCAGAGGATGAAAGTTGTAGAAGAAGTTACTTCTGCTCCAAAGAAATTCAACTCTGAAGAGGTCACTCAAAGAAGAGTTACTGTTGCAAATTTCCCTATGTTCTTTGCCAATGAACTAAGGGAGATTGTTCTGCAATACATCACAGATTGTCTGAATGAAGGAATTCCTCTGCCAGCAAATCTGGTTCAGAAGGCAGGTGAACTTGCTTCAGATCTTTATGAAGCCAGACATAAGAAGAAGAGAAAGGTTGCTGCAGAAGAACCTTCTAAACCCAAGAGGAAGGCTACTGGTGAAGCTGCTGCTGTCAAGCCTAAGAGAGTCAAGAAATCAGAAATCAATCCTCCAGAGGCAAGTCTAAAAGAGATTCTAGAAACTATAAAAGAGGTATTAACATCTGATCAAACTCTTCATGAACCTATACCATCACCTTCACCTTCTCCTCCTCGTGTTTCTAAGCCTAGGAAACCTTCTGTTAGACCATCTGTAATCCAACCTATTGCAACTCCATCTGAAAAGTATGCATCTGAACCAACACCTTCTAAACCATCTGATAATCCCTCATCTGACAAACAAATACCTATATCAAAATCATCTGACATTCCTCCATCAGAACCACAAACAACAAAACCAGCAGAACCAACATCAACACCAGCAGAACCAACACCACAAGAACCTTCTCCACAACAACTTGAATCTCAACAAACTTCTGTACCTGAACCAATACCATCTGAACCTATTGTATCTGAACCACCAAAATCTATACCTTCCAATCCACAACCTAATCCTCAACCAAAACAACCCAAACCTACTGAATCATACATATCTGATTCTGAGGTTCTGGACATTCAACCCCTCAAAATTATGTTTGACGTATCTTCCACATCCTGTCCTTCATCTACCTCATCTGATTCATCTGAATCTGATGTTCACCCAGATATAAATTCACCACCCTCTCTTTGTGGCTATAAACCCAGAACTTCTGAGTTTGTTTCATTTGCATCCTTTAAACCACATCCCTCTGACCCTCTTTCTTCTGATCTAAAAATTAAAAACTTTTATACCAGAATAAAACCATCTGACCCTACCACTCCATACAAACCTAAGTCTTCAACTATTCTTCCATCTGTTCTTCAAACTTATCTTAAACAACCACTAGATCTCATTCCATCAGAACCTCTGCTTTCTCGTAACTCTGTTTTTACCCCCTACACTTCTACTTCTTTTGATGTCATTCCCTCTGCATCAAATTTTAAACCATTTCTGTTTCCCACTTCATCCTCATCCAGATTCAGAAATTTCACTTCATCTTCTGAACAACCCTCTTTTCCTTCTTATCCTCGTCCTCTGCTCATCATCCCAACTTTTACCATACCACCTCCACCAGAACAACTCAAAACAACTCCTCTGGAAACCTACCTTAAACCAAAATCTAGATTAGATGTTAATACTCTATTTCCTAGTTTCAAGAAGGAAATCAGAATTAGTCTAAACTCTGTGGAAGAGAAATGTCTCTCAAGCATCAATCCAGAAGCTTCTGAAGAATGTTGGGATAAGTTCATTGCCAGATTCAATGTTGTTGCTTCAAATCTGAAGAGTGTCTGCTCAGATGATGCGAAGATCAGATTCACTGAGCTTACCAGAATAATGCTTTGGAATGTGACCAGATCTTCTACTTTGCTTCTTGAGTATGCACCTTCATCTTCTGGAGTGTCTGCTTTTTCTGGGAATGTTGAAGGATCTGCTTTTGAAGTCATTCTGGAAGACAATCCTTTAGCTCTGATGATTATGGACAAATCATCTGCATCTGTGCCTCCAGAATCTACAACTCCAATGGATATTGACTCTGCTCCTACTCCTGCATCAGAATCTGCTCCGTCTACTTCTTCTGAGATTAAGAAAGAAAACCCAGACTTAGAAGATAAGATTGTTATGCTGGAAGCTGGTCAATCTGAGATAAAGTTCTGGATGGCAAGGCAAGATCAGAAGACTGACAACATTGAGAAATGGATGTCCAAGCAAGAAGAATCTTCTTCTGAGATCACTCACCTTCTGAAGATGCTTCTCTCCAAACAATCTTAGATTTATGTTTTCTTTATATGATGTTTGAGCACTTGTTTTGCATTTCTTATCTGATGTTTTGTCTGTTCTATCTGAATATTTGAATAAATGAATGAATCTGAATGTTTTCTCTATCTGATTGTAACTTTTCTCTCTGTTTCCGTTAATTGTCTTTAAATAGTTTCTTTTTTATTATGACAAAAAGGGGGAGAAAATGAAATTCTGACTGTTCAAATAAACATTACCTGAATGGAATTCAGACATATCAAATCTTAACTAACATGAATTTTTTAGTCTTTCAGAACTTAATGATAAATCTGACAAAATTCTTTAAAGTAACTCTGAGATCCCCAGATCAAGGTTTAACCAATCAGGCTCTGATTCTGAAACGTTCATCCAAATCAAGATCTAATTTTGAACATTCAGGCTCTGATTCTGAAAAGAATACTCATGCAAAAAGGGAAGTTTCTATTCTTTCTTAGTATTCAATTCAGGGGGAGATTCATAATCTCAGGGGGAGTTATATTTATCTCTTTATTAAACAAAATTTCTTATGTTTTTGTCATCATAAAAAAGGGGGAGATTGTTAGAACACAGATTGGTTCTTAGTTTTATCTCTATGTTTTGATGATAACACTTATGAAATTTTGTATTAAGAAATTATATACTCTAAATTTGTTCAAGTATTTTTGCTGCAGATATTAAATTTAATATTCTTCTGAAAGCAAAAATGGATCTGAACGTCGAACTACGCAAAGCTCTCAAGCGTCAGAAGCATCTCTTAGAAGACTCTGAGCGTTGCCTACAGAAGACTCTGAGCGCTGCCTACAGAAGAATCTGAAGCAAAAGCTACAGAAGCATCTGAAGCGTAAACTGAAGACTTTGTATGAAGAGTTTCAAGCATTGTTTTTCAGAAGACTCTGATAGTACTGTTCGCTGCAAGTACTGAGGATCTGATCTCTAAACTCTGCTCTAATTAATCTCATGCTGAAGCACACTTGTTGCAACACTCTGATACAGCAAACTCTGAAGACATCAAGACTTTGATCACTCAAGGCTCTGATGTTAATTGCTGTGAATTAGAAACTTGTTGAAGAAGATTATTCAAAGTTATATCCGTTGGTTATGCCAAACGACTCTTTCCTCTTTTACGCTAGACACAAGAACTCAGGCAAAAAGGATTTCTCTGAACGTTCTACTTCTAGGAAAGTTCAAGTGATGTGAAGACAAAAGGCTATAGCTACTTTACAGTACACGATCTTCAAGCTTGCAACGTCTTGGACTTCTTAGTCTATAAAAGCAAGCCTTCAACAACTTTCTTCAGTTGACGTACTTTGCCAAAAATTCATTGAAAAGCTCTCATACAAATTATTACTCTTTGCTAAATTTGTTTCATACGTTCTTAAACTTAAGTGTAAATCACAGTTGTGATATAGCTTATTTAGAAGCATTCAAACACTTGTTTAGTTTACATTTGATTGTAAAAGTTCCTTGAGAAGACCAAGTTGTGGTCAGTAGTTCTTGAGAAGACTAAGACAATTGTTCTTAGTGGTTGATATTGTAATCAGTTTGATTATAGTGGATTAAGTCCTTGTGGAGAAAGGCAAATCACTCTTGATAGGGTGGACTGGATTAGTTGAGTTCAACGAACTAGGATAAAAATCATTGTGTTTTTATTGCCATGATATTTTCTAAATCCTTATTCAACCCCCCCCCCCCCCCTTCTAAGTATTTTCTCACCTTCAAGAGATTCCTTTTGAGGTGGAGCTTAATGATGCTAAATTGCATGTCCCATATGAAGTCAAAGAAGAAGCATAAGTTATGAAAGAAGCATTGTGGCTTGAAGTTTTTTCTAAGGAGCTAAAACTTCAAGGTCGAGTTATCACTGTTAAACATGATAGTCAAAGTGCAATACAACTATAGAAGAATTTAGCCTATCATGAGCGAACAAAGCACATTGATGTGAGGCTACACTTTGTCAGAGAGATAATTAAGCATGGAGAAGTCCAAGTGCTGAAGGTTTCGAATGATGACAATGATGCTGATATGATCAATACGACATTGCTGAGTAATAAGTTTTTCCACTGTATGCGGTTGATAAAGATGCATGATGAAAACTAATTTGTTCCTTTGTTAGTGCCGAGTTTATTCTAAGGTGGAGATTTTTGGTATTTGGATCGAGCTCTAGTGTCGACAAGGGTAGTTTCATGGTTCGACAGGAGTTGTGCATGCTGGAGTCAAAGTCTGTTCAAGCATGTTGTCAAAATGTGTTAGCTTTGTGTTTAAGTTAGCATGTAAAATTGGGTACTGCTTGTAAGCCCAATTGTTAAGTTATCTTGTAGCCCAAGTTAACTTAGTAGTCTATAAATATACTAGTTTTCTTAGTTTGTTGAGAGAAGTTAATCTTTGGTATTCATTTGTAATCTTTGAACCCCATATTGAGAAAGTGAATAGAAATTTTTTTTAACCAATTCTTCTTTTTCTTCTTCTTCCTTCTTCTCTCCCTTTTGTAAAACCTACCAGGGTTTCTTGTGTTTGTTCAAAAAACTCAATCTTTTTCTCATGTTTTGGTTTGTTATTCATGACATCAATTCGCAACAATTTTCAAAGCTTAGCTAATTAAAACGCGGAGAAAAATAGAATTGTAGAGAAGAAAATTAGGAAAAAGAATTAACAATTTCCATATCAACCTGTTTATTTTTTTATGCCACATTAGTGGTGGTTTATTTTTTAATGCCACATAAGCAAAGTTTAGTCTACATGTCACTAAGGGACTACCAAATTCAAAAGAGAGCAAACTTGAGAGGTCAAAATCAATCAATTGAAACTTAAGGGGGCAAAATCAAGTAATTTTGAAACTCGCGTTATCAAAAATGCATTTAAGCCTTTTATTTAAATCTTTACTACGTGTTCTAACATTTTTGAATCCTAATCCATTTTTATTTAAGGAATATATTTGACTTGATAGGATCAAGTCGATGTTTTCTTTTCGTTTGGTAAATTTATCTTGGGTTTCATGCAGTTTTATTACTTCCTTTTTGAAAGAGACGCCAGTCTCACATGTTTCTCTTGAGCTTCTAATATTAGTAATTTATTATTTAGGCAATTTATTGCTTTCTTCATGAAACCCTAATACCCTTTAGTTTGTAAGTTGCGTTTTTAAATTTATCATTTTCTTCAACCAAGTTAGCCTAATTTTTAACAATTTTTTATAGGATGATTTAGTTACCTCATAATCATTTTCTCCGTAGGATGCCTTTAAGCAGACTTCTTCTTCTTTGTTTTAATAGGATTATATTATAGTTATCCCCGAGGTCGATTCTTCTTTATTTGTAAATGTTTCGGCCTTTCTTCTTCTTTTAAAGATTTCACTGAACGATACTTCTTCACAGCCCCTTACACATGAGATTATTTGATGTTGAATCTTCCAAAGATTGTTCAATTATTGAGTATGTTCTTACGAAGGAAGCCATGGGGCTTGTTCGATAGAATATTGATAAAGTTGATGATTCTCCCGTGTTTGAACTTGTACCTTCCTCTTTGAGTAATTGAACTAGTTTGTTTAATTTTTTATTTATTTTCTCCTTCTTTTACTTTTCTTAAAATTTAAAACCACCCCCATATTTTGATTTAAGGATTTAATTATGTCTCCAATTCTTTATTTCTAGATATTTATTAGTGAAAAAGGGTTCCAATATATTTTCTAGTAATTCTAAGCTTTGCAAAGTATTAATGGATAATATCTTCATCTTCTTCGCCTTGTATATTCATCTTCTCGTGTTCGATACTTGTAGACACTCTATATATCATTTCAAGAGTATCTCATATTTCCTTGCCAGTATTATAATTATAAATATTAAGAAGTTTACTATCATCTAAAGTCATTACTAGAAAGTTTTTGGCTTTGAAATCTATTTTAAATTTCCTCTTTTCTTTTATGGTCCAAAGAGAATCGGGTTTATCTATATTTCTTCATCTATTTGGTGAGTATGGATAAACAAACTGTTGATTACAGTTTTCCATAATTCATTATTAATACTTTGAATAAATATTATAAACCTAACTTTCCATATTTCAAACCTAGCACCATTAAACGGTGAAGGTGTGTTTAGGAAGGAGATATTGTTTAAAAATGTGTTGGAATTCATCTTCTTACTTAGACATTAGTCTTTTAACAAGACTTAGGCTCAAATACCACTTGTTAGACATATGACTCCACACACAAGAGGAGGGGGGTAAGTTATGCGTTTTAGAAAAACTGTAGTTTGAAAAACTTTTAGGATCACTTTCAAAGTTTAAAATCATTTTTAAAAGGTTTTAGAAATTAGTAGCGAAAATAAAATGCGGAAAATAAAGAGTTAAGGGATAGAGAGATAACATAATGAATTACAGAGGTTCGGTAAAAAAGAAAAGACCTAACCCTCTCCAAAGGATTTGTTCTTGAGATTATCTAGTAAATCTTAAGAGGTTTTAGTAGGTTGAGCTCTCGAACCCCCTTTCTGACTAATTTCCAACCAAACAGTAAATAAAGGAGAGAAGTGGTTAGTCTTCCTTCTAAGTGACGGATTGAAACGATTAGTCTTTCTTCGAAATAGTAAATTGAAGTGGTTAGTTCCCAAGTTAAACCGAGATTTTACACAAACTTATCTTGAACCAAAGAGATATTTTGAACCAGATTTAGCTCACGAACATGATTGATGTTTTGACGAGGTGACCACGAACCTATGAGATTTTATATTGTACTTATCTTAAACCTTAGCAAGATTTTAACCAGGTTGAGCTTACGAACCGAACCGAGGTTTTATAGAGGATAACCATGAACCAATGTGAGATTTTATACCAGGCCGATCTCAAACCGATGAAAAATTTTGAATAGGTTGAGCCTTCAAACTGAACCGACGATTTAGTAACTAAATTTCCAAATCCCAAAGCTTTTAAAGGGTTTAACTTTGAACCCAAATAAACAATCCCTAATTTGATAAATTATTCAACCAAGGTAAAAATGTTCCTTGTGAATTTACAGTACTATCATTCTAGAATTATAAAGATGCCTCACTTGCAAAAGGCATTTCTTGAAAGCACTACGACTAACTTTTCAAGTGAGAGAAAGTGAGAAAATATTTTTACAAAAAGAGTGAGGAGTGAGATATGAGAGCTCATGAATCTGAATGTGAAAATATGAGAGAAATGACCTCTGTTTATAATCTAAAGGTTGACACACAAAGTAAATAGTCTGTGCCAAAATTAATAAACCAATTGATTGACACCATGCTCTAATATATTGGTTGACCTAAAATTAATCGATTGGGAGGTTTTAAAAGGTAAGAAAAATATAGAGACATTACGATTCATTAAGATATTGTCCTAAACATTTAAGGTGCATTTTTACACTAACCGAATTAATTAGGTATAAGTGCCAATCAATTAGCTAGTACAAAAAAATTCTCATAACTTTTCTGACAACTACCAATTAATTGGGTATAAGTGCCAACTGACTCTACTGACATGACTTTAAAACATTTTTAGAAATATTTTCTTAAGAAATAAGTTATAAAACTTATTTTATTGTGTGTGTGTGTGTGTGCGTGTGTGTGTGTGTGTGTGTGTGTGTGTGTAATTAGTTGTATAACTATACAAGAAAGTCCTTATGCTTTTATAACATACTGTTAACTTAGACGCAATAGGGCGTACTTTCACACTTTGAAGCTTCAAAACTTGTTAGATAAATCGGTCATACAGACACTTTCTTGATTTCTTCTCGGAGATGAGGCTTGAGATTTATTCTAGTTGAATGTCATCATAAAAGGATCTTTGTAGTGATCATTAATCCTAACTTTGTCTGTTTGCATCTCTAGCCACTTATTATGCTTGCACTTTAGTTGTTATCATCACAAATTATCTGTCATTATTAAAAAGATGTCCATCTTCAATAGAACTTCCTTATTAAATATCATGCAAAAAATGATTCCACACTTATAACATAACTAATTATAATTTGTTATAATAGTTTTGAGTTGATATTAAGAAATACTTTTCTTAACTAGATTAAATATTTTTATTTGTTAAATATTAAAATTCTAGAAACAAATTTAGATTTATCATTTGCATATTCTATCAACATCTCCATTGCACTTATTCACTTATATTTTTTCGCGTCAGTTAAAACCTCTCGAAAGGTTGAAGAATCTGCTGAAATAGTAAGGAGTGCAGCTGTTGGGAAGTCTTCATACCCAAGTAACTATTAAAAAACATATTTTAACATGTATGCTATTACCTCCTTAAAAACATGTGTTCATCCAATAATGTTGAGAAATTCATTTGGAAATATCTCCTTTCTACATAAGAAAAATACAAATAGGGTAGATTTTAAAATAAAATACATGTTATAATATTATTATTTAAAAATATCTATCTAAATAGTAATGACAAAATTATTGTAGATACATAATTTGTCAAAGTTAAAATAGTAAGTCCAATTATTACGTTAGTGTAATAGTTGCGTTTTTAGTAGTATAAATATTACATTTGGCCAATGTAAAAATACACCAAAATTTACTTTGAAAGCACAAGTAAAACATTCTCCTTTCTTCAATCTTTCCATCTAAGTTTAATAGTTACAACTAGTTTGGCAACTTATATTAGTTCATAAATATTAACAAATATTCAAAATCGATTTTTCTTGCAACCTTTCTAGTAGCAGAACAAAATAGTTAGTTCCTTATCAAAAACCACCAGTCACGTCCCACAGAAAAATAGCATATTCTGAGATAAATGTCACAATATTTAAACAAAGGTGTGGTGACTATAATCGTAATAAAAAATGTGGAGGTTATGCTCATTTTGAGGGTCCTAGTCGAAGCAGATATCACAGTTGAAACCACTTTCATGGTTGAGGTCGTGGACGAAGTTATGTGAATAATTATAGATTTCTCAAATATGACCAAACTAACAGGTATCATCAAGGTAGGGGTACTTATAGCCAAGAAGGTCCCTCGAGGAAGCATGACGATTTGTACTATAGATGCAAAAAGAAAGGTCATTGGTTAAGACGTGTAGAATACCAGAACATTTGTGTAAAAGAAACAAGGCATCTATAGAGGGAAAGGGGAAAGAAGTAAATTTTAATGAAATTGAACCCAAAAATGATACTACATGTCTTGAGGTTGCTGATTTTGTTGAAGGAACAATGAAATAAGAAACTTTTTGAATAATGTGTGATATGCTTGTATTAATTTTATATTTGAGCTATGTACAAACTTAAGTATTTGTATGTTATTTGGTGTATCCAATGTTTGAAATAATAATATTAAATATTTTGTGTTGATTTACTCTCTTTTTAATCTTATTTCTATTTCAAGAAGGTTAGACATGGAATATGTTGAAGACATTTGCATTCCAAACAGTGGAACTACCCACACAATCCTCAAATGTAAGAAATATTTCACTGAAATAAATCCTACTAAAGGTTAATAAATACAATCTCAGGTCCTGCAGATTTGATTGAAGGAACAAGTAATTTTTATTTTTACATTACCAAATGGAACAAAGTTTATCATTAATATTAGAAGTAATTCATATTTATTAGTTGTACTATTTTCTTAGCCCCTAAGTTTGTTAGAGGGTATTTTAGTATTTTTATCTTATTCTAGTAACCCTAGTTTTAGCTTATAAATAGGGTAGCAATCATTGCAATTTGTGTGGTTGTGTGTAGCCGTCATTCTCTTAATAGAATATTTCTCTATTTATCATTTATTCTACCTTTACACCAACAATTGGTATCAGAGCCTGGTTCGGATTCATTGAGAAACACGGGAAACACGAGTGAACGTGAGATCTTGTATGTTTGATTTTGATTATTAGATTCGTGTTGAATCTTGAACAAAATCTGATCAGAATTTTAATTCTGTGGGTTGGGAAACACTGTGTGAGAAATTTGAGTGTACTGTGCAAGGTAGAAGATGAACGGAAACGGCAACATGAACACCAAACTTCCAGTATTTTACGGTAAAAACTGGAATCGTTGGATGATCCAAATGCATGTATTGTTCGGTGCTCAAGATGTTCTAGATCTTATCACTGATGGTTATGTTCCGGTAGAAGCAGATGCGACGGATGAACAGAAAAACACGCAGAAGAAAGTAAGGAAGAAGGATCAGAAAGCATTGTTCTTCATTCATCAATGTGTGGATGTAAATGTGTTTGAGAAGATTGCAGATTCAACGACAGCAAAGGCTGCGTGGGACACACTAGTGAGATGTTATGGTGGTGACGCATCAGTGAAGAAGGTAAAGCTTCAGTCCTTGAGAAAGCAATATGAGAATCTCAACATGAAGAATAATGAGAAAGTCTCTGAATACATCTCCAAAATGATTCTGATCACTAATGAGATGAAGGCGTGTGGAGAAACTCTTTCTGAAGAAGCAATCATGGAGAAAGTATTGAGATCCCTTACCTCTCAATTTGATTACATTGTGGTAGAAATAGAACATTCCAAAGATCTGAGCACCATGAGAATTGAAGAGCTGCAGAGCAGTCTAGAAGCGCAAGAGTTGCGTTTGACTGAGAGAACTTCTAAAAAGGAAGTAGAGCAGCAGGCTCTGAAAGTAACTTCTGATAGGAAGTATCAGAAGCAGTTAGAAGCCAGGAGAAGATCTGATGGTGGTCAGAAGTCAGAAAGCTCAACCTCTGATAGACAAAAGAATGCTCAGAAGGGAAAAGAGAAGTATGACAAGAAGAAGATCCAATGTTACTGTTGTAAGAAGTTTGGTCACTTTGCTAGAGATTGTTGGTCAAACAAGGAGAGAAAATCAGAAGAAGCAAATATAGCCAGAAGTTCTGATGACGAATCTGTGCTATTAATGGCCTCTGAATCTGATGATATGGATCTGATAGACTGGTGGTATATGGACACTGGCTGTTCAAATCATCTTACTGGAAACAAGAAATGGCTGGTTGACTTTGACTCTGAAAAGAGAACAAAGATCAGATGTGCTGATGACAAATATCTTAATGCAGAAGGTATGGGAAATGTCAGAGTGATTCTGAACAATGGGAAAACATCATTGATTCAGAACGTGTGGTATGTACCTGGCATCAGAAGCAATCTGATGATTTTGGGACAATTAATTGAGAAAGGTTTTTCAGTTACCATGAAGGACAATCTTCTGAAGCTGTATGACTGCAATCAGAAGTTGATTATGGAGTCAGAATAGGGAAGGAATAGAACATTCAAGGTGAATGTCAGAACTGCAGACTCAGAATGTCTTAGTGCAACAAGTGCTGAGAAGGAGAGTGAGCTGTGGCACAGAAGATTCGGTCATTTGAATTTTAAAACCTTAAAACATCTGAATTCAAAGAAGTTGGTACATGGAATTCCTGCAATTAAGAAGCTTGAAAAGTCATGCAAAGTTTGCATGGAAGGAAAACAACCACGATTGCCATTTGCGTCAGAAGCTGCTCCAAGAGCAAAACATGCCTTGGGAGTTGTACATTCTGATGTGTGTTGTCCATTTCCAGTAGCATCAATCAGAGGGAATAAATACTTTGTGTTATTTGTTGATGAATTCACAAGAATGACATGGGTATCTCTTATTAAGTTCAAACACAAGGTGTTTGATGAATTCAAGAAGTTCAGAATGAAGGCTGAAAATCAGAGTGGTCAGAAGTTGAAGATTCTTAGAACTGACGGTGGAGGTGAGTATAACTCTAAAGAATTCCAGAAGTTCTGTGAGGAGAATGGAATTAAGCATGAGGTTACTGCTCCTTATACACCTCAACACAATGGTCTTGCTGAAAGAAGAAACCACACTTTGCTTGATATGGTGAGAAGCATACTAAAGGAGAAGAAGCTTCCTCAGAAGCTCTGGGGAGAAGCTGTTGCCACTGCAACATATGTACTCAATCGTTGTCCTACGAAGAAGTTGAAGGAAATAGTTCCGATACAGAAGCGAACTGGAGATAAGCAAAGTGTTAGTCATCTGAAGGTGTTTGGTTCTGTTTGCTATAAACATGTTCCAGAAGCCAGGAGACAGAAGCTGGATGATAGAAGCAAAGTGATGATTCTGATAGGGTACCATAGTACAGGTGCATACAAGCTCTATTGTCCAGAAACCAATAAAATTGAATTCAGTAGAGATGTGATTGTGAAGGAATTAGAAGTTTGGAATTGGGATAAGTCTCAATCTGATTCTGATGTTAGAACTTCTGAAGAAAGATCAGAGTTAAGAATTTCTGAAGTTGGAGTAAACTCTGACGTTGATTCTGACTCTGATAGTGATTCTGATGATCCAGACTCTGATGGTAATCCAGATTCTGATGGCAACTCAGACTCTGAAGATGGCCAAGGCTCTGGAGGAAGTCAAGCCTCTGAAGCTAGAAATTCTGAAGTTCAAGACTCTGGAAATATGCCAGACCCTGAAGATGGTCAAAGCTCTGGAGGAAGTCAATCATCTGAAGCTCAAGACTCTGAACAAGTTCAGAGACCACAAAGAATCAGAAACATTCCCAGAAGATATGCAGAATTTGACATGCTGCAAGACACTGAAGTAGACTCTGAAGGAAAAGTTATTCAGTGTGCCATGATAGTAGACTCTGAACCCATAAGTACATAAGAGGCTCTTAAGTAGAAGTTATGGCTGAAGGCTATGAAAGAAAAACTTGATGCTATAGAGAGAAACAAGACTTGGAAGTTGACAGAACTTACAAAAGACAAGAAAGCCATCAGTGTCAGATGGGTTTTCAAGCAGAAGTTAAAGCCATATGGTTCAATTGGCAAACATAAAGCAAGGTTGGTAGCTAGAGGATTTCTACAGAAACCTGGGCTAGATTATTCTGAAGTGTTTGCACCTGTAGCAAGACATGAAACAATCAGAATGGTGATTGCAATAGCTGCTAACAGGAATTAGCCTCTGATGCATTTAGATGTAAAATCTGCATTTCTGAACGGTCCATTAGAAGAAGTTTACGTGTCACAACCTTCTAGATTTGTGAAAAAGAATAAGGAAGGGATGGTGTACAGATTATACAAAGCTCTATATGGATTGAAACAAGCGCCCAGAGCTATCAGAAGATTGATTCATTTTTCAAGAAGCAAGGCTTTCAGAAATGTGAGATGGAGTACGGTGTTTATGTTCAACATACTTCTGAAGGCAATATGACTCTGGTATGTTTATATGTTGATGACATACTACTGACTGGAAGTTCTGAACAGGAGATAGTCAAGTTCAAGAAAGTTCTGATGAATGAATTCGAAATGACTGATCTAGGCAAAATGACATACTTTCTAGGGATGGAGTTCAGATATTCTGAGAAAGGTATCATTTTGCATCAGCTCAAGCATGAATTAGAACTTCTGAAGAGATTTGAACTGAAGAATTGTAAGATTACTGTCACACCTTCTGATACAAATCAGAAACTGGATTCTGACTCTGATGGAAAGGATGTGGACGCTACAACCTTCAAACAGTTGGTTGGTTCTCTGAGGTATCTGTGCAATACGAGACCTGATATTTGTTATTCTGTTGGGATGGTTAGTAGGTTCATGAGTAAACCTAAGTGGTCCCATTACGAAGCTGTTGTCAGGATTCTGAGGTATATCAAAGGAACTCTGAAGTATGGAGTGATATTTCCTTCTGGAAGAAAGAATGAGTTAGAACTTCTGAGTTATTCAGATTTTGATTGGTGTGGAGACAAAGTTGACAAAAGAAGTACCTCTGGGTACTTGTTCAAATTTCTGGGAGGTCCCATTTCTTGGTGTTCCAAGAAGCAACCTGTTGTGGCGTTATCAACCTGTGAAGCTGAATACATTGCAGGTGCTGTTACTGCATGCCAAGCTATGTGGATTCTGAATCTGTTGCAGAATCTGAAGATTAAAATAAACAAACCTCTGAAGCTGATGATTGACAACAAGTCTGCAATCAATCTTTCCAGAAACCCAGTGTGTCATGGGAGAAGCAAGCATATTGAGACCAAGTATCATTTTCTAAGACATCAAGTTCAGAGTGGAGTGTTAGAAGTTGTACACTGCAGCACTCAGAAACAGTTGGCAGATGTTCTGACGAAAGCTATCAAGACTGATCAATTTCTCAGACTAAGGGATGGAATTGGTGTTACAAGTTTTGATGGAATATGAATTAAGGGATGGTATTAGAAGTAATTCATATTTATTAGTTGTACTATTTTCTTAGCCCCTAAGTTTGTTAGAGGGTATTTTAGTATTTTTATCTTATTCTAGTAACCCTAGTTTTAGCTTATAAATAGGGTAGCAATCATTGCAATTTGTGTGGTTGTGTGTAGCCATAATTCTCTTAATAGAATATTTCTCTATTCATCATTTATTCTACCTTTGCACCAACAATTAATAATGTTTTATACTCTCCAAAATCAAAGAAAATTTTGTTGAGTTTTAATGACATATATCGTCAAGGATATGATACTGAAACTGCAACTGAAGGTAATATGAAATATATTAACATTACAACTAATGTTTTGGGAAAGAAGAAAACTTTAAAAAAACTACCAAAATTGCCTCCTAGATTAAATTATACTCATATACATGCAATTGAATGTAATTTAGTAGTAAAAGAAGATCCCAAAATGATGACTTAATGGCATGATCGTTTAGGTCACCCTGATTCAACAATGATGCGTAAAATAGTTGAAAATACCCATGGTCATCCATTGAAAGGTTTAAAACTTACAAAAGAAGATAAACCATGCGAAGTTTGCTCTCTTGGAAAACTAATAACAAATCATTTACCATGTAAGATTCAAACAGAATCACCTGCATTTCTTGAAAGAATTCAAGGCGATATATGTGGACCTATCCATCCATAGCCAAGATCATTCAGGTACTTTATGGTAATAATTGATGCATCTAGTAGATGGCCATATGTATGTTTACTTTCAAGTCGTGATATGGCATTTGCAAGATTTCTTGTACAAATGATTAAACTAAGGGATCAATTTCCTGATTACACTATAAAGAAAATTAGACTTGACAATGCTGGTGAGTTTACATCTGAATCATTTAATAATTATTGTGTGTCAATTGGAATTACTGTTGAACATCATGTTCCTCATGTGCATACACGAAATGGTTTAGCCGAGTCTTTAATCAAACGTATTCAATATATTGCTAGACCATTAATTATGAAAACTAAACAGCCAGTTACCGTTTGGGGTCATGCAGTTTTACATGCTGCAACACTCATCCGTCTAAGGCCAAATGCTAATCATAAACATACACCTTATCAACTTGCAATTGGTAAGGAACCAAATATTTCTCATTTAAAGATATTTAGTTGTGCAATATATGTCCCAATATCTCCACCAAATAGAAAAAAGATGGGACCTCAAAGGAGGATGAGAATATATGTGGAGTATAAATCACCTTCTATTATTAGATATCTCGAACCTTCAACATGTGATGTTTTTCAGTCAAGATTTACTGATTGTCATTTTGACGAAACAAAATTTTCAACACTAGGGGGAGAAAATAAAAAAATATAGAAAATGAGATAACATGGTCTATACCCCATTTATTACATTAGGACCCATATAATAAATCATGGGAAGAAAATATAAATAAAATTGTGCACTTACAAGATTTAGCAAATCAATTGCCAGATTCTTTTACTGATTTGAAAAGAGTGACAAAGTCACACATACCAGCTACAAATGTCCCAACTCGGATTGAGATTTGAAATCTAAATGATGTAGCAAGTACATCTAAGGCACACTTGAAGCGTGGCCGACCTATGGGATCCAAAGACATAAATTCCCGAAAAAGAAAAGGAATAGAAAAGGTGAATATGATAGAAAGTGGTCTTGAAAAGACACTAGATAATAATAAATCCAAAATTGAAAAATGTGCTATCGAAGAAGCACAAGATGATGATAATGAGATCATTTAATAATAAAAATGAAAATAAGAATAATCTTGAAATTTCAATTAATTATGTTGATACGGAAACTTCGTGGAACCGAAAAGATATAAATATACATGAAATATGTGAAATGATGATCCCGAACCAAGAACTATGAATGAATTTCAAAATAGACATGATTGGAAAAATTGGAAGGATGCAATAGATATTGAATTAAATTCTCTTAAAAATCAAAAACTATTTGGCCCCATTACAACTATACCAAAAGATGTGAAACCGGTTGGGTATAAGTGGATCTTTGTAAGAAAACCAAATGAGAAAAATGAGATTGTCAAGTACAAGGCTCGTCTTATTGCACAAGGTTTTTACCAAAGACCAGTAATCGCTTATGAGGTAACTTATTCTCCTATTATGGATGCCATTAATTTTTGTTATTTAATTGGTTTATCAGTATTTAACAATCTTGATATGTATCTTATGGATGTTGTTACTGCTTATTTGTATGAATCACTTGATATTGATATATACATGAAAATTCCAGAAGGATTTAAAATGTCCGAGACAACAAAATCTAGAGAAATGTATGCAATTAAGTTGCAAAGGTCATTGTATGGATTAAAACAATCAGGACGCATATGGTATGATAGGCTAAGTGAATATTTGTTTAAAGAAGGCTATGAAAATAGTCCTATTTGCCCTTGCGTTTTTATAAGAAAAACGATATACGATTTTGTAATAGTTGATGTCTATGTTGATGATTTAAATATCGTTGGAACTAATAGAGAAATAAAGGAAGCAAAAGATTAATTAAATAAATAATTCGAAATGAAAGATTTGGAAAAAACAAAGTTCTGCCTTGGTTTACAAATTGAGTATACTAAAAATGATATATTGGTACATCAATCAAATTATACAGAAAGGGCATTGAAAAGGTTTAACATGGACAAAGCAAACCCTTTAAGTACTCTAATGATGGGTAGAACACTTAGCATTAAAAATGATCCATTTAGACCTAAGGAAGGTAATGAAGAAGATCTTGACTCCGAAGTACCATACCTTAGTGTCATTGGGACACTCATGTACCTTGCTAACTATACAAGACCTTATATAGCTTTTGTAGTAAATTTATTAGAAATATTCAATTCATTTCCTACAAAAAGACATTGGAAAGGAATAAAACATATATTCCGATATCTTCGAGGTACATCAGGCCTTGGTTTGTTTTATTCTAACAATACACAAGCAGTTTTACTTAGTTATGTAGATGAAGGATATTTGTTAGATCACATAATGCTAAATCACAGACTGGATATATATTTACATATGGTAACACTGCAATATCATGGAGATCACAAAAGCAAACACTTGTATCAACTTCTTCAAATCATGCTGAAGTAATTGCTCTTCATGAAGTAAGCAAAGAATGTAGATGGTTACGATCGGTAACAAGACATATCCAAGGATCATCTGGTTTACCCGTTGATAATAATCCAACAATCTTGTATGAAGACAACGCTGCATGTGTTACCCAGATGAAAGAAGGTTACATCGAAAGTGACAGAACCAATCATATCCCTCAAAAGTTCTTCTCATTCACACAAGAACTTGAAAGAAACAAAGAGGTTAATATTCAATATATTCGTTCATGTGATAATATGACAAATCTCTTCACAAAGACACTTCTTACATCAATTTTCAAGAAACATGTACAAAATATTAGAATGCGTCAACTTCGAGATCTTTAAAAAAGAACTATATATGTTATGTTGAGGGGGAGCATCATGTTGTACTCTTTTTCCCTTATTAAGATTTTTATCCCAATGGATTTTTTCTAATAAGGTTTTTAACGAGACAATATATGGTCCCATAAGCCTCTCTTTGATAAGACTTCGATGGAGCACCTTAATAGATATTTCAAAGGAGAAGTGTTATAATATTATTATTTAGAAAATCTATCTAAATAATAATGGCGAATTATTGTAGATAATAATTTGTCAAAGTTAAAATAGTAAGTCCAATTATTACATTAGTGTAATAGTTGCATTTATAGTAGTGTAAATACTACATTTGTCCAATGTAAAAATACACCAAAAATTACTTTAAAAGCACAAGTAAAACATTCTCCTTTTTTCAATCTTTTCATCTAAATTTAATAGTTACAACTAATTTAATAACTTTAATTAATTCATAAATATTAATAAATATTTAAAATCGATTTTTCTAAACAATACAAAATTTAAATGATTTAATGAAAATTGTAGTTTCACACCTAATAGAATATGGTAAACAAAACTTTTTAGTAAAGTAAAGGGGGTGCGAGCAGATGATGAGATGGTGTAAGTATCAATAAATTTTGTGAATTATATCGTGGGAAGTGTTGTTTACCTGCCCTGCCCTGCCCCGCCGCCGTGTGGCAAACTAACTAACCAACCACCCTCTGCTGCTGTAGTGTGGCGGCCGTTGAATTGAACAATGGGTAGATTTGTCCGTCTAGCTCGGAGTATTCTCTCTTCCCCCGCCTTAGTTCCCCATCCTTTCAAACACCTTCGTTTGGCTCCTCAATCAACGTTCACCGCTGCTAACTATTTCCACTCAGTTTCAGTTGTAGTTCCCAACACTGAGACCCAACAAACTAACTCCACAAACTCTACAAAGCCGCCATCATCGTTAAGAGTAAGGAAGAAGGCTCAGTCTCGCCGCAACTCCGCATTCACACATACTAATAATAATACAGCCGTCGAGCTTGCATTCAATTCTGTTGTCAAAATCTTCACAGTTTCATGCAGTCCCAACTACTTACTCCCTTGGCAGAACAAATCCCAGCGCGAATCTATGGGCTCGGGTTTGTTAAATTAATTATTTAATTAATCAAATAATGATTGACATAATCAATAACAGATTCTGTTATAAGGAATTTCATGTCGAAATATAACCTATAAATCTTTGTTTATGATGATAATAATGCAGGGTTTGTAATTCTAGGGAGAAAGATTCTTACCAATGCTCATGTTGTAGCTGATCATTCATTTGTACTCGTAAGGAAACATGGATCTCCAAACAAGTATAGAGCACAAGTGAAAGCTGTTGGTCATGAATGTGACTTAGCTTTATTAATTGTTGACTCTGATGAGTTTTGGGATGGAATGATTCCTTTGGAGTTTGGAGACATTCCTTTTCTGCAACAAGCTGTTGCTGTTGTAGGATACCCTCAAGGAGGCGATACCATTTCAGTCACTAAAGGGGTTGTTTCTAGGGTTGAACCTACACAGTATGTTCACGGTGCGTCACAGCTTATGGCAATACAGATTGATGCAGCCATAAATCCGGGGAATAGTGGTGGTCCGGCTATTATGGGCAAGAGAGTTGCTGGTGTAGCATTCCAAAATCTTTCTGGTGCCGAGAATATTGGGTAAGTCCTTTTATTTTCTGTCTTTATTTTTCTAGGGTTAAAAAATTTAACAAGATTCATTAACCCCTTAATCGGTCATTAGTTTCTGTATGTAGCATTAGTTAATTGTAGTATCATCATAAGAAACTGAGGAATAAAAATAAGTCCAACCAGGTTACGAGTGGAGTGATCAAAACAATAACAAAAGGAGGTAGTATAGTTTGAAAAAACAACAGGGAAAGCTTTGTAAATCAGAGTATTCAAAGCTAGCAAGTAAGATATGAAATAAAAAGAAAAGCTTAGATAATATAATAGATACAAATTAGTGGAGAAGATTTTCACATTGATGATTATAGATCTTCACTTAGTTTGAATCTTTTGATAGAGCTGAAATAATTATACCTATAGGACAGCTCAACCGGGTGTGACAGAGAAGAAAGGTAAGGAAAGAGTATTAGGACCAAGTCTGAGAGATCAGTTACCCCTAAAAATTACTAGACCGGAATGCAAAAACCATGCAAGCTATCAATCTATCATGAAGTATTTGGTATTCTGTTGGTCTGATGAAACATATTTTCGGCATAATAGACAACTTCTTTTCATATTGGCTGTTGCAGTTACATCATACCTGTACCTGTAATAAAGCATTTTATATCTGGTGTAGAAGAAAATGGAAAATACATTGGATTTTGCTCCCTGGGTTTATCGTGCCAGACTACTGAAAATGTGCATCTCAGAAACCATTTTGGTATGCAACCTGGCATGACTGGGGTCCTTGTAAACAAAATAAACCCACTTTCAGATGCATACAAGGTTTTGAAGAAAGATGATATTATACTTTCATTTGATGGGGTGCCTATAGCAAATGATGGTACAGGTATATTCTTTCAATTTCTTTTCTTGGATTTTCTTACTTACTCTATAAACAAACTTTGTGAAATCCCAGCCTCGGGCATGACTGTGATATGTAATACGGGAAGGTTTAAGACGGCAACAAACATGAAATTTATTTCATTTATATGAGTTTCTGTCTTTGCTTTACTCATGCACCGGAAGCATCAAACTAATAGAGGTTTATATCACATACGATGCAGTTCCTTTCAGAAACAGAGAACGGATAACATTTGATCACTTGGTGTCTATGAAGAAGCTTAATGAAAAAGCATTAGTCAGAGTTCTGCGTGACGGCCAAGAGATTGAACTCAGTATTATTCTCCAACCTGTAAGTTTTATATATATACTGAACCACTCAACCAAATTATTTATTCTCCGGTTTCTAACACATACGGCCTGTTGCATGTTTATTCACATCATATTGACCTTGCTATGGATATGTTTGTTATGTGTAGTTCTTGTTCATTGCATGCTACTTGATAAGTTTTGCTTATTGTATTTTACTGTTTTGCTATACTTGCAAGTGTCAGAATTGTTTGTAGTAATAAAGTTGCTTTTGAATAATTGTTTTGTTGATGTTACTGTCTATATTTCAGATTCAACCTTTAGTTCCAGTTCACCAGTTCGATAAACTTCCAAGTTATTACATTTTTGCTGGTCTGGTATTTGTTCCACTCACTCAGCCATACCTTCATGAGTATGGGGAGGACTGGTATAATGCTTCACCTCGTCGTTTGTGTGAACGGGCTTTGAGGGAATTACCCAAGAAAGAAAATCAACAACTTGTTATTTTATCACAGGTTAGCATCTTTTTAACTCTAATGTAAGATGATGGTAAATTGCTATACATTAAAAAATTCAAAATTAGTTGGTTTTGGCAAATTAATGCAGATATTTGGTTTTGGCATCGATTTATTAATAAATATCTTACTGATTTTAGGTCCTGATGGATGATATCAACGCTGGATACGAGCGTCTTGCAGACTTACAGGTAGGTGCCATCTTGTTAATGCTTTAGCTATTATTAAGCACATGTCTGAGTGTGATGTTTTGACAAAGATAAAGCACCTTTTGTTGCGCAACTCTTCTCTTTTCTTGTGAAGAAGCTCCATGCACATTGTGATGATTGTTACAAGTTTATTTTGTTCACTTGAAATGGATATTTTTATTGCCTATTCGCTAATAAGATAATTGTGATACTCAGGTTTTGAAGGTTAATGGAACAGAAATTGACAATCTGGAACACTTACGCAAACTTGTTGAAAACTGTAACACAGAAAGCTTGCATTTTGATTTGGACGACAATAGGGTCATTGTCTTGAACTGTGAAGCAGCAAAAATCGCCACTTCTAGAATTTTGACCCGTCACAGAATACCTTCATCAATGTCAGCTGATCTTATTAATGCACAGAATAATTTGTAATTAGGAGTAACCAGCTCATGTTGAGACTGTAGTAACTCTGTCCTGTTTATTTATTCAAATTATTTTGTGACCGAGCTTGATTTTTTTTCTTCTCGGAATTGTAAAAATTTTGTTCCTGGATTTGAGTTAACAACAATTTCTTTGCATAAATTTTGTTACTGGATTTGAGTTAACAATTTATTTCCATTCATTACTTAAAAGACCTCACAATTTGAAAATCAGATTATGAATCAGAGATTATGAATCAGAAAGTGATAATATATAGGAGATACATTGTATTGTAGATTAGAGGACACAAATGCCTCTAATCTAACTATATTCATGTAATATGATATATAACAAAATTGAAATAGAAATAATAATTGATTGAGGATAAAAAGGAATTATTAGAATTACTCAGAGAGTAATTCGAATTCATCATCCTTGAGGTGAGCAACGAACTTGAGAGGACCACGAGGACCTTGGATATCTTCAGCAATAAACTCAACCTTATAAGGAAAATTAGCAGAGATTCTCTTATCTTTCCAGATAGACACGTTCTGCTTGATGTTACCTTCCCTGCCGCTGAGATCAACCTCTGGAACTTTAGGAACATGATACACTTTCAGAGGAACTTTTACCCTAACACGCGCTCCAATCTTCAGTGATGAATCTGAAGATGAATCTCCTTCCACGTCGCACCTTACCATCGTCGCAATTCTTCTGCTTCTCTGAATCTTGGACTTGGTGAACGGCAACGGAGCCGCCATTGTTGCAATTGTAGTGCTACTCGTTGTGCTCATCATGCTCGATTGTGCTGCGTTGGCTTGTTTCTATTACAGAATGAAAATATCTAGGGATTGCTTGCTTGATTGTACCGCTCTGCTACTCACTCACTGATATGGATAATAAAAATAAAAATAATATTATTATTAATGAACTGGACTCTTCTTCTTTTGCCCAATCAAATTTTGTCACATATTTCCCCAATTTTATAAATAACTCTAATTCTAAATTTTTGGTTTATTTTATATATTTATTATCGATGTTAATTACTATATTTCTGCTTTTTTTTTTCCTCCGTCCAAGTTTATTACATTCTTAATTATTATTAATATTTTTATTTTTTAATCTATATATATCTATAATATAATAAGTATATCAATCACACTTCAAAACTCATAAATGTCTATGTGTCATAAAGATGTCCAATTTAAGAGTTTTTAATGTCTAAAATAATTTTTTTAAGGGTTTTAAATGTTCAAAATAATTTTTTGAGAATTTTTGTAATGAATCATTTGTATTATTAGGGTATCACGTGAAAAAAATAAAAATATATTTAGATTTTAAAAATAATTTTCAGATGCACCTTAACTAAGTCAATAGAATTCTGACTTAATATGAAAAATTATAGAAATGTATATTCGTGTAGATTATAGAAATGCATCTTTGAATGCTATTTATTCTAAAACGAGTCAAAACTCATTCTCATTCTTTTTTTTAATAAATGGACATTAGCCCTGAATATATATATATATATATATATATATATATATATATATATATATATATATATATATATATATATATATATATATATATATATATATATATATATATATATATATATATATATATATATATATATATATATATATATATATATATATATAAGAAGTAGGTACAAAACCTCAAACCTATATGATTCTAAAGTTAGGCAAACCAAACCTGTTTCTAAGAAAATCTGGTTTAATTACCGTATAAATGAACGTCATCCCACTAAATAAAATTAAGGATATCTAAACATATGTTAGCCAACTTATCAGCACCGTGATTACATTTCCTATATATATGAGTAACCAAAAAATTACAATTAACAATTAAATGTATACAATTGTCCCATTTGTTCCTGATACTCCAAGGCACTACAGAAGGTTTAGTGAATATGCCAAAACAACTAATTTCGAATCTGATTCGATCCATAAATTATCCCAACCATGAGCAAACGCCTGTTCCATAGCCAGAATTACACCCATAAGCTCCGCATAAAGGGCAGATTCTTGGCCGAGAAAACAAGCGAAACTCCCAACAGAATCTCCAAGATGATTTCTAAAAATTCCCCGCAAGTCGACTTTAGCGGAACACCACTAGAAGTGCCGTCAACATTTACCTTAATCCAACCTCTAGAGGGAGGGCACCAAATGATTTCTTTACGCACTGTTGGCCTTGGAACCTTGATAATAACAGAAAAGTTCTTAAGGATTTTAAAATCCATTATGCCCACTGCAGAAATACCAGAAGTAGAATTTCCAGCAAGTTGTGAAAATGAATAAATGGAAGTTATAGTAGTTTTCCAAGGAAAGTGCTTGTTATGAAACCGAGCATGATTCTGCGCCCTTCAAATCTCGTTGATCACAGCAACAACAGTAGCTCGGATAAACACCTGACATTGAGCTATGGTTGGAGTCTCCAAAGTCGACAAACAATTGACAAAATTAGCAATTTTGGAAGGGATGTTTAACATATTGCCAATCCCAGACCTGCACTGCATAATTACAACAAAAAAAAGATGCTGGAGAGATTCCTCTTACTGGAAACACAAGTTACACACCGACGGAATGTAAATACCACATTTTAACATAATGTCATTCGTGGGTAATCTATTTAAACTAAGTCTCCAAAATAAAATTGAATGAGAAGAAGGGATGACAGAGTTCCAAAATAAATTAACACAACCAGTAGCTTGCCTTCTCTTGTGACAATGATGATAAGTGATAACACGAAATCGTATATATATTTTGATGCATAATTCAACTAAAGTTTAACTGTTTTCGATCCGATTTTGGGTTATTTCCGTGTTGTTTGTCTGATGTTTTGCAGGTATTTGATGATCACGTCTAAACAAGGCAATATGAAGAAAAGAAGCAATCTCAGATGAAATATGGACGAAAACCGGGTGAAAACATCATGAAAAGCGCAGAATGCTGTTTTTGCTGCTGTGACGACCGTCACAGCTCCATGACGACCGTCACAAGGTGTGACGAAAAAACTTGATCGCGACTTTCTACGTCTAATACAACCTAACTGCAAGTGCACAGTCTATCGCGTAGTAATAATAGATATCGATCCCACAGGGACTCGTAATCAAACTAGTGTTCTCGGGAGTTACTATGTTTAGCTAGGTAGAATATGTTTAAGGGAATAAGATTTGTCACTAAAGGGAACTAAGAATGTTACTTAGATTATAATTGATTGAATCGATATGCAGTAATTATGTTCTTCGGGGATTTGACAAGTTACCGGTGTATGAAATAATTTTCAGAGTTTATTTAAGCAGAAAATGGTGATTTGAAGACTCTCGCCTCACGATGGTTATTGACGCTAATCATAATTCTAAGGGCCAAACGTACACTTTCGTATCCCATTCGGGGTTAAAATTATTTTTTGGAAATCTCTAAGTTCTAATTCATTTTAAAGTGCTTTCGCTGTAATTAAAATGAGTGACTAGTGTTTACTATCTGATCTTGCCGCAGCTTTCGCTTGTTGGTTCGTATCTTAATTAATTTCCCACTTTCGTGGCAAAACTACTTTTAAATAAGTTCTCGCTTTCGCGACGAAGTTTATTCAGTAAATTAATTTTAAACACTCAGACCATAAATTACTTTTGAAAAGAGAATTTTCAACCAGTTATTATCAAATCCCTTTCGAATTATTACTACATATCGATTACTTAAATTTAGCTAGACATGAATTTGGGAAAGGTAAAACATAAATAAAAACAATAAATAATAGCATGCATCATAATAAAACTGGAATTACGATTGAAATGAGAAACCTGTAAATATTCCAATTGGCCTTTGGGCAGATCCTCCACAGATGTTGGCAGGATTCTGGTTTTTATGCCAATTTGATCGTACAACAGAAATAGAAATTACAGAAGAATGAAATGAATGCATAAAAAGCAAAGAGAAATAAATAAGAATATTAAAAACTAGAAAGGTTGCTCTGGAAATAAATTGGAAGCACTTCGTTGTATGAATGCGGCTCTCTATCTGAGGTCCCCTTCTTCCCTTTTTATAGAATTGGAATTCTAACGGTTATAATTGAAGAGAGTGGACTTTGAGGCAGAATAATCAGGGAGTAGTGGTCCACTATTTGGGACTTGGAACTGCTTCTTTTACGTGAAACTGAAGTGGGGCGTTTTTTCCTGCATGACGGTCGTCACAAGGTGTGACGGTCGTCACCCGTGTGACGGTCGTCGTGGAGCTGTGACGGTCGTCACAGCAGCAAAAACAACATTCTGCGCTTTTCATGATGTTTTCACCCGGTTTTCGTCCATATTTCATCTGAGATTGCTTCTTTTCTTCATATTGCCTTGTTTAGACGTGATCATCAAATACCTGCAAAACATCAGACAAACAACACAGAAATAACCCAAAATCGGATCGAAAACAGTTAAACTTTAGTTGAATTATGCATCAAAATATATATACGATTTCGTGTTATCAAACTCCCCTAAGCTTGAATCTTTGCTTGTCCTCAAGTAAAACATGAAAAAGTCGGCAAGCACGAGGCAACTTCTTCATTTGCAAAGTTGGGAAAAACCGGGATTCTTGGTAAGAACAAAACGAGTATCATGACGACACTGGACTACAAGTCTTCGAAGGTCTCCTTCTTATGCAAATCGGTCCCAGTCATGCTACTGTAGCTTGGTGTCAAGGTTCTCGCCGCAAGTTCACCCTGTTTGTTCTAGCGCAATCACATTAAGCCCGTTGTCCATACACTTTCATGGCAAGTCGACCTGTTAGTGAATATGATCTCATTTCTGTTTTTGATCTTCTTCATTGATCATAAGCTTATTTCATTGATTTTTCAATGAGTTTTCGTGCCGTTGGGCTAAATGCTCGGGTGAGGAGCACCTAACTTAGAAGGAAACGTGTCTTATATTTTTGGGCTATCTAGCTTTCTTTTCATGATTTTTCATCTTTTTGGAGATCATACACTTATTTGCATCGGTCGCTTGCTTAGAAGTGTTTTAGGATGGTGCTGACTGCTAGTATAAACTACTTGGGGCTGAGTTTGCATAGACACTTGAGACTTTGGTACACGTAGGTAGTGAAACCGACTCGCATAAACCGGAGATCTAAGGTGTCAAGATGATACTGGTTTTGTTAGAATTGTCGTCTCCTCGGAGTTTCAAAACTTGGTTTGAACTCGGGTGCATTCTCGTGATGCTTTTGCTTTTGAGGAACGAACGAAAAAAATTTGTTGTTTACGTCGAATAACGTGGGGATGTTTGCGTAACGGAAAAAGGATATATAAACGAGCTTTATTTGCTAAAAATAGAAAATGTTTAAATAGAAATTACGAAATTCAAAGTACAGTGGAATGAATATAAACGCTCCGCTCCCACACTATCTCAATCAGTGTCCCCACTGATTTAGAAACATGCGAGAGGGAGATACAACGGAAATGAAAGTACAAATAAACTGGAAATATAGTAAACAAATAAGGAAAATGATAACTAATCACGTCCGCTGCCTCGGTCACGTCCGTGCTGGCGTCCTTTGGCTCTGGCCAGGGTGACTCGGTCCTCATAAGTCATAGCTCCGGTGTGGTAGACGGTGTCACGGAGTCCTTCGACCTGCAAAGTCAGATTCGCCAGGCTCTCAGTAATGGTGGCTTGGCCGGTTTGAAGTTGTTGCATTTGGGTCTGATGCCAAGCTTCGAACTGGTCTGCTCGCTGATTCTGCTGCTGCAGCATAGCGAGTATCTGGGCCTACTGGTCGAGAGAGCGGCGGAGGTCCTCTTCTGTGTAATCGGGCACTGGACGATGGCGGCGGCGACGAAAGGATGTACCTTCGGAAGGAGGAGGCTGCGATGCCTCCGGTTGCTCTGGCCTGTCCAACTCAGCTTGGATTTCATCATCAGAACCTTGGGTGTGGTCCTGAGTTGGAGCAGCGGCAGCAGGAGGGGCAGTGAGGTCAAATAACCAGTTGTTACGATCCTCTGGGTGTGTCCGGGTGCGTGATGGAAGGATGATGCTTCGGACGGTTTTGCCATGCACTACCGGATGGTACTTGCCGTCGGCTCTGGAGCGGATAACGTGTGAGGCTCTGCAGTGGTCGGTGTCAAGGAACACCGAGGGGATGGCATGGAGGTGCTGGAGGCGGTCGCCTAAGTTCAGCCCAAGTGCAATGGCAGTGACAATCCCGCCAAAGTAGAATGGCTTGGAGCCACGGTTGCAATTGGCCGGAATGTGGGCCAGGAGGAACGGAGCGGCGTTGATAGGCTCGTTGTTGAAGACGCAATGGAGGAAGAAGAGCTCTTTTGAGTTCACCTTATGGTTGCTGTCCCTGGCGAAGATTGTGTTGCTCAATGCTCGGTGAAAGTACCGGATGGTCGGGTTATGGATATGCGTGGCGTTCAGAGAATCCCAACCATCGGCATTGATGTCGGTCAACTGGTACCACAGCGCGGAAGCTTCGTGATGGAACTGATCGGTGAGGAGGCAGTGAGCATTGTCGCCTCGAGGGAGTTGTAAGATGGCGGCGATCTGGTTCTGGTTCACCTAGTAGTTTGTGCCGAACATCCGGAAGCATGCGGCACCAGAGTGTTGGCTGAGGTCGCCGCTGGATGTGACGTAGGTAAACGAACTCAGGAACTCGAGAGTGAGCTGTTCGTATGTTGGCAGTGGATTGGTGCATAGGTTCCAGATGCTGGCTCTTTGAAGCATCCAAGTGACGCCTTCAAGGAGTCCGAGCTCCGTGAGCGATGGAATGTGTGGATAATGAGTCGGCTGGAGCGACCTTTGATAGAATGCGATGTAGTTGGCCCGCTGTCTTTCTCCCAAGTCACCTTCGCTGAACACAATGTTACTGATATTTGGGGTTTCGGTATTTCTTGCCATTGTTGGAAGATTGAGGTGGTTCTGAGGATTTGGGGTTGTTCTGCGAAGAGGAAAAAATGACAGAAGTGTGGTAGGAAGTTGAGATTGGAGTTGAAATATATGGTGCAATGTGGGGAGAACGAAAATTTGGAGTGGGGTAGGAGTTCGGATGATTGGAAGTTGAAATGAGGGTAGTGGGAGAGAAAATGCAACCCCTGTTATATCAGATAGCAGTTTTGGGTTCGTGACGGTCGTCACCCGCGTGACGCTCGTCAGGATCCTGTGACGGTCGTCACAACAGCAAAATCTGCAGAACACAGAATTTTGCTCTGAGGGCGTTCTTGCAATGACTTTTAGGCCTAGTATTGATATTGCAATGTATTAGAGCAGCCAATAAACAAGGAATGACGTAAAAACAGAATAATTGAATAAAGACTATAATTGAAATAACAAGAAATTGAAATGATTGTATGTAGTACATAAAGAAAGTAACAATGCGAAAAATCCAAATGATTAAACGAAACTAAACTAAACCAAACTAAACTAAAACTGATGCTAAAACTAGTATTTAGTCTTTTCGTGCCTTCAACTCATCGAACTTCCGTGCGTAGTAGTCGAGCTGGTCACAAACTAAGTCCATGAAGACTACCAGTTCGCTGTGTATGCCTGCGATATCATCTTTTACATTAGTCAGAGCTGCATCAACGTTGTCCAATCGGAGTAGAACAGTATCCATTTTGTCGGTGGTCTCCTCAGGGATAGGCTCAGGATAGGTGTTGTAATGCAGATGAGTCATAGGGTCTACTTCAGCTTCTGATACAGCATCCTCATAGTACATATAGTCGTGTGCCTCATAGATATGGTCACTGTCATACATATAGTTTTGTGGTGTTGACTGAGGTGAAAGAGGTCCCATAGGCTCATCCAATTCATAAAGCCAGTTGTCCTTGTTGTGGATACTTGTCATCTGATGATCAGGCAGTGTGAATAGCTGTACTGGTTTTTTGTTAATGAGGTACTCATAAGGTCCAGGTCCCATAGTTCCTAAAATGCGCCTGTTGAAGCAGAACTGTATATTCATGGGTCGGGTGGTGCCAAAACGAGTGCTTGCATTTAAGTGGAATCTAAGGCCAAGCTCGTGGGCAATCATTGTCACGAGGCCTCCTATAAGAATGGGTGACTGTGGATCCTGAGTGAGGCGTCTGAAAGATCTCATCATGAAAGGCACTGCATTTACTGTACGTCCCTGAGAGGCACAGAACATGATGAATAACTCCTCTTTAGATACTGTGGTAATATTTTTTTCTTTCCCGAAAAGGGTGTGAGCTAGTATCTTGTGGAAGTATCTGAAAGCTGGGTTATGAATATCATCATTATACATTCTGTCTGGTTCAGGGTGATAGTCGCCTGTGATTCTACCCCAGAATTGGTCGAGTTCAAAATCAATATCGTCGTCTTCTGCACTGATGAACACATGCGGTCCGCTAGGAAATCCTAGGAGGTTAGCTAGTGACATCCGACTATGGGTTTGGTCAATTCCAAACATTTAAAAGGTAATCAGCTCTGTGTTGGATCCAAAACCATAGTTGGGTATGTATCTGAACGAACTAAGGAATTCATAGGTGAGATCCTTATAGGTAGCAAAACGTGTTTTCAAAGCAGTGTTCTCCCAACCCAGTTGATTGAACAGGTATTGAATGCTATCTGTGATTCCTAGTTTATCCATGGTAGACTTATCATAATACAGCGTTAAGGCGATTTCTCTTTCAGTTAGTGCTGCAAATCTCGCCTTCTGAGCTAGTCCTCGAAAATGAACCTTTGTGAAGTCGTACTCGGCCATACTCGCAGGTAAGTCGGAGAAAACAGGAGGAAGGTTTTGAAGACTTTTAAAATCCTGAAAAGTTTAAAACAGAAGTTTGAAGTCAGGATTTTTAAAAACAAAAAGCGGTAAAAACAAAGGACAAAAAGAGAAAAATAATAAAAATAAAAATATGAAAACAAACGAAAGTAGAAAATAGTAGTAATTATAAGTTTAGAATTTTTGTTAAATTTTCAAAGTAAAATTTTAAATAAAAATGAAATACAGTAACGAGGAAAAATGCGGGATAAGTTGGGTTGCCTCCCAGTAAGCGCTGTTTTTAACGTCTAAAGCCTGACGATAGCTTGGTGACAAGCTATTCGGGTGTTTGAGCTGGAAGCTCAAGCAATGTTATACTGCAGACTTGAGGGCTGTTTTCGTTCTTATTATAATGTTTGAGACGTTGCCCGTTTACGATAAACGGTGCATTCGTCTTATCGGTAATTTCAACAGCTCCACTCTGAAGTACTTTAGTCACTTCATAAGGTCCAAACCACCTAGATTTTAGTTTACCTGGGAAGAGTTTTAATCTTGAATTAAATAGCAATACGATGTCTCCCACACTGAATTGTTTCTTGACTGAACGTTTATCGTGCCACTTTTTAGTTTGTTCTTTGTAGATATGGGCATTTTCGTAAGCGTCTAATCGAAGTTCTTCCAATTCGTGTAAGTTCAAGATTCGCTTTTCTCCTGCCTCGGTGTAGTTGAAATTGAGTGTCTTAATGGCCCAGAAGGCCTTATGCTCTAATTCTACAGGGAGATGGCAAGATTTATCGTAAACTAATTTGTAGGGTGTAGTACCTATTGGTGTCTTAAAAGCGGTGTTGTACCCCAAAATTTGACCAACCTCTCTGGCTTATGTTTCATTTCATTACATCAGCATATTACATAAAACTTTACATTTTGCATAGCATTTTTTGCATTTACAGAGGATCAAAGAATGTGTGTCTAAAAAAAAGAGAGAATTTGTCAAGGGTTTCTAAACCTGATCAAGAGTTTGTGTTCAAGTCATCAGATACAAGCCAAAGTCTTTGGAAATAGGCAGACAAGCATATTAAAAAAATGAATGAAGTGAAAATGCACTAGGTGAGGTTTGAACCCACCACCCTTGGATTGCAAGCTTAATGCCTTACCAGCTCAGCCACTCATGCACTTGTGAATAACAAAGGAAGGGGAAGTATATATTTAAAGATTGGAAAACAAGCGCAGGAAAATAAAAAAAGGGGTGGATTTTGTCTCCACCAGGAATCAAACCAGGGACAGTACATAATATGCGCGCTTGCCTTAACCACTGGGGTGGTGATACATCCATTGATTATCCCACCCCAAATTTGTTAAGTACCCTATTTTTATGGCTGGGCAGATTTTTGAAGAACACAAATGGCCATACGTGAGAGATTGGAAGTAGAGCAAAACTTAACCATTTTCAATGAAACAAAAGCCAATTCCACTTGATTTTTCGCAAGGATTAATGTGGTATATTCAGTTTTCATGATTGAGATGTGTATTTCAAGTTGCAAATGAAATTGCAATTTGGAGCAAAGTTGGTTTTCCATAAAATCTTGTACCAAGCATTGCCATAACAGGACCAACCAATGAAGTACTTGCTTTGTTTGATTTTTGAATTCTTTACTAGAGAAGGCAATAACAAGCAACCACTATACTGACCTGCTGCAGCCCTAGTTTATCCCACTCTCCACTCCAACCAAAAAGCAAAAGGACAAGTTCACTAGATGAGGGTTTTGGATGAACTGAGGTATAAAGGGTTAAAGCTGAGGGAAACCCTAGCAACCACACTTGGACAAGAAATCAGAAGAAAAATTTTTGAACTCCCTTTGAAGCTTTTCTCAAAAAAAATTGTGTGTAGCTTCAAGGAGGGAAGAGGTGCCAAGCTCTGAAAAAAAGGTTATCTTGCTCAAGACTGCAAGCTTTTCGTGGTTGAGTGCTGCTACAAGAGGTATTAAAGTCTGAATCTTTTCATCATGTATACATAAACCATGTTTGGACATTATTTTCTGCTAGGTTTGTGATTTGACTTTCAAAATACTTGAAACAAATGAATGTGTATCAACTGTTTTTGTTTGGATTTTGAAAACTGTTTTGAGCATGTGTGTGTTTTGTATAGGCATTAGATGTTTGTTATGCTGTGAATCTTTATGTTGACAGCTAGGGTCAGTTTATATCTGTTTATGCTGTCTATTAGTCACACCTGTCTTGAAATGCATATTGAGTAAAATACCTAGAGCACTACCATGTTTGAATTCATAACCTGCATTATTGGATTTATTTTGGACCAAAGCTTGTTGTAATCATTGTTTGGTTATGCTGCTACAAGAGGCATGTCTGACTGTTTGTTGCTGACTGTTGGAGTTTGAATCTCCTGTTGAAGTGGTTAAGTGATTTGTTATTGGTATAGTTTGTATTTATTTTGTTTTGTTGAGAATACTGCACTGTTGAAACATGTGATGTTTGGCTGGCCAGTTAGTTTTTGTGAAGTGCATATCCATTATGACTTGTTAATTTTAAAGAAAGCACCAGTATGATTGAGTTCTGATTTTGGTAAAGAATGATTGTTGGTCTAGGTATGAGGGTCTTGTTAGCATGATGATATTCAAAGTAGATTGCCTCAGCCCTAGGAGCATCACATGTTTGGTTTATTTTTGTTTCAAGATGATTTTGTCAAAATCAGAATGTTTGAGTTCTGTTTGTGTTAAAGTCCAAATTTTGATTTGCTTACTTTTGACACCATAGGCCTGTGTTAGCATTCTATTTGTGAATTAGTTATCATGGCTTGACAGCATCCATCTATGTCTTGAATTTTCTAATGAACTGTTTGCTTTAACCTTTGGATATGGTTATGACTGAATCTGTCCACATGTCAACATTGCTATGATTCAGACCAACTGTCTTTGCTAAATTCATGCTTTGGTCTTGTGAAGTTGGTTGTTGGGTGTGCTAACTGATAATTCCATTGTTCTTGCTGCTGCTTATGTGAGTTAAGAAACTATGTGGACCATTTTGGTTTGCTTGAGGGCAGTTGACTTTTATTGAAACACTTTTGTTTAAGTCATAAGCTCTACTTATATGCTACTTTGTTTCAGTTAGGATGTGCAAAAACATTTAGGACTATCTGCATTTTGTTAAGGTTTTGGTTTGGTAGGAGTGTTATTGCTGTCCTTGTTGCTGTTGAATCCTTGCAATTTGTTTGAGTTCTTTGTTTTGTTCTAAAAGAAGAACTATATGTGTGTATGTTATGTTGGTGGTAAAGGTTGATCTATGTCTGTGAGGCGCATCTTGAACTTTGGACTTCCATTCCCGTTTGAAATTTGCTGCTCATTGCTGGCTGTTTAGAATTCACTGCACACACTAGGTTTGGTCCTTGTGACAATGTGTTCACTTTGTGATTTTTGGGTGCTTTGATAAGTTGGGTTGTGTGTTTTGCTAAGATTGCTGCCAAACTTTAGTGATGTGTGAATGAGCATACCAATGAGTATGTTGTTTTCAGGATGGTTTTGGAATCAGGTATGTATACTGTTGCTGTTCGTTGGGCACAGCAGTATCAATGTTTGAAGCTTGTATATGTGGCAAAGTATTTTGTTTGAATTTTGTCTTGAACCAGAACCACAACCAGGTTTTGTTAGTTGTTAGTCTGTAGGTTGGCAGTTAAGTCAAAAGAGTGTTTAAGATTTGAACTTAGGTGTTTGAACTTTAGACAGGTTTACTTAGTGCTAGTTTGGTTTTCATTGAAGTGGTGATTGATACTGTTAGCAAGAGCACAATTTGCTTTGTTTTGGTTTTGTGTTCAACCTATATTAAGGTATAGCATTAGGGGCTGTCATTACAGGTCCCTTTATATTTTGTTTTGGCTGTGTGAGTTTAGGCCAAGGTAGAAATTTGATGATGATGTCTAGATAATCAGCGTACTGTTCACAAATTGAAGAGGGATCAGTTTGTTTATGCTTTCAAAGCTCATGCTCACCATATTGTTTTTTGCTGTTATGGCATCTTGCTGTCAACTAAGACCATAGCAGCATGAACACCTTCTTTTGCACAAACCTTGAAAAGTTAGTTTGATTGATTTTGAACATGTTTGAATATGTATTTGAAAATTGTCTTCATGCTGACTTTGTTTGTTTTGTGCATAAGATCAAGCTCACATGTTTGCCACAAGCAATTCAAACACACCAAGCCACAAACTTGACACTTTTTGCTTAACTTGTTTTTCATTAAAACAACACATCACACACCTCACATTGGTCCATTACAACATGCTTGAACTCTCATTTCATTCAAAATCACTCAATTATGAAAAATCACTTTCAAAATGCAAAATGTCACTTTTTGTACTTAACTTCCACTGGTGGAAGTTATGTGTTATTTTAGGCTTTTTTCAAAAATGTCACTTTTTGTACTTAACTTCCACTGGTGGAAGTTATGTGTTATTTTAGACTTTTTTCAAAAATGTCACTTTTTGTACTTAACTTCCACTGGTGGAAGTTATGTGTTATTTTAGGCTTTTTTCAAAAATGTCACTTTTTGTACTTAACTTCCACTGGTGGAAGTTATGTGTTAAATTTGCCTTTTTTTAAAATGGTCACATACACTTCCATACACCTAGTCACTTTTGACCACACTTTGTTTTTCATGTAAAACACCTTGCACACATTTTGTATTAAATATATATGTGATGTTGGAACCCTTGGTTTACTTGAATTTTGGTCCTCCGTCGGGTTCGTTACTTTGCATCTAAGAACATTTCTCAAGTCATCAATAATAAAATAATTTCTTTGTATTGAATTAAAAATAGAGGGTTGGGTGTAGACCCCTTCTTCTTCGAGTGTTGGGATGCGCACTGTAGTGAGGGTGATTTCGACATTCGTCTTTCAATACGAAGACGCTTCTAAACTTTTCTCTCCTAAAAAACCTCGGTCTCGTACCGAGTCCATTTTCAAACCATCTTTCAATAAATTAATTTCTCTTTGTATTGAATTAAAGAGAGGGGATTAAGTGTAGTCTTCTTCCTCTCCGAGTGTTGGGATGCCCACTGTAGTGAGGGTGATCTCGATACTCGTCTTTCAATACGAAGACGCGACTTCTTCCACCATATCTCACTTTCACAACTTCATTCCGTAATCTTTCATCACCTAAAACCTCGGTCTCGCGCCGAGTGCATTTTCAAATCTTTTTACAACAAAACTTGAATGGTTGTGGAGTGGTTAGGCGTAGGCCTTCTCCTATCCCGAGTGTTGACGTTTACTGTAGGGTTCTCTGTCGTGAAACCCTTACCGTTTAAAACCAAAAACACTTTAATAAGAGAATGAAGATCTCTTTGTATTGAATTAAAGAGAGGGGATTAAGTGTAGTCTTCTTCCTCTCCGAGCGTTGGGATGCCCACTATAGTGAGGGTGGTTTCGACGCTCATCTTTCAATACGAAGACACCTCGTTCACCACATAATTTTCATAACACAAAAACTTTAAGATAACGAATTGGGTACTACCTGTAGGGGTTACTATCCGAGGACATGTCTCGCCCCCTAAAAACAACCAAATCAATCAAACGTGACATCTTGCCTCGCATGGTAAAAACCTAATCATTTCAAAAAGGATATGTTACATCCGTTCTACCGCAAACAGGTAACGCCTAAGTCTCCAACGAGCGAGCAGCAAAACACCTAACTGCGAGAATGCGCATGATAGCATCATCCATAAAAAACATCAACAAACCGTAGGCCGAACTACGACTGCTCTGATTTCTCATACCAGATGAGAATACGTAGGCACAAGACGGCGATGTCTTGGCGAGCACAATCCCCCCTATCTGTAGTTTCCCGAACTACGTCGACTCTGATTTTCTCATATCTGTTGAGAACACGTAGGCCTAGGACCGCGAAGTCCTACCGAGTCTGTTCTCTCCCTTCTTCCCCCCGTTACTTCTCTTTCCCCGTTTCTAAACCCTTATTTCTATCCCTTGGAACACTCTCTTTATAGCATAATATTTAAGCAAATATAATCACACATCGACAAACAAAAGGTTCCCATCGAGTACGATGGATGCGAGGGGTGCTAATACCTTCCCTTCGCATAACCGGCTTCCGAACCCGTTCATGGTTACGAGACCATCTTATCCGTTTGTTTCTTAAGGTTTTCTCGATATTTTCCTTTCCCCCCATGGGATAAATAAAGTTCGGTGGCGACTCTTCTGTCCTTTCTTTTCGCCTCCCCGTCATTGCGCGATGCATTTTTCGAGTAGCGACAGCTGGCGACTCTGCTGGGGAATCCTAGCGAGCCAAGCCTATTTTGTTTGTCGTATTTATGTTTTATTTGCTTTATTTGTTTATGCTTTGTTCTATAACTTGTTGGGTTTATTGGGATGGGTTGTAAGGATAAAGCTTTCTACCCGAGCTTTCTAGTATACACTAAGAGTATGAGGTGGTTTCTTTCTGATTTGCGAGACGTAGGACTCGTTGAGTTGGATCGAATTCCACCGCTCAGATGAGACCTCGTTGGAACAATTATGTCATACGTGTAGTCGTAATGGCGTTCTTATTTCCAACTTGGGAGTCCGCGATTCTGAGGACCTTTTGTAGAACCTTATTCCGAAGGTTGCTAAAACATAACTCTGTGTTCATCCTTTTGAAGGGATTACCGTCTTACGAGTAGTCGTTATGATGGGAAACTTTTGAGGGTTAGTGCATGGGACTTTGTTTGAAAAGCCTTTGGAATACCCTCTTAAACCAATAGATTGCTCACCCGATGGGAAAGATATCTCGTTGTGCTATCTTGCAGGGAAACTTTGACCTTCATCCTACCCGTTTGTCAGTATGAACAATTACAGTGGGATCCTTGTACTAGTGTTGTATGGTTTCAAGGCGAAGCGCTGATCCGTCACAGTCAACAACATAACAACTTTTGATCCCCTGTTGCATTTGCATATTCATTTGCATTTCTTTACATGTCTTGCATATTGCATCATTCTTCATTTGCATAGAGGTGTTCTATTTCTGTGGACGTTATTGCTTCATGTGGTTTTCCATCCGGTTTGTTCCAGAATTGAAGATCCAGCCATTCACCAGTATTCCACCAAAAGAAACCAACAGAGACAACCATGGAACAAATTTGAGAAGAACTAAGGGAAGTTCAGAGCCAGTTGGGGCAGTTTGTGGCAAAGATGCAAGCGTTGCGCTTGGATCAGGATGCACTCAGAGAGGAGAATAATCAACTGAAAACTCAGATGGGCTTGATCATGGAAGTGATAAGGGATGTGCTTAGAAAAGAGGGTGATCAAATGCCTGAAGCTGCTGCCAAGATGCTTGTTCCAGCTCTGTCTGTGGAACCTATACCAGAGCGTAATGTGCGTCAGAAATCTTCTGCGCCACCGGAGGTTCCAAAACTCCTGCGTCAGCAACCACCTCTTGTTCCTCAAGCCAATCCCATATTTAGAAGGAATGGTCAAAGGACGAAGCAGTCCGACAGAATCTTCAACCAGATCCCTATGACTTATGCTCAGTTGTTGCAACTCTTGCTTCAACTTCGATTGGTTAAACTTCGGACTATGTCTCCACTTACCGGTGAGCCACCACAAGGCTATGATGAAAGAGCCCATTGTGACTTCCACACTGGGGCACTGGGGCATAACGTTGCGAACTATAAAGCTTTTAAGCATAAGGTTCAGGACCTAATTGAATCAAAGGTGATTGAATTCGTGTCGGGCGGCATGAATGTATCAAGCAAATTTGTTCCTATTCCCTCACTTGGAGCTGCAGTAGGTCAGGAGTATATCCTGCAACCTTTGGTGTCAGAATCCCCCTGCCCGCAGCTACTGCCTGTTCTAAGGTCAAGCTTGAGGATGAAAGTGCCTGAACAGAGAGGATCCTCAATGATTCAAACCCAGCCCCCCAGATATTCCTGTTGTTCAAAGTCCGCAACCTTTTGGGTCTTTGCAGCATGAACTATCAGTGCCAGAATCAGAATAACCCTCGCAAATAGGAAGAAGTTCTCCGAGCTGACAATCTTCAATCCTTTTTATCATGTCATTTCTTTGCATTTGTAGTTTCTTTTCTGTTTAAATTTGAACTTATTTGCAAATCTTGTTTGTAGAACTTTGTTGTTTTCAGTTGATAATGATAATGAATTGAATATGTTTGTTTTGATTAAATCCATTCGTGTTCACTCAATGCTTTTATTGTTGTCAAACGCTTGTTAAAGCGGAATCCGAGGGAGGATGACGAAATTTAAAGACGCAAATTTCCGAATGTATGCTTTTTGAATTAAAACCTCTGCTGATGATGTACAGGCATTGTTTCAAATTCCTAAACACCGGAGATATAAGGAAGATAATCCTTTGTTAACCCCTTTGAGCCTAGTAGTAGGAGTTTCTTTCTGAAAACGAAAAAACCCTCAATCTTAACCTGGGGTAGGGTAGGTGTCAGTTAATTCGACTAAACATCCAAATTGCAAGAGTAGTGTTCCCGTTCGAGGATCAATCGCACCTGTATAGGTCGTACCTAAAGAACCACAGTGGTTATCCTTCACCAGCCAAGGAGTGAGACAATCACAATCCTTTTCAATAAGTCAGACAAGCCGGTGTCACACGATTTGTTCAAAAGAGAACCAAAAGAAAAATAGAAAAGAAAAGAAAAAGCCCGCTAAGTCGATAACTTGAAAACAAGTGGCTTAGGCAAAAATTAAGGGCATCCCGCTGGACTTCGAAATCAGAAGATGTAATTAAAAGAGTCAGTCCAGGAAAAAATAGGGATATAAAAATTATAAAAGAATAAGTCGTGTGACTCCAGGCACCAAAGGCGAAAAGCGAGTGGCTGCCACTCCGAAAACTTGTGGTTTCCCGAATCATAACTCCTATCATTCAACCTTTGAGAGGTGAGCGCTTGTGTCGAATTAGCTGAACATAGGATTGAAGAACATCAAGGAGAGTGGGTGGGTTAAACAGAACTTTGAGCCTTATATCCTTTATTTTAAACCATGAACCTGACCACGTTACAACCTTCAAAAGACCTAATTGAAGCATGTTTGTTTCGAAAGCATACTTCGGTAAAGATCGTGTCAAAACTGACTCCTAAAAGGATTTTCTTACCGTATGGGTATTGATATTGACATTTTGATAAGTGATTCATTCACTATATGTCACAACTTTTTTTAGTGAACAGACTTGGATTTTAAAACTGTCATATGCATTGCATTAATATTATCTTTTGCAAAACAAATTGTTTTACTCCCGAGAAAGCATTTGACATCAGGAAAGTTTCTACAATGCGAAGTTTGATAGAAATAAGATATAGAGCGCTCGAGTACTCCTTTGAGCAGGGGCAAGTCACATCAGGTAAACATAAGCGGAGTCGGTCATTCCTAGATGCAGTTAATCTGGGGCAATCAGGTCGAGATCAGGTAAATCTCTCGAAGTCAAAAGCACTTCTCCAATTTAGCCAATCAAGGTAAAAGTCATTTCTAAGCTGGGACAGGCCACCCTAGGAGCACGACAACCATCCTTATCCAGAAAGGAAATTGACTTGAAGTACCTCTTCAAGGTTCAAAGCGCTGAGGCAGTTCATATCTAACCATCAAAGTACAGAGATTTCAGGTTCCCTTTCGAGGAAGATTTTTTCAGATATCCCATAGGCTGGGGCAAAATCGGAAACAAAAGAGGTGTGTTCCTCTCCATATCTTCAGAGCTTATCAGAGTTATAAAAGCAGATTTGGGTTTATTTCCCCAGCAGTGGGGCGAGTGCAGTATTGTTATCCCCATAGAGTCTGAACAATTGACTCCTTTCCCATCAGAGTCTAGGTCATCGACTCATTCCTCAAGCAGAAGTCATATTTGTTGAGTTTACCTCATTTTTCCCAAGCAGAGGTTGATGCCGATTCCCTCCTTATCTAATCCCCAGCCAAGTCAGCGGAGTTAATCTTCCTCCCCGCAGAATGAGACTGACTCAGAGATTGTTTATCTCCATCCTCAGCAGAGAGAGTGTGGGATAATCTCCCAGTAAAAATTATTCAATATCCCTAACAAGTAGCAGATTCAATCACCGACAAAATGGAGCTATTCCTTAGCAATCTTCTGTGTTTCCCCAATAAAGTTATTCTGGCTAATCATTCATGGCTGATTTCCCCGGTAGAGTGGAGTTGTTGCCCCCGGCCGAGTTGCTTGTTCCCCAGAAGAGTTGTTTTCTGGTAGGCCGTCCGGATGTTGTCCGTAGCAGAGTTGATTTGGATCCCCAGTGGGGTGGATTTGTTCTTAGCAGAGCAGTTTTACCCATAAGTTTTTCTCGGAGGCCATCCAAGGCTTGTATTCCCCAGCACAAGTTTGTTTGCGCTAGGCGTGTCTAGCCTTTCCCCAGCGGAGTTGGTCTCTCTTCTCTAGCATTTATTTTTGCTAGAGTGGTTCCTTTGCATTTGCATCGTGCATAGCATCCTCCCAAAATGCGTAGCATTTCCATTTCGTATGGAGCATTACACCATATTCAAACATGTGCATGTGAAACATATGCCAGGTTGTTATCCCTTTTTATTCTCAGGCGTATCTCCAGCAATTATCAGTATATTTATCAAGCCTGTATGGAATACAGGTCTCCAGCAAAGATCATTGACAGTTGTGTTCATCTTATCATTCTCCCTAACAGAGTTTACTTATTCAAGTTCATATATCCCCAGTGGGATGGATCTTTGTTTATTCTAAACTTTTGGTTAGTAACTTTTATTCCAACTCTTGGTTGGTGGTTTGGATGTTATCCTAACTTTTGGTGGGTAATCCTCGTTTTCCTCAACAGAGGCGGACATTTCAACTTTGGGTTAATAACCTTTGTTGTGGTCAGTTCGCTTTCGTTTAGCGTTTCTTAGCGATCCTAACTTTTGGTTAGTAGCTTGTGTTCCGACTTTTTGTCGATGTTGATCTTTACAGCGATCCTAACTTTTGGTTAGTAGCTTGTGTTCCGACTTTTGGTCGATGGTGATTTTGTCCCTTGTTGACGTTATTCCAACTCTTGGTTGGTAGTCTTCCTTGTTGACGTTGTTATTCCAACTCTTGGTTGGTAGTCTTCCTTGTTGATGTTATTCCAACTCTTGGTTGGTAGTCTTCCTTGTTGACGTTATTCCAACTCTTGGTTGGTAGTCTTCCTTGTTGACGTTATTCTAACTCTTGGTTGGTAGTCTTCCTTGTTGATGTTATCCCAACTCTTGGTTGGTAGTCTTCCAACTCTTGGTTGGTATTCTTCCTTGTTGACGTTGTTATTCCAACTCTTGGTTGGTAGTCTTCCTTGTTGATGTTATTCCAACTCTTGGTTGGTAGTCTTCCTTGTTGACGTTATTCCAACTCTTGGTTGGTAGTCTTCCTTGTTGACGTTATTCTAACTCTTGGTTGGTAGTCTTCCTTGTTGATGTTATCCCAACTCTTGGTTGGTAGTCTTCCAACTCTTGGTTGGTATTCTTCCTTGTTGACGTTGTTATTCCAACTCTTGGTTGGTAGTCTTCCTTGTTGATGTTATTCCAACTCTTGGTTGGTAGTCTTCCTTGTTGATGTTATTCCAACTCTTGGTTGGTAGTCTTCCTTGTTGACGTTATTCCAACTCTTGGTTGGTAGTCTTTGTTTCTCTTGTGGAGCTTTATCCTAACTTTTGGTTGGTAATACCCAGTTTGTTTGTCTTGCTGATGTTATTCCAACTCTTGGCTGGTAATCTTTGTTTTCCTGGTGAGCTATTCCAACCTTTGGTTGTTAGCTCGTGGTTGATTTTGTCTCATCTGATGGTTTCAACTTTTGGTTGACAACTTGGGTTTAACTTTATTCGGTATTACGATAATCCCAACTCTTGGTTGGTAATGTTTGATTTATACCCCCCGGAGAATGAACATTTATCCCAACTTTTGGTTGATATCTTTTGAATGTTATCCTTTGATGGACGCTTGTTCCCCACAGAGTTGTTTGGTTAAGCTTCTTTTTACCCAGCGAATTATTTTGGCGATCAGTGCATGTTATCTTCGGACCTTTGTGTGCGGTTTTTTTTCTTCTTTTTTTTTTCTGCTGTTGGCAAATTTCTGGGTTCCTTGGGTATTCAACCGTCTTTTACCTGAATGTTTGAAAGCTGTTCGCTTTTCTTACCTTCAGGTCCAAGTCGCTCAAATAGGGGCAACTGTTCTACCCCAAAATTTGACCAACCTCTCTGGCTTATGTTTCATTTCATTACATCAGCATATTACATAAAACTTTACATTTTGCATATCATTTTTTGCATTTACAGAGGATCAAAGAATGTGTGTCTAAAATCTTTTTTTTCTGCTGTTGGCAAATTTCTGGGTTCCTTGGGTATTCAACCGTCTTTTACCTGAATGTTTGAAAGTTGTTCGCTTTTCTTACCTTCAGGTCCAAGTCGCTCAAATAGGGGCAACTGTTGTACCCCAAAATTTGACCAACCTCTCTGGCTTATGTTTCATTTCATTACATCAGCATATTACATAAAACTTTACATTTTGCATAGCATTTTTTGCATTTACAGAGGATCAAAGAATGTGTGTCTAAAAAAAAGAGAGAATTTGTCAAGGGTTTCTAAACCTGATCAAGAGTTTGTGTTCAAGTCATTAGATACAAGCCAAAGTCTTTGGAAATAGGCAGACAAGCATATTAAAAAAATGAATGAAGTAAAAATGCACTAGGTGAGGTTTGAACCCACCACCCTTGGATTGCAAGCTTAATGCCTTACCAGCTCAGCCACTCATGCACTTGTGAATAACAAAGGAAGGGGAAGTATATATTTAAAGATTGGAAAACAAGCGCAGGAAAATAAAATAAGGGGTGGATTTTGTCTCCACCAGGAATCGAACCAGGGACAGTACATAGTATGCGCGCTTGCCTTAACCACTGGGGTGGTGATACATCCATTGATTATCCCACCCCAAATTTGTTAAGTACCCTATTTTTATGGCTGGGCAGATTTTTGAAGAACACAAATGGCCATACGTGAGAGATTGGAAGTAGAGCAAAACTTAACCATTTTCAATGAAACAAAAGCCAATCCTACTTGATTTTTCGCAAGGATTAATGTGGTATATTCAGTTTTCATGATTGAGATGTGTATTTCAAGTTGCAAATGAAATTGCAATTTGGAGCAAAGTTGGTTTTCCATAAAAGCTTGTACCAAGCATTGCCATAACAGGACCAACCAATGAAGTACTTGCTTTGTTTGATTTTTGAATTCTTTACTAGAGAAGGCAATAGCAAGCAACCACTATACTGACCTGCTGCAGCCCTAGTTTATCCCACTCTCCACTCCAACCAAAAAGCAAAAGGACAAGTTCAGTAGATGAGGGTTTTGGATGAACTGAGGTATAAAGGGTTAAAGCTGAGGGAAACCCTAGAGTCCACACTTGGACAAGAAATCAGAAGAAAAATTTTTGAACTCCCTTTGAAGCTTTTCTAAAAAAAAATCGTGTGTAGCTTCAAGGAGGGAAGAGGTGCCAAGCTCTGAAAAAAAGGTTATCTTGCTCAAGACTGCAAGCTTTTCGTGGTTGAGTGCTGCTACAAGAGGTATTAAAGTCTGAATCTTTTCATCATGTATACATAAACCATGTTTGGACATTATTTTCTGCTAGGTTTGTGATTTGACTTTCAAAATACTTGAAATAAATGAATGTGTATCAACTGTTTTTGTTTGGATTTTGAAAACTGTTTTGAGCATGTGTGTGTTTTGTATAGGCATTGGATGTTTGTTATGCTGTGAATCTTTATGTTGACAGCTAGGGTCAGTTTATATCTGTTTATGCTGTCTATTAGTAACACCTGTCTTGAAATGCATATTGAGTAAAATACCTAGAGCACTACCATGTTTGAATTCATAACCTGCATTATTGGATTTATTTTGGACCAAAGCTTGTTGTAATCATTGTTTGGTTATGCTGCTACAAGAGGCATGTCTGACTGTTTGTTGCTGACTGTTGGAGTTTGAATCTCCTGTTGAAGTGGTTAAGTGATTTGTTATTGGTATAGTTTGTATTTATTTTGTTTTGTTGAGAATACTGCACTGTTGAAACATGTGATGTTTGGCTGGCCAGTTAGTTTTTGTGAAGTGCATATCCATTATGACTTGTTAATTTTAAAGAAAGCACCAGTATGATTGAGTTCTGACTTTGGTAAAGAATGATTGTTGGTCTAGGTATGAGGGTCTTGTTAGCATGATGATATTCAAAGTAGATTGCCTCAGCCCTAGGAGCATCACATGTTTGGTTTATTTTTGTTTCAAGATGATTTTGTCAAAATCAGAATGTTTGAGTTCTGTTTGTGTTAAAGTCCAAATTTTGATTTGCTTACTTTTGACACCATAGGCATGTGTTAGCATTCTATTTGTGAATTAGTTATCATGGCTTGACAGCATCCATCTATGTCTTGAATTTTCTAATGAACTGTTTGCTTTAACCTTTGGATATGGTTATGACTGAATCTGTCCACATGTCAACATTGCTATGATTCAGACCAACTGTCTTTGCTAAATTCATGCTTTGGTCTTGTGAAGTTGGTTGTTGGGTGTGCTAACTGATAATTCCATTGTTCTTGCTGCTGCTTATGTGAGTTAAGAAACTATGTGGACCATTTTGGTTTGCTTGAGGGCAGTTGACTTTTATTGAAACACTTTTGTTTAAGTCATAAGCTCTACTTATATGCTACTTTGTTTCAGTTAGGATGTGCAAAAACATTTAGGACTATCTGCATTTTGTTAAGGTTTTGGTTTGGTAGGAGTGTTATTGCTGTCCTTGTTGCTGTTGAATCCTTGCAATTTGTTTGAGTTCTTTGTTTTGTTCTAAAAGAATAACTATATGTGTGTATGTTGTGTTGGTGGTAAAGGTTGATCTATGTCTGTGAGGCACATCTTGAACTTTGGACTTCCATTCCCATTTGAAATTTGCTGCTCATTGCTGGCTGTTTAGAATTCACTGCACACACTAGGTTTGGTCCTTGTGACAATGTGTTCACTTTGTGATTTTTGGGTGCTTTGATAAGTTGGGTTGTGTGTTTTGCTAAGATTGCTGCCAAACTTTAGTGATGTGTGAATGAGCATACCAATGAGTATGTTGTTTTCAGGATGGTTTTGGAATCAGGTATGTATACTGTTGCTATTTGTTGGGCACAGCAGTATCAATGTTTGAAGCTTGTATCTGTGGCAAAGTATTTTGTTTGAATTTTGTCTTGAACCAGAACCACAACCAGGTTTTGTTAGTTGTTAGTCTGTAGGTTGGCAGTTAAGTCAAAAGAGTGTTTAAGATTTGAACTTAGGTGTTTGAACTTTAGACAGGTTTACTTAGTGCTAGTTTGGTTTTCATTGAAGTGGTGATTGATACTGTTAGCAAGAGCACAGTTTGCTTTGTTTTGGTTTTGTGTTCAACCTATATTAAGGTATAGCATTAGGGGCTGTCATTACAGGTCCCTTTATATTTTGTTTTGGCTGTGTGAGTTTAGGCCAAGGTAGAAATTTGATGATGATGTCTAGATAATCAGCGTACTGTTCACAAATTGAAGAGGGATCAGTTTGTTTATGCTTGCAAAGCTCATGATCACCATATTGTTTTTTGCTGTTATGGCATCTTGCTGTCAACTAAGACCATAACAGCATGAACACCTTCTTTTGCACAAACCTTGAAAAGTTAGTTTGATTGATTTTGAACATGTTTGAATATGTATTTGAAAATTGTCTTCATGCTGACTTTGTTTGTTTTGTGCATAAGATCAAGTTCACATGTTTGCCACAAGCAATTCAAACACACCAAGCCACAAACTTGACACTTTTTACTTAACTTGTTTTTCATTAAAACAACACATCACACACCTCACATTGGTCCATTACAACATGCTTGAACTCTCATTTCATTCAAAATCACTCAATTATGAAAAATCACTTTCAAAATGCAAAATGTCACTTTTTGTACTTAACTTCCACTGGTGGAAGTTATGTGTTATTTTAGGCTTTTTTCAAAAATGTCACTTTTTGTACTTAACTTCCACTGGTGGAAGTTATGTGTTATTTTAGACTTTTTTCAAAAATGTCACTTTTTGTACTTAACTTCCACTGGTGGAAGTTATGTGTTATTTTAGGCTTTTTTCAAAAATGTCACTTTTTGTACTTAACTTCCACTGGTGGAAGTTATGTGTTATTTTAGGCTTTTTTTCAAAAATGTCACTTTTTATACTTAGCTTCCACTGGTGGAAGTTATGTGTTATTTTAGGCTTTTTTCAAAAATGTCATTTTTTGTACTTAACTTCCACTGGTGGAAGTTATGTGTTAAATTTGCCTTTTTTAAAAATGGTCACATACACTTCCATACACCTAGTCACTTTTGACCACACTTTGTTTTTCATGTAAAACACCTTGCACACATTTTGTATTAAATATATATGTGATGTTGGAACCCTTGGTTTACTTGAATTTTGGTCCTCCGTCGGGTTCGTTACTTTGCATCTAAGAACATTTCTCAAGTCATCAATAATAAAATAATTTCTTTGTATTGAATTAAAAATAGAGGGTTGGGTGTAGACCCCTTCTTCTTCGAGTGTTGGGATGCCCACTGTAGTGAGGGTGATTTCGACATTCGTCTTTCAATACGAAGACGCTTCTAAACTTTTCTCTCCTAAAAAACCTCGGTCTCGTACCGAGTCCATTTTCAAACCATCTTTCAATAAATTAATTTCTCTTTGTATTGAATTAAAGAGAGGGGATTAAGTGTAGTCTTCTTCCTCTCCGAGTGTTGGGATGCCCACTGTAGTGAGGGTGATCTCGACACTCGTCTTTCAATATGAAGACGCGACTTCTTCCACCATATCTCACTTTCACAACTTCATTCCGTAATCTTTCATCACCTAAAACCTCGGTCTCGCGCCGAGTGCATTTTCAAATCTTTTTACAACAAAACTTGAATGGTTGTGGAGTGGTTAGGCGTAGGCCTTCTCCTATCCCGAGTGTTGACGTTTACCGTAGGGTTCTCTGTCGCAAAACACTTACCGTTTAAAACCAAAAACACTTTAATAAGAGAATGAAGATCTCTTTGTATTGAATTAAAGAGAGGGGATTAAGTGTAGTCTTCTTCCTCTCCGAGCGTTGGGATGCCCACTGTAGTGAGGGTGGTTTCGACGCTCGTCTTTCAATACGAAGACACCTCGTTCACCACATAATTTTTATAACACAAAAACTTTGAGATAACGAATTGGGTACTACCTGTAGGGGTTACTATCCGAGGACATGTCTCGCCCCCTAAAAACAACCAAATCAATCAAACGTGACATCTTGCCTCGCATGGCGAAAACCTAATCATTTCAAAAAGGATATGTTACGTCCGTTCTACCGCAAACAAGTAACGCCTAAGTCTCCAACGAGCGAGCAGCAAAACACCTAACTGCGAGAATGCGCACGATAGCATCATCCATAAAAAACATCAACAAACCGTAGGCCGAACTACGACTGCTCTGATTTCTCATACCAGATGAGAATACGTAGGCACAAGACGACGATGTCTTGGCGAGCACAATCCCCCCTATCTGTAGTTTCCCGAACTACGTCGACTCTGATTTTCTCATATCTGTTGAGAATACGTAGGCCTAGGACCGCGAAGTCCTACCGAGTCCGTTCTCTCCCTTCTTCCCCCCGTTACTTCTCTTTCCCCGTTTCTAAACCCTTCTTTCTATCCCTTGGAACACTCTCTTTATAGCATAATATTTAAGCAAATATAATCACACATCGACAAACAAAAGGTTCCCATCGAGTACGATGGATGCGAGGGGTGCTAATACCTTCCCTTCGCATAACCGGCTTCCGAACCCGTTCATGGTTACGAGACCATCTTATCCGTTTGTTTCTTAAGGTTTTCTCGATATTTTCCTTTCCCCCAATGGGATAAATAAAGTTCGGTGGCGACTCTTCTGTCCTTTCTTTTCGCCTCCCCGTCGTTGCGCGATGCATTTTTTGAGTAGCGACAAGCGGTCCTATAAGCCCATAAAGCTTCTTGTAGCTTTGATGACCAATCTTTCCTTGCGGTAGCGACAGTCTTTTCCAATATCTGTTTTATTTCCCTGTTCGAGACCTCTACTTGTCCGCTAGTTTGCGGATGATAAGGTGTAGCTACTCGGTGTCGGACTCCATATTTAGAGAGAAGTTTATCAAATATTCGCGATATGAAGTGAGATCCGCCGTCACTAATGACGAGTCTGGGTACACCGAATCTAGGAAAGATTGTGTTTTTGAAGAGTTTGATTACTACTCGTGCGTCGTTTGTTGGAGCAGCAATGGCTTCTATCCATTTAGACACATAGTCTACAACGAGGAGTATGTAGTTATTACCAAAAGAAGGTGGGAATGGTCCCATGAAATCTATTCCCCATACGTCGAAGATTTCTACCTCTAAGATTCCTTTCTGAGGCATTTCATCGCGTAGTGAGATGTTTCCAGTTCGTTGGCATCGATCACATTTTAGCACAGCGATGTGAACGTCTTTCCAGAGGTTAGGCCAGGATAGGCCGGCTTGGAGAATCTTAGCGCATGTCTTGGATGTACTAGCATGACCACCATATGGTGCTGAATGGCATTGGGAAATGATATTTTCTACTTCTTCCTCTGGGACACAACGACGGTATATGTTGTCGGCCCCTCTCTTGAAGAGTAGAGGTTCGTCCCAATAATAGTGTTTCAGATCGTGGAAGAATTTCTTCTTTTGCTGATAAGTGAGATCCGGTGGAAGCACGCCTGCAGCGAGGTAATTAACGATGTCAGCATACCAAGGTAATGTGACTTGGGCATAGACGGCTTCTACGGATTTTTCGAATTCTGGATCTTCCGAGATTGAGTTGGGTATGTCACTTTCTAATTTGGCTATCAGACGTTCGTACGGGAAATCGTCGTTTATCGGTACTGGTTCGTGTCTGATGCCTTCTATTCGGGATAAGTGATCTGCAACAACGTTCTCGGTTCCTTTCTTATCTTTGATTTCTAAGTCAAACTCTTGTAATAACAGGATCCATCTCAATAGTCTTGGTTTGGCATCCTTTTTTCTTATTAGGTACCTTATGGCAGCGTGGTCTGTGTATATGATAATTTTTGCTCCTACTAAGTAAGAACGGAATTTGTCAAGCGCAAATATAACTGCTAGAAGTTCCTTCTCTATGGTAGCGTAGTTCATTTGGGCAGGATCTAAGGTTCTACTGGCATAGTAGATGGCATGGAGTTTCTTGTCCTTCCTTTGTCCTAGAACTGCGCCTACGGCATAATCACTCGTATCGCACATGATTTCGAACGGTAGTCGCCAATCGGGTGGTTGCATAATCGGTGCGGTGATAAGAGCTGATTTTAATGTTTCGAATGCTTTTAAACAGTCGTCGTCGAAGACGAACTCAGCATCTTTCATCAACAGGCCGGTCAGAGGTTTTGTGATTTTTGAAAAATCTTTTATAAATCTTCTGTAAAAACCGGCATGTCCTAGAAAACTCCGTATTTCTCGTACGGATTTTGGAGGTTGGAGATCTTTTATAATCTCTATTTTAGCTTTGTCGACCTCGATTCCTTTATCTGATATGACATGTCCTAGAACTATTCCTTGTCGGACCATAAAATGGCATTTTTCCCAATTTAGGACGAGGTTCACTTTTACACAACGTTCTAATACCATTTCTAAGTTTTGTAGGCATCCTTCGAAACTTTGTCCGCATACTGAGAAATCGTCCATAAATACTTCCATGATGTCGTCTATGAAATCTGCGAAGATTGCCATCTGCATCTTTGGAAGGTTGCTGGAGCATTACAGAGTCCGAACGGCATTCGGCGGTAAGCAAAAGTACCATAAGGACATTTGAATATAGTCTTTTCTTGGTCATCAGGATGAATGGGAATTTGGAAAAATCCTGAATAGCCATCTAGATAGCAGAAATATGAATGTTTGGCTAATCTTTCCAACATTTGGTCTATGAAGGGTAATGGGAAATGATCTTTTCGTGTGGCTTTGTTAAGCTTCCTATAATCAATACACATCCTGCTTCCAGTCACGACTCTTTTTGTTATTGATTCGCCTTTTTCGTTTTTAACTATTGTGACTCCTCCTTTCTTCGGTACGACATGAACTGGGCTAACTCACTCACTATCGGAGATTGGATAGATGATTCCTGCATCCAGTAATTTCTTTACTTCATCTCTGACTACAGTGCTCAGGATGGGGTTCAGTCTTCTCTGATGCTCTCTAGAGGTTTTAGAGTCTTCCTCTATTGTAATTCGATGTATACAGATTGAAGGGCTTATACCTTTTAGATCGCTTATGTTATAGCCTAACGCGGTGGGATACTTCTTTAGGACTTCTAATAGCTTTTCGGTTTCTGGTTGTCCTAAGTCGGCGTTGACTATCACTGGTCTTTTTAGTTCATCGTCTAGAAATTCATATCTAAGGTTTTTGGGTAGTGTTTTAAGTTCTAAAGATGGGTTCTTCGGACCTGGCATATGGTTTGGGGTCAGTGCTAAGCTTTCGCTTAGGCTGTCGTCTTTATACGGTTTACGCCAATCGCCGTCTTCAGAAATATCGGGTATTTGAATCTTTATTATTTCTGAATACGTGGTCTCTTCATTTTCAAGTTCTCTTATGCATTCGTCAATTTCATCTACTAAATAGCAGGTATCGTCAATGGCTGGTGCTTGTAAGAACTTGGTGAGAATGAACTCTATCTTTTCTTCTCCTACTTCGAATGTTAGCCTTCCTTTCTTCACGTCTATAATTGCTCCGGCTGTAGCTAGGAATGGTCTTCCTAGGATAATTGGGGTAACAATGTCCTCCTTGATGTCCATGATTATGAAGTCGGTTGGGATGTAGAATTGTCCTATGCGTACTGGAACGTTTTCCAGTATTCCGACGGGGTATTTTACTGATCGGTCAGCTAATTGTACGGACATTTTGGTTGGTCTGAGGTCTCCCATATTCAGATTTTTGCATATAGATAAAGGCATAACACTGATACTGGCTCCTAAATCGCATAGAGCTTTGTCTATCATGAACTTTCCTATGACGCAGGGTATGGAGAAACTACCTGGGTCTTTTAATTTAGGAGGCATGCGGTTTTGAATAATAGCGCTACACTCTGCAGTAAGTGTAACTGTTTCGTTATCCTCGATCTTTCTCTTATTCGACAGGATTTCTTTGAGAAATTTAGTGTATGACGGCATTTGAGTTATCGCTTCTGTAAAAGGAATAGTAATATTCAGCTGTTTAAGGAGCTCTACAAATTTCTTAAACTGTCCTGAAGTTTTGGAGTTTATTAATCTTTGGGGATAAGGAATAGGTGGTTTATATGGCGCTGGAGGTGCTTGAGTTTTTTCACTTGCGGTATCCTCCTTCTCGTTGTCTTCCTTCTTCTCTAACTCGGATTCCTTTTCTGCTTGTTCAGTTGGTTTTTGTTGCATGGCTGAGTTTTCGGTCCTCGGATCGATCGGTTCGTCCAATTCTTTTCCACTTCTTAGTATTACAGCATTTGCTTGGCCTTTTGGATTCTGTTCGGGTTATCCAGGAAATGTGCCAGCGGGTGCGGCAGCAGAGGCTTGTTGTTGAGCCACTTGTGATATCTGTGTTTCTAGCATTTTATTGTGGGTGGCTAAAGCGTCTACTTTTCCGGTCAACTGTTTAATTTGCTCGCTAGTGTGTATGTTTTGATTCAGGAAGTCTTTGTTTGTTTGAGCTTGAGTAGCTATGAATTTTTCCATCATCAACTCGAGGTTTGATTTTCTAGGTGCAGTCTAAGCAGCAACTGATTTCTGATATCCTGGCGGAGCAGTAGGCATTTGCAATGCATTTTCACTTTTGTAAGAAAAGTTTTGATGATTTCGCCAACCTGGGTTGTAAGTATTTGCGTAGGGATTTCCTTGAGCATAATTTACTTGGTCTGGTGGGATTCCGGCTAGCAATGGGCATTCGGGCGCATTATGAGTGGTGCTTCTGCATAACTCGCAATTTGAAGTTACGGCAGCGACGGTTGCAGTGGGGTTAACGGTCAGACTATGAATCTTCTGTGCTAGAGCATCTACTTTAGCATTGAACTTTTCAAGACTGCTGATCTTGTACATCCCACCTTTCGCTGTGGTTTTCTCTGTTGGAGTGCGTTCACCTCCCCATTGGTAATGGTTTTGAGACATGTTTTCAATTAATTGATAGGCTTCGTCGTATGGCTTATCCATAAGTGTACCGCCCGCGGCGACGTCTATTGTCAATCTAGTATTGTATAAAAGCCCATTATAAAAAGTATGGATTGTCACCCAGTCTTCTAGACCGTGGTGAGGACATGTTCTCATCATATCTTTGAATCATTCCCATGCTTCGTAAAGAGATTCAGTATCTTTTTGTCGAAATCCGTTGATTTTAGCTCTAAGCATAGCAGTTTTGCTTGGCGGAAAATATCTCGCTAAGAAGACGTTCTTCAATTGTTCCCACGTCGTAACAGAGTTGGATGGTAAAGATTGCAACCATGTCCACGCTCTGTCTCTAAGAGAGAATGGGAAAAGACGAAGTCTTATCGCGTCTGGAGTTACTCCATTTGCTTTCACCGTGTCTGCGTATTGTACAAACTTCGTTAGATGTTCGTTCGGATCCTCAGTCGCGTTTCCTGAGAATTGGTTTTGTTGTACAGCTGACAACAATGATGGTTTCAGCTCAAAATCATTTCGAGTAATAGCTGGGGCAGCAATGCTACTCCTAGGCTCCATCTGAGAGGGTGTAGCGTATGCCTTCAGCGGTTTGTTTGGAGGTCCTTCAGCCATGTTTGATTCTTCTTCGGATTTGGGAATGGGAGTGAAAGGATCGGGAATGTTATGTTTGAGTTGGTACTCAATGATTCAGCTTCTTAGATGTAAGAAGCGTTCTAGTTCTGCGACTGAAGGTTTCAAGATATCGCCTTGTGGGCGATTACTTGGCATACAATCGACAACACTAGTAAAGGAAAAATGAAAATTGTTAACCTAGTCTATACGGCGTAACAGAAGGTTACACTATTGACTAAACGTGTCCCCGGCAACGGCGCCAAAAACTTGATAGCGACTTTCTATGTCTAATACAACCTAACTGCAAGTGCACAGTCTATCGCGTAGTAATAATAGATATCGATCCCACAGGGACTCGTAATCAAACTAGTGTTCTCGGGAGTTACTATGTTTAGCTAGGTAGAATATGTTTAAGGGAATAAGATTTGTCACTAAAGGGAACTAAGAATGTTACTTAGATTATAATTGATTGAATCGATATGCAGTAATTATGTTCTTCGGGGATTTGACAAGTTACCGGTGTATGAAATAATTTTCAGAGTTTATTTAAGCAGAAAATGGTGATTTGAAGACTCTCGCCTCACGATGGTTATTGACGCTAATCATAATTCTAAGGGCCAAACGTACACTTTCGTATCCCATTCGGGGTTAAAATTATTTTTTGGAAATCTCTAAGTTCTAATTCATTTTAAAGTGCTTTCACTGTTATTAAAATGAGTGACTAGTGTTTACTATCTGATCTTGCCGCAGCTTTCGCTTGTTGGTTCGTATCTTAATTAATTTCCCACTTTCGTGGCAAAACTACTTTTAAATAAGTTCTCGCTTTCGCGACGAAGTTTATTCAGTAAATTAATTTTAAACACTCAGACCATAAATTACTTTTGAAAAGAGAATTTTCAACCAGTTATTATCAAATCCCTTTCGAATTATTACTACATATCGATTACTTAAATTTAGCTAGACATGGATTTGGGAAAGGTAAAACATAAATAAAAACAATAAATAATAGCATGCATCATAATAAAACTGGAATTACGATTGAAATGAGAAACCTGTAAATATTCCAATTGGCCTTTGGGCAGATCCTCCACAGATGTTGGCAGGATTCTGGTCTTTATGCCAATTTGATCGTACAACAGAAATAGAAATTACAGAAGAATGAAAGGAATGCAGAAAAAGCAAAGAGAAATAAATAAGAATATTAAAAACTGGAAAGGTTGCTCTGGAAATAAATTGGCAGCACTTCGTTGTATGAATGCAGCTCTCTTTCTGAGGTCCCCTTCTTCCCTTTTTATAGAATTGGAATTCTAACGGTTATAATTGAAGAGAGTGGACTTTGAGGCAGAATAATCAGGGAGTAGTGGTCCACTATTTGGGACTTGGAACTGCTTCTTTTACGTGAAACTGAAGTGGGGCATTTTTGCCTGCATGACGGTTGTCACAAGGTGTGACGGTCGTCACCCGTGTGATGGTCGTCATGGAGCTGTGACGGTCGTCACAGCAGCAAAAACAGCATTCTGCGCTTTTCATGATGTTTTCACCCGGTTTTCGTCCATATTTCGTCTGAGATTGCTTCTTTTCTTCATATTGCCTTGTTTAGACGTGATCATCAAATACCTGCAAAACATCAGACAAACAACACGGAAATAACCCGAAATCGGATCGAAAACAGTTAAACTTTAGTTGAATTATGCATCAAAATATATATACGATTCGTGTTATTAATAAGCATCTTTGACACTTAACTCCCCACTCACCGACTCTTTCCAAATGAGTTTATCCATATTACAACTATTCACAAAAATTCCCGAAATGAGCTGCGAAAGAGCAGGACATATCGTGATAAGAGTAGGAGGGATGGAGAAAGAATGACCAGAAAGAATATTGTTAATACCAGCCTTAAGGAAGTTTTGTTTGGAAACCAACACATTATGAAGCGAAATAAGGGATTGGCCGCACCAAATATCTCTCCACAAATTAATTTTATCTCCTTTACCAATGATCCACAACGAGTGATCTAAGAGCTCCGAAAACACCGCTTTATGCATCCGCCCTTTCACAAAAAATCTAGCTTTCAAAATTAACGTCCAGGCTTCCGACTCATTCAAAATGCACCAACATTGCACGAGATTGAAGGCAGCATTGAAATCCTTAAGTGATTTGATTCCAAGACCACCATCAATACGATTTTGACAGCATAACTTCCAAGCTACAATAACCTTTTTACTCTTGAGAACATCCCCGCTCCAAATAAAGTTATGGCACCAAGATTCAATCTGATCAATTAAGCTCACAGGCCAGGAATAAGTTCTGAAGGAGTAAAGAAGCATGCTATGAATGACCGAATTAACGAGTTCAACTCTACCAGCAATTGACAATAAACTAGCCTTCCAAACCACCAACTTGAGCCTAATTTTGTCCATCACCGGCTGGAAGTAAGAAACCTAAGGCATGCCCTTGAAGATAGGGACCCCAAGATAAGAGATAGGAAGAGAACCCAATGTGAAACTAAAAATGCTCGCCAAATAACTGTGCCTGGCAATACTCATATCGCCAGCAAACAAAGTGGATTTTGAAGGATTGCAAACTTGACCAGAGCAGGCAGCATACTTGTGAAATACCTTCATGGTGGCATTTAAAGAGGAGTCATTTCCTTTAGAAAAAAACATAATGTCGTTGGCGTACAAAGTATGGGAAGGAATCTGGATATTACGCAAGCTTTGTTACAATGCAACCTATTATTAGTCACCAACTGAGCTAAACCTCTGCTAAGAACATCCTCGGCCAAACAGAATAAGAGGTGAAAATTTGAAGGGACTAATTTGTAAAATATAGGGACTTATTTGCAATTTTTAGAAAAAATTTAGAGGTGAATTTGAAATTTTCATAAAATATGAGGACTATTTTATAAATTTTAAAAAATTAATAATAATCAATTTAACAATTGCATAATATATAGGGAAGGAGCAATGTCAAATTCCTTACTTTTTATTGTCATTTGAAATTCCTTAAATTTAACTTGAATAAAATACTTCATAAATTTACATTATTTTAATAATTCTCTATATTTTTTATCCAAACAATGGATTTTGATCAAATCATTTTAAATTCTCTCAAAAAATTAATTTTCCTCATTAAAATGCTTTATCCAAACACAATCTAAACCTTTCTTAAACCCTCTCAACTCACATTCTCGACATATACTGAGGATATTCCACGTGCTTCTACATTTTCCCTGCTCATAGGGAACCAAGCGATAAATCTATTTAGGGTGTATCTTGACCACTTGGTAGCCGAATATATGCACTTTAACATCTATGTCAATAACTAAGAAACACATTTTTAGCAACCTTTGGTCTACTATGACGCCATCATCATCATGACAACTTTTTTAAAACGTCTCCTCAAACCCATGCGTGAATCTTTTCTCATTATCACACATCTAGTCCTTAGGCGATTGTGGGTCAGACTTAATTGCTACCGTCTCATCACACAACCCTTGCATGACACGCGTCCCACGATTCTTATCACCTTAATATGTACAATAATCGTCCCCACTTAGTACACCTTTAAATAGAGAAAAATCACCATTTTCACACTTCTCACTTTCTAAACCTCCTTGAGCGTATTTTATTAAATCTTCATCTCTTTTAAATCTTCCTTCTACAAACTCAATTCATCAATGGATTATTCAACCAAAGTCTCCAAAGATACCAGCAAGCACACTAAAGAGCCTAAGAAATCTGGAGAACTTGCTCTAGTTGACAAAATTTTAGGTCCCAATGCAGTAGACAACCAACAATACATCCCTGAGCCACCTCATGAAGAAGAGAAGCACATGATCTACCAATCCCAGGTACTCATTCCCATCCTTGTTTCTGGTAATATGAACGCTATGCTAGGTTCTCTTCCTAACCCTGCTAAGGTTAAGGAATTCTTTCCTAGTTACCATCGTTATAAGCCCATAGCCAATGGCCAAAAACCCGGGACTAGTGAAGAACTTAAGGATGATGAGAAAGCCAAGGTTAATGGTCAAGGTTCTCCTTCGACTATAGCTTTTAGAGACCCCGTTAAATTAGAGTACATGAATAACAGTTTTAGGGTATTTATGTCATGCCCTTTGTCTAAAGACCCCTTTGATTATCTCGCTTGGTTAGAGAAAGTAGAGAAAGAAAAATCCCAATTATGGAAAGACATGGGCATCTTCGACATGATTCAGTTGTCGAAGGTGGGGCCTGGTTATTGTCCATCCATGTTGATTGCTTCCCTTTATTTCTAGGATAGTACTTACAACAACTTCCAACTCCCTTGTAGAATGGTGACTCTCACCTTTTTCGACGTTGCTGCCATCACATGCCTCAAACCCATTGGAGTCGATTATGATCCTAAACTCTTAGCTGATGACTCCATAGGCTTTGACACAAACAAAAAAATTTCACTACTTATATAGCTCACTACCATGATAAAGAAACTGAGGAAGTTTATGATCAAGAGCATGTTGCTTTCTTGGCTCTTTGGCTTTTCCGCCGCGTCTTTTGATTAAGGTCCCTTGAGGTGGCGAAGAGATACCTAACAATGACTAATCAATTACACACTTGATATGACGTTTCCCTTAGCGAATTAATTTTAGCCAACCTTTATGAATCCGTTGGGGATGGCGTTACAACATTGAAAACAATCAAGATAAGAGGAAGCCTACTTCTTTCTAGAACCTTTTGGCTGTTACAATTATGGCTAAATGCTACATTTGAAGCATTTATCCCTGCTCGTAATCTTATCAACGAAGAGTCCGTTAAAGTGAAGAACAGGAGGATCAAAGGTACGTGGCTTGTTTTGTTAACTCCCAGCAACAAAGGACTAAATCTTCAGCACACCTTCACCAGTTATATGATGATGTTTGCGAAACACTACAATTTCTCGCCCAACATGGCCACTTTTATAGACAAGAAGGTAGGCCCTAAATGGATCACTAGAAGATTTCCTCCTTAGTCGAAAGAACAAGAAGCATAATCTCTTGATATCTGGGAATCCTCTCTTACTCCAAGATTGCTGGCCATAAGACTCAACCCCTCAAAACTTCGATTTACTCTTGTTAGTTACCAACCAAACCTCATCGCTCGACAATTTAACCTCATCCAAATCAAATCAAAACCACTCTTCCCCAAAAAAGGTTCCCTGATTCATTATAACATGATCCACGGTAAGGCAGAGTGTACCAAATTACTGGCTAAATACACTGACCTTACAGAGTTTCTTCCTATGGCTTTCAAACCATATTTTCTTTTCACCCAAGAATTCGGCACTCGGTGGAGAGAGTATTATACTGCATAATTTTTGATGTGGTTGCCTTCAATCTTCACCTAACTCGTGTCTTTGCTCTTGTGCAGGAAAAAACAAAGAAAGGTACTTCGACACATATTAAAGAGATCCAAGCATTCAAGAAATACTTTGAAACTACTTACAGGCCAGATGATCTTAGTCGAACCATTAGCAAAGCAACAGTCACATTAAAAGAAATTTTTTCAAAGAAGCTAGAGAATTTAAAGTTACCTTTGTACGTTAGACCTGATCATAGGTACAAGCCAGCTTTCAACTTATATCCTCCAAAATTCCCTTGGCTGCCAAGCACTGACTTTGGTGTGGATTTTAGCCCTCTATTTCCAAAATGGTTCGTCTGTGGGGATTTTGTGAAAATCCTTCGACAAGAATCACAAAAACGTGCTAAGCGAGTAGTTCCAACTAAGTATGCTCTAGACAATTTCAAATGCCACCTTCATATTGGCATAGAACACGTTCGCATGGAGTCTCCAATATATGAAGGTGTGGAATGGGAGGTTCTTCGACAACACTTCTCCTATTTATTTTTCTTTATTTATGTTATGTGCTTGACGTATGCTAAGTGTATTAATTTTCTTTGCAGTTGTAAGAATTCCAGCCAAGAGACCTACCTTCATTGAGAATGATGTCGTCGAAGAAGAAGGTGAAGACAACACCAAGAAAATAACAACAAAGGTAAACTCTATGATTATTTTCCTTATTATGTTTTACTTTCCCATTCTAACATCTAAAATGTATTATTTTTTGCAAGGAAGTCGAAGACCATCTCTGACACCAAAAAAGGGAAAGCTAAAAGAACCTGAGGTTCAAATAATTGAATCAGATGATGGGGGATATTTCTTCAGACCACTCAAAACAACCCAATAAAAAGAAGAAACAGACAAAAATTACTGATGCCGGTTTTCGACCTCAACAAAAAAAAAACTAAAGCTCATGTGAAGAAAATTTTCACTCCAAAAGTGGTCGAGACTGATGCTACCCCCAGTACCAAAAAATCAACCACCAAGAAAAACCCGGATCAAGTGGAAAGTGACAACTCCAGCCCTGGCACTGAGGGCTCTAAGGTACATAATCCTCTTCTTTGTTTTTGGATTTTATGATTGTCTTCGACTAACTTGCCTATGATCTTTCTCTTGATTTCTTCTTCTTAGGGTGCTAAAGAGATAAAGGGAAACCCCTTGTTAAACAAATCCTTCCTACCACCAGCAGTGATCCTTTTTACCATCCAACAAGTCCCCTTTCACAACACCAAACTTCTCCCAAGGATTCCACCAAAGAATCTATAAATAAAGTGAGTCAGCTGGCTGGTGAACATCAAAATAAATCACCACCCAAGATCACAACTGAGCTTTCACAGACCAACGACTCTGATCATGACAACATGCCACCAAGGGAAGAAGCCTTAATTGACGTCAAAGGAGACATAGAGATGCCATCTGCAAAAAAAGTTATCGAAGACAAGTCTGGAGATGAATCCCCAATCAATGTACAACAAGGCAGTGGTGGCAAAAAAGGTGAAGAGGAAGAGGGGGAAGAAGAAGATCGCTTCATGTTCGATTATGAAGAGGATATTATTATGGAAGATGAAGGAGAAGAAAAAGATGATAATGAGGAAGAGAAAGAGCAACAAGATGACCAACCAAAAGCTGACCTAAATTTTGATGCTTCGACTGAAACAACGACTATCAGCCTCTATCATGAGGAACTATAGTCCCTGAAGGTGAAAAATACCTTTTGAATATCTGAAGGCTATGATTAACACCAGGTAAAGTTGGAATGACAAAATCACTAGCACTTCGATAGCATCAGGTGGTCAATCTGCCAACAAACCTGGGGATGATTTGCTCCCCCAGATTAAAGAGAAGGTTTCAATGTTGACATGTTCCAACTTTTAGAGAAAGACACTTTAGCTTATTTTGAGATCAAGAATCTCTTAAAACGAGTCAATGTCTTAGAGGTTTCCCCAAAATTTGCAGATTCCATAATAGAGTTAGGCTCGTTTGTTGACCTTGTTGTTGTTGATCTCAACCGTCTAAAAGATATTTCGACTAAAATTCAGAACAAATCAGAGACCCAACTGGCTGAATAGGATGCATTCATTGAATCCACTACAAAGGTTGCAGAGTTGGAGAAGGGCTCTGAATGAAACAAGAAGGAAATTAAGACCCGTGACAAGAATGTCGAAGACTGGGAGAAACAAATCAAAGAACTGCAAACCAAAATCTCTCAGGCCAAGCAGCGCAAAGTCGAACTCCTAAAGTTTGATCATGAACAAGCAGCCAAAGAACTTCAAGTTGGTATGCACCATATAGAAAGAGCTCACAACTTAGAGAGGACATTGAAAGCTTCTCGACCAAGAAAACTATTTGTGAGCAAAGATTGACACTTTAAAGGTCGAAGTATGAGAAGAGGAAGAATTCTCTCCCCTTTTAATTTAATCGTTGATGAATTTTCCCTATTGTAATTTTAAGCCCCTCGTGGCATTTGATGTTATAACTAAGCCATTTTGGCAACTTTTATTTTGATCCTCATTTTGGCTTCGACTATCTTTGCATGAATTACTCCTTACTTATTTTCACTTCTTGAAGTACAGGCTTATATTTCTTTAAATATTTACCATTAACTTTCAAGATTCTTCTATCCTCATTTAACTCTTCGACTTCATATGCGCCATGGGAAAAGACTTTAATAATTTGAAAAGGATCTTCCCACTTTGGAAACCACTTACCCAAAGTTCTAACTTTTTAATACACGGGAAAGATTACTTTCCAAACTAGCTCTCCAGCTGAAAATAACTTAACTTTCACCTTTTTATTATATGACTTTTCTACTCTTTTCTTTTGCCTTTTTAATAATTCTAAAGCGTTCAGTCTTTCTTCATCCAAATCAACTAATTCTTCCAACATCATGTTCCAATAGAACTCAGATGGGATTTCATGTTGTCTATGAGTTCTAGTTGACTGCAAGTAGATTTCGACTGGTAACACTACATCATGACCATATGTTAGTCGAAAAGGTGTAGTATTTGTAGTGTCTTTAGGGGAGGTTCGATATCCCACAAAACTTGGTCCAATGTCTTATGCCAATTTCTTGGCTTATTCCCCACATGCTTCTTAATTAACCCAATCACTACCTTATTTTCTGCTTCGACTTGACCATTAGCCTGAGCATAATAAGGAGTGGAGGTCAAAAGTTTGAACCATATTTCATTAGCAAATTCTTGCATCTTTTGACCAGTAAAAACTGATCCCTGATTCGTTGTAATAATTTCTAGGATCCTAAACCTTTAAATAATATGTTTTTGGATGAATTCGATCACTGCATCTTGATCCTCATTTACAAATGGTATAACATCAATCCACTTAGTGAAATAGTTTATTCCCGCTAGAATGTATTTTTGATTCTTGGATGATGCTGGTCGAATTTTCCCCACTAAATCCAAAGCCCACCCTCTGAAGGGTCAAGGATTCATTATGGAATGTAATTCGCTGGCAGGAACATGTTGAATGCTTGCATGTATTTGGCATTATTGACATCCTTTGGCGAATTCAATACAATCTTTAAGCATGGTAGGCCAATACATACCCTGTCAATAACAACCATTTCATCTTATGTCCTACTTGATGTGCTCCACATGCCCCACTATAGACACTCGACAAAGCCAAGTATGCCTCGACTCACTAAGGAATTTGAGTAAGACACCTTTAGGCATTGTTTTGAATATTTCGTTCCCCATCAGAACATAACTTAATGCGCAATATTTAGCATTTCGTTCGACAGAAGCTGTTGGGTTTTACAAGTAGTCTACTATTGGCTTTCTCCAATATTCGTCTGTCAAACTATTTATAGCCAATATTTCAAAACTCTCTTCATCAGCATACCCTAGCCTCATTGTTTCCAAGTCCGTTGGGGATAGTTTAGTTGATGCAACTCTTCCTCTGACTTCGATTTCATCTTGTAATTTTTATTTCGAAATTTTGTATCATGAAGCAATCTGGACCAAGTCATTGGCCTCTTGATTCTCAAGTCGAGGTATGTGTCGAATACTTACCACTTTGAATCTTTGTAACAACCTATTGGCTATCACAAAGTACATGACAATATTTTCCTTAACACATTTATATTATTTTGTAATTTGCTTTATGACTAACTCTGAGTCAATCATTATTTCGACTCGAGTTGCCCTTAATTCCAACAAGATTTCAAGTCCAATGATTAAAGCTTCATACTCGATTTCGTTATTTGAACTAAGGCCTTCGACTTTGTACTTGAATTTTTTTGGAACTTTGTTAAGAGAAATAATTAAAACTCCCACTCCCGTTCCATTCTTATGACTAGAACCGCCGAAATACAAATTCCAAGGTTCCAACTCCGCATAGCTTAGGGAGGTTTCGACTATAAAGTGGTCGACAATAAATTCTATTACCACTTGTCCTTTAACATCCTTTATAGGCATATAAGTTAAAGAATATTCAGTCAAAGTCAATGCCCATTTGCCAATTCGACTATGCAAAATAAGTTTGGAAAGCATATGTTTAATAACATCGAAATGAGATGAGATATAAACTTCAACTGGATTTATATAATGCTTTAATTTTGCACAAGATAAGTATAGACAAAGACACAATTTTTTGACTATACTATATCTAGTTTCTGCATCATTCAAGACTCTACTAAGGCAATAAATGGCTCTTTCGACGCCATTTTCATCCTCTTGAACTAACTTGCTCCCTAAAGTCTTGTCAGACGCAGCTATGTACAATCTCATACTCCTACCTCTACAATGAGGCTCCAGGATTAAAGGGTGAGCAAGGTAGTCTTTAATCTTGTCGAAAGCTTCTTGTTATGCTTGCCCCCATTCGAAACCTTCTTGCTTGAGTTGAAGTAGATGTGAGAAGGCTTGAGTCTTGCCACTTAACTTAGAGATGAACCTCCTCATGAAATTGATCTTTCCTAGCAATGACTCTAATTCCTTATTTGTCGAAGGCACTTTGCCTCCACGATGGCCTTCTGCGTACAGAAAGCACACTTGAGAGGATTCATCTTGAGACCATGAATCCTCATTCTTTTAAATGATTTTCAAAGATGGTCTATATGACTTTTTCTTGAAACTGACTTAACCATAATGTCATTAATATAAATCTGCATGAACTTTCAATAAAGTCATGAAAAATAGAATTCATTTCACAATGATAAGTTGCCCCAGTGTTCTTTAGGCCAAAGGGCATTACTATCCATTTAAAAGTTCCTAAGGCTCCAAGGCATTGAAAGTATGTCTTCGACACGTTCTCCTCATTAATGAAATTTTGATTGTATCCAGAATACCCATCGAGCATACTTAAATACTCATGGCCTACGACATAATCGACTAACATTTCTGCCACAGGAATTGGATACTCATATTGTGGTTGCAGCATTTAAGTCTCTAAAATCTATGCATACCCTCAAAGAACCATTCTTCTTAATAGCTGGAACAATATTAGCAATCCATTCGACATACTTGGTCGTACGGATGAATTTGCATCGTAGAAGTCTTTCGGCCTCCTCTTTGATCTTTGAGAGAACTTCAGGTGCAAAACGCCTTGGAGTATGCTTAATGGGCTTCTTCCCAGGCTTTATTGGAAGCTTCAGTTTGACCAGATCTTTGCTCAAACTAGGAATTTCATCGTAATTCCATGGGAAGCTGTCTTTGAACTCCTTCTAAAGTTGAATTACTTCAACTCTGAGTTGTTGGTCAATATAGGCACTGATGTAGGTTGGCCTTTTTGTTGTCCCTTCTCCCAGGTTGATTTCTTCCAAAGGGTCTTGCGCCAACATATTAATGTTGTTTGCTAGCGGATCCTTTTTAAAACTCAAAGGCTCATCATCATAGATGGCATCTAGCCTTTGACTTTGCAATTCGACATGATCTCTGTCGAGTGGCTCTGTATCGAAGTCCTTCCCAGGGCCTTCAAAGTGCTTTTCGTCATTTTTGGCTTCGACAACCATGTATTTTACTTCGGCCTCTAGAGCCGCTTTCAATTTATTTTCAGCTATATAAGCTGAAATCTTTCTAAGTGTCAATGACTCAATCATTATCACTAAACTCGTTACCCCAACCAGTTGGTTGGATTCCAATTGTTCCAAATATGTAGTCTTCTTTGCTTACCACCTCCATGTCCCACTGAAAACCATGAGTGGGATATAGGTACAAGGAATAAAATGAATTATTTGTTGGTGTGAGGTCAAAACCTGTAGGGTTACAAGGCGCTATGTGGGATAAATTTTTGTCGAAGTGTTGCCCACTTACTTGACTGACCTCAACCATATAATAGCTTTGGTTCGCCTCTATGTTTTGGAAAATGCCATCACTTCTCCAGATGGAGATTCATTGGTGAAGTGATGATGGAATTTCACCTACTTCATGTATCCACTCTCGACCAGGGAGCATATTATAATTCGCCTTTGATGAAATTACTATGAACATTGTTGGCCTAGTGATTGTGCCAACAATCAGATCCATTTTGATGACTTACATGGTGGTGCCCACTTTCCCTTTGTAGTTTGAGAGGACCATGTTATGCAGTTTTGTGTCGGAGTCATTTTTCCCAATCTTTTTCAGCATGTAATGAGGCATTAGGTTTACAGCTGCCCCACCATCAACTAGTATCTTATTGATACCAACATTCTCTATTTTTCCTCTAATAAATAGAGACTTTAGGTGATTCTTCATGGCTTTGTCAAGCCTTTCAAAGGTATTATGCTCTTCGACGCGACCATTATTTAGAATATAATAACATACTGGCCTTTGACTGGCCACCTCTAATTCAACCTAATCTTCTGGGTCATCCATCTCTTTCACCCTATCATATTCTCTGGGCAGCATAGATACTACATTGTAGATGATGTCTAATGACGGTTCTGATCCTAAATTAAAATTGGTTGTCATCATATCGTTATCCGTAGCCATTTGGTCAGATTTTTCTTTTACTTCTTCCTTCTGGTCAGTAAACAACTTTCTCTCGACTGGCCTCTTTTCGACAGACTTGTTGTCTTTATTGCTATCTTTTTTAACTGGCATGTTGCTACTTGACTCAGCTATTTCTTTTTCCGCGGCCTCCCTCTCAAATTTTTGCCTTCTTTGTTGTCGTCTCCACTGAGACCTTGTCATAGGGTTTTCCCCTTATAGTTCTCTGAGCGCCATGATGATTGTTTGGAAGCTTGAAATTCTGTTCGGTACGCTATTGACGAACCTCTTTCAACTTCGAAATTATGCCACTTTTTTGGCCATGCTCCCTCTTCTCGACTGGCTTTACCCACTTGCCCTTAGGGGCATCGGCGGTGGGTTTGAATGTTGATGGCCTATTTCCATGTAAAATTGGTCCATGTTGATCTTGTCTCCTTGATGCTCCCTTCCTGTCGAAAGCGTCACAGTTGTTTGAATCCCTCCAATTGTTTTTGCTCCTTACCCGTTAAACTTCCTGTATGTTCTCCATAGCTTTCTTATCAAAGGCTGCGCTGCACCTGGGGCACACCATTACTTGAGAGTTCTTTTGTTGGTATCTATGGAGAACTCAAACAGATTCTCCTTTTTCTTTGGATATGCTACCTGTCGCTACTGCGAAAATCGGCGCCGGCTATGACAGAAGAGTCGCCACCGTGCGTTATTTATCCCACAAGAGGGAAATGAAACGCTCAGAGTAAACCTAACGCAAAGAGGGAAAGGAATGGTCATCGCAACCAAATCCTGGATTTGGGAGTCGGTTACGCGAGGGGAAGGTATTAGCACCCCTCACGTCCGTGGTACTCGATGGGATCCACGCTTGTTTTCTATCTAAGGGTGTGTTTATCTATCTACTCCACAGGTCTGGGTTAAAAAGAAAAGAAAATGACTCGGCAAAGTATCGCACTTTATGCCTACGTATTCCCGTCTGGAACGAGAAATCAGAGTCAACGTAGTTCGCCTACCCACGGGAAAGGAGGGGAAGGTTGCTCGCCAAGATATCGCATCTTGTACCTACGTACTTTCATACGACATGAAAGATCAGAGCAAACGTAGTTCGGGCTACGGAAGACACAAGCTTGTCTGACAGTTTTTTATCTCCTTAAGAAAGGGTTTTCCTGATTAAAGGTCCAAGAGGACAAAAACAGAGTTTGAATGTTTGTTTGAGCTTTTTACGAAAGAAATGTTTTTTAGTTTGTTTGCAACTTGTACTGCACTAAAGACTTGTGATCTGAGAGTGACTACATCGCATATCACCCTAAGGGTACCATACTAAGCAGCCAGATTACTGAAGAGTGACCCTCCAACAACCTTTTCTCAAATAGCTTAAGGCTCGTAGCATACAACACGCGTTGTCCTTATTACTGTGTTTTTGAAATGTTTTGAGATGAGAAGAGAAAGACCCTGAAAAACCTATGGTTGAAAGGGAAACTAACCTAATGTTATCATGCATGGGTCAAAACCTAATGTCTGTCATAATTTCCTCTTGCACGGAGGAAATCAGAGATCCTAGGGGATAAACAGCAAAAGACAGCAAGCAATTACAGTAAAATGCATGCAATGCAACAGTACCAGAGAGGCAAGAGAGAAAATAATAGGCAAGAGGAGACAAGCTCCACCTCAAACCTAGGGGTACTCCATACAAGAAAACAGACAATACAAAGAAAAATAAAAGACACAGAGGGGGGAGCCCAAGCAGCAGTACCAAACTCTTACAGCAAACAACAACAGCACCTTTAAACAGTAGAGTTGAAAAGACAGCAAAGGTTGACAACAAGACTTCATCTTCAAGCAAGCTTCTATCTTCAAGCCTCATCAATATTTAAGCTCCAACAAGCACACTCCAAGAGGAGGATTAAACATCAAGATCAAGTTATAATGTTAAGGAACTTAATGACAACCAAAGGAAATCACTAAGAACTCAACATTGCAAATGAAAAGCATCCTCAAAGTTCTACTTACTTGGGCATACCACTCATCCCTCCTAAGGAGAGATGGAGCTTCCCAAGAAGGACTTTATTTCATTGGCTGGAATAGAGGCAAACAATGCACTCTATGTTTGAAGAAATAATCAAAACTAGGTCTAAGGCACTTCCTAAAACCCTAATTTCCTAAGCTCCTAAGAAACTTCCACAAGAAGCAAAGCCTTCAACTCCAAGTTCCAATCTTCAATCCTAGGCATCTTCAATGAATTCAGAAGCTCCAACAAAAAGAACTCATGCTGAAACCCACTCCAAAGCAGCCAACCAAACCAAACAACCCAAAGTACTCAAGAGAGGAAACCACAAATACAAGCCACTTGCAAAATACAACTAAAATAGAAAATGAAATTGCAAAAATCTAATAAAATTCCTAGAGGAACATACATGTTTGAACAACCTAGTGTAAAAAGGTTGAAGCCTAAATCAACTTCTAAGTTATCTAAAAAATTCCTACATTGAAATAGGTCAAGGGAATCCACAAGTTTGGGAGGGTTCTAATCTCAACACCTAAAACAGAACCTAATATTGTTCTAAAAATCCACCAAAAATTCTAAGGTAACATACATGTCTACCCTAACATATACTAAAAAATCAAAGCCAAACTCATCACCAATTGGAAGAACTAAATTCAACAAAACAGGTAAGCAATTATGCAAAATTAAAAGAATTAAACAAAATAAGAAAAATCAAATTAAATTGAAAATGCATGAAAATGCAATCTAACAATTTCAGAAAATCACAAATTAAAAGAAGAGCATGAACATATTTTAAAAATATTTTTCTGATCAATAATGGAATAAAAATGAATTTTGGAAGCAATATGCAATTAAAATAAAAGGAAAATGAATAAAAAGATATTAAAATCAGAATTAAACGTGGATGGTTGGATCAGGAGACTAGTCAAGGGAATCAAAGATCAGGATCTTGCCAGCGCGTTTAATGAAACGCAGCGCTTTGGCTAGTCAAAGTCAGCCAAACGAGAATAAGTCATGGTCGTTGGATGTGAGGAAGAAGTCTTTGTTTGAACAAGATCTGATGGTCCAGAGATCATCTTCTCCAAAATTCCAGTTCGCCTGAGTGAGATTGAGGCTGGTGGCTGGTGGTGGCCGGAGAAGACTCCAGTTGTCTTCTCCGGCGAAGGTCTAGGTTCAGATCACCATAAATAACAAACTATACACCAAATCAACTCGGTTTTTCATGTACATTCCAGATCTATCATCAAAATGCTCTAATTCTCAACACATAATCAAACACGATTCAAGTTTCAGAAATAGCATTGTAATACCCCAAATTTTGCCCTAAGATTTGTCGTCGCATTTCATTGCATTTTTATTGCATTTAATCAATTACTAACAAATTTGTGTAGTCGTTTGACTTTTTGCAGGTAAATATCATATGGCATGCATTTTTTTTCTAAAAAGTAAAAATGGCACAATTGGCAGGAGGACATGTGTAAGGAGTTATGAGTGTGAGAGGTTGAGAGTTCGAATCTCACCTTTGTCACTTTTTTTGTTTTTTATTATTTTTACTCTAAATTTTTCTATCTTTCATTAAAAAAATAACAAAAATAGTTTTTTTATTATTATTTAATTATTATTTTCGTATTTTAATTAAATCATTTTTTAAAATATTATTTTTCTCACTTTTTTCTAAATTATTCATAAAAATATCCAAAAAATCATAAAATAAAAAATATTGAAAAAAATTTTGTTCTTTTTATAATATTTTTGATTTTAGGAATCAATAGGATTATTAGTTTTTATTTTAAGTTTATTTTAATTATTTTAAATTATTTAAATTTTATTTTTTCTTAACTAATTATTTAGTTTGGGCTTTAAAATGGGCTTTAGGGACATTATTGACAATTTGGTGTTAACCCTAATTTGTTCCCTATATATACATGTGTTGCCTTGTTGGAAAAAGGGGGGAGAATGAAAAAAACCTAAGAGGAGTGAGTGCCGTTTGCCGTTATTTAGTTTTCTTCTTCATCAATTACTATTGTTTCTTTTTCTTCATCGTTTACCGTTATTTCTTTTCCTTCATCTATTACTGTTGTTTCTTTTTCTTCATCTTTTACCGTTATTTCTTTTCCTTCATCTATTACTGTTGTTTCTTTTTCTTCATCTTTTACCGTTATTTCTTTTTCTTCATCTTTTACCGTTATTTCTTTTTCTTCATCTATTACCGTTATTTCTTTTTCTTTATCTATTACTGTTACGTTTATATATATATAATTTTTAAATTGTTAGAGTTTATATATATAAGATTAATTTTTGATCGAATTATGTCGATACGATGTTTGCACATTTGTGTGCATGACGCGTGACATTTGTGTTAGTTCGATCTGGTTGCGATGATCGCATTTTTGTGTGAGCAATAATACTATTTTTTGCTTAATTTCTTTTTCTTTGCGATAAATTTTGTTTCGTCCGATTTAGATCTGGTTGCGATGAGCGCATTTCTGCGTTAGCAACATTGTTGGGTTATTTGGCACATTTAAAATTCATTATTGCTTTATTATTATTATTATTATTATTATCATTATTTATTATTATTATCATTATTATCATTATTATTACCATTATTATTATTATTGTTATCATTAATTTATTAAAACTTGTTATAATATAAAAATCTGTTTTTTAAAATAAATAACATTAACATCTTTTCCAAATTAATATGAAAACCTATTATTTTTAAGAAAAACTTTTTTTTAGATAAATTTAAAATAATAACTAAAATCTTTTTTTAAAATAATAACTAGAACCGTTATTTATTTTATTTTATTATTGTTCAATTCAAACTTCATTATCATATTGTATCTGCTCCTCTCATGTAACCTCGCGAACTTAACAATCGCTCTTTAAATTCTGCCTTTAAATTTCTGCTTGCATGGTTTAAATTATGACATTATCTCTCTGTTTGCATGATTCAATTATCTCACGCGTTTACCATTATTTCTGTCACATTGCACACATCCGAAGGTTAGGTCTAACTGTTTGGCCGCCGCGCCAATAGTCCGTAAAACTTCACACATTCAATTTCAAATCCTCAAAACTACAAACTACAAACCCTAATTTTCACAAATGCCTCGCCGCAGGCAAAATTACAATTTTACCCCTAGCATTAGGTCAAAGAGTCGCCGCGCTCATTTTAGGGTTTCCCGCCGTGGAATCCCTAATTTAACCCTAATTACAACTTAACATTTCAACGTAGAGATTTGGAGTTTCTACACTCCACGTAAGCGTGTCCTTAAGACATGTTTATTCCCCTTGAGACCTTGACCACAGTCAAGAAGTCTCTAACCTCCCTTTTGAGGGGAACTACGATTACTCTGATTCCACTCCTGTAAGGATACGTAGGCATAAGATGCGATGTCTTGCCGAGTAAACTTAGAACTAACCCCTTATGTCTTTTTTCTCACTTTTATTCCTTTGTACATATACCTTAAGCAAATAAATAAAGCAAATAGTAAACATTTGGACAAAACGGTCCTGTAGAGTACTACAGAAGTTTAGGGTGCTAATACCTTCCCTAATCTTAACCAACCCCTGAACCCTAGATCTTTCCCCGCATTGTGTTTACGATGCAAAATATGTTTTCCCTCTTTTGACCTTTTCCTTCGGATAAATCAAAGAGCGGTTGTGAATTGAATTGCGATTCAAACTCATTGATAGTTTGTGATCCTATTTCCACCGCAACAGAAAATGGCGACTTCACTGGGGATCTTCTAAACTTTTGAGGGTTATCCCTAACTTGTTCATATTTATTACTATCTGTGTTATTATTCATTTGCATGTATATATTTGTACTTTGATTTTGGGGACTGTTCCTTGTGTTGTGAGATAAGTCCTACGCCCGGACTAGTGACATTATTATAGGATGGGGATATATTCGATGAGGCTTATCGGGAGTTGAATCCCGAATAAGTTGATTCGAGAATCACCGCTCAGTTGAGGCCTTTTCGAAAATGGTTCGGTTGATCGAGTATAATCGTGAAAACTTTTTCCATGGTCGATTGGAGTCTGTGATATTGAGGACCGTAGTACCTTAACACCACCTTGGCCTTATTTAGGACGTAGTGCGGGAGCTATGTGGGAGTAATCCTACAATGGTTGCCACGCGATACTACACTCAAAAGAGGTTCTCTTGAGAATATTATTAACCCCTGAGTCAGTCGGAAGGTTGATAATATCCGAAAGATGGGCTGATGACTTTGGGCACTTTTTAGAACCTTGTTCTGCAGGTACAACTAACCTATAGTACACTCCTTTTGGGGATGGGTAGACCTTAACTCCACTCACGTTCCTTTAACCTAGGACTTTGTGTGTTTTCATGCATTGCATTCATAAAACATCATATCGCATTAAGATTTCATGGAATTCAAACTCTATTTATGAATATTGCAGGATACCATGGATCACCATAGAAGGCATACTTTGAAATTTACTTTTAAGGGTTTTAATTTGGAAGTCCTAGAGAAGCTAAGGGATTTGGTTCAAGATCAAGAAAAGTTCCAAAACAGATACGGAAGGCTATTGTCTTTGTTGAAGGTTCAAGTAAACGAAGGACTTCTTGTGACTTTGCTACAGTTTTATGATCCAGATTATCACTGCTTCACCTTTCCAGATTATCAGCTTTTACCTACCTTAGAAGAGTACTCTCAGTTGGTGGGATTACCTATCTTGGATAAGTCTCCATTCCCTTTCTTGGAGGAAGACCCTAAAGAACGAGATATTGCTAAAGCCATTTGTCTGAAGATATCCGATGTCATAAACAATATGATCACTAAAGGGGGGACCTCCGGTTTTCTCAGGGATTTCCTAATTAAGAAGGCCCAATTTTATGCCGATCATAAATACATGTTTGCCTTTGAAACAATATTTGCTTTGCTTATTTATGGGTTGCTGCTTTTTCCTAGTTTTGAGGGGTTTGTGGACCTTAATGCAATCAAGACCTTCATGAGAAGAAATCCAGTTCCAACACTATTGGGTAATACTTATCATTCAGTACATCTTCGAAACTTTCATGGTGGAGGAATGATTACATGTTGTGTGCCATTACTATACAAGTGGTTTATTTCTCACTTACCCAAGTCCGGTCCGTTCTGGAGACCTAATCAAGAACGTTGGTCGCAAAAAGTTATGGCCTTAACTCACTCTGATATTGATTGGTATAATCGCATGTATGATGGGATATCGATCATTGATAGTTGTGGAAACTTCAACAATGTGCCTTTGCTCAGTTTCAATGGAGGAATTAGATACAATCCAGTCTTAGCTCGCCGACAGTTGGGATACCCCTTGAAGGAACCGCCTAAAAGTATTCATGTGGAGAAAATCTTTTTCAAAGACGACAAAAAGCTTCGAGATCAGATTCTATCTTCTTGGAATCATCTGCATAGGAAAGACAAAGAAAGTTTGGGAAGACCTAATTGTGTGTCCATGGAACCATACCTTCAATGGGTCCGAGGAAGAGCTATTGAGTTGAAGATGCCCTACTCTCGCCAAGATCCTTTACCTCAAAGAGAAGAATCTGTCCAGTATTTCATGAATGAAGTTGAGACTTTGAAGATCACTTTGAAGAGATCACAATGCGAAGCAGAATCATGGAAGAACAAATACCATGTGATGGTCAGCAAGTACGAAGAACTTTAAAAGCAGATTCAGTCGAAGAATGATGAGATACAATCCTGCAAGAAGAGAAGGCTCTACGAATATTTATTTTCCTCCGGATCTCCGACTGCTCACTGAAGTTGTGGAAGATGCTTCTCTAGGACTTTCTAGGTTCTTATTTAGCTATTTTGGTTGCAAGAATATTATTTGTAATTTGTCTTTAATAAATTAAAAGTTTCTTTGGTATTCCGCAATATTCGTAAATATTTGAATTCCATGAAATCTTCATTTGCATTCGCATTTTAGCATCATACTTTTGCATTGCATGTGTCTCCCGATTTCTCATACTCGGTTCTCTCACCTTCCAGTTTTGCCACCCTGAGTTCTTTGCATCAAATACGACCCTTCAAAAGGATGGAAGATCAAAACCAAGAGATCAACCGTGTCAGCCATGAACTCGAAGATCTTCGAGGAAGTGTAGGGCAGATTTTGGAAATGCTACGAGCTCTTAGTGTGAAGGTGGATGCTCAGTCTACTATTGTTTCTGAGACTACTAATACCGTTATGGAATCTCAACCAGCTGTTATTGTCGAGAATGTGCCTCCTCACGGTCTTCAATCCGGTTTGGTGCCTCCTAGTGCTCGACCAGTTCGACGAGCTACCCCTCCCAAGTGCAAAACTCCTAACTCCGACCATGGTAAAGGACCTGCACGTTCGAGGAACCGCAAAATGGCTACTCCTCAACCTTGGCAACATCAGCAGAGTTATGTTCAAGGCTATCCTCTCTCATATGTTCAACAACCCTATGTAGCTACTATTGCACCTCCTTTCGATCAGCAGTTTCCTACGTACCAGCCTGTGCAGTTAGCTCCGGTATATCAAACACCGACTCATCAACAACCTTCCGGTTGTCCGCCCTTGCAAGTTCCGGTCAATAGTCAACGAGTGCCCAACGCTCCTGTTCACCAGCAATCACAGGATCAGGTTCCTTATCCCCGTAAGAGTCAGTATAAGCCTTGTCCTCCAATTCCGATGGCTTTCACTGAGTTATACCCCCACTTGGTACAACAAGGTCTGATTACCACCCGTGCTTTGGGTCCTCCGTCTAATCCGTTACCTGCAGGTTACAACGCTGCCGCTCATTGTTTATTTCATGAGGGTGCGCCCGACCATAATCTAGAGAATTGCTATGCTCTTAAGAAAGTTGTCAGAAATTTGCTAGAAGCGAAGAAGTTGTCTTTTAGCGATGCTCAGATGAAGATCGAGACTCCTCTCGGAGTCCCTCACTTGTCGGGTTCGAATTTTGCAAAGCATGCTACTCCTGTGACGAATCAGCCGAATCCAGTAATTATTCAAAGGCCTAGCTCGCTTCATTTCAGTAACCCTCAAGATGATATGACTGGGATCAACAAAGAATCTGGGAAAGTTATTTTGAAGCAACGACTGAAAACTGTTGAAGATGTGACCGGCATAACTGGGGAAAGCCATGACGACTCACAGTGATCATGAACCAGACGTCCTTTCCATTGAGGCTCCGCCAAAGGAAACTGTTACGTTTGAATGCAAGATTTCATAAACATTTAGAAGGATTTTTCCGACAGTTCATTTATATGTATTTCTCTTTGATTAAGCATATTTAGCATGTACGAACTTGTTTATCTTCGATTAATTAATGCAACGCATATGTTTGTCTTGAATAAATCCATTCGTTTCACTCATTCAAAATATATTTTTCATAAATTATAATGCCAACTTTACCCGATCTCTTGTTCTGATGGAGAATTGGGAGGAGGATGACGAACCCAAAACGGCAGATTTCTTGTCGTATGCTTTCGATTGAAACCCGCTGATGATGTAAGGCATTGTTTCAAATCCCAAACACTGGAGATATAAGGATGTTAATCCCTAGTCAACCCTTTGAGCCTTCAAGTAGGAGTTTTTCTTTCTTTTTAAGAACCTTCATCCTAACCTGGGGCAGGGTAGGTTTCAGTTAAACCGATCGAGCGCTTAGACTCTTGAAAAGGAAGAGCAAACCTTCGAGAATTTATCCTTAGCATCTTAAGAAGTCCAATACAATGACTATCCCTCGGTTATCTAAGAAGTGGGGCAGTCGCGAGCCTTTCAAGAGATTTACACGACTTGTGCATAAAAGAATATTCAAAAAAATAAGAGCCCGCTAAGTCAAAACCTATGAAGGGGACTTAGGCAAAACTGGGGCATCCCGCTGGACTCCAAAGGCAAATCAAAAGATGTTGTCCAGGCAAAAGTTAGGGAATAAAAGCAAACAAGAGGGTACAATAAATAATCCCTAGTAAAGAACAAAATCGTGTGACCAATTGCCATTAGAAATAGGTGAGTGAATGCCATGTCCAAAGCCTTAATAAGTTCTCGACCATAGCAAATCCGCTTGAGATACGAGTGTTCGTATCTGATTAACTGAATTAGGATTGGAGAACATCACGAAGAAGGGGTGGGTACAAATATAACTTTGAGCCTTTATCCTTTTGTTTCTTAAACCGTGAACCGAGCCACGATACAACCTTTAAAAGACCTAATTGAAGTAGGACTTCGGTTGAAAGCATACTCGACAAGACCACGTTTCCTGACTCCTACGAGCTATGCTCAGAAAAAATTCATGTTGGCATTATAATTAAAACTTATATCCTGACTAGTGATTTCGGTCATAAGTTATCGCAATATCTTTTTTCAAAACAAAAATTCAGGACAAATATATGTGTACATTGACAAGCTCAGGATAGGCATTTCAGGCATGACAACTTTGCTTGATATCTTAGAGATTTACATATGAACATAACCCGTGGAACTTGAAGATCCTGCTGAACAGGGGCAGGCAGTTTCCCAATTCGCTTACCAACGCGAGTCTGACATTCTTAAGAGCTATTTCCCAAAGATTTCGTCGTAACACGATTAATTTGTGCCAGTTACGTCGAGACCTGACAAATCTCTCAAAGAGTTTGAGAACAATGGGGCAACCGGACTCGGTGTTCTCTATAAAATCCTCTTGAGATGACCCTACCTCGCAACGCAAGTATCCTGGGGCACCATGTTTTTAAAGGAAACAAATGGCGACTACTACAAGATCCTTCAAGATCAAAACTATGTGGTTTCACAACTTTTCCTCATACACCCAATGGATTTTACTCGCAGCGGCCTTCATTCCCCAATGAATCTCAGTGTTGCAACAGGCTCCTAAACTATTGCCTCTTCATAGTCCCCAGAGAGACTATAAGCTGACAACTTTTTCTTGGGTAACTCAAAAGTGTCCCTCAGGTTTTCTTCTCCCCATGTGAAGACGTGATACTGTACACCCAAGCAGATTACCTTCTCCCCAGAGAATTCAGAACTTTAAAACCAGATTTGGTTCTACCATTGATCTTTCTTACCCATGATTGACGTATTGGTTGCAGAGAACGCAGGGTATTTCCGTCGAGATGTTTATTTCATCTCTCGTCCCGTCTCTAGTCTGTTTCGTCAACATACGCAAGGGCATAAGCATCACATGCCTATTTCATTACATATTCATTACATATTCATTACATACTCATTACATACTCATTTCATAACATCCTGCATATTTACATACATAGACATCAACATACATTCATATTAACATATTCATTAACATACGCGTTAGCATGCATAGGTTCATTGTGTCTCTATCATTGGTCGTTACCGCCGAGTAACTGGGTTCGTCCATTCTCTTCAAATAGATTGTCAGCCCTAAGCATAAAATACATATGTGTTTCCAAGTTTCCCTACGAAGCTCGATCCTCGTGGATGACGGTTACTTCAGCTATCTTTCCTCGCCAGGATAAGATATCTACCCTTCGAGTTCATTCCCTCGATGGAGTCTTGATTACCAGTTTTCTTTCTAGCTCGATCCTAGATTGAATCTCAGTCTTGTCGGTCGTCGAGCCCAACCGGACGTGCATTTATTTTGCACCATCTAATGATTTTCACCATACCATGGCAGATACGCGACTGTTTTCGCCCGAGAAGTTTATCACTGTACCCGGACGTGCATTTATTTTGCACTATCTTTCAACTAATCCTTTACAGATGCACGCCAGTTCACGCCTGGAAAGTCTATCAGTACAACACTTTACAATCCTACATTGTTACAGCATCGGTATGATACATTTCTCGCCTGAGAAACCTATCGATATGACAACCTTACACAACACAATACACGCCTGTTCTCACCAGAGAAGCTTATCATCATCTGTTATCACCTCTACAAGCAGTTCTTACATGAGAGGCTTATTATTGCTACTCTTGCAAAATAAGCGACATCTCTCGCCTGAGAAGCCAATCCTATCTTCGTTATGACTCGCAGAAAATGGCCATCTCCATTGAGCAGTTGGGCTTCCATTTTACCTGTCGTCTTGAAGTATGGGAAGGTTTGAACCAAATCGTATTCAGGAGAGCACGATCTTGAAGTACGGGGAGGTTTGAGCGGAATCATATTCAGGAGAGCACGATCTTGAAGTATGAGGAAGTTCATTTACCCTTTAGTAAAAGGTTTGAGCGGAATCATATTCAGGAGAGCACGATTCTGAATTATGAAGAAGTTCATTTATCCTTTAGTAAAAGAAGGAGCGGAATCATATTCAGGAGAGCACGATCTTGAAGTATGAGGAAGTTCAGTTTACCCTTTTCATATTCAGGAGAGCACGATTCTGAAGTATGAAGAATTTCATTTACCCGAAGGAGCGGAGTCATATTCAGGAGAGCACGATCTTGAATTATGAGGATGTTCAGTTTACCCTTTTCATATTCAGGAGAGCACGATCTTGAAGTATGAAGAATTTCATTTACCCTTTTAAAAAAAAAAAGGAGCCGAATCATATTCAGGAGAGCACGATCTTGAACTATGAGGATGTTCAGTTTACCCTTTTCATATTCAGGAGAGCACGATCTTGAAGTATGAAGAAGTTCATTTATCCCTTTTAGAAGAATCAGAATCGTATTCCAGGCGCCGACCTTAAATATGAGAAGATTTATATATCAGATAAGCAGCAGCCTCTTTATTTGAGTGCTTATCCATTTTGGCATGTAAGTCCCTTCCGACGATGAGTGACAATTCTCTCTTGAGAAGCTTATCAGGGCACTTCCCATCAAAGTCCATTTATTTTGGCATACAGCCGGTTTTTACCCTGTATATATGATATGGATTTCTGAAAAGTCCATCCGATCCCATCACGAAGGATAGTTTATAGAAGCTTGGATGTTATTCTTTGCTCAATGCTCCATCGTTCTGTAATCGATCTTGCAACCGTGTAGATCCAGTTATTATGATACATTCCCAAGTGGAGGTCATCTCATAGGTGCCATCTCCATTTAAGGATCTTATTCTAAAAGTCCATTTATTTTGGCATACAGCCGGTTCTTTTTTACCCTGTATATTTGCTACGGATTCCCGAAAAGTCCGTTTGATCCTGTCACGAGAGATAGTTTACAGAAGCTTGGATGTTATTCTTTGCTCAATGCTCCAGCATTCTGTAATCGATCTTGCAGTCGTACATGATCCAGTTTTACTTTTAGATTCCCCAGTGGAGGCCGTCTCATAGGTGCCATCTCCATTTGAGAATCTCGTTCCCGGTCTAAAAATGATAATTGGTTGTGTTCGCACCAGCTGACCATCATTTTAGAATTCCCCAGTGTTGTACTGTGTCCCAGCGCGTCGTTTTCCCCAGTGTGTTCTTCTCGTAGCGTCTGTCCCTGTGTCGTCGTATTCGTCAGCATTTTCGCACTCATCATTCCAGCATACACATCATATCATATTCATGGCATTGTCTGCATTAGTCTTGTTTGGTCCATAACATTGCATATCGCCACATATAAGGGCAAAATTTTCGGTTATCTATATTTAAATCCCTCCACCATGATTCCTCGAGTCTCCTCCACTCGAATCACCCGGTGAAGTTATTTAAATAGGGGCAACTGTAATACCCCAAATTTTGCCCTAAGATTTGTCGTCGCATTTCATTGCATTTTTATTGCATTTAATCAATTACTAACAAATTTGTGTAGTCGTTTGACTTTTTGCAGGTAAATATCATATGGCATGCATTTTTTTTCTAAAAAGTAAAAATGGCACAATTGGCAGGAGGACATGTGTAAGGAGTTATGAGTGTGAGAGGTTGAGAGTTCGAATCTCACCTTTGTCACTTTTTTTGTTTTTTATTATTTTTACTCTAAATTTTTCTATCTTTCATTAAAAAAATAACAAAAATAGTTTTTTTATTATTATTTAATTATTATTTTCGTATTTTAATTAAATCATTTTTTAAAATATTATTTTTCTCACTTTTTTCTAAATTATTCATAAAAATATCCAAAAAATCATAAAATAAAAAATATTGAAAAAAATTTTGTTCTTTTTATAATATTTTTGATTTTAGGAATCAATAGGATTATTAGTTTTTATTTTAAGTTTATTTTAATTATTTTAAATTATTTAAATTTTATTTTTTCTTAACTAATTATTTAGTTTGGGCTTTAAAATGGGCTTTAGGGACATTATTGACAATTTGGTGTTAACCCTAATTTGTTCCCTATATATACATGTGTTGCCTTGTTGGAAAAAGGGGGGAGAATGAAAAAAACCTAAGAGGAGTGAGTGCCGTTTGCCGTTATTTAGTTTTCTTCTTCATCAATTACTATTGTTTCTTTTTCTTCATCGTTTACCGTTATTTCTTTTCCTTCATCTATTACTGTTGTTTCTTTTTCTTCATCTTTTACCGTTATTTCTTTTCCTTCATCTATTACTGTTGTTTCTTTTTCTTCATCTTTTACCGTTATTTCTTTTTCTTCATCTTTTACCGTTATTTCTTTTTCTTCATCTATTACTGTTATTTCTTTTTCTTTATCTATTACTGTTACGTTTATATATATATATATATATATAATTTTTAAATTGTTAGAGTTTATATATATAAGATTAATTTTTGATCGAATTATGTCGATACGATGTTTGCACATTTGTGTGCATGACGCGTGACATTTGTGTTAGTTCGATCTGGTTGCGATGATCGCATTTTTGTGTGAGCAATAATACTATTTTTTGCTTAATTTCTTTTTCTTTGCGATAAATTTTGTTTCGTCCGATTTAGATCTGGTTGCGATGAGCGCATTTCTGCGTTAGCAACATTGTTGGGTTATTTGGCACATTTAAAATTCATTATTGCTTTATTATTATTATTATTATTATTATTATTATTATTATTATTATTATTATTATTATTATTAGTATTATTATTATCATTATTTATTATTATTATCATTATTATCATTATTATTACCATTATTATTATTATTGTTATCATTAATTTATTAAAACTTGTTATAATATAAAAATCTGTTTTTTAAAATAAATAACATTAACATCTTTTCCAAATTAATATGAAAACCTATTATTTTTAAGAAAAACTTTTTTTTAGATAAATTTAAAATAATAACTAAAATCTTTTTTTAAAATAATAACTAGAACCGTTATTTATTTTATTTTATTATTGTTCAATTCAAACTTCATTATCATATTGTATCTGCTCCTCTCATGTAACCTCGCGAACTTAACAATCGCTCTTTAAATTCTGCCTTTAAATTTCTGCTTGCATGGTTTAAATTATGACATTATCTCTCTGTTTGCATGATTCAATTATCTCACGCGTTTACCATTATTTCTGTCACATTGCACACATCCGAAGGTTAGGTCTACCTGTTTGGCCGCCGCGCCAATAGTCCGTAAAACTTCACACATTCAATTTCAAATCCTCAAAACTACAAACTACAAACCCTAATTTTCAAAAATGCCTCGCTGCAGGCAAAATTACAATTTTACCCCTAACATTAGGTCAAAGAGCCGCCGCGCTCATTTTAGGGTTTCCCGCCGTGGAATCCCTAATTTAACCCTAATTACAACTTAACATTTCAACGTAGAGATTTGGAGTTTCTACACTCCACGTAAGCGTGTCCTTAAGACATGTTTATTCCCCTTGAGACCTTGACCACAGTCAAGAAGTCTCTAACCTCCCTTTTGAGGGGAACTACGATTACTCTGATTCCACTCCCGTAAGGATACGTAGGCATAAGATGCGATGTCTTGCCGAGTAAACTTAGAACTAACCCCTTATGTCTTTTTTCTCACTTTTATTCCTCTGTACATATACCTTAAGCAAATAAATAAAGCAAATAGTAAACATTTGGACAAAACGGTCCTGTAGAGTACTACAGAAGTTTGGGGTGCTAATACCTTCCCTAATCTTAACCAACCCCCGAACCCTAGATCTTTCCCCGCATTGTGTTTACGATGCAAAATAGGTTTTCCCTCTTTTGACCTTTTCCTTCGGATAAATCAAAGAGCGGTTGTGAATTGAATTGCGATTCAAACTCATTGATAGTTTGTGATCCTATTTCCACCGCAACAAGCATCATCAACAACTCTCACTAAACTCAAAATTAATGGTATAGATCTCTTTATCTTGTTGCATACATTAACCTGATCTAAACAACTAGCATTAACTCCTCATGAATCAAGAGATTCAGGTCCAAACAGATCTTACATGTCATCTTCAATCATCACCAATTGAGTCCAAATCAAGGCTAAAACGATCTATGTCATGTCTAGATCCTAACCACAAGTTCAAAACTAACTGAATCATGCTAAATCATGCTGAATTTTGAGAGATGCAAACCTGGTATAGATCTTGAAACAGAGGTACTTAGAGCTCGTGGCTTGCTTCCAAATGCTCCAGATAGCTTCAATGATCCACAAGGAAGATATTGCACACTTCAATTTTGCTTGAATTGGCTCCAAACTCAGAATTCGATTTCAAGTTGCAGCTGAGAAAATTCACTTGCTCTTGCTTGCTCTGGCGTGAAATGATGCTCAAAATTGATCTGAACTCACTCTAATGAATATATAGAATCATTTCATGGGCTTTTGGATCCAAATTGAAGCCCAAAACAGTGGTTTGCATTTTCTAGTTTTTTCATCCAAAGGCAATGTATCAGTCGTGTATTGCAAGCTTTTCATTGGTTCTAGAAGGTTCTCACACCTTGCACATGTCATTTAGAATGAGTTTGAATGGAGAAATTGGCCTGAATTGCCTTGTGCATTGATTTTGCATATGTAACTTACAAGTGAAGTAACCATATGCTATCTCTCAAAACTTGAACTAAACTCAAAATTCTGTTAAAACCAAAGTTCTTAGAATGCAATTTCCAATCAGAAAATGTACTTATTTGCTTGGTTTTGGTCTTATAACACAAAATCCCATTTTCCCCTCCTTTCCATCTTTGAATTTTCTTCATTTTCAAGCCATTTCAAGTGACTTTTTGATATGAGCCAAACCAAACCCTCATGACCGCTTGGTCGCAATCAAAACATCATTTTAAGCAAGTTCCATGTTGAACAAATTTCCATTTGAAGCTTGCAAGTTGGAGATATGGACCTATGATTGAAAATGACCTATAATCTCACTTTCCCAAAATACCCCTGACTTGTAAACCTCATAACTTGAGTTCTACAAATAAGATGGAGGATTTTATAGTACAATTTAGAAATCTAAGATCATGAGGAACAAATTTCATGATGACCAAAAGTTCAGGTGAAACCTCCTTCTAGGTCAAAAATAGCTTTGAAGTCAGATGATTTTCACAGACAAATTTCAGAAGCATCTGAGGACTTGTAACTTGTCTGGACTATAACTTGAGTTCTATAAATCCAATGGAGGACTTCTAGTACTCAAATTAAAGGTATTTAGATGCTCTACAAGTTTCATGTTGGGCAAAGATCCATTTGAAACTTTTATCTTGACTTATGTGGCCTTGAAGTTAGGCACTAAACAGGGTAATTTGCACTGAAACCCTAATTTAGCAACTTCCCACATTCTTGATTCTTCTTGATTTGATCTTGGCACAACACCACAAATTTATTATAACATCATTTCATGAACTCCATGACCTAAAAGTAGGCTTGAATGCTCTTCAATTGTCCAGTTGACCTAGGATTAACCCAGATGAAACCCTAATTGCTTGCACCTCAACTGTGGCTCTTGCATTTGACACAATGACTTGATTTAACTCCAACATGGCTCTCTAGGCACCCCATGAGCTCTATACACATCTCATATTCACACCTCATGCTTCACATCCTATTAATGGTCCTCAATTGATCAAGACCTCCCACCACCTCCTGATGACTTGGATGACCTCTCAAGCTTGGATGAGATTTCTTGCTAGGCTTCTCTTGATAATAATCACACTTGATCCCCTGTTGGATAAATGATATGCCATGATATGAAAATGATAGAACTATGCAAATGATAATGCAATGAAACATAAACCAGGTAAAATATGTTGAGCAAATTTTGGGGTGCAACAGCTGCCCCTATTCAAACGGCTTGGACCCGGTTGGGTGAAGAGCGAACGACCTTCAAACAAACGAGGTAAAAGACGGTTGAATACCAAGGAACCCGGAAATTTGCCAACTGCAGACACGAACTACAAAAACTGCTTGGGGAACAACATCCATTGTGCTGAACCCAATTGTTACGGCAACAACTGATCAATCTTCTAATAAAACTTTTGATTTCAACATTAACTCCCTATGTGACGCCACAGGCATCGAATTAACTTTACGAGAAACAATTCTGTCCATAACGGGACTAAACTTCGTCAACACGAGGAAGGACTCCATCAACATGGGTACAATTCCGTCTATAATTGGAATAACGATCTCTGTCAGTCACAGGTAACAACTCCACTGGGGATAATCCATCGATTACGGATAATAATTCCGTCCACACGGGTAGCAATCACTGTCAACACAGGTGCAAATCACTGTCAATCACAGGTAACAATCTCTATCAACACAGGCGCGATCTCTGTCCATTACAGGTAACAGTTCTTTCTGACGCTTTTACTGGGGAAACAACTCTGCCAACAACACAGGGAAATAACTTTGGCGACTTCCACTGAGGAAAATAGTTTTATCAACCAATAAGAAATAACTCTGCCAATAATACAGGAAAATAACTCCGTCACCACTACGGGAAATAACTCTGTCCGATACAGGAAGATAACTCTGCCAAACACAGGAAATAACTCTGTCCGATACAGGAAAATAACTCTGCCAAACACAGGAAATAACTCTGTCCGATACAGGAAAGTAACTCCGTCACCACTATGGAAAATAACTCTGCCAAATACAAGAAAATAACTCCGTCACCACTACGGGAAATAACTCTGCCAACTACAGAAAAATAACTCCGTCATCATTACGGGAAATAACTCTGCCAACTACAGGAAAATAACTCCGTCATCATTACGGGAAATAACTCTGCCAACTACAGGAAAATAACTCCGTCATCATTACGGGAAATAACTCTGCCAAACACAGGAAAATAACTCCGCCACCACTACGGGAAAATAACTCTGAATACAGCTTCTCTGCCTATCTTTGCAGTAGCTAACTCCCTCAATCAAATGGGTAACAAAATACTGGTCCAATCTTCAAACTTTTAGCGCGGAAATGGCAGCAAATCTGAGAAGGACTCTAACGGGGATTTTCTAAACCCAAACTGCCAGACACCTATTTCGACATAGGCGGCAACTTTCAAAAATTGGTTCACGAAATCTTGATACTATCATAACAACAATTTTGAAGAAATACTCCGCTAGAAGGGTAAGAGAAAGCAACTCTGTGGGGGATAATGACAAAACGAACATTATCATTACATGTCTCATGCCGAGACCTTGCTTATCTGGTAATTAGTCTGAGCAAGAGCTCCCTCCACTTGCAGGGGAAAACAACACTTGAAAACAAAAGGTTAACCAACCTGGCTTATGTTTCAAAATGCGTATGTTTGACAATGGCGTAATGCTCCATTCGACATGGAAATGCTACGCGTTTGGGTAGATGCAAATATGATGATATATGCAAATGCTAATGCAGGCTCAAACTGCTGAGAAACACCCGGATATAAAATGCCAAGAACAAAGCCAACTCCGCTAGGAATGAACGGGTATCACAAAGTATTCCGGCAAAATAAATGCCAGAAACAACAACCAACTCTGCTGGGGAGAGATCAGACATTTGGGCAGAAAACAAAAACCCTGCTGGGGAAAGATGCGACCCTTCTGGTTGGGAAGAACTACACTGTCGGGACACAGTCTACAAACTCAGAGCTACAAACTCTGCTGAGGACAATCATCCTGACGAAAGAATGATGACCTGCGGGGAAAGGGAATAACCATCCTCTAGGGAGGCGTCCTCTGCCGGGGATATTGATTTTGACCTGCTGGGGATATCCTATGGACCACTTCCATGAGGATACTCTTCAGGCGACATTCCTGGTGATACTCTCTCGGGAGGACAATTCCGCATCTGGTAAGAATAAGCGCTGTCTCCACTCTCTGGGGATAAGATACAACTTGCTAAGGAACGACATCAACTGAAGTCAAGCCCTACGTCAAGAGACTTTGGCTGGGGATATTGAATTCCTGACCATTTGCTTCAAAGGTAAGGACCCTTCAAAACACAAACGAGACAAAACAAATCTACACAACAAAATATATCCGAGTTAATATCCGTGACGTTTATTTAGTCAATTCGAAGTTTTAGCAATTATTGGCAAGGGCCAGCAAGTTTATGCAAGTGCAAGTTCATCAAAAACATCGGCGTTTTTCACAAACAAAACAGTAAAGAACAAGCATCAAGTACTGAATAACATGTTTTATTGAATGGGCCTGTAAATAGGCAAAGCTTTGTACACTGATGTAACTCCTGAAAAGAGGAAGTTACGCACAAGCAAAATACAACATATGCACAAGAAGCACAAAGAAAGATACAAAATAAATTTGATATACATATCGGCAACGTGGTACAGACAAACACCATGAGTTGATTCTCCTATGACTCGCCCAACTCTGGCGCTTTCCCAGTACTCGATCTTTGGAAGAGATTGTTTTAGATGAACGACCCTCAGGTATTCCCAAACCACCAAGCAATGTAGTATCAAACTCGGACCGCATTCATTTGCTTTTTCAATCCCCAACTTATGCGTGAATCACCCTTTGCGGGTTTTCAATTCACCGGGATACCCTTTTTTGCCGAAGTTGCCCTTTTCAGATTTTCAACTTCGCGGGTGTACATTTTTTCAATTTTATCCCTAACTTTTGCCCGAACCTTTTATTCCTTTTTTATGGTTCGCCGGGATGCCCCATTTTTTCCTGGACTCTCTTTTTTCTGTCCAGCGGGTCACTTTAAGCAAAGTATTTTTTAACTGCATCCGAATTCACAGGAGACGTAAAGTCCTCACCATCCATGGTGGATAACAACAAGGCTCCTCCAGAGAAAACCTTTCTGACGACATATGGACCCTTGTAATTGGGAGTCCATTTGCCCCTGTGATCTGATTATGGTGGGAGGATCTTTTTCAACACAAGATCGCCCGTCTGAAAGCTTCGAGGGCACACCTTTTTATCGTAAGCTTTCTTCATCCGGCTTTGGTACAGCTGACCATATACTAGAGAAGCCAGTCTCTTTTCATCCATTAAATTGAGCTGGTTCAGTCTATCTTTTACCCATTCTGCCTCATCAAGTTGGACATCACGGAGAACCCTCAAAGAAGGAATCTCAACCTCCAATGGTAACACTGCCTCCATACCATATACCAATGAAAAAGGAGTTGCCCCGGTTAATGTGCGTACCGTCGTACGATAACCGTGCAAAGCGAAAGGCAACATATCATTCCAGTCCTTGTAAGTCACAACCATCTTCTGAACAATCTTCTTTATGTTCTTATTGGCCGCTTCGACAGCGCCATTCATCTTGGGCCGATAAGGAGAAGAGTTGTGATGCTCGATCTTGAAATTCTGACACAGCATTTTCATCATCTTGTTATTCAAGTTTGAACCGTTGTCGGTGATAATCCGCTCTGGGATTCCATATCTGTAGATAATATCTCTTTTGATAAATCTGGCTACCACTTGTTTGGTGACATTAGCATATGACGCTGCTTCCACCCATTTGGTGAAGTAATCAATAGCTACCAAAATGAACCGGTGTCCGTTTGATGTCGTGGGCTCAATCTTGCCAATCATATCAATTCCCCACATCGAGAAAGGTCACGGTGATGACATAACATTCAGAGGGCTCGGAGGCACATGAATTTTGTCTGCATAAATTTGACATTTATGACACCGCTTCGCAAACTTGAAACAATCTGTTTCCATCGTTAGCCAATAGTAACCTGCCCGTAACAGTTTTCTCGTCATTGCATGTCCACCAGCATGCGTACCAAATGTACCTTCATGGATCTCTTCCATGAGCAACTTAGCCTCTTTCTCGTCCACACATCGTAACAACACCAAGTCGTGGTTTCTCTTGTACAGGACGCCATCCGGATTCAAATAGAAATTGCCAGCCAATCTCCTAAGAGTCTTCTGATCTCGACTGGACTCCCCAGCCGGATACTCTTGGTTCTTCAGGAAATTCTGGATATCGAAATACCATGGTTTTCCATCGGATGTTTCCTCAATGGCGAATATGAAGGCGGGCCTATCAAGGCGGGAGATAACAATCCTGGGAGCTTCATTCCAGAAGTTAACTTTATACATTGAAGACAATGTCGCGAGAGCGTCGGCCATCTGATTTTCTGCTCGTGGCACGTGATGCAATTCTACTTTGTCAAAGAAAGTCAGCAATCTCCTTGCATAATTCATATAGGGTATCAGATTGGGCTGTCGCGTTTCCCATTCTCCTTTAATCTGGTTGACCACTAGAGCAGAGTCTCCGTATACATCAAGATTTTTGATTCTCAAATCAATAGCCTCCTCAAGACCCATGATGCACGCCTCATATTCCGCCTCATTGTTTGGTAACTGGAAAGGTCAATCTGGCAGTAAAGGGAATGCGCGTCCCTTGAGGAGTAGTAATAATTACCCCTATTCCACTACCATAGGAGTTAACAGCGCCATCAAATATCAACTGCCATTTGGAACCCAACTCTGGACCTTCATCCGGCACGACTCATCACAATCTTTCATTTTCAAGTACATGATATCCTCGTCAGGAAAATCAAACCTCATTGGTTGATAATCTTCAATTGGCTGCTCCGCTAGGTATTCTGACAGAACACTACCTTTGATAGCCTTTTGAGAAACATATTGAATAACATATTCTGTCAGCACCATCTGCCATCGAGCAATCCTCCCCGAGAGTGCTTGCTTTTCAAATATGTATTTGATCGGATCCATCTTTGAAATTAGCATGGTTGTATGGTTTAACATGTATTGTCTCAAACGTTTGGCAGCCCAGGCTAGCGCACAACACGTTTTTTCGAGCATTGAGTAACGGGATTCACAATCTGTGAACTTTTTACTCAAGTAGTAAATTGCATGCTCTTTACGTCCAGTCTCGTCATGCTGACCGAGAACACAACCCATACTTTCCTCAAGAACCGTCAAATACATAATCAATGGTCTCCCGGCTACTAGGGGTATCAATATTGGAGGTTCCTACAAATATTCTTTTATTTTGCCAAACGCCCTTTGAAAATCTTCATTCCAGGTCACAACTTGATTCTTTTTCAACAATTTGAATAACGGCTCGCATGTAGCGGTTAGGTGAGATTTGAACCGAGCAATGTAGTTCAACCTCCCTAAAAAGCCACGAACCTCTTTTTCTGTTTTCGGAGTTGGCATTTCTTGTATTGCTTTTATCTTAGCAGGATCAACCTCAATTCCTTTTTCGCTCACAATAAACCCCAATAGTTTACCGGATCTCACCCCGAAGGTGCACTTGTTAGGATTCAGCCTCAGCCTGAATTTCCTAAGCCTCTTGAACAATTTCAGCAGATTAACCAAATGCTCTTCCTCCGTCTGGGATTTGGCAATCATATCGTCAACATAAACCTCGATCTCTTTATGCATCATGTCATGAAAGAGCATCGTCATAGCACGTTGATATGTTGCCCCAACGTTCTTCAAATCAAAGGGCATCACTTTGTAGCAAAATGTTCCCCAGGGGGTAATGAATGTTGTTTTCTCCATGTCTTCTGGAGCCATTCTTATCTGATTGTATCCCGTGCTTCCATGAAGGAGAACACAGAGAATTGAGTAGTGTTATCGACCAGCACATCGATATGAGGAAGCGGAAAATCGTCCTTTGGGCTCGCCCTATTCAAATCACGATAGTCTACACACATCCGCACCTTACCATCTTTCTTTGGTACCGGTACTATATTGGCGACCCATGAGGGATAAGTTGTAACAACAAGGAACCCAACATCCCACTGTTTTTGAACTTCCTCCTTAATCTTCACAGACATATCTGGTCTGGTTCTTCTGAGTTTCTGCTTAACAGGCAGACATTCTTCTCGCAATGGCAGACGATGAACAACCATGTCAGTATCCAATCCTGGCATATCCTCATACGACCAAGCAAAGATATCACTGTACTATTGCAACATCTCAATCACACCTTGCTTGATGTCGCTTTGCAATGCAGCCCCTATCCGGATGTTCCTGACAACTCCCTCGGACCCCACGTTGATAATCTCAATCTCTTCCTGATGAGGCAGAATGATTCTTTCTTCCTGTTTCAATAGTCAAGTCAACTCCTCTGGCAAGTCGCTATCCTCAACAATCTCTTCCTTAGCTTGAAATACCGGGTGCTCGAAGTCAAAGTGAGTCATAGGAAGTTCGTGTTCGATGTCATCTGAAATATGAATCCTGCAAAGGAAATGGTTAAATGCTTCAAATGAGTGCAAACAAAGCTCATAACCACGTTGCCATTTATTGTTAAAATAAAAATAGGAAAAACAGGGAACACAAGATTTGCATGAGAAAAACACCTTTATTCAATGATTAAACAGTGCATACACATAAGCATGTGGCCCTAAAACAAAATCACTTTGCCCCGGGTAGGACACAGGATTATACAATAATCAAGAAAACAAATCATTACTGTTTTGTAGTCACTGGGACAATTTCCCGGATGGACCAGTTGCAGAGACTTTGTCCTGGCACGCTAGGCTTGATCCACACGTCCATGTTGCAATCACTATCTCCGTCTTCAGAGTCGGGAACAACATTAACCGTCTCAAAGCAGACTCCCTTTGGAGTAATCACCACCGGTCCTTTGAACTTGGGTGCTTTCTGTGAAGAAGATGCTGATGTTGGGCGATACCCTAGTCCAAACTTGTCCATCTTGACAGGAATTTCCAGCACTTGACCCCAACCCTTGGTCTCACCAGTCTGAAACAACGCTTGAGCGTCTTTGTACGAAGCCACAACAACCTCTGGCACTTTGCTGGGAACACTGGACTTGTCTTTGATTTGCAACCCTTCGAAGGCTTGGCAGGGCGTTTCGTGGATTTCTCCATCCACTTCAACGTACTTGAATGACGAGAGATGACTGACCAAGATGTCCTCTTCCCCACAAATAGTAACGATGCCACCATCGGCTTCAAACTTAAGCTTCTGATGCAGCGTGGACGTCACAACCCCTGCAGAGTGTATCCATGGACGCCCAAGTAAACAGCTATAAGCTAGATGAATATCCATGATATAAAATTCAGTGTCAAATATTTTCGGCCCGGCCTGCAACGACAATGTTATCGATCCAAACACCGACCTTCTCGTTCCATCAAACGCCCTCACAACCAAATCACTTGGCGTGCAAATAATTCCCCGGATATCTAACTTCATCATAGCCTTCTTAGGCAATACATTCAGAGATGATCCAGTATCCACAAGAACGTGTGACATTACGGTGCCCCGACATTCCACCGATATGTGCAAAGCCATATTATGCTCTCGGCCTCTGGGTGTTAGATCAAAGTCAGTGAAACCCAAACTATGTCCAGCATTGACATGCGCCAGTACCCCCTCTAGCTGGTTGACAGAAACCTCCTGAGGTACAAATGACGTGTCCAATATTTTCAACAAAGCATTTCGGTGAGCCTCGGAACAAAGCAGCAAAGATAGGATTGAAATTTTTGAGGGTGTCTGTTGTAAGTGCTCAACAATCTTATAATCGCTCTTGCGAATAAGCCTCATGAACTCTTCTACGTCCTTGAGCGACGTGTCTTTCTCTTTCAACTGGGATGGTCCACTTTCATTCACCTTGGCCTTGCCTTTAGCAATCCTTTCTACTTCAACTTCAGGTGCGGTGAAGATTCTGCCACTACGGGTCATGCCTCCCATTCCAACAACATTATCAACTGCCCCTGCCGGCCGGCTATTCACCTCAATCTTTTCTCCATTACAGTATGCTTCTAACCCATATGTCCATGGAACAACTTTTGTACTCTCAAAAGGAACGGGTCCTGCTTTTGTTATTATGATAGTCGGTTGCTTGGTGGGTGCCGATATTGTAATAGTCTTCCTTGGGATCGTAACCGTTGCAATCTCATCCTGCTTTTCAAATAATGCTTCAACAGGCTTCTCGACAGCAGTTCGATCAAATTGCAAAATCTCCTCATCTATCATGGATTGGATACCTTTTTTCAAATCAACGCAACCCTCTGGTTGGGTCCAACAATCCAGACAATATTCGTCACATCCGAGGAATACACCCCCTTTCAACAATCTTCTTTTAACACAACTCAACGGTGTCTTTAATTCATTCACATCCATAACCAAGTTCAAATTCTCTTCCGTTAGGATAGCATTCGCTCCATGATTCGGCATGGGTTGTTGTACAACATTAGGACCATCCTGACCAAAGTTAATGGCCTTACTATCAAGCAAATCTTGAACCTTATGTTTGAAAGCATGGCAACCTTCAATATCATGTCCGGGCGCCCCGGAATGAAAATCACAATGTTTACCAGCGTCAAACCCAAATGGAGGAGTGCCCATAAATGGGGCCATCGTTCTCTTTTCAACCAAATTCAAACCCAACAGCGTTTGAAGCAGTTCGGCATAAGTTGAAGGAGGTTCGATAGCCCACAAAACTTGGTCCAATGTCTTTTGCCAATTTCTTGGCTTATTCCCCACATGCTTCTTAATTAACCCAATCACTACCTTATTTTCTGCTTCGACTTGACCATTAGCCTGAGCATAATAAGGAGTGGAGGTCAAAAGTTTGAACCATATTTCATTAGCAAATTCTTGCATATTTTGACCAGTAAAAACTGATCCCTGATTCGTTGTAATAGTTTCTAGGATCCTAAACCTTTAAATAATATGTTTTTGGATGAATTCGATCACTACATCTTGATCCTCATTTACCAATGGTATAACATCAATCCACTTAGTGAAATAGTTTATTCCCGCTAGAATGTATTTTTGATTCTTGGATGATGCTGGTCAAATTTTCCCCACTAAATCCAAAGCCCACCCTCTGAAGGGTCAAGGATTCATTATGGAATGTAATTCGCTGGCAGGAACATGTTGAATGCTTGCATGTATTTGACATTATTGACATCCTTTGGCGAATTCAATACAATCTTTAAGCATGGTAGGCCAATACATACCCTGTCAATAACAACTATTTCATCTTATGGCCTACTTGATGTGCTCCAGATGCCCCACTATGGACACTCGACAAAGCCAAGTATGCCTCGACTCACTAAGGAATTTGAGTAAGACACCTTTAGGCATTGTTTTGAATATTTCGTTCCCCATCAGAACATAACTTAATGCGCAATATTTAGCATTTCGTTCGACAGAAGCTGTTGGGTTTTACAAGTAGTCTACTATTGGCTTTCTCCAATATTCGTCTGTCAAACTATTTATAGCCAATATTTCAAAACTCTCTTCATCAGCATACCCTAGCCTCATTGTTTCCAAGTCCGTTGGGGATAGTTTAGTTAATGCAACTCTTCCCCTGACTTCGATTTCATCTTGTAATTTTTCTTTCGAAATTTTGTATCATGAAGCAATCTGGACCAAGTCATTGGCCTCTTGATTCTCAAGTCGAGGTATGTGTCGAATACTTACCACTTTGAATCTTCGTAACAACCTATTGGCTATCACAAAGTACATGACAATATTTTCCTTAACACATTTATATTATTTTGTAATTTTCTTTATGACTAACTCTGAGTCAATCATTATTTCGACTCGAGTTGCCCCTAATTCCAACAAGATTTCAAGTCCAATGATTAAAGCTTCATACTCGACTTCGTTATTTGAACTAAGGCCTTCGACTTTGTACTTGAATTTTCTTGGAACTTTGTTAAAAGAAATAATTAAAACTCTCACTCCCGTTCCATTCTTATGACTAGAACCGCCGAAATACAAATTCCAAGGTTCCAACTCCGCATAGCTTAGGGAGGTTTTGACTATAAAGTGGTCGACAATAAAGTCTACTACCACTTGTCCTTTGACATCCTTTATAGGCATATAAGTTAAAGAATATTCAGTCAAAGTCAATGCCCATTTGCCAATTCGACTATGCAAAATAAGTTTGGAAAGCATATGTTTAATAACATCGAAATGAGATGAGATATAAACTTCAACTGGATTTATATAATGCTTTAATTTTGCACAAGATAAGTATAGACAAAGACAATTTTTTGACTATACTATATCTAGTTTCTGCATCATTCAAGACTCTACTAAGGCAATAAATGGCTCTTTCGACGCCATTTTCATCCTCTTGAACTAACTTGCTCCCTAAAGTCTTGTCAGGCGCAGCTATGTACAATCTCATACTCCTACCTCTACAATGAGGCTCCAGGATTAAAGGGTGAGCAAGGTAGTCTTTAATCTTGTCGAAAGCTTCTTGTCATGCTTTCCCCCATTCGAAACCTTCTTGCTTGAGTCGAAGTAGATGTGAGAAGGCTTGAGTCTTGCCACTTAACTTAGAGATGAACTTCCTCATGAAATTGATCTTTCCTAGCAATGACTCTAATTCCTTATTTGTCGAAGGCACTTTGCCTCCATGATGGCCTTCTGCATACAGAAAGCACACTTGAGAGGATTCATCTTGAGACCATGAATCCTCATTCTTTTAAATGATTGTCGAAGATGGTCTATATGACTTTTTCTTGAAACTGACTTAACCATAATGTCATTAATATAAATCTGCATGAACTTTCAATAAAGTCATGAAAAATAGAATTCATTTCACAATGATAAGTTGCCCCAGTGTTCTTTAGGCCAAAGGGCATTACTATCCATTTAAAAGTTCCTAAGGCTCCAGGGCATTGAAAGTATGTCTTCGACACGTTCTCCTCAGTAATGAAATTTTGATTGTATCCAGAATACCCATCGAGCATACTTAGATACTCATGGCCTACGGCAGAATCGACTAACATTTCTGCCACAGGAATTGGATACTCATATTGTGGTTGCAGCATTTAAGTCTCTAAAATCTATGCATACCCTCAAAGAACCATTCTTCTTAATAGCTGGAACAATATTAGCAATCCATTCGACATACTTGGTCGTACAGATGAATTTGCATCGTAGAAGTCTTTCAGCCTCCTCTTTGATCTTTGAGAGAACTTCAGGTGCAAAACGCCTTAGAGTATGCTTAATGGGCTTCTTCCCAGGCTTTATTGGAAGCTTCAGTTTGACCAGATCTTTGCTCAAACTAGGAATTTCATTGTAATTCCATGGGAAGCAGTCTTTGAACTCCTTCTGAAGTTGAATTACTTCAACTCTGAGTTGTTGGTCAATATAGGCACTGCTGTAGGTTGGCCTTTTTATTGTCCCTTCTCCCAGGTTGATTTCTTCCAAAGGGTCTTGCGCCAACATATTAATGTTGTTTGCTAGCGGATCCTTTTTAAAACCCAAAGGCTCATCATCATAGATGGCATCTAGCCTTTGACTTTGCAATTCGACATGACCTCTGTCGAGTGGCTCTGTATCGAAGTCCTTCCCAGGGCCTTCAAAGTGCTTTTCGTCATTTTTGGCTTCGACAACCATGTATTTTACTTCGGCCTCTAGAGCCGCTTTCAATTTATTTTCAGCTATATAAGCTGAAATCTTTCTAAGTGTCAATGACTCAGTCATTGTCACTAAACTCGTTACCCCAACCAGTTGGTTGGATTCCAATTGTTCCAAATATGTAGTCTTCGTTTCTTACCACCTCCATATCCCACTAAAAACCATGAGTGGGATATAGGTACAAGGAATAAAATGAATTATTTGTTGGTGTGAGGTCAAAACCTGTAGGGTTACAAGGCGTTATGTGGGATAAATTTTTGTCGAAGTGTTGCCCACTTACTTGACTGACCTCAACCATATAATAGCTTTGGTTCTCCTCTATGTTTTGGACAATGCCATCACTTCTCCAGATGGAGATTCATTGGTGAAATGATGATGGAATTTCACCTACTTCATGTATCCACTCTCGACCAGGGAGCATATTATAATTCGCCTTTGATGAAATTACTATGAACATTGTTGGCCTAGTGATTGTGCCAACAATCAGATCCATTTTGATGACTTACATGGTGGTGCCCACTTTCCCTTTGTAGTTTGAGAGGACCATGTTATGCAGTTTTGTGTCGGAGTCATTTTTCCCAATCTTTTTCAGCATGTAATGAGGCATTAGGTTTACAGCTGCCCCACCATCAACTAGTATCTTATTGATACCAACATTCTCTATTTTTCCTCTAATAAATAGAGACTTTAGGTGATTCTTCATGGCTTTGTCAAGCCTTTCAAAGGTATTATGCTCTTCGACGCGACCATTATTTAGAATATAATAACATACTGGCCTTTGACTGGCCACCTCTAATTCAACCTAATCTTCTGGGTCATCCATCTCTGTCACCCTATCATATTCTCTGGGCAGCATAGATACTACATTGTAGATGATGTCTAATGACGGTTCTGATCCTAAATTAAAATTGGTTGTCATCATATCGTTATCCGTAGCCATTTGGTCAGATTTTTCTTTTACTTCTTCCTTCTGGTCAGTAAACAACTTTCTCTCGACTGGCCTTTTTTCGACAGACTTGTTGTCTTTATTGCTATCTTTTTTAATTGGCATGTTGCTACTTGACTCAGCTATTTCTTTTTCCGCGGCCTCCCTCTCAAATTTTTGCCTTCTTCGTTGTCGTCTCCACTGAGACCTTGTCATAGGGTTTTCCCCTTATAGTTCTCTGAGCGCCGTGATGATTGTTTGGAAGCTTGAAATTCTGTTCGGTACGCTATTGACGAACCTCTTTCAACTTCGAAATTATGCCACTTTTTTGGCCATGCTCCCTCTTCTCGACTGGCTTTACCCACTTGCCCTTAGGGGCATCAACGGTGGGTTTGAATGTTGATGGCCTATTTCCATGTAAAATTGGTCCATCTTAATCTTGTCTCCTTGATGCTCCCTTCCTGTCGAAAGCGTCACAGTTGTTTGAATCCCTCCAATTGTTTTTGCTCCTTACCTGTTAAACTCCCTGTATGTTCTCCACAACTTTCTTATCAAAGGCTGCGCTGCACCTGGGGCACACCATTACTTGAGAGTTCTTTTGTTGGTATCTATGGAGAACTCGAACAGATTCTCCTTTTTCTTTGGATATGCTACCTGTCGCTACTGCGAAAATCGGCGCCGGCTATGACAGAAGAGTCGCCACCGTGCGTTATTTATCCCACAAGAGGGAAATGAAACGCTCAGAGTAAACCTAACACAAAGAGGGAAAGGAATGGTCATCGCAATCAAATCCTGGATTTGGGAGTCGGTTACGCGAGGGGAAGGTATTAGCACCCCTCACGTCCGTCGTACTCGACGGGATCCACGCTTGTTTTCTATCTAAGGGTGTGTTTATCTATCTACTCCACAGGTCTGGGTTAAAAAGAAAAGAAGATGACTCGGCAAAGTATCGCACTTTATGCCTACGTATTCCCGTCTGGAACGAGAAATCAGAGTCAACGTAGTTCGCCTACCCACGGGAAAGGAGGGGAAGGTTGCTCGCCAAGATATCGCATCTTGTGCCTACGTACTTTCATACGGCATGAAAGATCAGAGCAAACGTAGTTCGGGCTATGGAAGACACAAGCTTGTCTGATAGTTTTTTATCTCCTTAAGAAAGGGTTTTCCTGATTAAAGGTCCAAGAGGACAAAAACAGAGTTTGAATGTTTGTTTGAGCTTTTTACGAAAGAAATGTTTTTTAGTCTGTTTGCAACTTGTACTGCACTAAAGACTTGTGATCTGAGACTGACTACGTCGCATGTCACCCTAAGGGTACCATACTAAGCAGCCAGATTACTGAAGAGTGACCCTCCAACAACCTTTTCTCAAATAGCTTAAGGCTCGTAGCGTACAACACGCGTTATCCTTATTACTGTGTTTTTGAATTGTTTTGAGATGAGAAGAGAAAGACCCTGAAAAACCTATGGTTGAAAGGGAAACTAACCTAATGTTATCATGCATGAGTCAAAACCTAATGTCTGTCATAATTTCCTCTTGTACGGAGGAAATCAGAGATCCTAGGGGATAAACAGCAAAAGACAGCAAGCAATTACAGTAAAATGCATGCAATGCAACAGTACCAGAGAGGCAAGAGAGAAAACAATAGGAAAGAGGAGACAAGCTCCACCTTAAACCCGGGGGTACTCCACACAAGCAAACAGACAATACAGAAAAAAACAAAAGACACAGAGGGGGCAGCCCAAGCAGCAGTACCAAACTCTTACAGCAAACAGCAACAACACCTCTAAACAGCAGAGTTGAAAAGACAACAAAGGTTGACAGCAAGACTTCATTTTCAAGAAAGCTTCTATCTTCAAGCCTCATCAATCTTCAAGCTCCAACAAGCACACTCCAAGAGGAGGATTAAACATCAAGATCAAGTTATAATGTTAAGGAACTTAATGACAACCAAAGGAAATCACTAAGAACTCAACATTGCAAATGAAAAGCATCCTCAAAGTTCTACTTACTTGGGCATACCACTCATCCCTCCTAAGGAGAGATGGAGCTTCCCAAGAAGGACTTTATGTCATTGGATGGAATAGAGGCAAACAATGCACTCTATGTTTGAAGAAATAATCAAAACTAGGTCTAAGGCACTTCCTAAAAGCCTAATTTCCTAAGCTCCTAAGAAACTTCCACAAGAAGAAAAGCCTTCAACTCCAAGTTCCAATCTTCAATACCAGGCATCTTTAATGAATTCAGAAGCTCCAACAAAAAGAACTCAAGCTGAAACCCACTCCAAAGCAGCCAACCAAACCAAACAACCCAAAGTACTCAAGAGAGGAAACCACAAATACAAGCCACTTGCAAAATACAACTAAAATAGAAAATGAAATTGCAAAAATCTAATAAAATTCCTAGAGGAACATACATGTTTGAACAACCTAGTGTAAAAAGGTTGAAGCCTAAATCAACATCTAAGTTATATAAACAATTCCTACATTGAAATAGGTCAAGGGAATCCACAAGTTTGGGAGGGTTCTAATCTCAACACCTAAAACAGAACCTAATGTTGTTCTAAAAATCCACCAAAAATTCTAAGGTAACATACATGTCTACCCTAACACATACTAAAAAATCAAACCCAAACTCATCACCAATTGGAAGAACTAAATTCAACAAAATAGGTAAGCAATTATGCAAAATTAAAAGAATTAAAGAAAATAAGAAAAATCAAATTAAATTGAAAAATGCATGAAAATGCAATCTAACAATTTCATAAAATCACAAATTAAAAGAAGAGCATGAACATATTTTTAAAATATTTTTCTGATCAATAATGGAATAAAAATGAATTTTGGAAGCAATATGCAATTAAAATAAAAGGAAAATGAATAAAAAGAAATTAAAATCAGAATTAAACGTGGATGGTTGGATCAGGAGACTAGTCAAGGCAATCAAAGATTAGGATCTTGCCAGCGCGTTTAATGAAACGCAGCGCTTTGGCTAGTCAAAGTCAGCCAAACGAGAATAAGTCATGGCCGTTGGATGTGAGGAAGAAGTCTTTGTTTGAACAAGATCTGATGGTCCAGAGATCATCTTCTCCAAAATTCCAGTTCGCCTGAGTGAGATTGAGGCTGGTGGCTGGTGGTGGCCGGAGAAGACTCCAGTTGTCTTCTCCAGCGAAGGTCCAGGTTCAGATCACCAGAAATAACAAATTATACACCAAATCAACTCGGTTTTTCACGTACATTCCAGATCTATCATCAAAATGCTCTAATTTTCAACACATAATCAAACACGATTCAAGTTTCAGAAATAACATCATCAACAACTCTCACTAAACTCAAAATTAATGGTATAGATCTCTTTATCTTGTTGCGTACATCAACCTGATCTAAACAACTAGCATTAACTCCTCATGAATCAAGAGATTCAGGTCCAAACAAATCTTACATGTCATCTTCAATCATCACCAATTGAGTCCAAATCAAGCCTAAAACGATCTATGTCATGTCTAGATCCTAACCACAAGTTCAAAACTAACTGAATCATGCTAAATCATGCTGAATTTTGAGAGATGCAAACCTGGTATAGATCTTGAAACAGAGGTACTTAGAGCTCGTGGCTTGCTTCCAAATGCTCCAGATAGCTTCAATGATCCACAAGGAAGATATTGCACACTTCAATTTTGCTTGAATTGGATCCAAACTCAGAATTCGATTTCAAGTTGCAGCTGAGAAAATTCACTTGCTCTTGCTTGCTCTGGCGTGAAATGATGCTCAAAATTGATCTGAACTCACTCTAATGAATATATAGAATCATTTCATGGGCTTTTGGATCCAAATTGAAGCCCAAAATAGTGGTTTGCATTTTCTGGTTTTTTCATCCAAAGGCAATGTATCAGTCGTGTATTGCAAGCTTTTCATTGGTTCTAGAAGGTTCTCACACCTTGCACATGTCATTTAGAATGAGTTTGAATGGAGAAATTGGCCTGAATTGCCTTGTGCAGTGATTTTGCATATGTAACTTACAAGTGAAGTAACCATATGCTATCTCTCAAAACTTGAACTAAACTCAAAATTCTGTTAAAACCAAAGTTCTTAGAATGCAATTTCCAATCAGAAAATGTACTTATTTGCTTGGTTTTGGTCTTATAACACAAAATCCCATTTTTCCCTCCTTTCCATCTTTGAATTTTCTTCATTTTCAAGCCATTTCAAGTGACTTTTTGATATGAGCCAAACCAAACCCTCATGACCACTCGGTCGCAATCAAAACATCATTTTAAGCAAGTTCCATGTTGAACAAATTTCCATTTGAAGCTTGCAAGTTGGAGATATGGACCTATGATTGAAAATGACCTATAATCTCACTTTCCCAAAATACCCCTGACTTGTAAACCTCATAACTTGAGTTCTACAAATCATATGGAGGACTTATAGTACAATTTAGAAATCTAAGATCATGAGGAACAACTTTCATGATGACCAAAAGTTCATGTGAAACCTCCTTCTAGGTCAAAAATAGCTTTGAAGTCAGATGATTTTCACAGACAAATTTCAGAAGCATCTGAGGACTTGTAACTTGTCTGGACTATAACTTGAGTTCTATAAATCCAATGGAGGACTTCTAGTACTCAAATTAAAGGTATTGAGATGCTCTACAAGTTTCATGTTGGCCAAAGATCCATTTGAACTTGTATCTTGACTTATGTGGCCTTGAAGTTAGGCACTAAACAAGGTAATTTGCACTGAAACCCTAATTTAGCAACTTCCCACATTCTTGATTCTTCTTGATTTGATCTTGGCACAACACCAAAATGTATTATAACATCATTTCATGAACTCCATGACCTAAAAGTAGGCTTGAATGCTCTTCAATTGTCCAGTTGACCTAGGATTAACCTAGATGAAACCCTAATTGCTTGCACCTCAACTGTGGCTCTTGCATTTGACACAATGACTTGATTTAACTCCAACATGGCTCTCTAGGCACCCCATGAGCTCTATACACATCTCATATTCACACCTCATGCTTCACATCCTATTAATGGTCCTCAATTGATCAAGACCTCCCACCACCTCCTGATGACTTGGATGACCTCTCAAGCTTGGATGAGATTTCTTGCTAGGCTTCTCTTGATAATAATCACACTTGATCCCCTGTTGGATAAATGATATGCCATGATATGAAAATGATAGAACTATGCAAATGATAATGCAATGAAACATAAACCAGGTAAAATATGTTGAGCAAATTTTGGGGTGCAACAGCTGCCCCTATTCAAACGGCTTGGACCCGATTGGGTGAAGAGCGAACGGCCTTCAAACAAACGAGGTAAAAGACGGTTGAATACCAAGGAACCCGGAAATTTTCCAACTGCAGACATGAACTACAAAAACTGCTTGGGGAACAACATCCATTGTGCTGAACCCAATTGTTACGGCAACAACTGATCAATCTTCTAATAAAACTTTTGATTTCAACATTAACTCCCTATGTGACGCCACAGGCATCGAATTAACTTTACGAGAAACAATTCTGTCCATAACGGGACTAAACTTCGTCAACACGAGGAAGGACTCCATCAACATGGGTACAATTCCGTCTATAATTGGAATAACGATCTCTGTCAGTCACAGGTAACAACTCCACTGGGGATAATCCATCGATTACGGATAATAATTCCGTCCACACGGGTAGCAATCACTGTCAACACAGGTGCAAATCACTGTCAATCATAGGTAACAATCTCTATCAACACAGGCGCGATCTCTGTCCATTACAGGTAACAGTTCTTTCTGACGCTTTTACTGGGGAAACAACTCTGCCAACAACACAGGGAAATAACTTTGGAGACTTCCACTGAGGAAAATAGTTTTATCAACCAATAAGAAATAACTCTGCCAATAATACAGGAAAATAACTCCGTCACCACTACGGGAAATAACTCTGTCCGATACAGGAAGATAACTCTGCCAAACACAGGAAATAACTCTGTCCGATACAGGAAAATAACTCTGCCAAACACAGGAAATAACTCTGTCCGATACAGGAAAATAACTCCGTCACCACTACGGAAAATAACTCTGCCAAATACAAGAAAATAACTCTGTCACCACTACGGGAAATAACTCTGCCAACTACAGAAAAATAACTCCGTCATCATTACGGGAAATAACTCTGCCAACTACAGGAAAATAACTCCGTCATCATTACGGGAAATAACTCTGCCAACTACAGGAAAATAACTCCGTCATCATTACGGGAAATAACTCTGCCAAACACAGGAAAATAACTCCGCCACCACTACGGGAAAATAACTCTGAATACAGCTTCTCTGCCTATCTTTGCAGTAGCTAACTCCCTCAATCAAATGGGTAACAAAATACTGGTCCAATCTTCAAACTTTTAGCGCGGAAATGGCAGCAAATCTGAGAAGGACTCTAACGGGGATTTTCTAAACCCAAACTGCCAGACACCTATTTCGACATAGGCGGCAACTTCCAAAAATTGATTCAAGAAATCTTGATACTGTCATAACAACAATTTTGAATAAATACTCCGCTAGAAGGGTAAGAGAAACTAATCCAAGCAACTCTTTTGGGGATAATGACAAAACGAACATTATCATTACATGTCTCACGCCGAGACCTTGCTTATCTGGTAATTAATCTGAGCAAGAGCTCCCTCCACCTGCAGGGGAAAACAACACTTGAAAACAAAAGGTTAACCAACCTGGCTTATGTTTCAAAATGCGTATGTTTGACAATGGCGTAATGCTCCATTCGACATGGAAATGCTACGCGTTTGGGTAGATGCAAATATGATGATATATGCAAATGCTCATGCAGGCTCAAACTGCTGAGAAACACCCGGATATAAAATGCCAAGAACAAAGCCAACTCCGCTAGGAATGAACGGGTATCACAAAGTATTCCGGCAAAATAAATGCCAGAAACAACAACCAACTCTGCTGGGGAGAGATCAGACATTTGGGCAGAAAACACAAACCCTGCTGGGGAAAGATGCGACCCTTCTAGTTGGGAAGAACTACACTGTCGGGACACAGTCTACAAACTCAGAGCTACAAACTCTGCTGAGGACAATCATCCTGACGAAAGAATGATGACCTGCAGGGAAAGGGAATAACCATCCTCTAGGAAGGCGTCCTCTGCCGGGGATATTGATTTTGACCTGCTGGGGATATCCTATGGACCACTTCCATGAGGATACTCTTCAGGCGACATTCCTGGTGATACTCTCTCGGGAGGACAATTCCGCATCTGGTAAGAATAAGCGCCGTCTCCACTCTCTGGGGATAAGATACAACTTGCTAAGGAATGCCATCAACTGAAGTCAAGCCCTACGTCAAGAGACTTTGGCTGGGGATACTGAATTCCTGACCATTTGCTTCAAAGGTAAGGACCTTGCAAAACACAAACGAGACAAAACAAATCTACACAACAAAATCTATCTGAGTTAATATTTGTGACGTTTATTCAGTCAATTTGAAGTTTTAGCAATTATTGGCAAGGGCCAGCAAGTTTATGCAAGTGCAAGTTCATCAAAAACATTGGCATTTTTCACAAACAAAACAGTAAAAAACAAGCATCAAGTACTGAATAACATGCTTTATTGAATGGGCGTGTAAATAGGCAAAGCTTTGTACGCTGGATGTAACTCCTGAAAAGAGGAAGTTACGCACAAGCAAAATACAACATATGCACAAGAAGCACAAAGAAAGATACAAAATAAATTTGATATACATATCGGCAACGTGGTACAGACAAACACCATGAGCTGATTCTCCTATGACTCGCCCAACTCTGGCGCTTTCCCAGTACTCGATCTTTGGAAGAGATTGTTTTAGATGAACGACCCTCAGGTATTCCCAAACCACCAAGCAATGTAGTATCAAACTCGGACCGCAGTCATTTGCTTTTTCAATCCCCAACTTATGCGTGAATCGCCCTTTGCGGGTTTTCAATTCACCGGGATACCCTTTTTTGCCGAAGTTGCCCTTTTCAGATTTTCAACTTCGCGGGTGTACATTTTTTCAATTTTATCCCGAACTTTTGCCCGAACTTTTATTCCTTTTTTATGGTTCGCTGGGATGCCCCATTTTTTCCTGGACTCTCTTTTTTCTGTCCAGCGGGTCACTTTAAGCAAAGTATTTTTTAACTGCGTCCGAATTCACAGGAGACGTAAAGTCCTCACCATCCATGGTGGATAACAATAAGGCTCCTCCAGAGAAAACCTTTCTGACGACATATGGACCCTTGTAACTGGGAGTCCATTTGCCCCTGTGATCTAATTGTGGTGGGAGGATCTTTTTCAACACAAGATCGTCCGTCTGAAAGCTTCGAGGGCACATCTTTTTATCGTAAGCTTTCTTCATCCGGCTTTGGTACAGCCGACCATATACTAGAGAAGCCAGTCTCTTTTCATCCATTAAACTGAGCTGGTTCAGTCTATCTTTTACCCATTCTGCCTCATCAAGTTGGACATCGCGGAGAACCCTCAAAGAAGGAATCTCAACCTCCAATGGTAACACTGCCTCCATACCATATACCAATGAAAAAGGAGTTGCCCCGGTTGATGTGCGTACCGTCGTATGATAACCGTGCAAAGCGAAAGGCAACATCTCATTCCAGTCCTTGTAAGTCACAACCATCTTCTGAACAATCTTCTGAACAATCTTCTTTATGTTCTTATTGGCCGCTTCGACAGTGCCATTCATCTTGGGCCGATAAGGAGAAGAGTTGTGATGCTCGATCTTGAAATTCTGACACAGCTCTTTCATCATCTTGTTATTCAAGTTTGAACCGTTGTCGGTGATAATCCGCTCTGGGATTCCATATCTGCAGATAATATCTCTTTTGATAAATTTGGGTACCACTTGTTTGGTGACATTAGCATATGACGCTGCTTCCACCCATTTGGTGAAGTAATCAATAGCTACCAAAATGAACCGGTGTCCGTTTGATGTCGTGGGCTCAATCTTGCCAACCATATCAATTCCCCACATCGAGAAAGGCCACGGTGATGACATAACATTCAAAGGGCTCGAAGGCACATGAATTTTGTCCGCATAAATTTGACATTTATGACACCGCTTCGCAAACTTGAAACAATCTGTTTCCATCGTTAGCCAATAGTAACCTGCCCGCAACAGTTTTCTCGTCATTGCATGTCCACCAGCATGCGTACCAAATGTACCTTCATGGATCTCTTCCATGAGCAACTTAGCCTCTTTCTCGTCCACACATCGTAACAACACCAAGTCGTGGTTTCTCTTGTACAGGACGCCATCCGGATTCAAATAGAAATTACTAGCCAATCTCCTAAGAGTCTTCTGATCTCGACTGGACGCCCCAGCCGGATACTCTTGGTTCTTCAGGAAATTCTGGATATCGAAATACCATGGTTTTCCATTGGATGTTTCCTCAATGGCGAATATGAAGGCGGGCCTATCAAGGCGGGAGATAACAATCCTGGGAGCTTTATTCCAGAAGTTAACTTTATACATTGAAGACAATGTCGCGAGAGCGTCGGCCATCTGATTTTCTGCTCGTGGCACGTGATGCAATTCTACTTTGTCAAAGAAAGGCAAAAATCTCCTTGCATAATTCATATAGGGTATCAGATTGGGCTGCCGCGTTTCCCATTCTCCTTTAATCTGGTTGACCACTAGAGCAGAGTCTCCGTATACATCAAGATTTTTGATTCTCAAATCAATAGCCTCCTCAAGACCCATGATGCACGCCTCATATTCTGCCTCATTGTTGGTAACTGGAAAGGTCAATCTGGCAGTAAAGGGAATGTGCGTCCCTTGAGGAGTAGTAATAATTACCCCTATTCCACTACCATAGGAGTTAACAGCGCCATCAAATATCAACTGCCATTTGGAACCCAACTTTGGACCTTCATCCAGCAACGGCTCATCACAATCTTTCATTTTCAAGTACATGATATCCTCGTCAGGAAAATCAAACCTCATTGGTTGATAATCTTCAATTGGCTGCTCCGCTAGGTATTCTGACAGAACACTACCTTTGATAGCCTTTTGAGAAACATATTGAATATCATATTCTGTCAGCACCATCTGCCATCGAGCAATCCTCCCCGAGAGTGCTTGCTTTTCAAATATGTATTTGATCGGATCCATCTTTGAAATTAGCATGGTTGTATGGTTTAAAATGCATTGTCTCAAACGTTTGGCAGCCCAGGCTAGCGCACAACACGTTTTTTCGAGCATTGAGTAACGGGATTCACAATCTGTGAACTTTTTACTCAAGTAGTAAATTGCATGCTCTTTACGTCCAGTCTCGTCATGCTGACCGAGAACACAACCCATACTTTCCTCAAGAACCGTCAAATACATAATCAATGGTCTCCCGGCTACTGGGGGTATCAATATTGGATGTTCCTGCAAATATTCTTTTATTTTGCCAAACGCCCTTTGACAATCTTCATTCCAGGTTACAACTTGATTCTTTTTCAACAATTTGAATAACGGCTCGCATGTAGCGGTTAGGTGAGATATGAACCGAGCAATGTAGTTCAACCTCCCTAAAAAGCCACGAACCTCTTTTTCTGTTTTCGGCGTTGGCATTTCTTGTATTGCTTTTATCTTAGCAGGATCAACCTCAATTTCTTTTTCGCTCAAAATAAACCCCAATAGTTTACCGGATCTCACCCCGAAGGTGCACTTGTTAGGATTCAGCCTCAGCCTGAATTTCCTAAGCCTCTTGAACAATTTCAGCAGATTAACCAAATGCTCTTCCTCGGTCTGGGATTTGGCAATCATATCGTCAACATAAACTTCGATCTCTTTATGCATCATGTCATGAAAGAGCATCGTCATAGCACGTTGATATGTTGCCCCAGCGTTCTTCAAACCAAAGGGCATCACTTTGTAGCAAAATGTTCCCCAGGGGGTAATGAATGTTGTTTTCTCCATGTCTTCTGGTGCCATTCTTATTTGATTGTATCTCGAGAAGCCATCCATGAAGGAGAACACGGAGAATTGAGCAGTGTTATCGACCAGCACATCGATATGAGGAAGCGGAAAATCGTCCTTTGGGCTCGCTCTATTCAAATCACGATAGTCTACACACATCCGCACCTTACCATCTTTCTTTGGTACCGGTACTATATTGGCGACCCATGAGGGATAAGTTGTAACAGCAAGGAACCCAACATCCCACTGTTTTTGAACTTCCTCCTTAATTTTCACAGACATATCTGGTCTGGTTCTTCTGAGTTTCTGCTTAACAGGCGGACATTCTTCTCGCAATGGCAAACGATGAACAACCATGTCAGTATCCAATCCTGGCATATCCTCATACGACCAAGCAAAGATATCACTGTACTCTTGCAACATCTCAATCACACCTTGCTTGATGTCGCTTTGCAATGCAGCCCCTATCCGGATGTTCCTGACAACTCCCTCGGACCCCACGTTGATAATCTCAATCTTTTCCTGATGAGGCAGAATGATTCTTTCTTCCTGTTTCAATAGTCAAGCCAACTTCTCTGGCAAGTCGCTATCCTCAACAATCTCTTCCTCAGCTTGAAATACCGGGTGCTCGAAGTCAAAGCGAGTCATAGGAAGTTCGTGTTCGGTGTCATCTGAAATATGAATCCTGTAAAGGAAATGGTTAAATGCTTCAAATGAGTGCAAACAAAGCTCATAACCACGTTGCCATTTATTGTTAAAATAAAAACAGGAAAAAAAGGGAACACAAGATTTGCATGAGAAAAACACCTTTATTCAATGATTAAACAGTGCATACACATAAGCAGGTGGCCCTAAAACAAAATCACTTTGCCCCGGGTAGGACACAGGATTATACAATAATCAAGAAAACAAATCATTACTGTTTTGTAGTCACTGGGACAATTTCCCGGATGGACCAGTTGTAGAGACTTTGTCCTGGCACGCTAGGCTTGATCCACACGTCCATGTTGCAATCACTATCTCCGTCTTCAGATTCGGAAACAACATTAACCATCTCAAAGCAGACTCCTTTGGAGTAATCACCACCGGTCCTTTGAACTTGGGTGCTTTCTGTGAAGAAGATGCTGATGTTGGGCGATACCCTAGTCCAAACTTGTCCATCTTGACAGGAATTTCCAGCACTTGACCCTAACCCTTGGTCTCACTAGTCTGAACCAACGCTTGAGCGTCTTTGTACGAAGCCACAACAACCTCTGGCACTTTGCTGGGAACACTGGACTTGTCTTTGATTTGCAACCTTTCGAAGGCTTGGCAGGGCGTTTCGTGGATTTCTCCATCCACTTCAACGTACTTGAATGACGAGAGATGACTGACCAAGATGTCCTCTTCCCCGCAAATAGTAACGATGCCACCACCGGCTTCAAACTTAAGCTTTTGATGCAGCGTGGACGTCACAGCCCCTGCAGAGTGTATCCATGGACGCCCAAGTAAACAGCTATAAGCTGGATGAATATCCATGATATAAAATTCAGTGTCAAATATTTCCGGCCCGACCTGCAACGGCAACGTTATTGATCCAAACACCGACCTTCTAGTTCCATCAAATGCCCTCACAACCAAATCACTTGGCGTGCAAATAATTCCCTGGATATCTAACTTCATCATAGCCTTCTTAGGCAATACATTCAGAGATGATCCGGTATCCACAAGAACGTGTGACATTACGGTGCCCCGGCATTCCACCGATATGTGCAAAGCCATATTATGCTCTCGGCCTCTGGGTGTTAGATCAAAGTCAGTGAAACCCAAACTATGTCCAGCATTGACATGCGCCAGTACCCCCTCTAGCTGTTTGACAGAAACCTCCTGAGGTACAAATGATGTGTCCAATATTTTCAATAAAGCATTTCGGTGAGCCTCGGAACAAAGCAGCAAAGATAGGATTGAAATTTTTGAGGGTGTCTGTTGTAAGTGCTCAACAATCTTATAATCGCTCTTGCGAATTAGCCTCATGAACTCTTCTACGTCCTTGAGCGACGTATCTTTCTCTTTCAACTGGGATGGTCCACTTTCATTCACCTTGGCCTTGCCTTTAGCAATCCTCTCTGCTTCAACTTCAGGTGCGGTGAAGATTCTGCCACTACAGGTCATGCCTCCCATTCCAACAACATTATCAACTGCCCCTGCCGGCCGGCTATTCACCTCAATCTTTTCTCCATTACAGTATACTTCTAACCCATATGTCCATGGAACAACTTTTGTACTCTCAAAAGGAACGGGTCCTGCTTTTGTTATTATGATAGTCGGCCGCTTGGCGGGTGCCGATATTGTAATAGTCTTCCTTGGGATCATAACCGTTGCAATCTCGTCCCGCTTTTCAAATAATGCTTCAACAGGCTTCACGACAGCAGTCCGATCAAATTGCAAAATCTCCTCATCTATCATGGCTTGGATACCTTTTTTCAAATCAACGCAACCCTCTGGTTGGGTCCAGCAATCCAGACAATATTCGTCACATCCGGGGAATACACCCCCTTTCAATAATATGCTTTTAACACAACTCAACGGTGTCTTTAATTCATTCACATCCATAACCAAGTTCAAATTCTCTTCCGTTTGGATAGCATTCGCTCCATGATTCGACATGGGTTGTTGTATAACATTAGAACCATCCTGACCAAAGTTAATGGCCTTACTATCAAGCAAATCTTTAACCTTATGTTTGAAAGCATGACAACCTTCAATATCATGTCCGAGCGCCCCGGAATGAAAATCACAATGTTTACCAGCGTCAGACCCAAATGGAGGAGTGCCCGTCAATGGGGCCATCGTTCTCTTTTCAACCAAATTCAAACCCAACAGCGTTTGAAGTAGTTCGGCATAAGTTGAAGGAGGTGCTTCAAATACTCTCTTTGGCCTACCCTCTTGAATTCTACGCTGAGCAGGGTGCATTTTCTATTGTTGCGGCTGTTGTTGTCATTGTTGTTGTTGTTGTTGTTTTTTTTGCTGAGGTGACGGGATAGTAACACTAGCAACTTGTTGTGGCTGATACTGATTCCTACCTCTTCCACGACCTCAACCACCATATACCGCACTGGCGTCACCTTGTCTCCTTCCACCAAAAGCCTTCCTTGCACCTCCAGCTGAGGTGGATTCACCTGCCTGAATCTTCCCAATCTTAATTCCATTTTTAATCCGTTCTCCCATGAGAATCATGTCGGAGAAACTACCCATCGAGACATTAAGCAATTTGTCGTAATACATTCCAGAGAATGTTCCAATAAACATATCAATCAACTCTCTTTCAACCAAAGGGGGATGAACCCTAGCCGCAATATCACGCCAGTGCTGCGCATACTCCTTGAAGCTCTCACCATTTTTCTGAGACAAACTCTGCAGCTGGACCCTGTTTGGCGCCAAGTCACTATTATACTGGTAATGTTTAACAAAAGCATCAGCCAATTCTTTCCAGCTTCTAATTTGGGTGGGCTCCAGTCCCATGTACCATTCCAGCGATGGTCCCGATAAACTGTCTTGAAAAAAATGCATAAGCATCTTCTCGTCGTCAGAGTATGCAGACATTCTTTTGTAATAAGAACGTACATGAACCCTAGGGCATGTATCCCCCTTATACTTGTCAAATGTTGGAGCTTTGAATTTCAAAGGCACCCTCAGCCCAGGCACTAGTCCCATGGTAGTCATATCTAACCCAGCAAAGTTTTGATTAGCTATCCCTTTGATCTGCTCTTCCAACATTTTGAATCTCCTATCATTATCATTAGGCCTTTCAAATCCCACGCCTTGTCCGGAGAAGGCATCTTCCTGGCGATCCTCGCCCCAGTTCAGATTCTCATTGCTATATCCCTCATAACCAGCGTTACGGCCATATCCATGTTGATTGAAAATAGGATCCCATCCTCTGTTACCGAATCCTTGATTGACCCCACCCAGTCTATAACCGATGTTGAAAGGCACCATCCCAACACCGTTGTTGTTCATGTTACCAAAGCCAATATCACCATATCCATACCCTTGATTGTTGTTACCATAGCCATCGTGGCCAAAGCCTTGATTGTTGAAACCAAAATTCCCATCATGATTACCAATGCCAAACCCTTGGTTATTGTTTCCAAAACCAGCATTGTCACCGAACCCTTGATTAGCATCTCCAGCATTGCCAGTATCGTTGACAACATTCCCATCACCATTTCCAGCGTTTCCAGTACCAGTGTTACCAATACCAGTGTTACCATTACCAGCACCAACACCAGTATTTCCATTGCCATTGCCATCACCGGCACCAACTCCACCACTTGTGGGAACGACCACTGTAGGTATCCCATCCTCCCTGCGAGGAGTTCCAACAGAGTGATAATCAGTATTTCCATTCGCCCGCACCAGCAGTGGTTGCACCAGAGTCTGGAGATTCTCCTGGCCCTTGACCACGGTTTCCATTGCTTGCATGAAAAGTGCCAACTTCTCACGAATTTCCTGCATCTCGACTTGAACTTGATCCATGATTCTCTTGCAGTTGTTCCTGGTAGAATAACAATGCATTCTCTAGTTGTCAATCCTGAAACCTGTGAGATGCAGGAAATAAGATACAGGTTCGAAAATATATCGGTCATGCAATATGAGTATGCAGATGCAAATGTATAAGTATGCTACAGGTTATATTCCCCCCCGATTCTAGTTTCAGAGAGAAGGCCATCACGACAATAGAGTCCCAATCAAGCAAGCAAGGAATCAGAAAATCCTCATTCATAAACAAATGCCAAGAGGCAAAGTACAAAGATATAACTGAATACAGCTGAAAAGACCTCGGCCAACAAGCCTGGCGATGGTCAAAATACAAGTACAGATAACAAAAGCAAAGCAAAGATAAATCAGGCCAAATGGCGCGCTTTGACATCTTCCAATATCCTCAACGTCTCCGAATGACCTAGTCTGGAGATTAGCTCTTGTATCAGTAATGCATGTCGCTCAACAGTAGATCTCAGCTTTTTGGCGTCGTCCTTGCAGGTTCCTTCACCAAAACACTCGTCAAGTCTGCATCTGTTGGAGCCGGCCTTCAATTCACAACCTATCAGCTCCTTGCTAAGGTCACTTACTCTAAGCTCAACAACGCTCCTAAGTGATGTCTCTTCGGCGATCTTTGCATCCTGGGCTCTAATCTGCGCCTCTAGCGTGGCAATCTGCAGTTTTAGCTCATCTTCACGCTCCTTCCGCTTGGTAAGCATGTTATTCCACAATGTTTCCCACTTGCCGAGTCGGGAATAAGCTTTGTTTAAGAGTTCCTTCTTGGAAGCAAGCACCTTGCTAACACCGTTCAAGGATACTCCCACTTTTTCCCTCTTGTTGGTCTCTTCAGTCAAATCTGAACCCAACCTATTAATCAACTCAGTCTGTTCCTTCACAGTGAAGGTAGCTTCATTCTTCTCATGACGCAACTGGAAGATCTCTTTCTCTAACTCGTCATTGGGTTTCTTCAATTCTTCGTTTTCGGCCAACAATTTGTTATACTTCTCAATCTCTACCGAAGTAGGTGCCTCAATCATTAGAAGATACTGAGGTTCCACAGCAGGATATGGCATCAAGGAAATCCTAGCTCTCTCGTGGATCCAAGCCAAATAAAGATCATAAGCTTTGTTGTTGCTCTTACCAAGCAAAACTTTCCCTCTCCTATGGATGTTAGCCCATGCATGTCTCGACCTGATCAAAACAGCCTCATCTAATAAGCCCGTGAGATACAGAGGTTCTTGTATCTCAACCTCAATAGGAGCATCTCTCAAGGCATACCCAAACTGTCTCACCAGCAGAGAAGGGTTATAGTTGATATAGCCTTTCCGTCCAATCAAAGGGACATTCGGAAAGCCACTGCAATTATATACAATATCAGTGCCAAGCATACTCCGATCAAACCAAATGATGTTCTCAGCAGACAACCCCATCAACCGGGAAGACCAATCCAAAGTATCAACAACATCAACAAAAGGCCCTGTCTTCGGAAGATTCCCCTGGAATCACCTGTACAAGAGAGGAAGACAGCAAGAAACATTCTTGCCACGACGTTTCTCATTCTTATAGTGAATAGAATGATAAACATCGTCCAAGAGAGTAGGAACTGGATTCTTCGAGGCAAGAATCAAGAAGGCATCTGAGTCAACAAAATCTGGCACATTGGGAAACAAGACAATCCCATAGATGCAGACAGCTAGAATGGCACTGAAGGCAACCCAACATCCACTCTTCGCGCACTGTGTAGCCTTCTCAACCAGGACAGACAGGTGAAAACCATTGGCTCCGTTCAGCTTGACCAACCCTCCAGGGAACTCAGAAGCGTCTAAACTGACAATCTCAGCAAGTGTAGCCATCTCAGGCTCAGCATCAACATGTATAAAGGGCATCTGGTCTAACACAGGAACTCCCAACATAACATAATACTCCTCCAAAGTGGGTGCCAAAATATAGTCGGGGAATAGGAAGCATCTCAGCTGAGGCTCATAAAACTGCATCAAAGTATACACCCCAGTCGTCTCAAATGCTGAAGGCCTGTACAACAAACTAAGAAATCTCCTATAAGATACTCTGAACTCAACTCTCACTCTCTCATCTGCTAGAGCAACTAATCCCAGCAAGGAACTGATATCTGGCGAATGCAACCGGTAAGCAACTGTCCTCTTCATGAACTCCATGTCTGGCCAGAAAATACACTAGAATCAGAGGGGAATGATCACACCTGCAACATAAATACACGTTAATGAAATGCAAACATGAAAATGCACATGTATATGCAAACAGGAGATCAAGTGCAATGCTGATGAACTGTGCTGCTCTGCGCTGAAGCCTGAGAACCATCAAATCTTCGCCTCAAACCAAACCAACCACTCAAAAGCAACATGCAACCACATCTCACTGACAGAGATAAACCAGGTACTCTGAGGTCAAAGGTTTCCTGCAAACAGACCTACCTACCCCTTACAGGTATGTACTTAACTCGCAGACAAGGTATGGCATCCTATGTGGGTTCAACGTCACAGACTTTCAAGAGCGGTGATACGATACCAAGAAGGTGTGGCATCATCATCCCTTGAAGCGGCCTCACTTAGCTGAATCCCAATTGATAGGTCCCCAGAGTCGACAATCCTCGGGTCAAACAACTTGTCGAGCCCTAAGGGTCAGGCAAGAAGCATCAAAGAGAATCTCGTTCGAGCACAAATTTCGCGGCTAGCTGGTGCGAGCTAAGCAAGCAGGCTAACCACTACTCTCTACTTCTAAGTCTATGTGCAAACTCAAGCCCAGGTCCAGCTTATCCCTCAATCTAACCCCCTACCCACAACACAATAACAAATATATACAGTACTGAAAGTAAAGACAGAAAAATAACTACACACCAAACCCCAGACAGGAAAATAAGCGCAAGGATTGACTCGCATAGGGAACCACTGAAAGTCCCCAGCAGAGTCGCCAGCTGTCGCTACTGCGAAAATCGGCGCCGGCTATGACAGAAGAGTCGCCACCGTGTGTTATTTATCCCACAAGAGGGAAAGGAAATGCTCAGAGTAAACCTAACGCAAAGAGGGAAAGGAATGGTCATCGCAACTAAATCCTGGATTCGGGAGTCGGTTACGCGAGGGGAAGGTATTAACACCCCTCACGTCCGTCGTACTCGACGGGATCCACGCTTGTTTTCTATCTAAGGGTGTGTTTATCTATCTACTCCACAGGTCTGGGTTAAAAAGAAAAGAAAATGACTTGGCAAAGTATCGCACTTTATGCCTACGTATTCCAGTATGGAACGAGAAATCAGAGTCAACGTAGTTCGCCTACCCACAGGAAAGGAGGGGAAGGTTGCTCGCCAAGATATCGCATCTTGTGCCTACGTACTTTCATACGGCATGAAAGATCAGAGCAAACGTAGTTCGTGCTACGGAAGACGCAAGCTTGCCTGACAGTTTTTTATCTCCTTAAGAAAGGGTTTTCCTGATTAAAGGTCCAAGAGGACAAAAACAGAGTTTGAATGTTTGTTTGAGCTTTTTACGAAAGAAATGATTTTTAGTCTGTTTGCAACTTGTACTGCACTAAAGACTTGTGATCTGAGAGTGACTACGTCGCATGTCACCCTAAGGGTACCATACTAAGCAGCCAGATTACTGAAGAGTGACCCTCCAACAACCTTTTCTCAAATAGCTTAAGGCTTGTAGCGTACATCACGCGTTATCCTTATTACTGTGTTTTTGAATTGTTTTGAGATGAGAAGAGAAAGACCCTGAAAAACCTATGGTTGAAAGGGAAACTAACCTAATGTTATCATACATGGGTCAAAACCTAATGTCTGTCATAATTTCCTCTTGCACGGAGGAAATCAGAGATCCTAGGGGATAAACAGCAAAAGACAGCAAGCAATTACAGTAAAATGCATGCAATGCAACAGTACCAGAGAGGCAAGAGAGAAAACAATAGTCAAGAGGAGACAAGCTCCACCTCAAACCTAGGGGTACTCCACACAAGAAAACAGACAATACAGAGAAAAACAAAAGACACAGAGGGGGCAGCCCAAGCAGCAGTACCAAACTCTTACAGCAAACAGCAACAGCACCTCTAAACAGCAGAGTTGAGAAGACAGCAAAGGTTGACAGCAAGACTTCATCTTCAAGCCTCATCAATCTTCAAGCTCCAACAAGCATACTCCAAGAGGAGGATTAAACATCAAGATCAAGTTATAATGTTAAGGAACTTAATGACAACCAAAGGAAATCCTAAGAACTCAACATTGCAAATGAAAAGCATCCTCAAAGTTCTACTTACTTGGGCATACCACTCATCCCTCCTAAGGAGATATGGAGCTTCCCAAGAAGGACTTTATGTCATTGGATGGAATAGAGGCAAACAATGCACTCTATGTTTGAAGAAATAATCAAAACTAGGTCTAAGGCACTTCCTAAAACCCTAATTTCCTAAGCTCCTAAGAAACTTCCACAACAACAAAAGCCTTCAACTCCAAGTTCCAATCTTCAATCCCAAGCATCTTCAATGAATTCAGAAGCTCCAACAAATAGAACTCAAGCTGAAACCCACTCCAAAGCAGCCAACCAAACCAAACAACCCAAAGTACTCAAGAGAGGAAACCACAAATACAAGCCACTTGCAAAATACAACTAAAATAGAAAATGAAATTGCAAAAATCTAATAAAATTCTTAGAGGAACATACATGTTTGAACAACCTAGTGTAAAAAGATTGAAGCCTAAATCAACTTCTAAGTTATCTAAACAATTCCTACATTGAAATAGGTCAAGGGAATCCACATGTTTGGGAGGGTCCTAATCTCAACACCTAAAACAGAACCTAATGTTGTTCTAAAAATCCACCAAAACTTCTAAGGGAACATACATGTCTACCCTAACACATACTAAAAAATCAAAGCCAAACTCATCACCAATTGGATGAACTAAATTCAACAAAATAGGTAAGCAATTATGCAAAATTACAAGAATTAAACAAAATAAGAAAAATCAAATTAAATTGAAAATGCATGAAAATGCAATCTAACAATTTCAGAAAATCACAAATTAAAAGAAGAGTATGAACATATTTTTAAAATATTTTTCTGATCAATAATGGAATAAAAATGAATTTTGGAAGCAATATGCAATTAAAATAAAAGGAAAATGAATAAAAAGAAATTAAAATCAGAATTAAACGTGGATGGTTGGATCAGGAGACTAGTCAAGGGAATCAAAGATCAGGATCTTGCTAGTGCGTTTAATGAAACGCAGCGCTTTGGCTAGTCAAAGTCAGCCAAACGAGAATAAGTCATGGCTGTTGGATGTGAGGAAGAAGTCTTCGTTTGAACAAGATCTGATGGTCCAGAGATCATCTTCTCCAAAATTCCAGTTCGCCTGAGTGAGATTGAGGCTGGTGGCTGGTGGTGGCCGGAGAAGACTCCGGTTGTCTTCTCCAGCGAAGGTCCAGGTTCAGATCACCAGAAATAAGAAACTATACACCAAATCAACTCAGTTTTTCACGTACATTCCAGATCTATCATCAAAATGCTCTAATTCTCAACACATAATCAAACACGATTCAAGTTTCAGAAATAGCATCATCAACAAGTCTCACTAAACTCAAAATTAATGGTATAGATCTCTTTATCTTATTGCGTACATCAACCTGATCTAAACAACTAGCATTAACTCCTCATGAATCAAGAGATTCAGGTCCAAACAGATCTTACATGTCATCTTCAATCATCACCAATTGAGTCCAAATCAAGCCTAAAACGATCTATGTCATGTCTAGATCCTAACCACAAGTTCAAAACTAACTGAATGATGCTAAATCATGCTGAATTTTGAGAGATGCAAACCTGGTATAGATCTTGAAACAGAGGTACTTAGAGCTCGTGGCTTGCTTCCAAATGCTCCAGATAGCTTCAATGATCCACAAGGAAGAGATTGCACACTTCAATTTTGCTTGAATTGGCTCCAAACTCAGAATTCGATTTCAAGTTGCAGCTGAGAAAATTCACTTGCTCTTGCTTGCTCTGGCGCGAAATGATGCTCAAAATTGATCTGAACTCACTATAATGAATATATAGAATCATTTCATGGGCTTTTGGATCCAAATTAAAGCCCAAAACAGTGGTTTGCATTTTCTGGTTTTTTCATCCAAAGGCAATGTATCAGTCGTGTATTGCAAGCTTTGCATTGGTTCTAGAAGGTTCTCACACCTTGCAAATGTCATTTAGAATGAGTTTGAACAGAGAAATTGGCCTGAATTGCCTTGTGCATTGATTTTGCATATGTAACTTACAAGTGAAGTAACCATATGCTATCTCTCAAAACTTGAACTAAACTCAAAATTCTATTAAAACCAAAGTTCTTAAAATGCAATTTCCAATCAGAAAATGTACTTATTTGCTTGGTTTTAGTCTTATAACACAAAATCCCATTTTCCCCTCCTTTCCATATTTGAATTTTCTTCATTTTCAAGCCATTTCAAGTGACTTTTTGATATGTGCCAAAACAAACCCTCATAACCACTTGGTTGCACTCAAAACATCATTTTAAGCAAGTTCCATGTTGAACAAATTTCCATTTGAAGCTTGCAAGTTGGAGATATGGACCTATGATTGAAAATGACCTATAATCTCACTTTCCCAAAATACCCCTGACTTGTAAACCTCATAACTTGAGTTCTACAAATCAGATGGAGGACTTCTAGTATAATTTAGAAAGCTAAGATCATGAGGAACAACTTTCGTGTTGACCAAAAGTTCAGGTGAAACGTCCTTATGGGTCAAAAATAGCTTTGAAGTCAGATGATTTTCACAGACAAATTTCAGAAGCATCTGAGGACTTGTAACTTGTCTGGACCATAACTTGAGTTCTATAAATCCAATGGAGGACTTCTAGTACTCAAATTAAAGGTATTTATATGCTCTACAAGTTTCATGTTGGCCAAAAATACATTGGAAACTTGTACCTTGACTTATGTGGCCTTGAAGTTAGGCACTAAACAGGGTAATTTGCAATGAAACCCTAATTTAGCAACTTCCCACATTCTTGATTCTTCTTGATTTGATCTTGGCACAACACCACAAATTTATTATCACATCATTTCATGAACTCCATGACCTAAAAGTAGGCTTGAATGCTCTTCAATTGTCCAGTTGACCTAGGATTAACCTAGATGAAACCCTAATTGCTTGCACCTCAACTGTGGCTCTTGCATTTGACACAATGACTTGATTTTACTCCAACATGGCTCTCTAGGCACCGCATGAGCTCTATACACATATCATATTCACACCTCATGCTTCACATCCTATTAATGGTCCTCAATTGATCAAGACCTCCCACCACCTCCTGATGACTTGGATGACCTCTCAAGCTTGGATGAGATTTCTTGCTAGGCTTCTCTTGATAATAATCACACTTGATCCCCTGTTGGATAAATGATATGCCATGATATGCAAATGATAGAACTATGCAAATGATAATGCAATGAAACATAAACCAGGTAAAATATGTTGAGTAAATTTTGGGGTGCAACACTACCTTGACATACTCTTCTTGTTTGAGGCTATGTTCGTCCACTTCCATTGTAGATTCTTGGGTCATTTGGACCATGTTAACCCCAAGGTTGGTGCCTCCAGTAATATCCAACTCTTGTAGTTTGATTCTAAGGCCTTCAATAACCTTAGTTTCGTTATTAATGTAGATGTTCTTGATTGGCTGCATTTTGTGGTAAAACATTGTTGTGTGTGTAGATGTCTTGATTGATGTCATGACATACTGGTGCAGTGTTCTGCAGGATATGTTTGGTTAGATAATGCAGAGTTTACTGGATGTCACATTGAATGTTGTGACATTAGGTATCTGCCAGCATGGGCGCTGGTTTGTTTTTTGTTAGGTTTCCTACTTTATCTCAGGCTATATTCTAGGAAACGCCTATGGCCTATCTTTTAGCACCTTGAATTGTGGAAATTGGATTAACTTGGTTAAACCTAATTTTTGCTACCAAGGCCCATGCGCTGCATATAAAGAAGAGTGGCAATCCTTACTAAAGACTCAGAGATTTTGGGGGGAAGAACTCTGTTTGGGTGTTTATATCTTCACGTGTGTTTGTGTCTTAGGTTTTCTAGTGAGCCAACCAATTATCACCTTAATGATTGCATAGGACTAGTGTGGTTTTGAGTGGTGTTTTGGTTGTGTCACTCTAAGCTGTTAAGAAAGAGTGTTATGTCTCTTGATTGAAGCTTTTAAGTAAGATCAAGATTTGTTTGAAGTGTGTCTTCCGTTTGAATCTGTTCTGTATTTAATTGATGTCACTGCTGTGATTGAGGGGGAGTGAGTAGGAACTCAGGTCTAGAGCTAGATTGAAATTGCATTGGGTAGGGATTAAGTGAGGGGTTGTAAACTGGGAGTTTAGCTCTGAATTAATACTACTAATAGTGGATTTCCTCCCTAGCTTGGTAGCCCCTAGAGTAGGTGTGATTTGCATCGAACTGGGTAAATAATTTCCTGTGTTCTTTACTGCTTTCGTTACTTGTTTACTGCTAAGTTTAATAATCTATTTAGAGGCAGATGTCATAACATCCGATATAACATCGACTGTCTGTTACTAGAATTTCAATTGGCATCAGAGCAGGCACCCTGCCTGTTATTTTCTGGGTGAGATCTAGGGACAATAATTTCTGGTACTATGGACAAGGATGTAGGATTTGCGAATAGACCACCCATTCTGGATGGATCTAACTATGACTACTGGAAACCTCGTATGATAGCCTTCTTGAAATCTCTGGATAGGAAGGCCTGGAGAGCAGCTAACTCAAGATGGGAACATCCAATGAAGACAGGGAAAGACGAATCAACTGTGCAAATACCTGAAGAAGAGTGGAGTAAAGAGCAAGAAGCTTTGGCTCTTGGAAATTCTAAGGCCTTGAACGCTCTATTCAATGGGATAGATAAGAATATATTCAGACTTGTGCATCACTATTAATTGGCCAAAGAGGTTTGGGATACTCTCAAAACAACTCACGAAGGTACCTCCAAGGTCAAGATGTCTAGACTACAGATGCTGACTACCAAGTTTGAGAATCTAAGGATGAAAGAGGATGAGACCATTCATGATTTCTACATGAATATTCTTGAGATTTCTAATACCTCAGGAGCCTTAGGAGAGAAAATGTCTGAAGAAAAACTTGTAAGAAAGATTCTCAGATCATTGCCCAAGAGATTAGCCATGATGGTTACTACTATAGAAGAGGCTCAAGATATCAGCAACATGAAGATTGATGAACTCATTGGCTCCCTCGAAACCTTTGAGATGGGAATGTGTGAAAATGCTGAAAAGAAGAACAAAAGCATAACTTTTGTATCAAATACTGAAGAAGACTCAGATGAAGGCAATGGTGGAAGTGAGGAAAATCTATCAGAAGCTATAGCTATGCTTGGAAGAAAATTCAACAGATTGATAAGAAGAATAAATCAGAAGACTAGACCTAATGTCAAGAACATCCCCTTTGACACCAGTAGAAGAGTTGAATCTGAAGAAAATTCCAACCAAGGCAAAGGAATTCAGTGCCATGGATGTGAAGGCTATGGTCACATTAGAGATGAATATCCCACTTACCTCAAGAAGCAAAAGAAAGGTATATCTGTCACCTGGTCTGATGGAGATTCTGAGAGTGGATCAGAAGAAGAGTCTGCAAAACATGTCACTGCATTAACTAGTGTATGTGTATCTGATGATGATTCTAGTGAAGATGAGCTGACTTTTGACGAACTTGTAGCCTCATATAAAAAGCCGTGTATCAGAAGTGCAGAAGTGTGCCAACAAGGGGAGAAGCAAAAGAAACTCATAAAGGAGTTGGAGGCTGAGAAGAAAGAGCATCTTGTAACCAGAGACTCACTCAACAGTGAGGTTAGTTTGTTGAATTCCAAACTTGATCAGAAGTCAAAGTCTATCAGGATGTTAAACAATGGAACTGACATTCTAGAAGAAAGTCTACAAGTTGGTCAGAAAGCAAGAGATATGTCTGGAATAGGTTTTGTTGGTGAGCAGGGACCCACCTTGGGGTTCAAAAGGTCAAAACCTGAAGATCATATGACAAACCGGATGTCAAAACCGATGTCTCAACATCATGGGAATAGAAGCATAAACCAGACAGAGAGAAAGTTCCAAAGGTGGTGGTGTCACTACTGTGGAAGATTTGGACACATAAAGCCTTTTTGCTTCAGGATGTATGGATTTCCCAGCCATACTCATCATGTAAAACCCAAATAGGATACTCTTATCAAGAAACAACAATGGGTTGCTAAGGATGTTGCTCTAATAGCTCATACCTCTCTAAGGGTATCAGCCAAAGAAGACTGGTATTTTGATAGTGGCTGCTCAAAACATATGACTGGAATAAAGAATTTATTGGTGGACATCAAACCTCACTCCACTAGTTATGTGACCTTTGGTGATGGAGATAAAGGGGAAATCAAAGGTGTTGGAAAACTAGACTGTCCTAGAGTTCCAGACCTAGATAATGTTTTGCTGGTGAAAGGACTAACTGCAAACCTTATTAGTATCAGTCAGCCATGTGATCAAGGATTCAATGTCAGATTCACTAAAGAAGAATGTGTTGTCACCAATGGAGAAAATGAGGAAGTCACGAGGGGATCTAGATTTAAAGACAACTGCTACTTATGGGAGCCTAAAGTCTCAAACAACTCCATTGTTTGTTCTATGGGCAAAGAAGAAAAGAAGGTTAAACTGTGGCATCAAAAACTTGGACATCTTCATCTAAGAGGGACGAAAAAGATCATATCCAAGGAAGCAGTGAGAGGAATTCCAAAGCTAACAATGGATGAAAGAAAAGTCTGTGGTGAATGTCAGGTTGTCAATGTCACTCAGGATGTCATGACATTATATTGTAACCCAATTCACCATAGCAGAACCAAGCACATTGATATCAAACATCACTCCATAAGAGATCTTGTGGAAGACACAGTGATTACCCTAGAGCATGTGGCCATTGAACTACAACTTGCTAACAGTTTTACAAAAGCTCTAGATGCTACTCAATTTGACAAGTTAAGAAGAAAGTTGGGAATTTGTCTCTATGAGGAATTATAGCAATTAATGTCATTTGGGAATTATATTTTGAACAGTTTAAATATTAATTATCTGCTGATTGGTCAAAATTTTAAGTTCCCTCTCCTTTTGCAATCATATCACTCTAGCACCTATACACGGTACCTCTGCTTCATTTGTTGTTTATACCACTCCTTTATCTTCCATACTTTCCTCAACAACCATAGAAAACTCTTTCTCACATTGTCAAAGTCATCCAAAATGTCTCAACAACCGGACTCTCTCTCTCTCTCTCTCTCTCTCTCTCTCTCCCAAGAAAATGTCCCCCACTTCTGATCCTGACTCTATTCTAAGAACTGACCCTATCAACCCTAATCAGGTTCTTGATGTTGCACCTCTGCGAATGGTGAACCCAAAAGGTTTGAATGTGAAGAAGCCACGAACTCCACATGCAAGAAGACCCAAAGAAACAGTATCGCGTAAGGCTTCTCACACTTCATCCTCTGCCCCTCATGAGGACACGACTAGTGAACGCTCTAGGTATGTTCATAATACTATTGCAAACTTAGTCTCCAGTATCTTGAATGGACAACAAGATGTGCCTGGGATATCCATCCCTCTTAACACTGAGGTTCTTGAACCCCACCTTAATCAAGAAATTAATGTTAATCAAGTTGTTGAAACTATGGATACGTCCTTAGGAAAGAATGATGATAATGTTCAAACTGTTGAAAATGATGATAGTGTTCAAACTGTTGATGAGGATGATGATGTTGAAACTGGTAATGATGTTGCTATGCATGACGATGATGTACAAGCTGGTAACAATGATGATAGTGTTCAGAATGATGATGCTGATGAAGATGGTAATGTTGCTAAGGAAATCTATAACAATGTTGATACTGAAAATGTGGTGAATCTTGATGACTACTCAGATAATGAACTGATAACATCTATCAACCCTAGCATGGCTAAAAGGCTCATGACTAGGAAAGGAAAGAAGACTGCTGCTCCAAGTCCTCCCAAGAAGAAAACTGTGGCAAAAAGTACTGTTGTTGGCCCCACAAAATCTTGGAGCAAGGTGGTTCTAAAGAAAAGAAAGGCTAAAATAATTGCCGAATCTGACTCGGACTCTGATGTTGCTCGTGATGTCACTGACATCCCTCCCAAGAAGAAGCCAACAACTAGCAAGCTTGCTGCTAGTGTGCCTGAGGTACCTATTGATAATATCTCTTTTCATTATCCTTCTAGTGGTAACAGGTGGAAGTATGTTTACCAGAAGAGGTTGGCCTTGGAAAGGGAGTTGGCTCAGAATGCTCTTGAGTGTAAGGAAATCATGGGTCTGATTCATGAAGCTGGGTTAATGAAGACGGTTACCCATTTTTCTAAGTGTTATGAAAGTCTGGTGAAGGAGTTCATTGTGAATCTATCAGAAGACTGTGTTGATAGAAAGTCAAAGGATTTTAGAAAAGTGTATGTGAGAGGAAAGTGTGTCACCCTTCTCCTCAACTGTTATCAACAATTATCTGGGAAGATCTGATAAAGCTCAACCTGATCTTTCTGCTTCTGACAGCATAGTATGTCAAGTCATCACTGCCAACCAGGTCAAAAGCTGGACCTTAAAAGGGAAACTGGTTGCTAGTAAGCTAAGTGTGAAGTATGCAATGTTGCATAAGATTGGAGCTGCAAACTGGGTACCCACAAACCACAAATCCACTATTGCTATTGTCCTGGGAAAATTCATATATGTTGTTGGAACCAAGAAAAAGTTTGATTATGGCTCCTACATCTTTGATCAAACAATGAAGCATGCAGGAAGTTACAGTGTGAAAGGCCCCATTGCTTTCCCATCTATTATATGTGGTATCATATTGAACCAGTATCCTAATATTCTAAATGACAATGACTCTGTGTGCAAGAGAAAAAGTCCTCTGTCCTATCACCACAAGCTGTTTCAAGGAACTCATGTTCCTGACATTGTCATGACTTCTGCTGAGACATCCAAGGGGAGCTCAAAAACAGGTAAAGCTGAAATCATTGCTATGCTCAAGGAAACCTACAAGGAGCTGGAGACAAGAAAGATGACTCTTGAAAAGTTGATCAGCTCACTTGAGATGGATGAAGATGCTGAGCTTGCTAACAATGATGAGGATGAGCAGGATGATGGTTCTGAGGAAGGTAATGACAATGAAGCTAAATCAGACAAAGAAGAATCAACTACCAGTCCTGATGATGGCACTGATGAAGAAAATGATGGTGCTTGTGATGGCTCTGAGCCTGATGACTAGAGCACTTATGATAATTTATGGTCAAACAGGGGGAGTAGGATGTCCCCCCAGAACAATTTCTTATATTTCTTATCCGAACGAATCTTATGTGATCAACTATTTTGTTTTGATATGTTGTGTTCCTGATCTTATTAGTTGTGTGCTTGGTTTATTTTTGAACTTTGAGTAGCCTAGGTGGGGTGTGATGATATGCTCTACAGGTTAGGCTGTTTTGAATCTGTTGAGGGGGAGTTTGTGTGTACTCTCCTTGTTTTGGAGATTTTTTGATAGGGTAGTACAACATGTTTTGTGTGATGGTAGTGTATTAGCTATTCTGCATGATTGGCTATGTGTTATGCTCTTTTATGCTGCATGTGTTCTCTGATATGGTGACAAGTTTTAGCCAAAAATTTGCCAAAGGGGGAGTTTGTAGATGTTCTTGATTGACTGCATTTTATGGTAAAACATTGTTGTGTGTGTAGATGTCTTGACTGATGTCATGACATACTGGTGTAGTGTTCTGCAGGATATGTTTGGTTAGCTAATACAAAGTTTACTGGGTGTCACACTGAATGTTGTGACATCAGCTATCTGCCAGCATGAGCGCTGGTTTGTTTTCTGTTAGGTTTCCTACTTTATCTCAGGCTATCTTCTAGGAAACGCCTATGGCATATCTTTTAGCACCTTGAATTGTGGAAATTGGATTAACTTGGTTAAACCTAATTTATGCTACCTAGGCCTAAGGCCCACGCACTGCATATAAAGAAGAGAGGCAATCCTTACTAAAGACTCAGAGATTTTGGGGTGAAGAATTCTGTTTGGCTGTTTATATCTTCACGTGTGTTTGTGTCTTAGGTTTTCTTGTGAGCCGAGCAATTCTCATCTTGATGATTGCATTGGACTAGTGTGGTTTTGAGTGGTGTTTTGGTTATGTCACTCTAAGTTGTTAAGCAAGAGTGTTATGTCTCTTGATTGAAGCTTTTAAGCAAGATCAAGATTTGTTTGAAGTGTGTCTTCCGTTTGAATCTATTCTGTGTTTAATTGATATCACTGCTGTGATTGAGGGGGAGTGAGTAGGAACTCAGGTCTAGAGCTAGATTGAAATTGCATTGGGTAGGGATTAAGTGAGGGGTTGTAAACTGAGAATTTAGCTCTGAATTAATACTACTAATAGTAGATTTCCTCCCTGGCTTGGTAGCCCTCAGAGTAGGTGTGATTTGCACCGAACTGGGTAAACAATTTCATGTGTTCTTTACTGCTTTCGTTACTTGTTTACTGCTAAGTTTAATAATCTGTTCAGAGGCGGATGTCATAACATCCGATATAACATCGACTGTCTGTTACTAGAATTTCAGTTAACTTGTATGAAACCATCAGCAATATCATATATTGTAATCACTTGGTTGGAACCTTCAGTAGTCCCTTGGTCGTAGCCTTCAACAACTTCCTTGGTGAAATCTTCAGTGGTTTCAATTTTGAAGTCATCAGTGAGTTTCTTAGTGAATCCTTCAGTAGCTTCTTCGTCAAAGTCATCAGTGACTTGATTAAAGTTTCCAACAACCTTGATGAAACCCTCAGTGGTTTCTTTGTTAGAGTCCTCAGCAACTCCTCTAGTGAAGCCATCAACGACTTCGACCAGTACAACATCACTGGCGAAGTCATCAACAACTTCCACCATGTCGGCCATAGATGGTTCTGAGTAATATGCATCATCTACAGGGATAGGGTCAGAGTCTATCTTCATCTGATTTTTTGACTTGTCAGCAAACTTGAGTCTTCCCTCCTTGATTGTGTTTTGAACAAGATCCCTGAAAAGAAAGCATTGAGAAGTTTTATGACCCAAAAAATTATGGTATTTACAAAAACCTCTCTATTTCCTTTTCTCTAAAGGAGGCATCTTAGCACCAGGGGTACTATTATTTTCCCATCCTTAAATAACAAATAAAAGATTTCATCACACTTAGTGATATCGAAGGTGTAGGTTCTTTTAGGGAACCTATCATTCCTCTCTGATTCGTATGGATTCTTGTCATTCAACGGTGTTAAAACTTTACAGGCATAACGTGGGCCTGGCTTTAGTTCATCAAGTTTGAATTCACTCTCTTTAAAAATGGATCAATACCATCTTCTTGTTCGCCTCCGTCAAATTTGACGTAGGCTACCTTTTCCTTTCTATTCTTGTTTGCCATACCTTTCTCAGCCTTCAGTCGTTCTACTTGTCGAACTCTGTCAGCCATCTAGGACATATCTCTTAGGTACTGGGTATCTAATTTCTTCCTAATTGAGTAGTCAAGGCCACCAGCGGCCATTTCGACCACCTCATGTTCAGGCACTTGCATAAAACACCTAGCCTTAAGCAGTCGAAACCTATTCAAGTAATCGTCCATACTTAAAAATATTTCTAAGTATTATCCGTACATCCCCTTCACGGAGACTACTTCGAATAAGCTTCTCACAAGCTCCTGTCGAAGTCAGCAAAATCCAAGAAATTTGATTTTAACTTAGTATCTTTAAACAAAAGCTTGGCGTCAAAATTTCCAGCCAACAGTTACGTGGTTGATGTTGTTACAAGTTAGAGTTGGAACTCAAAGTTATGAGTGTTTTTGTGAAAAGAGTTGAAGTTTTGATGTTTAGAAAATTTATTTTTTGGGTAAAAAATGTGTTAATCGAATGGTATAAAAATAAGGTTTTGGGGTTGACTTAAAAGTGATTCTGGTTTTGAAAAGTTGCAGAAAAGTGCTTCTATCAACAGCGTAATCGGTTACCCTGATTATGGTAACCGGTTACACTACTTAAAACTACATTTTTAGGCATCCTTGTAGGGTGTAACTGATTACCCTAATTAGGGTAACCCGTTACATGGTGTGTATTTTGTATGGAGTGACTGGTTACAAGGGGTGTAAGTGGTTACCCTGATTACGATAACTGGTAACATATTTGGAAAAACCTTGAAAATTTATAACTTTAGTTTCGAGTGTCTGATTCGAGTGTCATTCGAAGCGTTGGAAAGATAACACGACGAACTATCTTATAAAAATGATTTCTGTACCAAAAGGTGATTAATTATATATTTGTGGGAGCTTAATGCCTTGTAAGGTTCATGTGGTGGTGTGACATAATCTTAATGCAATTGTTGTTGTTTGTTATGTTGTGTGATGATGATGTTGAGCTGTTATAGCATTATTGTTGCATGGTGGTTAGTATTGGCAGTGTACATTGACCATGGTGGTAGGTCATTGTGCATAATATTATTATTGGACGTATAATATGTTAAATGAATTGTTGGTATAGTCTATTGTTAAGCTTGTAGTATATGTTGGTGGTTGGTGACCAGTTTTTGTGTGGTATAATGATTAAGGTAAATATCATTGTACATTGCATTGTTGTTATTGTTGATTACTATATTATTATGTTGTTATTGATGAACTGTTATAGCATGTATTTTGAGTGTGATGGCCAGTATTGGCGGAGTACATGACTATGGAGGTGTTGGTGATTGTACTTGATATTGTTGTTGCATGAATAATATGTTGTACGTGTTCATGATGTTAGGACATTAGTCCATTATTGTGAGCATCAATCCTAGGAAGTGAGGATTGTATGCTGATAGATGATTTTTGGGATGAATGGAATCAGTGAGATGTTATCGACAATGATGATAACAAATTGTAAGCTTAATATCCTAAGAGGTGGGGATCGGAGCCAATGAACTTGAGTGTTCATGTGTTGGAATTCTGACGAGAATTGTGATACTAAAAAAAGGATCGGGTTCTGAAATAGGAACCAAATTGTACAACATGCATTGAGTCGAGGAGTTGTGAGTCTCATTGCATTTGCACATTTATTTCATTGGTTATTATGATTAATGTCTGTTGTGTGCTAAACGTTGTAGATGTATGTTGGATGTTATTGTTGTGTTGGATGGTTATTGTATTGATTGTGTTGAATGGGTGGCGCGCATGAAATAATTTGCTGCTTGCTTATTATTATACTTTCCTTTATCTATTTATGATATCTCACCCCTTCTGTTTGAATGTTGCCTTTACATGGGCATCGTGCAGATAACTTGCAGTAGCGGAGTTGAAATAAGTAGAAGATGAAGCCTTCTAATTTCCCTTTAGTGTCCGCGTCTGCTCTGTTGTGTAACACCGAGTCAAGGAACATTGTATTATGTTGAGTTCGTTGGAAATTTTTGGATATCTCTAGAATAATTGTTGCTTATGTTATTCTGAAGAATAATTATGCTTTGGATAACTGTTTATGTCGATGCTTCCACTATTTCAATAAAGTTTAAAAATTAAAACATGTTGAGTTGTTTTCGTGATTTTAAATAACTTTCAAATACTTGCATGTATTTATGGTGTTGAATTGTGTGACATCCTAAATATTTGTGGCGTTATATTACCTAGAGGTTTCCTTAAGGGAGATGGAAAAAACAAGACGAGTTCATGCTAGGTTTAAATTCCTAAAAAGGATATATATATATATATATATATATATATATATATATATATATATATATATATATATATATATATATATATATATATATATATATATATATATATATATACATATACGTATAGATATATATATATATATATATATATATATATATATATATACATATATATATATATATATATATATATATATATATATATGAGCTCCTTAGAGAAGAGCGTGCTAGAGGTGATTACGAGTAGGTGGGCTGCATAGAGCGTATGTTCTGAGAGTATGCTAGTTATATTTTGTTGGAACTTCCATTTTTGTGGACAAGGATGCCGCTTATATGGATGTCGTTTACCTACGATACTTCAAGGACTTTGAGCGGATACATGAGTACAACTGCGAGGCCACTTGTTGGTCTACTTGTACTCTAAGCTATCCGACGGCTGTAGGTGGAAAATGAAGCAAGTGACAGGTAGCATCATACTTTTGACAGTAATATTTATTGGTTATTTAGTGCTTGTGTGTCATTTTCATTACATTTTTGCAACGCCCTTATTTATAATTCGTATGTTCCAACACTTTTGAGGCTTGGATCCTCCAGCACTTCCCACGCATCTCCGGCTGGTTGTGTGTATCGACATATACTAGCGATATGCCACGTGCTTCTATATTTTCCTCGCTCATAGGGAACCAAGTGATAAATCCATTTCTGGTGTATCTTGACAGCTTGGTAGCCGAAGATATGCATTTTAACATCTATGCCAATCACTAAGAGACACAACCATTTGACGACATAATGTTATACTCGGGATGGTTGGCTTTCAGTTCACGTCTTACATTTTCTCATCTGCTTGAGCGTGTCATGTGATAGTTAAGCTACACTTAAACTATTCCCAAACAGCCTGCTGTCTCTACTCCTCCTGCTGTGACACAAATATGAATTCCATGTTTGATGATTATCTTAGTCATCTAAAATCAGAGGAGGCAGATAGTACTATAGTTGAGAACGATTAGAGCTATGTAGACAAGTACATCAGGTGGTTATTCAGGTGTCACATCATATATTATGTAGGCTGCTCCAAGAGATCCACTGAGGCCAGCTCATCATGATATACTAGAGGAAGAGCAAACACGGTTAGATCATGCTCATGATGTGTTGCCAAATGTCGTCACATTATTGAGATTGTGTAGGCAGACATTGAAAGAGGTATCTTTCTTGATGGTTCTGAGTAATGGGTGTCCTAGATGCCATTATGACAGAGGCATGAGAGACACTGATGTATCGGAGTCAGCGCCGAAGGACGGGGGGAAGAGGAGCCCGAGGAGCTCTAGTCTGAAATATGTAGTAGTTGATAGTATTTGTACTTTGGATTTATTATCGATTCTATTTTATTTTAACTTATTTCAAATTGATTGTGTATTTCGACTTCATTGTATATCAGCTGATGACTTATTTTGACCATCTAGATTCATATATGTCATTTTTTACATATCGATTGTATAGTTTAATGCTCATCACATAAAATGGGCCTTAACATTTATAAATCATCATTTTCATCTGAGTAACTATAAAACTAAATTGACTTGCATTGTTTTGATAGGTTACAGAGATGCATCTCCGTAAACCCTAAATAAAGATGCATCTTCGAATCAATAAATGTTTAAAATGGGCCTTCTAGAGAGGGATGCATGTGGTGTGTTACAGTGAGAATTAGATATCAAGCTATTAGTTAACTTGAATCATAAAACATGAAATTCATCATCGAGCTTTGATTTATCCAAAGGAAAGGGTAAAGATCGAAGAAAAGCCTAAGTGAGCTATGTAACAACATAACTAAGAGATCTAAGGTTCGGGGTTTGGTTAAACCTAGGGAAGGTGTTACCATCCTAAGTATCTGTAGTACTCTACAGAACCCTCTTGTTAGTATTTATGTTATGCTAAAGTTTGCTTGCTAAAGGAAAAGTGCTAAGGTAAAGATTTAAAGTATATACAAAGTATGCTCGCCAAGACACCGCATATCGTGCATACGTATCCTGACGGGAATGAAATTAGAGCAATCGTAGTTCCCCTCAATAGGGGTGAGGAACTCTTAACTGTGGTCAAGGTTCCAAAGGGAAAAGTAAATGTCTGCGGTGAGACACCTACATAGAGTGCGGAGATTCTAGACATAAGGCTAGGTTAAATAGGAAAGAAAATATTCATGGCAGGACACTCACATAGAGTACGATGACTTTAATCCTAAGGCTAGGATGAATGGTAAGGACCTAAGGCTATGCTAAGTATGACATGGAAGTCAACAAAAATGATCCTTTCCTTTGGAACTGGAGTAAAAGATATCATCGAACGAAATAAGCATCAAAATTAAGACCGAAACTAGAAAACATCCACCCAATTTCATCAAGAAATACTTACAAGTATTATTAAGGAAAGAAGTCACAAGTTAGTAGTCAAAGAAAGTTATTGAAATGATTAAAAATAAATTCTAAATATCCAAGATTCAAAGGATTAGTTCCCAAAGTTAAATGAAAAACTAATTTTTTTTTTGAAATTTTCTATTTGTTTACTAACTAAACCTAATAATATATAAAAAATTTAAAACAAAACTAATGGACACTTCTAAAAAAGATATTTCCAAAATGAAAATTAAAGATATTTTCCGAAAATAAAAGTTAAAAGATTATTTTCTAAAGAAAAAAAATTAGGATTATTTAACAAAACACTAACTAGAATTATTAACAAAAATATTTTAAACAAAAAGTTATAAACTAAAAAATGTTAACAAGAATTTTGATACACAACGATATTGACTAAAATATTAGCGCAGTATTTTTATCAAAAGTTAAATTAACAAAATCATAAATAAAGATAATTAGCTAAAATGATTAATAAAGTCAGTAAGAAATATTAGTAGAAACATTAACTAAAGCAAAATAAATATAAGATTATTGACAAAAGAATATTTAATAACAATTTAATAAAACAATTAAACTAGTAGCAAAATAAGGAGAGTGAATATATGTGTTTTTTTATTAAAAAAAGAAGTAAGGGTCATGGGCTCAAAAGCCCAATACTCATAAAAGAAACCAGAAGAGAAAAAAAACAAAATATAAAGTAAAATAAAGAAAAATTAAAAGGGAAATGGATTAAAACCTATCATGTCGTTCCTTATTTTACACAAAATTTGTTCTTGCGGTACTCCCTCTGTTCTCACAATTTCTCGCTCTGTTCCTCTCTCAAATTGCTCCCTCTCGCGGCGATTCATCAACAATCTTTTCTCGCTCTGTTCTTGTGAAGTTATGGAGTTTACGAATAGGAAGGTGAAAAGGAAAATGGATGGTGGATTCTGTTGTTGAGAGAAAAAAATGAAAGAGGCCTCCTTTTTCGAATCTTCTCCTCTCTGTTAATTTTTTTGTTAAAAGAGATTGGAGAAGGATTTATCTCCGTTGCACCACGGAAGTTCCAAAAGATGAAGAATCGTTTATGACGAGGTCTCAGACTCTTTTTTTTTGTTTCTGCCCAATTTTTTTTCTCTTTTTAAATTTTACTCTCCCTCTAAGTTCATTTTCAACCTTCTTTTTTATGAATTCTTGTATATTATTGCTTATGTGTTACTTTCAATTGCAGAGCAGGTTTGTTGTTTTGGAGTGAAACAGGTCAAGGCATATGTTGTATTGATGTTCAGAGCAGAGATTCAGTTGAGGAAATTTTACAGGTTGTAGCAGGTTTATAGTAGTGTCACTTTAATGCATTGTTTGTCCTGGTGTGAACCATTTGATAGCAGGATCTGTGTTTTTCAAGGCTTGTGGTCCAAAAGCACTTATCTACTTTTTATGCGAGTGTCCCAACCCCAAACTTATAATTTTACACAGATCAGAAATTGATAACACTTATCTGAGCATGGTGAGAAAGTGTTTGGGCCTAAGTTTATATGATGTGGTTGATAATCAAATAAATAGAAATATGGCTCGAAGGGGCTAACAAGGGGTAACGTATAAGGGTTGGCTTGAAAGGATCACGGCTAAACAAAAATAAGTGCATCAGTGTGTAGATGTGTACTTATAAACAATCCAACAGACGAATACGCAAGCTAAGAGTGACAAAGACATACCTGATACTCTCGTGATGATAAAGTGTTTGGATTTATAGAATCATCACCATGTTTGGCATACTGACAGTTTCCAAGGTACCTCTCATGTGATGTGGCATCGTTTCCGTCTCGGGCTAAAGTACTTTCGTATCAGTTCCGTATTGAGAAATCGCGTCCAATCATCCATTTCAATAGTATCAACTTTTGGGGGTTTCCTGGAGATCAAACCTAGGTTGTGTCTTCTCATCCACTTTACTATAAGCATCATTATTCATCTGGCACATAAGTCTCCAATCTTTAACACATAAACACAAAACACACCAAACAAATAACAATAGCACACAAGTGAAATATCATTAAAATTTTGACAAACAGACAAACAAAAATTAAATAAAACCCCCCTCACACTTGAACTAAACATTGAACTTAATGTTTTAGAACAAACATGAGAGGGGACTCACAAAGCTTCACTGAGGAGGAGGGAAGCGCAACATCAGCTACTGCATCATGGCGTGCATGTCATCCATGATCGCCCCTTGTCGAGCTTGCTCTTCTGCCTGTCGGGTTTGCTTCGCCTGGAGATACCCGATCTCACCATGCACCCATGACTAGTTATCGTCAGCAGTGGATGAACTTCCTGTACCTAGATACATATGTCCCTCTTGTGATGGCACAAACTGCTCAAACTCAGGAGCATCCTCCTCTTCGTGTTCTCCTGCAGACAAAGGGTCAGCATGGTACTCGTCCTCATCTTGGACGGTACTATCATAAATCTAGTTATTCATATGAGTAATACTAACTCTATTAGGAGCTAGGAGGGCAATTACAAACCAGTTATGGCTCACTACAGCATAATGATTCAGTGTAATAGTAATCATACCATGTTGGACCAGGGCCACCATATCTAGTATATTTTTACCTGATACTAGTGTGTCACCTAATACAGCAGGGTCATAGCCAAAATGCTTGACTATCTGTGTTATCATGCCTCCCACATAAATTCCCCCTCGAGCTGCTCTTCCTACTCTACCCAGATAGTCTGCTGCAAACGCGGCTACACTTACCATTTTAGAGTTTGTTGTAGCATACAGGAAGAGTAACTCCCTCTGAGTGGCCACTCTGGTACTATCTCCCCTCCCGAATAGAGTGTAAGCTAAACCTTTCTGTGCATACCTGAAACATGGATTTTGAATCCCCGATACCTTGGCACCCTTTGAGGCATACTCAATGTTACCTGTAATAGCTGTCCAAAATGCTTTGGCATCAAAAGTTTCCGGGACAACTCTGGGGCCATACGGTGGAAGTCGGAGGATACCTCCCAGCTCTTCCATACTAAGCTCATGGTTAGTATTCAAGAGCCTAAACCATATTGTGGCATAGAAATATTTCATAGTACTGGTCCACCTTTTTTCTAAATGAAATTCAATGGTGCTTAAAAACTCCAACGTTATGCGTTCATACGTTGGAGCTTCTAAATGCATGAATTCCAGCATACCCAGACTATGAAACATCCTATCTATCTTAATATTCAACCCTAATTCAGAAACAATTGTGTTACACATGTACCTTGTTGGCGTAATTTAACGCTTCACGTGGCATGCATAACGCTTCTCATGTTCGGGTGTGTTAAAAATAATGTTGTGCGTGTTAGGCATCCGACTTGCTCTTTTCCTCGACCTTGAGGTTTCGGTATCTAGCTATTTTCCTCTAACCACTCGTGTTGGAGGCATTGTTATTGTTGTACCTGTAACACCAAGAAAAATCACGAAAATAAATGTTAGGGTTAAAGAAAAAACTAGTGGGATGATGTAGAGGATGGAGAGGTGAACAGTTTTTGTGAAGGTAGTATTTGGTTTTGATGTAGGGGTTGTGGAAAGTTTGAAGCTTTATGGAGGGTTGGTTATGGAGTTTTATGGGATTTTTGTGAAGAAAGGAAGAAGAAGATGAAAGGTGAGAGAAAAAAAAGGTTAAAAATCTGAGTTAATGAGGGATAATGGGGATTTATTGGGTAGTTAAGAGGTTTAGGTCGTGCTGGCCCCACCATGCGAAAGGGGAAAAAATTTAAAAAAAAACACACAGCATGCTTGACACGGGACGTGTCACCTGACACGGGCGGCCGTGTCAGCATGTTGCCTTCCCCCTTCAAATCGTGTCATCCAATTAATTCCCCCAGTTGGCCTGACACGGGCGGTCGTGTCAGCCCACTGGAATGCTCCAAATCCCACTATTTTTTTATCATCCTTCATGACCTGACACGGGTGGCCGTGTCAGGCCCCTGTTTTTATCACATTTTACCCTTTTTTCGATGTTTTCCAATTTTTTTCTCAGGTACACTTTATTATACATCTGTAACTTCAAAAACGCTTCTCCTTAGGGCAACTTCACACTTTTTGTGAGTGAATTGCAAGCCTAATTTTCCTAGCAAAAACAAGAAAAACACAAAAGGTTAGAAATAAACGCATAGGTTTCCTCCCATGAAGCGCTTCATTTAACATCGCATGGCTCGACGGTCGTTCATCTCATCCGGTAAGATGAACATCATCGATCTGACTACCCTCTTTCCTCACAACTCCCTTCCTTGTTGGATTGAATTTTCTTTGGGGTTGGAACATTGGTTGGTGATTGTCCTCCATTAGTATCTTATGCATGCATACTATGAGGCTAATTCCTTTCAAATCCCCAATGGTCCATCCCCTAGCGCTCTTGTATTTCTTAAGTACCTGTACCACTTTTTCTCTTCTTTTTATTTCAGCCCAGAATTGATTATCGCAGGACATTTGGTTCCAGAATCCAATAACACTGTTATGGACTGGGCTGACACTTAGACCACAATCTAGCAGACCCAAAACCCACTGAATTTGGGCCCAATAGGACCCCACGGACGGGCAGAAGACTCGTCGGGCATGGCACCTTCCCCCGTCGGGCACATGCCAACAGTCGTCGAGCAGGACCCTCGTAATTGTCAGACCAGCCTCTTTCTCCCCCATCGTCAGGCAGAGCCCAGCCTACCCGGGGAGCTCCTCAGACTTCTCCCACGTTCTCTACGTTTCCCCTCCGCGGGGACACGTCATCAGCCAACTACCCACCTCCGAAAGAGTTGGTCAGCCCACCTTCCGGAGATCATGGGACGGTTGAACTAGGGAGAAGACCACGTGCTGGTCTTCACTATGCCATGTAAGCTCTAGCAGTCACCTGGGTTAGGCCTGACAACCCAGCCCAACACAAGTGATCGTTGGCCCTGCGCTGGGATCTCTTTATAAATACCCTCTTTCACTAGAGGGTCAGGTAACTTAACTTTCTCATCCTTCTCTTTGTGCTTGTTATCACTCTACTCATCACTTACTTTGGCATCATAGTGTGTTTCAGGTACACCCCCCTCTGTCCATCAAGCCAGCCAGTTCGACAGCTCAGACGCGTGGCAGCTCAGGGATCTCTCTGGTCAGGTACGATCAGTGGCGCCGTCTGTGGGAATCTAAGCTTCCTCGTTCCTCCGAGCAAAGAACCAAAGCTTCCTATTGCAAAATTCCGAGACCATGACTAGCCCAAGTCACGACGATGTTGTCCATAATTCCGCCTTCGCCCCGATTACCAACGGCAATGACCAGCCGGGGACGTCTCAAGCCTGGGAGATTGACGTCAGGGACGGCCAGACTGCCTCTCCATCGTCCAAGGACGCTCTACAACACGCCGCACCTCGGGCGAGGAGCCCGACGGTCTTTTAGCTTGTCCCCACACCGGCTGGAGCGGACCCGACGATGACTGCTCTCTTTGCAGCCATTAACCAGACAAACCTGATGTTGTTCCAACAGAACGAGCGCATCGGCATGCTGGAACATAATACCTCGTCCCGCTCTCCTCCGTGGAGAAATAGGCGCGGGAATTATCGGAGGCCCTCTCCATGTCCACGAAGGCGCCGACCACAGCTGGAAAGGCCCCAACCAGTGGCCTCTAAGAAACGCGTCAGGTCACCCCCAGAAGGAGAGGCGCTCCCTAGAGCCGAGATCGAACAGGCCTAAAGCCTCGGCCAGAAGACCGAGGGGACGTAATCAGCCTCCTCGACACGACCCGTCACCTCTACACTCTCTTGTTCGCATTGACGAAGACGATTATAGGACCCCTTATAATGGGAAATCATGGCAACACCCACCCCTACGGGATGGAGAAGCCACCCGTGCTCTCCACGTATGACGGTACCTCGGATCCAAACAATCATCTGGAGGACATCGAGGCGATGCTCGACTATAGAAACGTTCGGGGAGCCATCAAATGTAGGCTCTTTCCCGACAATGCTCAGGAAAGGGGCCATGGCCTGGTACAAAAGACTAGAGCCCAAGTCCGTCACATCTTGGAGGGTCCTGAAGGATTTATTTTCACGGCATTTCACGGTGTCGAGGCGGCATCCGAAGACGGAGGCCGCCCTGGGCGCAATAATCCAGGCCCCAAACGAGCCTCTCAAAAACTACATTGAGAGGTTCACGAGGGAGGCGGTCCAGGTAACGACTTCGGACGATATGAAGCGCTACCTTATAGAGCAAGGCCTACGATAAGGCTCCAAGTTCTACGAGGTTGTGGCTATCCACTGACCAAACACCCTCCAAGACTTCCTCGAGAGAGCCCGCCATTACATCTGATTCGAGGAGACAGAGGCCGCCAACACTGCCCGTGAAACCCGCAATCGGGAAACCCCCAGCGGGTCCCGAGAGGAAGGAGCGTCAACCCCCTGGCGTGGGGGAGATCGGCGACGAGAGGATCATCCCCGGGAACCCCGGGAACAAAGGGGCCCCGCTGGCTGCTTCACCGAATACACCACCCTAGTCGCTTCCCGTGAGCACATACTAGCCGAGTGCGCCAACCCGGAGTTCGTCTGGGGAGGTGTCCGCTTTCCCAAACCGGAACCCCGTAAAGTCAACGTGGACAAGTCCAAATACTTCCGCTTCCACCGGGGACACGGGCACGTCATCGAGGACTGCATCCACCTCAAGGACGCGATCGAAATACTTATCAAGGACAAACACTTGAAGAGATACACCAGGGGAGGAGATGCCCCCCGACAAGAGGCCCCGGAAGCCAAGAGAGTCGACGACAACCCTTCTCCTACCAACGAATCTGGACTACAGGTGGCCCTCTGCGTTGATCGACCCGAAGATTGGTTCTCACTGAGGGAGCACGGCCTCTCTGCCGGGCTCGATCTACCCGAGAAGCCAGTGCATCCAACCAGCCCGTGGGAGTACTTTCCCAAGGAAATGGTCATCTCAGGCGAAACCCCGAGCAAGCTCTCCATCGGGTCGGTAAAAAGGAAGTTTGACGAATTGATGAACAACAACTCCGGCAAAATGAGCACGCTCGACAAATTCCACGACTGTTCAAACCTGGTCGTGTACTATCTCGAAGTTCTCCCCGGAGAGCCCTAAACTCGGCCATCCCCCTGCTGATACGGGCATAAATGGCCAACTTCGATGTCCGCCGCATCTTGGTCGATGGAGGAAGCTCGGTGGATATCATGTATACCCACCTCTTCTCGACGAGACCAACCTTACTCCCTACCTGGGCTCCAACCTCCAGGACTTCAATGGGACGACGACAAGACCATGGAGATACGTGGAGCTCAAGGTCACCTTTGGGGTACAAGAAACGGCCAGGGAAATCAACGTATGATTCCTGGTCGTCGAATGCCCATCCTTGTACAACTGCATCCTGGGCAGAACAACGCTGGCCGAGCTCACCGCAATGCCATCAACCGTCCACCTCAAGATGAAGTACTATACTAGGCTGGAAGCCGCCGTCACCCTCAACGGGGACATAGAAGCAACTTGCCAGTGCTTTGAAGCAGCAATGAAGGGCCTTAGTACGATCAGTCCCGTGACCAAAGCAACTAAGCCTTCCCCCGTTCAGGAGAACAGACCGATCGACCACGTCAACACTGTAAACCTCGACTGGCGCTTCACCGGAGAGCCAGATCACAAGGACGAAGCCGAAGACACTCCTCCAACCACCAACGGGAAGTCTATCCACCCAACGCGCCCCATTCTAGACGGGGACTTCGAGATAGTAACCCTCGGCGCAGACGCGATGAGGACCGTGAAGATTGGAGCGGGGCTGGTCGACCTGGCAAGGAAGCAGTTGAAGGTCTGCCTCCGTGAGAATGCCGACCTCTTCGCCTGGAGCACCGCTAAGATGCCGAGACTCGACCCTGAGGTCGCGTGCCACCAACTCTCTGTCAACCCGGCCGCTAAGGCCGTAGTTCAATGTAGACGTAGGCAGTCCCCCGAAAAGTCGACGGCGGCTGAAAAAGCTTTAAAAGACCTCCTAGAGGCAACTTTTATTTTGGAAGCCCGGTATTCGACCTGGCTGTCCAACATTGTATTAGTCAAAAAATCTAATGGAAAATGGAGGATGTGCGTTGACTACACTGATCTCAACCAGGCATGTCCTAAGGACGCCTATCCCCTCCCCAACATCGACAAACTCGTCAATAACTCAGCGGGTTTCAAACTACTGTCTTTCATGGATGCCTACTCGGGATACAACCAAATCCCCATGGCCGAGGTCGACAAGCAGAGCACGGAGTTCATGATCGATTCGGGCAACTATTACTATAATGTAATGCCCTTCGACCTAAAGAACGCCGGCGCCACCTACTAGTGGATGATGAACAAAGTCTTCCGGGGAAAGATATGCGACATGCTCGAAGTCTACATGGAAGACATGATCGTCAAGTCCCATGCCGAGGTCGACCATACAACATATCTCAGAAAAGTCTTCGAGACGGCGAGGAGATGTCGGATGTGGTTCAACCCGGAGAAATGCACCTTCGGGGTGCGCACGGGGAAGTTCTTCGGGTTCTACCTAACCGAACGGGGAATCGAGGCGAGCCTGTACAAATGCCAGGCCTTCTTCGAGATCGGGATGTCGAGCACAAAAAAGTCGATACAATCTCTCAACGGGATGCTCGCGTCCTTGTCCCGCTTCATCGCCAAATTCGCGCAGCACGCCCTCCCCTTTTTCAAACTATTAAGAAAGGAAGCAACGTTCGAATGGACGGAGGAATGCGAGCAGGCCCTCCTCCATCTCAAACGTGTCCTGTCAGAACCGCCTGTCCTAACGAGACCAGACGTCAGGGAAACCCTCTACCTGTACCTGGCCGTCTCAACCGAAGCCGTGAGCGTCGTGCTAATCCAGAAAACCCCCAACGAATAGAAACTGATCTATTTCACAAGCAAGGCCCTCTACGGCCCATAAGTGAGGTATCAGCAGATCGAAAAGGTCGCCCTGGTTGTCATCAACGCGGCCAGGAGACTCCGACACTACTTCTTGGCCCATACCATCATGGTCAAAACTGAACAGTCGATCAAACAGCTGCTCGGCAGACCCGACATGGCAGGACGCATGCTGAAATGGTCTCTAGAGCTCTCTGAGTTCGACATCATCTACGAAGGCAGGAAAGCGCTCAAGGCCCAAGTACTGCCCGATTTCGTCGCCGAGATGACCCCCGCCATGGAGCCCACAAGTGGACCATCTTCGTGGATGGCTCTTCGAGCCCCTCAGGGTGTGGCGCGAGCATCATCCTGGAAAACGAAGAAGGCACGTCGTGGAGGTCCCCCTGACTCTAGCATTCCCGACCACAAACAACCAGGCCAAATACGAAGCCTTCTTGGCCGGACTCTGCCTGGCAAAGGACCTCGGAGCCAAGAAGATAAAAATATTCACAGACTCCCAGTTGGTCGCCTCCCAAGTCCGAGGGGAATACCAAGCGAAGAACGATAATCTGGCCGAATATTTGGCCCTTATCAGGGAGCAGATGAAGAATTTCGACTCCGTGAAAGTACAACACGTTCCACGCGAGCATAATACTCGGGCTGACGTCCTCTCGAAGTAGGCGAGCACCAAAAAGAAGGGCAGAAACAAATCCGTCGTCCAGGAGGTCCTCGCGCAACCAAGTACGGAGTGATCAAAAATGTTGCTCGACATCAATGCCATCGGGGACGCCGACTGTTGGATGACCCCGATACACGCCTACCTTAGCACGGGGCGCCTCCCCCAACGACGCTAAGGAGGCCAGTACAGTCAAACAATGTGCTTGCTCGAGAATAAACTATACCGAAGAGGCTTCTCGATCCCTCTCCTCAAATGCGTCGATAGAACCCAAGCCTCGACCATCCTATAGGAGGTCCACGAGGGCATCAACGCGCAACACCTCGGAGAATGGTCCTTGGCGAAGAAATCCTTGGGGGCAGGATACTACTGGCCGACGATGCAGGAAGATGCAAAATAAAACGTAAAGAAGTGTGACAGGTGCCAACGACATGGGGACATGCACCTCTCCCCCCCGAACGAGCTCAAGTCCCTCTCCTTCCCCTGGCCGTTCGCCTGGTGGGGGATGGATATCCTCGGCCCATTCACCTTAGGCTCTTATCAGAACAAATATATGATAGTCGGCGTCGACTACTTCACAAAGTGGATTGAGGCCGAGGCCCTCGCCAAAATCACGGCGCACAACACACTCTGCTTCTACAAGAGGAACATCCTCATCAGGTTCGGCGTGCCCATGGCCATCGTGACCGACAACGGCATGCAATTCACTGACAAAAAATTTCAAGACTTTGTGACCAAGCTCGGGACAAACCAGCACTTCACGTCAATCGAACACCCGCAAACGAACGACCAGGTTGAGGCTGCAAACAGAGTGATTCTGCGAGGCTTGAAGAGACGACTCGGGGACGCTAAGAAAAGATGGGTCGAGGAGCTCCACAACGTGCTATGGGCATACAGAACGACGCCCCACTTAACCACCGGGGAAACACCTTTTTGTCTAACCTACGAAACTGAGGCAGTGATCCCTGTCGAAACAAGGGAATCATCCAGAAGAACGGAATCCCCCTAGAAGAGTAGATCAACGACAAGGCCCTCAGAGACGAGTTTGACCTAGTCGAGAAGATACGCTTAGGGGATTCTCTCTGGGAAGCCGCGCTGAAGCTGAAAATTACCCTCCGCTACGATTGCAGGGTCATAAAACGCGAATTCCAGATCGATGATCTGGTCTTGAGGAGAAACCCCAAGGACTCACGTGAGGGCAAACTCTCTGCCAACTAGGAAGGCCCCTACCGTGTCCGAGACAAGACAACACATGGGGCCTACTATTGCGGTGAGAATCGTGATATCAAGCTATTGATTAACTTGAATCTTAATTTATTGAATTCACAACCAGACTTTGATTTATCCAAAGGAAAGGTTAAAGAGAGAAAAACCATTTGCGCGATGTAACAACAATGCTAAGATATTCGGGGATCGGGGGTTGGTTATGTCTAGGGTAGGTATTTCACATCCTAAACATCTGTAGTACTCTACAGGAACCTTTTGTTTGTTTGCATGCTAATACTTTCTAAATGTTTGCTTACGGCTTGGGATTGGGTATAAGGTTAGGTAAAGACCAAAAGATAGTTTCTATGTTTTCTCGCAAAGATATCGTATCATCTGCCTACGTATCCTAACTAGGATAGAATCAGAGCAACCGTAGTTCACATCACTGAGGATTAAGAAGTACTTGACTATGGTCAAGACTCTAGGGGAACAAACATAACAATGCTTGTGTAGAGTTTAACCAAACTCTCTAGATCTATATTAAACATTCAAGAAAAGGGAGTAAGCAATCATCACTATGATTCTTACATAGAGTTAACAAACTCTATGCTAAAGTTCTAGTTGAAAGATACTCCTAACAAGGGGTAGGTCTTTTAGACTTTAAGCAAAGTCTAGTGGCTTGGTTCTAACTTAACTAAGCTAGAGATGGCTTAACAAAGTCAAAGGGAAGGGTGTGAGTTATCTATTACCTCGAGGGTCATTAGAGAGACTTTCCTTTGGAATGGAAAAGATGAGGCAACTTGGATCAGAACTAAAGAGTTCCATCACTTAGGAAAATATTTAACAAAGCAATAATCATTCAAACATGATGAATACAAGAGATATGGTTACAACCAAGAATAAGCAAGCATATTAAAATAAGCAAGGATTTCAATCAAGATAAATGGTTACAACCAAAGCAAACATCAAGATATTACAATATCATGAAGGGGTAAGTTCTTACAAGACTCAAAATGAAAGGTAAAAACCAAAGGCCTATCTTAACAAAGACGGGGATATATCTTAACAAAGATGGGCAGTGTATCTTGATAAAGATATGGTTTTCTAAAGTTGAAGGATGTCAAATGTAACTACAAACACCACACATTTGATAACAATCAAGCATAATAAAACAATGTCACAACAATGTAAGTGAGAATTTCAATACTTCGTGGGGGGACTTTAAAGTTTTAAAGAAATGAATCAAATCACAATGCTTACAAGCAAAGAGTTGAAATTCAAGTTCAAGTACACAAGGAAGCTAACAATCCAAGTTCATAATCAATTTCAACTTAAAACTCAAATGGAATGGAATTAAAGCTTGAAATGAAGAATGGGAGATAGGAGGGTGGAAACCCTAAAACGAATCACAATCTTCTCATAATGCAAAGTGTTTCTAAAATAAAAATTTTAGAATTCTTTAAACATTATGTGAAAATATACATTAATACAAAAATTTAGCAAAAAGAATCATTTAAAAATGATTAAAAATGAAGAAGTTATGGAAAATTGAAATTTAATAAAAATTAAATAAAATAAAATAAATCATTTGCTAAAAATAAAGAAGTGTCTCACCCAAGACTTGAACCTAAGACCTTGGAGTCATGGACACAAAATTAGGTCAACTCAACCATATCACGCGTGTGAAAAGTGATGGAAATGGAAGGAGAAAAGGTCAAAATAGTGAAAATCATAAAAATGAAGCAAAAAACGCCCTCGCTGAGGGTCGAACACATGTACACGTGCATTACAAAGTACTTATGGACAAGGCAATAACCACTGGGGTGGCGATACATCAAATTTTTCAAGCCACCGTATTTAGATATAAACCAAAGGGGCGTGATTTTCTGGGCAAGGCATGAACAAAACCAAGTGAAAACTTCAAAAAAGGTTTGATTCGAACTCTTTCAAATCTCAACCAAATTTGATGAAATTTTAGTCCAAATCACTTGTTTTTCCATGAGTATTACAATGGTCTAAACCAAATTTAAGATGACACCTACAAATTAAAACACGATTGAACAGGCATAATAAGAGCTTAAAATGGATTTTGAAACTTGATGATTAAAACTGATGAGTTCAAGAGCAAAACAGAGCCTGAGCAAGTTTTAAGCATGATACAGATTGAGTTTCAGCAGAAAGTTAATTCAAAAGGCAATATATCAAAGTAATAGCATGTGAGTTGCATTCAAGAACAAGAGTTGGACCTAACCAAAACAAGATGATCAAAAGGGTGAGTTCAAGACCAATATAGGTCTGCTCATGCTTGAAATAGGCTACTCAATGATTAACCTTAAAGAAAAAGCTCAGTTCCTCATCAGGTCCAAGAGTGGACATCAAATTGTACAATAAGGAGATAGTTACATCATGTTTTATATCCAACCAAAATTGGAACAAAGTTGTATGATAGCAACTGTTGAACATCCTAGTTTGCAGCAAGTGATGAATTCCAACACATATAAATGGCAACAAGCCAAACTAAAACTTGAAGGTCAACAAACTCTAACGCAGCAATTGTCAGTTAGCTTGCACTAACAGTTGAGAAAAACACAAATGCAAGTAGTGAATTATGCACAATTTGGACAGTTGACTCCAACATGGAAAACAATAACCAGTTCTTGGTATTTCATCCATTGATGAATTCCAAACATGGTGTTTTGACAAGGATACAATCACAACAATGATTTAAGAAAAGCAAAATTAAACCTCAGATAAAAAACAATTGGTTTCAAGAAAGATAGGCTTTGTCATTGCAAAGTGCAAGACAGTCCAAAGTTCCCAAAGTTTAATCATGTAAACTGATTTGAACTAGGAAAAAAAGTAGTTAAATATGAATCCTTAACAGTGGCTGGACAGCAGAGACTTCAAGCAACCATCATCAAAGTTTGCAATTCAAGTCTTAGCATGGATTCAAACCAATATACATGATGATACGAGCAAAAACACAGCTTGTTTTCCAAGTATGCAAACATTAGTGCACTATTTAAATTGACAAGAGAAGCTTAGAAAAACATATATAGAAACCAGCTCTTGATCATCAACCTTAATTTCAGACAAGCACTTTAAATGAAAAAACCACAGCATAACCAACTCTTAATATGAGAAATCAAAATTTGATAACAACCCGGTATAATGAGTTGGCAGAAACAAATCTCAAAGACAAATATTGGCAACATGGTTACAATGTCAAAGCCTCAAATCAATTCAACAAACTAAACTTACAGCAAACAGTCACAACTCAATTGATCAAACATGGAAACTGACTTAGAATTGAGCAGCACCACAAATCTTGACATTACCATGCCAAGTCAAGAATGATGTATTCTCAAACAAATATACTTAAAGCAAACCACCATGAGTTGACAGTTCAACTTCAAACTAGTAACAACCCCCTTAAGCAAAGGATCTTGAATGACAGTCTTAACTAAACTGAACTGATCCAGGAACTAAGCATAACAGTGCACCTCTAAAAACTAGTTGGCCAATCTAACCTCAAGAGCTCCAACAGAACTAATGGTAACAACCTCTCAACAAAAAGCACACCAGTAGGGAGAGCTCAATGAGTCCTACCAATCTAAACCCAAACATACCACCTAGAATATCAACAGGCCACTAATGATAACAGCAACAAACGAGTTCCACATAGACCAAACAAACTTAAACTCAGTTAACAGTCCTATACAAAGAGGTCTAAAAGCAGCCTCCTAAACAAAACTGAAATGAGGCATAGGCATACCAGCAGGATGCAGGCAAACAACAACCTAAAGTCTTTAATGCCCTTGACAATCCCTACACAGCTTCAAACAAAAATCTCAAAAGACAATCCTAATGCAAGCTCTAAATATGCTAGTCAAATGCACTAAATTAAAGTCTTTGCCAATGAGAAACATCAACCACAACAATGTTAAGATTGAAGCAAATAGACTAAGCTCCCTCATGCTAACAGTTTTCAAAACAGTTGGTGGTTGTTTCATCATATCAATGTTGAAATCAAAGTACTTAACATCACAACTGCATAAAGCCAAATATACACCCTACTAACACTCTAAATAGAAAATGCACATAATGGATATCACACATACATGACAGCATGGTTACCAAACCAATTCAACATGACAATGTATAAACATATTCACCAAAAATCAATCAACACATGAAGCATAATGATGAAGAGGTTAAAAACCACATACCTCTTGTAGTCTAGCTGCAAAACTCAAGAATTCCTTCCTTTTGAACATGCTTGTAAAGTTGCTTCCTCTTGAAGAAAGAATACAATCTTGTGGACAGATCTCACAAATAGACTTCCAGCTGTTGTTTGAGGTTATGGATAGCTAATATAACATGAAATTCTGGTATGCAGATCTCATATGTCCCAAGAACATTGATCTCTGCTCAACAAGGACGAGGACAGACCATGACCAATTTAAATTTCTTTAAATTGTACCAATGTCATGACCAATGTCATGACGTCTGTTGTAACATCAGCAGGCTGACAAACTATTTATCTAACCATTTAAATTGTACAGAATTGTAAATGCAGTAAGATAAATAACACTAGTAATTGTTTACCCAGTTCGGTGCAACCTCACCTACATCTGGGGGCTACCAAGCCAGGAAGGAAATCCACTATTAGCATAATCAATTCAGAGCTAAACTCCCCCATTTGCAACTCCCCATTAATCTCTACCCAATGCAATTTCTGCCTAGAGACACCCTAGACCTGAGTATACCCACTCACTCCCCCTTAATCACCTCAGTGATATTAATACACAATTACAAAACAGTTATGGAGATACACTCCAAAAACACACCTTGATCTTGCTTCATAGCTTTGATCAAGTGACACACACTCTTGCTTAACAGCTTTGAGTGACACAACAGCTTAGAACCTACCTAACCAATGCAGCATACAGTTGCTTGGTGTACAAGTATTCCTAAGACACACTTCACACGTGAAGAACAGAACTTCTTCACTCACAAGACACACGTGAAGAGCACAACTCTTCACTCACAAATATGTCTACCACAATATATCAAAAGATACACAGGGTGACTTACACACACAAGGGACTCTCAAGCCCTAGACCTTTATTTTACACTCAATTTGTTCTTGATGTGAGTGCTTGCTTTTTCCTTGATTTTGCTCCTCCTTTTATAGCAATGCAGACTGGGCTTGGGCTGGTCACAAGTAACAAACTTTATGTTTAACCAAGTTAAACCACTTTCCATAATTCAAGGTGCTGTAAAATTAGGTCACAACTGCTTCATGTTATGTCCAGCCCTGACTAGAATCTCGACTGAGATAACTAAGAAGCCATAACAGGTTTCCTAAAATTTAGCCTGAGATATATCAGGTATCATAACAGGAAAAAAAAACCTGTGTTGCATCCCAAAATTTGCCCAACCTTTTTCTTTAGCTGGTTTTTGTTTCATTTCATTTTATTCTAGCATTTGCATGGCATAACATTTTTCATTTAGCAGGGGATCAAGAGGTTGTGCATAGAAAGAGGAGTCTACCAAGAGTGTTGAGCCTAAGCAAGGGGTTTACTCAAGCATGAATGGTCATCAGGTCATCTAGAAGTGGTCAATGTCTTGTGAAAGGATTGATGGATGTGGGTCAGCTCCTAACTTGGAGGCCAGTTGAAGATCATCAGAGGGTTGTGAATTCATGATTATGGATATAAGATGTTAGGAGAGCTCATTAAGTGCTTTGAGAGCCATGTTGGAGCTTATTCAAGTTGTTGTGTGATGTGGAAGAAGCCACAGCCAAGAATGTTGCATCTAGGGTTTTCATTTGGTCAACCCTCAGTCAACTGTGAAATTAAAGAAGATTAAGACTCAATTACAAGTCTCTATGGTCATAGAATGTTGTTTTGATATGCCTAACACATTATGTCAAGATAAAATCAAGAAGAATCAAAAGTGTGAGAAGTTGCTAAATTAGGGTTCTTAGTGTAAAATCCCTTGTTTAGTGCCCAACTTCAAGACCACATATCTCAAGATACAATGCTCATATCATCTTAACCCCCACATGGAACTTGTAGAGCATGCTTCTAGCTTTCTTTTGAGTACTAGAAGTCATTCATCTGATTTCTAGAACTCAAGTTATGATGCTGGCAAGTTACATGTCCTCAGATGAATGTGGTTTTGGTCAACAAAAGTCAACCAACTACCAAGCCATTTTTGACCTAGAAGGATGTTTCTCCTCACCTTTTTATGAACATGAAAGTTGTTCCTCATGGTCTTAGCTTTCCAAAGAGTACTATAAGTCTTTCATCTAATTTGTAGAACTCAAGTTATGAGCTTGGCAAGGCAAGGGTATTTTGGGAAAGTGAGATTATAGGTCATAAAATTATAGGTCATTTTCACCATCTTGCACACTTCAAATGGAAATTTCTCCAACATTAAACTTGCTCCAAATGGTGTCATTTTCTCAACCAGACATTAAGAAGTCATGTATTTGGCTTGGAATGGAGAATTGGTGGAGAAATTTTCATGAAAAAAAAGCATTAAAGCACAAAAATGCAATTAATTCATATTGGATCAATTTTGTGCAAGTGAGTGCATATTCTGAGTGCAAAACATATTTCAAACACAATGGAAATTTTAGAATTTGAATTTGATGAGTTTTGGTTTACCATTTCCAAGACTACTTCAAGCTTAAGTTACACTTTCAATATTCACCATTAAGATCAAACAAGGGATTAATCTTGGCCATTCATGTCCCCTACACCTCAAGCAACCTAAAGGATTCAATTTGCAGCTGTTTTGGAGCAATATTCGTGCACATGAACAAAGCAAAAAACTCAAATTTCATGGATTTGCAATTGGGCTGTATAGGCTGCCATTGGGCTTTATTTCCATCACAATCCATCATATATAAGTTTTCTATCATGAGCATTGCCTCAGAACATGATTTGGTGAAGAATTGGCTCAAGAACAACTTTGAAAAAGGGAGAGAAACTTGAAGTATGAATTTTGAGATTCACACTATTGGAAGCAAAATTGAGCATAGCAAAAGCTTTATTGAAGATTGTGGAACGATTCTGGTTGGTTTTCTTTAAGCTTCAACATCATTTGAAGGCTCAGTGGAAGTTCTCCACTAGGTATCTTCAATTCAACTTATCTCTCTATTTATACCATGATTTCTTGCGATTTTACATCATTGAGACCTAGGAAGTATGTAGATCATTAATAACTAAAATGAACTGGCATTTGTGATGATTGTTGGTTGAAGCTCAAAACTGTTTTGGCATGATTTGCTCTATTCTTGAGGTTTAATTCTTAAATTTTGCTTGATTCATGTTCTATGTAATGTGTAGATGATGTTTGGATACAATTGGTTGATGTTTGTGAACTTTTGAATTTGATGCATCAAACTGTTTTGATTCAATTTGGATTATGTGTGCACAATTAATGAAAATGGATCATGGATTCGTGTTCTACGTGATGAGTAGATGAATTTGGACATAAATTTTGTTTGATTTGGTTCAGTGTAGCTACCTGTGTGTGTGTGTTACTGTTACGGTGGCCGGAGTTTTGGAGAAGACGACCGGAGGCGGTTTCAGGCCGTCTGGTTTCCCTCCCATTTTTGGTTGAGGAAGATGATGATGTGTTGCGTTCTGATCCACGCGATCTGCTTACTTTTTGCACTCACGGTCACAATTAAGAAATACCATGCGCTTTGTTGACTAGCACACACTTGATTATGTTTGAATTTCATTAATTGACGTGGCTTGTTATGATCCATTTGATTGTTTTGCTTTCTGATCCAACTGCTTATCTTGTTTTCCATGCTGCACCTTGTTTGCCTTGCTGCACACAATCACCAGGATTTGTTTTGTTTGTCTTATCTGCCATTGGACCTGGGCCTCGCTTGCTAACTGCACCTCCCTGTCGCTTGCGCGAAAATAAGGTGCCGGCATGACAGAAGAGTCGCCACCTTTCGTTATTTATCCCTCAGAGCGGGAAAGGAAACGATCGGAAAAACCTGACGAATAAGGGTAAGACAAGGTCGTCGCAACCATTGTCTGGGTTCGGGAGTCGGTTACGCAAGGGGAAGGTATTAACACCCCTCACGTCCGTCGTACTCGACGGGATCCTCGCTTGTTTGTTTACTTGGACGGGTTGGTTATAATCTATCTACCTATCAAGGCTGGCTGAAAAGGAAAAGAAAAATGACTCGGCAAAGCATCGCGCTTTATGCCTACGTATTCCCGTCTGGAACGAGAAATCAGAGTCAACGTAGTTCGGCTAACTACGGGGGAAGATGGGGAAGGTTGCTCGCTAGGACGTCGCATCCTATGCCTACGTACTTTCATCTGGTATGAAAGATCAGAGCAAACGTAGTTCGGGAAACTACGGGTTATCTCCTAGAAGAAGTGTTTTTTATTGTTTGCGATTTCAACCGCACTAGAGACTATGACCTGAGAGTGAATGCGTCGCATGTCACCCAAAGGGTACCATACTAAACATTCAGACTATGGAAAAGGAACTCTCCCACAACCCTTTCTCAGATAGCTTAAGGCTCGTAACGTACGAAAGAAATCATTCATGATTACTGTATCTTAAACTGTTTCGAGATGAGAAGAGAACAGGCCCAACTAGGAGGGAGACTATCAAGTCCTACTGTTGTCATGCCATGGATTCATCCTATGGTTGAGATTTGAACAGGGAACTCCTAGATGTTGTCATGCATAGGTTTCAACCTAAAAGTCTATCATCAAATCCTTATCAAAGGAAATGAGAGTCCTAAGGGATCATGTCAATGATACACCAAACAGACAAAAGCATCAGCTTTAACAGTAAAATGCATGCAATGCAAGTGAGGGAGGAAATGTGTGTGGGGCTTCAGCCTCCACAAGCTCGTCTCGACCTCAAGCCAGTCATGAAATAACAGTAATCATACTGAAAATAAACAACATGCTATCAAGCAACACAGTAAACTGTAATCATACAGACAAAAGAAATGAAATGCCATCAGGTAAAATAAACACATGGGCAAGGGAGCTGGGCTCTACCGAATACCCGCAAGCAAAGCCAAGCAATAACAATACAATCAGATGCACTCATGCTCTTAGACTGAACTTATTCTAAATGGGCTTAGTCTAATGCAACAGACAAATCAGACAAAGCACACAATACATCAAAGAAAACAGAAGAAAGCCTCAGCTCCTCCAGCAGCAACCCAGTCTTCAGACTTCAGAGATCACTTGCTTTCTAGGTATCAACCCTACAACATGAGTATCAACTCATCTTCTCTCTTGAGCTTCAGCTCCTTCAGCAGCAACCCAGTCTTCAGACTTCACCATCTTCAGGGCTCTTCAAGCATCAACTTGATCTTCACAAAGTCTTCAGACTTCCACAATCTTCAAGGAATCATCCTCTTCAAAGCTTCAGCTTCTATCTTCAATGGCTTCAATGCTCCAGCAAACAAGATTCAGTCAATAAGATAAGGTGAGGATGTTATAGTACTCACTGACTTCCAAAGGATGCCATTGAGGACTTAACATCAAAGGAAAGGCTCTCTCAAAGTTCTACCTTGTAGGGCAAGGTCACTAATCCCTCCAAAGGAGAGAGGTGAATACCCTTAAGGGACTCTATGTCACAGAGAAGAAAGGAGGTGAACAAAGCACTCCTTGGTTATTGAACAAAGTATTCTATCTAGGGCTCTGCCTATGCACCTATAAACCTATAAACAAAACAACAAAAGCTATGCTAAACTCCTCTGCAAGGTCTTCAAAGCTTCCATGATGATCCACAAGGTCTTCAACTCAATCCTCAAAGCTCACACACTCAAAAGAGAAGGAAAGAAAACACAACAGTACAACTTATGCCTTTAAGCAACACACATACTATCCATACATTCAAAAATCAATGAAAAATACTAAAACATCATGCAATATTCTAGTAAAATTCTAGGGGATTCTATACATACTTACCCTTAACCCATATATTCCCCATACACTAATTTGGCCTATAAACCCCAAAAATAAAATGTTGAAGTTCAAGTATACTACTTAAAAACCCTAATTAAACTATCCTAAGTTCAATTATCTAAACTAATCAAAATTTATTCTAAAAAATCTAGTAATAAATTCTACATGAAACTAGGGTTCAATATCTAATTACACAAAAAAGAATGAATTAAAAAGACTAAAGGAAGGTCCTAAAACAAATTCCACAAAATCATGCACAAAATTAATCCTATTTTAAAAGCTATTTAAGAGAAAATCAATGAAAAATACTAAAATACCATACAATATTCTAGCAAAATTCTAGGGGATCCTATTTAACTACCCTTAAGTCCCATATATTCCCCATAGGCTAACTTGTCCTAAAAACCCCAAAAATAAAATGTTGAAGTTCAAGCATGCTACTTAAAAACCCTAATTAAATTATCCTAAGTTCAATTATCTAAACTAATCAAATTTTATTCTAAAAAATCTAGTAATAAATTCTGGGAATACTACAATTCAATATTAATCACCACAAAAAAGAATGGGCAAAAAATCTATTTCTAAATGCATGAACAAAAATACACAAATCCATGTATGAAATGAATGATTAAAAATATGCATTTATTTGTAAAATACGAGAAAAATGCTAAAAAAATATAAAATGCAATTTTTATATTTTTTTAATTTTCTAGACATGATGAGGAAAATATTAAAAAAAGAATGAGTGAAAAATATGCATTTTCCATTTAGTTATGAATTTTTGAAGATGAATGAAACAAAAAAGAAAATGAATACGAAATAGAAAGAAATAAGTGGAAGGGGTGCAAATAGAAAGAAATGATAGTTGAAATCATTGGGCCTGGAAATGAGGGGGGTGCGAATAGCGCAAAGGCCCAAAGACCTCATTAAAATTCAGATTTAATGCCAGCCATAGATTGGAATTAAGAAGTCAAATATTCAAATGGATTGGACGGTGAAGATTTCATCTTCTTCCTTGCACCAATTAGGGTTTTAAAACACAATTTCATGCATGAATCTTTTAGCTCTTATATCTCTCTCATTTCTCCACCATTTTTCACGATCCAAAGATGAAAACTCATCTACTCTTCTCCCTCTACACAGCCATGGTACTAGAATTCTCTAACTCTCCCTCAAGAAAGAAATACGAAGGCTACAAGGGGTGGTCACCATTTTCGCACCTTAGTTTGCATGGTAATCAAATGGTCTCATATTAACCTATCATGTACTACATCTTATGGGGATTATCCTAAGCCTAATACCTAAGATTATAGTACACTAAATCGTGAGTTCTTGATCACTAAAGAATTGACACCATGGAAGCAAACCTCACAAACAGCCCTCAAACTCATCATAACACATCCCTAATTGGTCTCTATTAGATTTCTCCTAACAACATGCTTGAACTATGGATAAATAGAGAGTTTCATGAGAAAATGCATACCTTGCAAGTGATGATGATGATGATGGTTCTCCTCCAATTCAGACCTTGCCAATTGCTTTGTATGGTCTTTGATGAATGTTGAAGCCTCTGGTTGCAGTAGTTCTTGTTCTATCTTCTTGAATCAACCTATTCAACTCTTCATGCAAGTTGGAGTGAAGTTGGAGATCTCATAATCCAGCCACGAATTCTTGAGCCTTTCCTTTGCCAAATACTCTATGAAGGTTGTAGATGATGATGATAACCAAAGTTGGAATGATGGATGATGATTCAATACACTTTGGAATGAAAATGCACTTTTGGAGTTATGGAATCAAAGTATACTTGCAAGCCCTCACAATCTCTAACTAATGTATGGACCTTCTCTATTGCTTATATAGATGAGAATAGAATCATCTAGAATGGATGAGAAGCTTCCAAGAGGTTTCTAGAACTTCTCATGCAATGAGAAATTCACTTTTTCTATTTTTAGTAAATATCCCAAATCTCATGAGAAACCATGCAAAATGCCCTCATATGAGATGATAAGGAGAGAACAAGGCATTTCAAGTCATTTTAAGGCTTTGGCAAACATTTCCTTTTGATACCTTAAAGTGCAAGTAACAAATTTACAAAGGAAGTCCAATTTTTAAGCCTAAACTCAAAAATGTGGATAAACCATTGTTTCCAAAATGTTGTTTCCAATCAAAATCATCTATCATATGCCCCATTTTGGATTTGTAGATCTCTCAAACCGAAATCCAATTTCAACTTTTTTAACTTATAAGCCTTTTTCAAGTCATTTTGACCATTTTAAAATATCCATGCTCCAAGCTATTTCAACAATTCATGACCTTCTTTCTAGACTTAAAATCACATTTTGAACAACTTTCATGTTTTGAGTTTTTCCATTTGAGGCTTGGAAATAGGAGATATGGCATTTGCTTAAAAATGACCTATAACTGACAAATTACCAAAATACCCCTGTCTTGTTCAAACCATAAGTTGAGTTCCACAAATCCTATCAAGGACTTCTACCACTCAAATTAAAGCTAAGAAGATGCCCTTCAACATTCATGTTGACCAAGAGATCATAGGAATCATCCTACTAGGGTAAAAGTTGTCTGCAAGTTGGGTGACTTTCAAGGACCCAGATTCACACACCTCTGCTGACCTGTAATTTGTCAAAACCATAACTTGAGCTCTGTAACTCCTATCAAGGACTTCCACCACTCAAATTAAAGCTAAGAACAAGCTCTACAACATTCATGTTGTGGGGAAGATGAGATATCAATCACATTTAGAGCTAAAACTGCCTGGAAGATAGGGATCAAATTAGGGTTTTTCCACTGACAATCCTTGGGGACCCTGACTTGAAACTTCTCAAACTCCTCACTCATGATGAGTTGGCCTAGGAATCATCTTTATAACATATCCCTACATCATTCCATGATCTCATGGCCCTTGGATTAGGTCTCAACCTTCTCCAAATCTTCAGTTATCCTAGGGTTGACCCAGTCAAAACCCTAATTCTACCATTCATGGTTGAATCTTCTGAATTCTTGCATAATGACCTCTCTGGGCTTCATGATGACTATCAAGACATCTCATAATCTTTCTCAAAACATCAAGTTCATTCTCAAAGTCTCAGAATCATCTGAGGAGCACCCACAACTCTCAAGCTATGAAGCACACAACCTTGGTTCCAACCAATTCTTCTGAGGATCTCTTGAACTGTCTGGTGAAGGTATCAACTTTCAAACACTAGATGGATAAATTAATGTTGGTCAAATTTTGGGGTGCAACAGCTGCCCCTATTCAAACGGCTTGAACCTGACTGGGTGAGGAGCGAACGGCTCTCAACCAATCAAGGTGCGAGACGATTGAATACCGGTAAACCCGAAAATTTGCCAACTGCACGAGCACACGGTACTCTGCGGGGAACAAATCTTCGAATATTGCAATGCTAGCTGCACGGCAACCAGCTGGAGAAATATCGATCTGACATCGCCGTCAGTTATCCACGTTACCTTCTTATGATATTGCCTTCAGACAACCACAACACCCAACATCGCCGCTGGAAGACTAAACCACCTGACATCGCCGTCAAGGACAACCATAACTCGGGGAAACAAGCGTCCAACATCGCCGCCGGAGACCTAAACCTGAATCACCAAAATACCCAACATCGCCGCTGGAGAAAATACAACACTGAACAAAATACCCCGCATCGCCGCTGGGGAAAATACATCTCTAAACAAAGTACCCTGCATCGCCGCTGGAGAACTTAAAGGATCTACGTCACCTAACATCGCCGTCGGGAGACTGGATCACCTTGACACGCCCAACATCGCCGCTGGAAAACTGAATCTGACATCGCCGTCGGAAACAAATGTCTTTACTGGGGATTTAAAGAGTCTGACCTCGCCGTCAAACAAACATAATTTGACCTCGCCGTCGAATCCAAACGTTCAACCTCGCCGTCGAACAAACATCCAACCTCGCCGCCGGACAAATGATGATCTAACCTCGCCGTCAAATCCAAACGTTCAACCTCGCCGTCGAACAAACATCCAACCTCGCCGCCGGACAAATGATGATCTAACCTCGCCGTCAAATCCAAACGTTCAACCTCGCCGTCGAACAAACATCCAACCTCGCCGCTGGACAAATCTGCAACCCTGAACAACTCTGACCTGGGGTTCACCCCTGGTGAATGGAACAAAAGGTACACTTGCGTATTTGAAACTACTCCGCTGGGAATGAGAGACTTAACCGAGCACACTCTGATCTGGGGTTCACCCTCAGAACCATAACGAACATCGGAATACTGCTGCACACTACCCGCCGTAGAACTCCAGCATTAAAGATATATGAAACCCTGGCCCCTGGCCGTTTCCAGCTTCAGCTAGAAAAATCTTCAAGTATTTCTGAATATAGATGGAACCCTGGCCCCTGGCCACTCCATATCCGCTGGAGAATCTTCAAGTTCTTCTGAAGATAGATGAAACCCTGCCCGTCGGCTATTCCAGCTTCAGCTAGAAAGAGCATCCTTGGCCTTCAAGGATGTAAACTTTGCCCGTCGGCAACTCTGCAGGAGGTATCTTCGACTTCAGTCTGAAGAAAAACTATCCACTTGATCGCAATCAATCATCTCCTCAGGACAACTGACTTGGTCTTCAGACCAACACGGATCATCTTGAATATAAAAATTTGGAACCTTGTTTTCAGCCACACGTTGATTCATCAACAAGAACATTTGAACTCACCGGAACCTTCTGATACCGCCTTCAGGCGTTTACGAAGTCAATCTTCAGTTTAGACATCACTGTTGGAGCAGACATATCACGCTGCTAAGGACTTCAAGAATCATCTCGAACAAACAAATCTGTAGGGCACCTTCAAGAATCATCCTGAACCGATAACCATTCTGGAGACTTCATTCTGCTAGGCATATTCCAGGGACCTTCCTGGGCAACTCTTGCTAGGGACGCTACTGGGGAGCTCGAGAATCATCCTAAGCAAACAACTCGGGAAACTGCGCTGAGGTCTTAAGAGTCATCTTAAGCAAACGGGCCCTGCTGAGGAATTCAAGAATCATCTCGAACTGAAGACTTCGCTGGGGATCTCAAAAATCATCTTGAGCGAGCGACTGTGGGGATTACACCGGGGTCTTAAGAACCATCTTAAGAAAGCGACCTCGTTGGGGAGAATGTCAGGAATCATCCTGAGCAACCGGTCCTTTGGTGGAACACCTGTAAAACAAGAATAATAATAACCTAGATCATGCTTATGATGCATATGCTTCGGCGCCATGCCCCACACGGTGGAAATGCTATGAGTCTATGCTAAATGCTATGCACTCATGCACAATGATGCGATCCCGTCAGCAAAATAAATGCCGAGGGGGAAATCCTCCTGTCAAGGAGAAAGAACCACTCAGGTAGAGGAATCATCCTGCTGAGGAGAGCGTGGACACGCCAATATCAATCGGACTCCGCTTGGGGAATTGATCTTTCGCGGAGTGCTGCATGGAAAACAACTTCGGTTGATTGCTGCAGGGGACGAAGCTCTACGAGAACCTGAACCTACTGAAGGAAAGTGATGTCAATCACGGGAGTGAACTGCGTGGCCGTCTCGGCTAACTCTTCTGGGGATGATCACTCTGTGGGGAAACAACTTCAGCTGCTCCAATACTCTACTGGGGAAAGACCAATCACGATCTGATCAACCTTCAAGGACTCGGCCCTCCTGGCCATCTGCAGACTCGGCTGAGGAAGGAGAAGTCATTCTGCTTCGCCAAAGGGAGTACGACTCTGGGAGATACAGCATCAGCTGTTCAACATCTGCTAGGGAAAATCCACTCATGGCCCCAACTGCTTCCAAGGATTCTGCTTTTCTTGGGGGTTTGCGGACTCAGCCAGGGAGAGAGAAATCATTCTACTTCACTGGAGAGTACGACTCTGGTGCGGAATTTCAATTTCACCGGGGAAGAAAGAATCATCTGACTTCGGGGGAGAGAGTACAATTCTGCAGGGGAACACACCATCGGTCGTTCCAATACTCTACTGGGGAAGAGGGAATCATCCAACTTCAGGAGAGAACATGACTCTGGTGGGGAATCTCAATTCCGCTGGAGACTTCAGTCTGGCGCCATTAGTTACTGCATATTTTGGCGTACGAACAATTCCCTACGAAACCTGCACTTGTGACCCGGTGCTGGGGCAACACCTGCTGCGGCGACTTTACTGGGGAAAACACGAGCTTCGGTACCCAAACATTTCTATGAAATCTGCACTTGTGACCCGGTGCTGGGGAAAGACGACATCATTCTTCGGTGCTTGGCTCAGCTGATGGGGGTGACGCTCCTTCAGGATGCGTCTGCTTGGGGAAGAGAATCATCTCTACCTGGGGAAGACATATCGATGCTCACTATTTGCGTTCAGATTCTGTGGAGGAGAGACTACTGAACTCTGCTGGAGAAGGAGGACTCGCTCCGCTTCGGGGATATCAATCCTGGTCTACTGAGGGCAATCTTGACCCTAATCTGATGAGGGATAAACGCCATCTCAATCTGCTGCAGTCTCAAACTGTACAGTGGGAACAACCTCAAACCGTACATCTCTACTGAGAAACAATCCTGGTTCAACAGCGTCAACACAGGGAATACAGGCTACCAATCATGGAGCCAAGTAACAGGTTAGGCTGGAGGATAGCAATCCAATGACCGCAAGGCTTCTTCAGAAGGCTCTGGCTTTGGCAGGGTAATGACACGATTCCCCGATACTCAATTCTTGCTAGGGTGAACAAACTCATTTGGACAACTTGCCCCAGCGCAATTCAACCTGCCCCAATCCGACCTTTGGGAATAATTCATTCTGAGCCGAAAACAACTGGCAACAAGACAATCTTCAGAGGGCTTGCCCCAGCATCTGCACAACGGGAGGATTCATCCTCAACTAATCAACTCTCAGCATGGTCGGCTTCAATACTTCTGAAGTAGTTTGCCCCTGAACGAGCGATGAGCGACTCAACATGCTCTGATTGCACGCTGGAGGGATCTGCCCTCAAATCGCAAGAATTCTGGATAACTGCCCCTGATTGGGTCTCGAGAAGATTCACTCCCGACCAACCGCTTTTTGCATAAACTTCCCCATAATCAACTGATGCTCTGGGACTTGTCCTCAGACAAACTGATCCCAAACTCACTGGAAGTCAATGCCCCAGATTCACAGGGCTTCGCAGCATACCATTCTGATCCAGACCTCTGACGATTCAGTCCTGATTGACTATTCCCTGCTGAAGTTCCTTCATATCAGCTACTAACCTGCAACTAAAATTGTTTATTCACGAATAGTAATTTTAATGCAGTGTTCATGCAAATTTCGAAAAAATGTTGTACTGTCACTCATTTACGTGCATATGATTGTGAGTGACGAATGAAACAAAGTTCAAACGTAGTGCTGATATAATCAGTGAAAAATACAATAAGGATATGATTAGCAAATCAGGAAGGAGTCAGGTTACTCAACCTTATCGTAATGCGCCTTCAGAATAAACCCTGCCTCAATTAGGTCTTTTAAGGGCTGTATCGTGGTCGGGTTCACGGTTCGTGAAACAAAGGATATTTGGCTCAAATTATGATTTGTACCCACCCCTTCTACGCGATGATCTCCGCTCCTAAAGTCCAGTTAACTTAGCTCGAGCGCTCGCCTCTTCGAGAGGCATGTTGAACATTGGGAACAACTGGTTAAAGAATTCTCAAGGTGTTTCGGAGTGACAGTTACTCCTTTTCGTTTTCGGTGTCTGTATCTACACGACTTTGTCCTTGTTTGAGGATTTTTCTCTTTTATACTCCTTTCTTTTTCATTCTTTTGATTTGATTCCCTAATTTTTGCCTGGACTGACTCCTTTTGAGTTCTTTTCGATTCTTTCTTTTGAAGTCCAGCGGGATGCCCTGATTTTTGCCTAAGTATTTGCTTTCTAGCTTTTCTTTTTACTTAGCGGGCTTTCTTATTCCTTTTTCTTTTGGAATAAGTCGTGAGACACTGGTTGTCTTGATTGCTTCGAAAGGCTTGTAACTGTCTCACTCCTGATTGGTGAGGTTTAACCATTGTGGTTGATGAGGTACGACCTCTAGCGAGGAATATGACGTGATTGGTCCTCGAAGGACAACACTCCTCTATAAGACTTGAACGCTCGATCAAGCTAACTGACAACTACCCTGCCCCGGGTTAAGATGTAAGGGTTCAAAAGTCCGAAAGAAACTCCTACTTCTCGGCTCGAAGTGGTTAACAAGGGATTCTCTTCCTTATCTCTCCAGTGTTTAGGGACTTGAAACAATGCCTTATACGTCATCGGCAAAGTTTTATCTGAAAGCAATACGATCATTGGCTATGAGTATTCAGTTTCATCATCCTCCCTCCGCTCATTGCTAATCATAGTAAGAAATCGGAGTAAATAAAATGCAAGTGTCAGTGCAATGCAGTAAATGAGTGACAACGACATAATTAGTTCAGAAAAAATGCATAGTCACTTTATTAACATTACCATTCGAAACATACAATGTTTAATAGCAAGTAGTAACTAACAGAAAAGAAACTACAAATGCAAATGGTAAAAAGTCCGAGGACTGCCAATGCTGAGGACGTCTGCCTGTCTGGACCACCGGCTTCTGGAAATAACCCTATGAATCTGCGAGCTCAAACAGCTGAGAGGTTGTCACGCACAACCAACACTCCATCTGGAAAGGAAATACACCCTTGGTCGATCAATTGTTGCACTTTCGCCTGGAAAGCCTTGCAATCTTCAGTTGAATGCCCTAGAGATCCACCATGGTAACCACACTGAGCATGAGGATTGTACCCTGGAGGGTAAGGCTATGGCACGGGCTTGGGAGCTTTCGGTTCCACCAAAGAATTCTGAATCAACTGTGGAAGAATCTGGCTATACGACACGGGCACTGGATGAACAGGAGCATTCCTTCGTTCTAAGTAGTTGCGAGGCCTCTTTTGATCCTGGTGTTGGTATTCTTTCCGCCCAGGAGTAAAAGGTCGTCGTTTCTGAATGGCAACGGTCCCTTGTTTAGGCGCTTGCGTCCTTGAACTTGATCCAGGTAGAAACTGCGAGCGAGGCGATTCAGTCACCAAAGGTCGCGAGACATATTCGAGATCTTTCTCAGCTTCAGGCAAAGGAATGGAATCATTCACCTCTTCTGCAGGGTACGGGATAAACTTTCCCGATGCTCTCATGCCGCCCGGCACAAGCCTAATTGTCCTCGAGTCAATAAGGTCCTGAATCTTATTCCTGAGAGCCTTGCATGTTTCAACATGGTGCCCCGGTGCTCCTGAGTGGAAATCACAACGTATGCTTAGATCAACGTCTGGTGACATGTCACCTGGTGGATCCGAGGTCCGAAGCTTGAGAACACGGTTCTGAACCAACAGTGGCAACAGCTGGGCATAACTCACAGGTATTGGGTCCACAGCTCTATCAAGTAGCTTCTTCTTTTGATTATGACCTTCAAGGTTATTCTGAGATGCCTGGCGCGGCTGCCAACGAGACAGACCTCGAGCTTCATGCTGTGTAGAGGATCTATGAGGTCCACTTGGCTTCGGCACAGGTGGCACTGACGGTAACGGAGGAAGCACTTTGGGCTCCACCCTGGGTGCTTGACCACTCTCCTTATTTAGCATACTTCTCACCACTCCCATGAGAAAGCTCAACTGATTCTGCAGCTGCTGATTCTCCTCTCTGAGTACTTGCTGGTCCAGACGCACTGCCCGTATGTCATTCATGACCTGCCCCAGTTGGCTTCGGATTTTTCCCAGTTCAGCTTGTACCTGCTCCATCAATCTGAGCTGCTTGACTCTGAGTCAAACCTGCAAACACAAGGGTTAGAAGACAAGCCCCGACTTCTGCCATGCAAGATGAATTATGCTAATGCCATGGGTGTCTGTACGTTTAGGAGATCACCCCTAATTCTGGTGTCAACGTGCCAACATAGTGTCAATGCAGTGATAAGACTGGATCCATTCATGGAAGAAAATATCTCATATTGCTCGGGACACCAAAATCAGGGTACGAAACGCGCCTACAGCACAGACACATGCTAATGGAATGCAAACATGAATATGCGAGCTAATGCAAAATGCAGTCATGCAATAATATATCCAGGTAACTGCTGTGGAGGTTCGGTATCAACAGTCACTGATGAGAAGGAAACCCCGGTGTAAGACCGTTGATCTGATCTGCTAAGAATAACCCTCTGGTAGGACCATATATATAAGATCAAAATTCTGCTCTGTCGAGAGCAAATGTCTGATAACAAGGACCCCGGATGCGTGATCAAGGAACATCTGTTGAAGTCTTCAGACCCCAAATCAAAATCTGCCCTATCAAGAACAAACACACAGCTGCTGATGAGATCTTCAGACCTCACTCAAAATCTGCCCTATCAAGAACAAATAACATCTGCCGATGAGGTCTTCAGACCTCACTCAAAATCTGCTCCATCCAGAACAAACCACTGATGATAACATACTGATCAAAGCCTGCTCTATCAAGAACAGACAAACACCCGGCGACAAGATCCTCTGATCAAAAACCTCTTGCTCTATCAAGAACATGTCTGCAACTGAGAACCCAACATAACTGATTCACTGTCAAGAAAACCAGGTAGTCTGAAGGTCTAAGTTTCCTGCAATAAACCCAGTCCCACTCACAGGTATGAACCTAGACTGACTCAAGGTACGGCATCCTATGCGATCATCAGCGTCACAGACTTTCAAAACTGATGATACGATTCCCAGAAGGAGTGGCATCATTAAGTCCTGAAGAGGCCTCACTTAGCTGAATCACAAATGATCGGTCCCCAGAGTCGACAATCCACCAAACCAGCAACCGTCTCAACCCAAAGGGTTGAAAGTGAAGCCAACCGGATGAACCTCGTCTGAGCGTGGATTTCATGAGACACTAGTGCCTGCAAAGCAAGCACGCGCCCACTAATTTCCACTCTAAGTCTATGGTGCACTCAAGCCTGGGTCTGGCTTCTCACTCAATCAGAACTCCCATCCCACAACAGCACAAATAATCATATTTTACTGAATATAAAATGCGGGAAATAAAGTGCGAGAAGTAAAAATGCGATAAATAAACGCAACCCAACAAGCAAACACACAAACGATAGGATTGACCCGCAGGGAACCGTTGGAGTCCCCAGCAGAGTCGCCAGCTGCTGGGGACGGTCCCAGACAGCTAGGAAGGAAATCCAAGGCGAGACTCGCATAGGGAAACACCTGAAAATCCCCAGCAGAGTCGCCAGCTGCTGGGGACGGTCCCAGGCAGCTAGGAAGAAAATCCAAGGTGAGACTCGCATAGGGAAACATCACGTTCTCCCCAGCAGAGTCGCCAGCTGTCGCTTGCGCGAAAATAAGGTGCCGGCATGACAGAAGAGTCGCCACCTTTCGTTATTTATCCCTCAGAGCGGGAAAGGAAACGATCGGAAAAACCTGACGAATAAGGGTAAGACAAGGTCGTCGCAACCATTGTCTGGGTTCGGGAGTCGGTTACGCAAGGGGAAGGTATTAGCACCCCTCACGTCCGTCGTACTCGACGGGATCCTCGCTTGTTTGTTTACTTGGACGGGTTGGTTATAATCTATCTACCTATCAAGGCTGGTTGAAAAGGAAAAGAAAAATGACTCGGCAAAGCATCGCGCTTTATGCCTACGTATTCCCGTCTGGAACGAGAAATCAGAGTCAACGTAGTTCGGCTAACTACGGGGGAAGATGGGGGAGGTTGCTCGCTAGGACGTCGCATCCTATGCCTACGTACTTTCATCTGGTATGAAAGATCAGAGCAAACGTAGTTCGGGAAACTACGGGTTATCTCCTAGAAGAAGTGTTTTTTATTGTTTGCGATTTCAACCGCACTAGAGACTATGACCTGAGAGTGAATGCGTCGCATGTCACCCAAAGGGTACCATACTAAACATTCAGACTATGGAAAAGGAACTCTCCCACAACCCTTTCTCAGATAGCTTAAGGCTCGTAACGTACGAAAGAAATCATTCATGATTACTGTATCTTAAACTGTTTCGAGATGAGAAGAGAACAGGCCCAACTAGGAGGGAGACTATCAAGTCCTACTGTTGTCATGCCATGGATTCATCCTATGGTTGAGATTTGAACAGGGAACTCCTAGATGTTGTCATGCATAGGTTTCAACCTAAAAGTCTATCATCAAATCCTTATCAAAGGAAATGAGAGTCCTAAGGGATCATGTCAATGATACACCAAACAGACAAAAGCATCAGCTTTAACAGTAAAATGCATGCAATGCAAGTGAGGGAGGAAATGTGTGTGGGGCTTCAGCCTCCACAAGCTCGTCTCGACCTCAAGCCAGTCATGAAATAACAGTAATCATACTGAAAATAAACAACATGCTATCAAGCAACACAGTAAACTGTAATCATACAGACAAAAGAAATGAAATGCCATCAGGTAAAATAAACACATGGGCAAGGGAGCTGGGCTCTACCGAATACCCGCAAGCAAAGCCAAGCAATAACAATACAATCAGATGCACTCATGCTCTTAGACTGAACTTATTCTAAATGGGCTTAGTCTAATGCAACAGACAAATCAGACAAAGCACACAATACATCAAAGAAAACAGAAGAAAGCCTCAGCTCCTCCAGCAGCAACCCAGTCTTCAGACTTCAGAGATCACTTGCTTTCTAGGTATCAACCCTACAACATGAGTATCAACTCATCTTCTCTCTCGAGCTTCAGCTCCTTCAGCAGCAACCCAGTCTTCAGACTTCACCATCTTCAGGGCTCTTCAAGCATCAACTTGATCTTCACAAAGTCTTCAGACTTCCACAATCTTCAAGGAATCATCCTCTTCAAAGCTTCAGCTTCTATCTTCAATGGCTCCAATGCTCCAGCAAACAAGATTCAGTCAATAAGATAAGGTGAGGATGTTATAGTACTCACTGAATTCCAAAGGATGCCATTGAGGACTTAACATCAAAGGAAAGGCTCTCTCAAAGTTCTACCTTGTAGGGCAAGGTCACTAATCCCTCCAAAGGAGAGAGGTGAATACCCTTAAGGGACTCTATGTCACAGAGAAGAAAGGAGGTGAACAAAGCACTCCTTGGTTATTGAACAAAGTATTCTATCTAGGGCTCTGCCTATGCACCTATAAACCTATAAACAAAACAACAGAAGCTATGCTAAACTCCTCTGCAAGGTCTTCAAAGCTTCCATGATGATCCACAAGGTCTTCAACTCAATCCTCAAAGCTCACACACTCAAAAGAGAAGGAAAGAAAACACAACAGTACAACTTATGCCTTTAAGCAACACACATACTATCCATACATTCAAAAATCAATGAAAAATACTAAAACATCATGCAATATTTTAGTAAAATTCTAGGGGATTCTATACATACTTACCCTTAACCCATATATTCCCCATACACTAATTTGGCCTATAAACCCCAAAAATAAAATGTTGAAGTTCAAGTATACTACTTAAAAACCCTAATTAAACTATCCTAAGTTCAATTATCTAAACTAATCAAAATTTATTCTAAAAAATCTAGTAATAAATTCTACATGAAACTAGGGTTCAATATCTAATTACACAAAAAAGAATGAATTAAAAAGACTAAAGGAAGGTCCTAAAACAAATTCCACAAAATCATGCACAAAATTAATCCTATTTTAAAAGCTATTTAAGAGAAAATCAATGAAAAATACTAAAATACCATACAATATTCTAGCAAAATTCTAGGGGATCCTATTTAACTACCCTTAAGTCCCATATATTCCCCATAGGCTAAATTGTCCTAAAAACCCCAAAAATAAAATGTTGAAGTTCAAGCATGCTACTTAAAAACCCTAATTAAATTATCCTAAGTTCAATTATCTAAACTAATCAAATTTTATTCTAAAAAATCTAGTAATAAATTCTGGGAATACTACAATTCAATATTAATCACCACAAAAAAGAATGGGCAAAAAATCTATTTCTAAATGCATGAACAAAAATACACAAATCCATGTATGAAATGAATGATTAAAAATATGCATTTATTTGTAAAATACGAGAAAAATGCTAAAAAAATATAAAATGCAATTTTTATATTTTTTTAATTTTCTAGACATGATGAGGAAAATATTAAAAAAAGAATGAGTGAAAAATATGCATTTTCCATTTAGTTATGAATTTTTGAAGATGAATGAAACAAAAAAGAAAATGAATACGAAATAGAAAGAAATAAGTGGAAGGGGTGCAAATAGAAAGAAATGATAGTTGAAATCATTGGGCCTGGAAATGAGGGGGGTGCGAATAGCGCAAAGGCCCAAAGACCTCATTAAAATTCAGATTTAATGCCAGCCATAGATTGGAATTAAGAAGTCAAATATTCAAATGGATTGGACGGTGAAGATTTCATCTTCTTCTTTGCACCAATTAGGGTTTTAAAACACAATTTCATGCATGAATCTTTTAGCTCTTATATCTCTCTCATTTCTCCACCATTTTTCACGATCCAAAGATGAAAACTCATCTACTCTTCTCCCTCTACACAGCCATGGTACTAGAATTCTCTAACTCTCCCTCAAGAAAGAAATACGAAGGCTACAAGGGGTGGTCACCATTTTCGCACCTTAGTTTGCATGGTAATCAAATGGTCTCATATTAACCTATCATGTACTACATCTTATGGGGATTATCCTAAGCCTAATACCTAAGATTATAGTACACTAAATCGTGAGTTCTTGATCACTAAAGAATTGACACCATGGAAGCAAACCTCACAAACAGCCCTCAAACTCATCATAACACATCCCTAATTGGTCTCTATTAGATTTCTCCTAACAACATGCTTGAACTATGGATAAATAGAGAGTTTCATGAGAAAATGCATACCTTGCAAGTGATGATGATGATGATGGTTCTCCTCCAATTCAGACCTTGCCAATTGCTTTGTATGGTCTTTGATGAATGTTGAAGCCTCTGGTTGCAGTAGTTCTTGTTCTATCTTCTTGAATCAACCTATTCAACTCTTCATGCAAGTTGGAGTGAAGTTGGAGATCTCATAATCCAGCCACGAATTCTTGAGCCTTTCCTTTGCCAAATACTCTATGAAGGTTGTAGATGATGATGATAACCAAAGTTGGAATGATGGATGATGATTCAATACACTTTGGAATGAAAATGCACTTTTGGAGTTATGGAATCAAAGTATACTTGCAAGCCCTCACAATCTCTAACCAATGTATGGACCTTCTCTATTGCTTATATAGATGAGAATAGAATCATCTAGAATGGATGAGAAGCTTCCAAGAGGTTTCTAGAACTTCTCATGCAATGAGAAATTCACTTTTTCTATTTTTAGTAAATATCCCAAATCTCATGAGAAACCATGCAAAATGCCCTCATATGAGATGATAAGGAGAGAACAAGGCATTTCAAGTCATTTTAAGGCTTTGGCAAACATTTCCTTTTGATACCTTAAAGTGCAAGTAACAAATTTACAAAGGAAGTCCAATTTTTAAGCCTAAACTCAAAAATTTGGATAAACCATTGTTTCCAAAATGTTGTTTCCAATCAAAATCATCTATCATATGCCCCATTTTGGATTTGTAGATCTCTCAAACCGAAATCCAATTTCAACTTTTTTAACTTATAAGCCTTTTTCAAGTCATTTTGACCATTTTAAAATATCCATGCTCCAAGCTATTTCAACAATTCATGACCTTCTTTCAAGACTTAAAATCACATTTTGAACAACTTTCATGTTTTGAGTTTTTCCATTTGAGGCTTGGAAATAGGAGATATGGCATTTGCTTAAAAATGACCTATAACTGACAAATTACCAAAATACCCCTGTCTTGTTCAAACCATAAGTTGAGTTCCACAAATCCTATCAAGGACTTCTACCACTCAAATTAAAGCTAAGAAGATGCCCTTCAACATTCATGTTTACCAAGAGATCATAGGAATCATCCTACTAGGGTAAAAGTTGTCTGCAAGTTGGGTGACTTTCAAGGACCCAGATTCACACACCTCTGCTGACCTGTAATTTGTCAAAACCATAACTTGAGCTCTGTAACTCCTATCAAGGACTTCCACCACTCAAATTAAAGCTAAGAACAAGCTCTACAACATTCATGTTGTGGGGAAGATGAGATATCAATCACATCTAGAGCTAAAACTGCCTGGAAGATAGGGATCAAATTAGGGTTTTTCCACTGACAATCCTTGGGGACCCTGACTTGAAACTTCTCAAACTCTTCACTCATGATGAGTTGGCCTAGGAATCATCTTTATAACATATCCCTACATCATTCCATGATCTCATGGCCCTTGGATTAGGTCTCAACCTTCTCCAAATCTTCAGTTATCCTAGGGTTGACCCAGTCAAAACCCTAATTCTACCATTCATGGTTGAATCTTCTGAATTCTTGCATAATGACCTCTCTGGGCTTCATGATGACTATCAAGACATCTCATAATCTTTCTCAAAACATCAAGTTCATTCTCAAAGTCTCAGAATCATCTGAGGAGCACCCACAACTCTCAAGCTATGAAGCACACAACCTTGGTTCCAACCAATTCTTCTGAGGATCTCTTGAACTGTCTGGTGAAGGTATCAACTTTCAAACACTAGATGGATAAATTAATGTTGGTCAAATTTTAGGGTGCAACACTCCCTTCTGGGCCCATCCTTGTTTTGAACTAATGTTAGTTGCTATATGCACCCTGTTTGCTTTTTTTTTATTTTTTTATTTTATTTTGTTTTAAATCTGTTTAGGTTTAATTCAATTAAAAATAGTTCCAATGGTCCATAAATTCCACAAAAATATTTTTCATAAACTTTGAGATGTCCTTTATTTTTAGGATATTTTTATTTTACTTTTTGATTTTATTTTCAATTAAAAATGGAATTAAACATCGGAAGTGTTTTAGCTGGATTCAATCTTGGCATGCCTTGTTCTTGATTTTGTTTTTGCATTTCCTTTTAGATCCAATGAATGAAAATTGATCCTCATACCCATGATGAGTTGAACAATTTTTTAGGATCATTTTTCCCCTGGTTGGTTGACTTTAGGGTTGACTTTGTTGGGTTTCCTTTTGACCCTTGATTCTCCCATTTCAAAGTGGTACATCTTGAATATTATTTTCTTTTGATGGTGATTTGAGGGGATATTAGCCTTGTTCTTTTGGCCTCTGGTTGCCAACTGGTTTGTGCACCTCTTGTATTTTATTTGATCATTTTTTAGCCTTTTTCCTAATTTTGAGATGACTTGCAAGTCAAGTCATTTCCTAAGGTGGCTCATATAAGTGCATGACCTAGTTTGAATTGGAAATGACCTTTGTGGATCCATTGAGCTCTCAACTCTTCTTGTTTCACATATTAGACATGTTGAGCTTGCTGTATGTTCATTTTTAGGTCAAAATTATGTTCATTACTTGTTAGTTTGAGCATTCCTTTTGTTGTTTCCATTTAGGGTTTCCATATGTCTTATGTTTGCATTGTTTGTGTGGTATCTCTTTTTGTGTGGTTTCTTTTTGTGCACTTCTTCTCATCCTTTCTTCTTTTCATTTCTGATATGCATGATTGGTTGAGATGAGCTTATGAATGCTACTTCCTCACACTATTTTCCTCCCACTTTCATTCTATGTGTTGCATCTTATGTTTGCATGTTTGCATTTTCATTTGCATGTTATTTCTTCTTCTTCTTTGGTTCTTCTTTGCCATGTTTCCCATAAGTTCTCTAACCTCTTGAGGTTATGATAGACATTATGGTTCTAACCATACATGTTAACATTAGGTAGTTTCCTTTTGAATCCCAACTTTAAGTCCACTTTGCATGATAATTTTACATCTGTGCTAGTCCCCCTTTAGTTTGTCCGTTCTCTTCTCATCTTCAAACATTTATAAAACACTTAATAAAGAATGAAAAGTGTGGTACGCTATGAGCCTTAAGCTACTTGAGAAATGGTAATTGGGGGGCTTCCTCTCAATGACCTAGAGTGTTTAGTGTACACCCTTTGGGTGATATACGAAGCATTCACTCTTAGGTCATAGTCTCTAGTGCGACATGAGTTGCAAATCAAGTTCAAAACACTTCTTCTCTAAAAACACAAAAACAATTCAAACCTTTTTCATCCTTCGGGATTCTAATCAAGAAAATATTTTCAGAAAAAGAGTGTTATTAACTCTTAGTTCTATTGCAAACGGTAACGCCTAAGTCTCTCATGCTCGAGTTGCATACACCAACTGCTAGAACAATTTGTTAACCCTACTCGGGCCTAAAAAACATTTGAACCAAACCGGTGTTCTTTTTAGCCTGAACTATGTTTGCTTTGATCTTTCATACCAGATGATAGTACGTAGGCACAAGACGCGATATCTTGGCGAGCAACCTTCCCCCCTTTCACTCGTAGTTAGCCGAACTACGTTGACTTTGATTTCTCGTTCCAGACGGGAATACGTAGGCCAATAGCAGCGATGCTATGTCGAGTCCTCCTTTTCTCTTTTCTTTTTTCCTGTGATCCTTTAGCGTAGATAGATCAACACACCCTTTTAGATAGACAACATAAGCGTGGATCCCGTCGAGTACGACGGACGTGAGGGGTGCTAATATCTTCCCCTTGCGTAACCGACTCCCGAATCCAGACATGGTTACGATGACCTTGTCTTTCCCTTTTTCGTCAGGTTTTTCCGATTGTTTCCTTTCCCTTTCTTTGGGATAAATAACGAAAGGTGGCGACTCTTCTGTTTTCTGCCGATTGTTTTTCGCAGTTGCGACAGCTGGCGACTCTGCTGAGGAACGAACCCAGAATCTCTGGTTCCCTATGCGAGTCAATCCTAGCGCTTGCTTGCTTATCTTTGAGAGTTATATATATGTGCTTTATTTACTTCCGCATTTTAATTTCTAGCATTTATTTTCCGCATCATATATCATTTTTGTTGTGCTGTGGGGGTGGGAAGTTTTGATGAGTGATAAGTCGGACCCGGGTTTGAGTACAAACCTAGCATTAGTAGTGGAGAGTAGTGGTGGATGTGCTTGATTTGCTCGTACTAGTTCACCATGAAATTCACGCTCGAGCGAGATTCTCTTTGATGATTTTCTTTCTGGCCCTTTGGGCTCGAAGGAATTTTGGATTTGAGGGTTGTCGATTCTGGGAACCGATCATTTGTGAATCAGCTAAGTGAGGCCTCTTCGAGAGATGATGATGCCAAATTAGAAATGGTGAATATATCATCATTTCTTGAAAGTCTGTGACGCTGATGAACGCATAGGATGCCATACCTTATCAGTGAATAGGTCCATACCTGTGAGTGGGACTGGGGTTATGCAGGAAACTTTTACCTTCAGATTACCCGGTTTTCACTACAGTTTGAATCTGAATTATTGGTATCAGTTGGTTTCTATCGGAGCAGTGCTATGTTCTTGCTGAAGCAGAGCTCTGATCTTTCTCAGTCTACGACACAACAGTCTTGATCCCTTGTTTGGTGCACTAGCATTTTGCATTTAGCATTGTTTGCATTTGCATTTCATTTTTGCATATCCATCCTCAGACCGAACAGGTAGCTCACCCATCTTTTGTCTACTTCATTAGTTGATTTCCCGACATTCGCATTGAATTTGAGTTAGCTTCTGGAAGGATCATGAACTCAGGAGAGAAGAACTCGGCTGTGACGAGGGCAGAGTTTGAATTAATGAAGAATCAGTTGAGTCAGCTTGTGGAAGCCATGTCAGCTATGACTAGAGGAGAGGCCGGTATTCAGAGGACTCCAGTGAACAATGTTTCTCAAGCTCAGCCTATGCCGGTTCCTGTTGAAGAGCATCCCATTGCCATAGATAGAGATTCTTCTTCTCTCCATGACACAGATTATCAGAGTTTCACTTTCCCTGTGCCAGATTCTCAAAGGACTGTTCCAAAGGCTAATGCTGAAGACCCGCAGACTGTTGAATTTAGGGGAAAATGTCAGCTGTTGGAGGAAAAGCTTGAGGCCTTGATGAGTCAGGATACTTTTGATTTGAATGCTGTGAGCATGTGTCTGGTGCCCGGTCTTGTGATGCCTATGAAGTTTAAAATGCCAAATTTTGAGAGGTTCAAAGGAGATAGTTGTTCGAAGCAGCATCTGGTAATGTTTTGCAGGAAAATGACTTCACATGTCCATAATGATGAGCTAATGATTCACTGCTTCTAGGATAGTCTGGGTGGAGCATCATTGAGTTGGTATATGCAGTTGGAGAGCAGTTGTATCCGATCATGGTCAGATTTAGCCAATACCTTTGTGAAGCAATACAACTATAATCTCAACATGGCTCCTAGTCGCGTGTAGTTGCAAGAATCATCTTAAGCGGACAAGGAATCCTTCAGAGGATATGTACAGAGATGGAGAGAGTTAGCTGCTCGTGTTCAACCTCTACTTCAGGATAGAGAGTTGATTGATATATTCTTGGGTACCTTGAAAGGCCATTACTTTGACAGGTTGATCAGCGGTGGAATGTCAAACTTTGCTGACTTGGTGATAATGGGTGAGCGCATTGAGAGTGGACTCAAGAGCGGAAAGATTTGAAACATCGTCTGCATCTCAGTTGAGGAGAATGAATCAGTTGTCAGTTCTCAGGAAGAATGGGAAAGAGGAAGTGATGTTCTCTCATAATCTCCTGTATCTCAAGTTCAATTTTCAGATACTTCGAGTGTCCAGAGTTAGCAGTCTGTTAGGTCTGTGTATCAGGTATCTGTCTCCCGCCAGAGTCAACAGTCTTACCGTCATCAACCGCATCAATACGCTAGACAAAGACCCAGGAAACAGAAAGGAATTTTACTCAGTTGCCGGTATTGTATAGTGAATTGTTTCCGGATTTGATTAGAGGTGGGTTGATAGTGCCGAAGAAGATTAATCCAGAGATCCCTCCATATCCGCCAGGCTTCGATGTTAACGCCCGCTGTGAGTACCATGCTGGGGCACAGGGGCATTCAACGGAAGATTGTAAGGTGCTTAGGAGCCAGGTTCAGGCTTTGCTGGATTCCAACAGGATCTAAGTCATGTCTCAGGGTATTCAAATCAATGATCTTCTCTTATCCAGCCAAGCGGGTATTTTCAGTTCATGTTATGGAGGAGTTCATTTAGAGCATTTGTTCAGAAGAGTATCAAACTAAAGACTCAGTTGAGGGTTGTATCTTTGTGTAGGATTTGTACATTATTGTATGCTGACCATCGCCAGGCTTGTTGGTCGAGGTCACTCTGTTTGTATTCAGTTACTCCTATGTGGTGCATATACGTGTGATGGTTATCCCTGTTTGGATCTTGGGTTCCCTTTTGCCTTGGTGCTATTATGAGATTTCCCTATTGCATGCTTGTTTGCATCTTGCATATTATTTTTGTATAACAGGTACCTAGGAGTTGTTAATCTGACTTCATATATTCCACTAGTTTGTTGCAGGTTATACAATCAGATACAGGAATTCCTGCAAAGTTATGGAGTAAGTTCATGCAGAGCTGAGAGAAGTCAAGAGCCAGATGGGGCAGTTCGTCGTGGACATGCAAGCGTTGCGCTTGGATCAGAATGCGCTCAGAGAGGAGAACCATCAGTTGAAAACTCAGGTGGGCTTAATCATGGAAGTGATAAGGAACGTGCTCAGAAAAGAAGGTGATCAAATGCCTGAGGCTGCCGCAAAGATGCTTGTTCCACTTTTGTTTGTGGAGCCTTTACCAGAGCGAAATGTATGTCAGAAGTTTGCTGCACAACCGGAGGTTCCGAAATTTCTGTGTCATCAGCTGCGTCCTGTTTCTCAGGAGAATCCCAAGATTAGAAGATATGGTCAAAGGATAAAATCTCAAGACAGAATCTTCGATCAGATCCCCATGGATTATGCTCAATTGGTGCAAATCTTGCTCCAACTTCAGTTGGTTAAGCCTCGGACTTTGGCTCCACTTACTGGCCAACCACCGCCGAGCTTTAACATCAATGCTTATTGTGATTTCCACTCTGGGGGACAGGGGTACAACGTCGCGAACTGTAAAGCTTTTAAGCATAAGGTTCAGGATCTGATTGATTCGAAGGCAATTGAATTCACGCCGAGCGGCATGAAGGTATCAGGCGAATTTGCTCCCTGTCGTGAGAAAGAGATGGATACTCCTATTCCCATTCCTAAAGCTGCAGTAGGTCAAGAGTATATCCTACAATCTTTGGTGTCAGAATCCCCCTGCCCACAGTTGCTGCCTGTTCCTGTATCAAGTTTAAGGATGAAAGCACCGGGAAAGAAAGAATCCTCAAGAGTCCAAACCCAGTCGCCAGATGTTTCTGCTGTTCAGAGCCTACGACCTTTTGAGTCATCGCAGCAAGATTACTGTCGCCAGATTCAGAGTAGGCCCCGCAACAACAATTTGAAAAGAAGGAATGCTCCCCTTCGTCCAGTGCCTATGTCGTACAGTCGGCTGCTACCGCACCTAGTTCAAAATTCTTTGGTGGAGCCCAAAGCTCTCAAACCGGTGCCAGAACCTTACCTTCTCGGGTATGATCACATTGCTCAATGTGGATATCATGGAGGATCCATAAGGCACTCTACTGAGGATTGTGAGGCTTTTCAAACCAGGGTACAACAGTTGATGGACCGAAGGTGCATATCCTTTCCAAGAGAAAGGTTGGTCGTACATCGCTCGTCTGATTGAGTTTGAAGACTTCAACGGTCGCATTCCCACAGCAGCTAATCAGTGTGAAAGCCCAGTTCCCAGAAGCTGGCAATTTTCATTTTATCCTGTTATTTCTTTACGTTTGTATTTTCTCTCCTGTTTAAAGTGCAATCTCATTTGTAAAACTTGTTGTTTTCGATTGATATTAATGAAATGAATATGCATGTTTTGATTTAATCCATTTGTGTTCACTAATTGCTTTTTACAGATATCATGCGCATGTTTAAGCGGAATCCAGGGAGGATGACGAAGTTTAAAGACGCGCAAGCTTCCGATTGTATACTTTTGAAATAAAACCTGCTGACAATGTACAAGCATTGTTTCAAATCCCCAAACACCATAGATATAAGGATGATAATCCCTTGTCAACCCCTTGAGCCTCGTAGTAGGAGTTTCTTTCTGAAAACGAAAAACCCTAAATTTTAACCTGGGGCGGGGTAGGTGTCAGCTAATTTTGGCCGAGTATCCAAATTATAATAGGGGCGTTCCCGTTCGAGGATCAATCACACCTGTATAGGTCGTGCCTAAAGAACCACAGTGGTTAAACCTTGCCGATCAAGGAGTGAAACAGTCACATTCCCTTTCAACAATTCAGATAAGCCGATGTCACACGATTTGTTCAAAAAAAGAGAATCAGAAGAAAGATAAAGAAAAGAATCAAAAGAAAGAGCCCGCTAAGTCGAATCTTGAAAACAAGCGACTTAGGCAAGAATTAGGGCATCCCACTGGACTTTGAAATCAAAAGAAGCTCAAAAGAGCCAGTCCAGGCAAAAGTTAGGGAAATAAAAAAATGATGATGAAAAACAAGTCGTGTGATTCAAGCACCAAAGACGAAAAGGTGAGTGATTGTCACTCCAAAAACTTGTGGTTTCCCGAACCATCACTCCTGTCATTTAACCTCTGAGAGGTGAGCTCTAGCGTCAAATTAGATGAATATAGGATTGGAGAACATCATGGAGAATGGGTGGGTTAAAATAAACTTTGAGCCTTTATCCTTCCCTTGTAAACCTTGAACCTGACCAAGTTACAACCCGAAAAAGTCCTAATTAAAGCAGGTTTATTTCAAAAGAATACTTCGATAAAGATCACATCAAAACTGACTCCTAAAAGGATTCCTCTTACAACGTTGTGCTAATGTTGACATGCTGATAAATGATTTATTCACTTTATGGCACAAATTTTTTCCAGTGAACAGACTTAGATTTCGAAAACTGTCATATGCATTGCATTTAATATATCTTTTATGCAGGACAATTTGTTTTACTGGTGAGTAAGCGCTTGACAGCGGGAGAGTTTCCATAGTGGAAAGTCTGATCAGGACAGAATGCAGATTGCCTGAATAGTCCATCGAACTGGGGCAAGTTATATCAAATGATCATAGTAGGGAAGTCAGCCATCTAAAAGTCAGTTGATCTGAGGCAGTCAGATCGAGATTCAGTGAATCTCTCGCAGCCAAGAAGCACTTTCCTCACAGATTAGCCAATCAAGGGCAAAGTCATTGTAAGATTGGGGAGGCCACCCTAAGAGCGTAGAAGCTATTTCTTGCCCGTAGGGCAATGTCGTACCCCAAATTTTACCCTTAGATTCACTGATCATTCTCCTATTCATTTAGGTCCATCATTCCTACTTTAGCTAACCGTCTTAACCAAACTGTTTATTTTGTTTCGTAAAGGTAGGTTGCTGCAGAAGATTCAGAAGTCGTTTATGGTGGAAATTGATATATTTTTAAGAGTGTGAAATAGCCAGTACATCTTGAACCAAATTTTATTAGAAAATTCTTATTAAGGCTTCATTTTGCTCTTCAAAGGACCTTCACTTGGGACTTTCTTATCGGGGGTTTATGAAGTCTACTGTTGAGATGGTGAGTTTGGATAAGATAGTGAACCAAGTTTTGGCAAAGAACACTTTTAAGGAATTCATGAATTTTGATCTTCACAAAATCTCAATGCTCAAGCTTCTGGCTATTTTGAAGTCTGCCCAATTTTCCTTTCATTCACGAGTTTCATTTACAAGGAGTTCGTTTTATTATTAGCGGGATTGGTTCACAACAATATAGAAGGAATAAATACTTGCTATTAATGGTTTAAGTTATTGAAGAGCTTGTATTGAGGATACCTTTTCCAACTTCTCTATTTTAAGACCACCGCGGTTAAACCAAGAGCTCCTTCGAACTGATTTGCCGCGTTAAAACACAGTGGTCTTGTGACCATTGAAATCAACGAATTTGCCTCAAGATGTTGACAATATTGGATTGACTGAAAGAGAATTGAGAAATGGGATGCAGCTTTTAAATCATTCAACTCCCATGAACACGAGTCGAGAATTGGGTCGACAACACCGACAATAACTTTCTAACTAATCCTGGAGTAACCCAAGCTATCCAAGCTGAAATGAAGCCAAAAGTAACGAGTCCATGACCTTCTTTGTGAAACCTGCATCAAAAGGAATCTATGCATTAATACCAACAACCCGCAGAACTACTTTTGAAAAAAGAATATGGAGTTGAACAAGTTGTGCGAAACTGGAGTTCCAAGAGATATCGTCTAGCATTGTCCGAAAATCTGAGAGCCATAGACTTTGGTGTATTTTCCTCCGCAATTTCTTTCGAACAATCGTCGCAACCATCGCACCTATGTCACGAACCACAACAAAAGCCTCCAATTCATCACAAAAAGCCTTTAGGAAACACTACAAACAAGACAAGCATTTGTGAGTTTTCCGAAACAAGCTCAAAACAATATACTCATAACTCACCAATGTGGAAGTTCATTTCATCTTCATGATGAAAAGTATTACCCTTGAGAAAACATGGTTCAAGCAATTCCACCACCACACCACCCATGGAATGTCAATAACATACAACGACTTGTGGGAAATTGCAGAAGTGCAGGACACACGCCCAGGGGTTGTTCCTCGCCTTAAAAGTGGCTATCAAGTAGTCTATTGAGAAAAAGAAGAAACACACTTAAAAGGAAATCTTAACAAATACGACATACACTTAATGTTAGCATGAAAAGTTCGGACATGGCACAACCACAACTTTGTTTCCAAAAGGAGTCCCAATACAAAATCATAAACAATCAAACATCATCAAGACTTTAAAAGACTCAGCATATCATTCACCTACCGGATAAAGCAAAAGAGCACCGCATACGTTTTTCAGACTTGAAGTTGTTGCGTTTCAAATGGAAACAGCTCTTCTCCAAGCAAGCTTGTTCTGCCAGCAGTTGAGGTACCTTGGCTTCAAGTTACCTTTGTAGTAACAATAGTTTCACCCTGACTGCAAAGAAGAAAAAGGATTGAGAATAAGACAATAAGGGGATCGACATTTTGCCGTGAATACTTCCAAAAAGGGACGACTTGAAGAATGGGGTTCATCAGGTGATTACTTGCTATGTTAAATATAGAGCCCATGTCAAATATCTCTGTGGACCTCCGCAAAGAAGATAGGTACCGTGCAGAGCTTCTCACGTCCATGGTAGTCGATAAACAAGGCAGAATTGGACCCGCGCATAAAACACCAGCAAATCATGAATCATAAGTGAATCGAAAAACAAAAAAATCAAATATCATGGTGACATATTCAAACATTCTGCAAATTCATTACTTATTTACAGTCGCTGAAACAATACATTTCCATGGCCATTTTGTTGAAGAAGGATAGGAAAAGAGTGATGAGCCTTGGGCTTGTGCTCGTTACTGTCGCTACTGCGAAAATCGGCGCCGGCTGAACAGAAGAGTCGCCACCGTGCGTTATTTATCCCACGGGAGGGAAAGGAAACGCTCAGAGTAAACCTCGCACAATACGGGAAAGGTATGGTCATCGCAACCAAAACCTGGATTCGGGAGTCGGTTACGCAAGGGGAAGGTATTAGCACCCCTCACGTCCGTCGTACTCGACGGGATCCACGCTTGTTTTCGGGTATGGATTGTTATTCTATCTAAACTATAGGTCAAGGGTGAAAAAGAAAATAAAACGAAAATAAAAATGACTCGGCAAAGTATCGCACTTTATGCCTACGTATTCCCGTCTGGAACGAGAAATCAGAGTCAACGTAGTTCGCCTACCTACGGGAAAGGAGGGGAAGGTTGCTCGCTAGGATATCGCATCCTATGCCTACGTACTTTCATACAGCATGAAAGATCAGAGCAAACGTAGTTCGGGCCACGTACGACACAGGCTTGTCTTGGTTGATTTTATTCCTTCTGAAAAGGTTTTTCTGATTAACAGTCCCAGCGGACAAAAATGACGTTTTGATGAGTTCACATTCTTTTACGGAAGAAGTGTCTTTTATTGTGTTTGAAATCTTTATGTGTTTTTCTGTTTGTTTTGAGAAAGAAAGAGACAGAACTCTAAACTACGGTTGCGAAGGGAAACAAGCTATCCTAATGTTATCATGCATGGGTTGAGACCTAGTGTCTATCATGCTCCTCTCTTGCACAGAGAGAAACAGAGATCCTACGGGATAGGCAGAAACAGAAACAATAACAGATATATACAGTAAAACAGTAAAATGCATGGATGCAACAGTACAAGCGAGGCAAGGGAGTCCCACTCAACCTCGAACCTAGAAAACAATAGGCGAAAGTGAACAGGCTTCACTTTCAACCCAACAGGGTAGACAGCAAACAATACAGTTCAGAAAACCAATCAATACACCAACAAATGAAATACAGCAGAAGCAACAGCATCAGCAGCTCTGAATCAACAACTAGCTTCAAGCAATCTCCAATCATTCACAAGCTTCAACAAGCATCAATCTCCATCTTCATGGCCTTCAGGCAAGGGCTTTGATCATCAGTCTTCCATCTGCAATGGCTTTTCTTCAAGCTCAAACCTCCAGGATGAGGGATTAGTCACAAGAGTGAATTGGGTGTTAAGCAATAAGCTGACTACCAAAGGTGGTGAACAGACTGCTTCTAACACAAGAGACATTTTCTCTCAAGAGTTCTATCTCATGGACACCATCACCAAACCTTCCAAAGGAAGGGGGTGAGTGTCTTAGAGAGACTCTGAATCACGGAGAAGAATGGATGCAGACAAGGCAATCCATGTTTGAGAAATAATCATTCTAACCTAGAGCTCTGCCTAGCTCCTAAACCCTAGTCTCCTCAGCAACTGCTAGCAAGAAACTCCTCCTCAACTCTGACAGTTGATCTTCAGCATTTGACTCTTCAATGGCTTCATCTCCACAAATCTTCAGCTTCCCCAGGGCCCCAGGCAATCCCAATACCCAATCAAACAAGCAACAATCCCCAGAGGGCACACCACACCAGACAACAGATATACAGACAGTAATAATAGCAGTAGGGGAATCCTAACTGTTCTCTAAGGGATCTAATAACTACCCATAGCCCCTATAGTCCCATAACTAATCTATTCAAACCCTAAGTCCTAAGGGAGAAAATTGAACTTCCTAAGTTGTCACCTAAAAACCCTAGTTTTGTTCATGATATTCAAGCATTTATTAATCACCTAAAATTAACTCCTAAAAAAGGGAACTAAAATATTTCTATAAGCCTAATATCTCATCTAAACAATATGAAAATAATGATCAAAAAATATTAAAGCATGTGAGAGAACAAAAATCATAAAAATAATGCATGAAATGAATCTATTTATTATGACATTTATTTAGAAAATATGAAAAAAATATGAAATAAAACTAAAAATGAAAATTTATTTTCCTATAATATTCTAGACATTTTAATGAAAACATGGTAAAAAGAATGAATTAAAAAGCATTTTTTATGAATTATTTATGAATTTTCAAAGATTAGTAAAAATTAAAATGAAATAAGAAATAAAATGAATTAAAATGAGGGAGGGGGGTTAGAATAGTAGGCGCGCTCAGTTCATTATTGTATGGGCCAGACAGGGTAGGGTGCTGTTAGCAAAATGGATAAGGCCCAGCATCAATCAGAATTATTGAAATAAAAGAAAAACCAGCAGGGGGTGAAAATAGCATCCAAAACACGTTCAAATTGGAAATGGGCCTATTACTGGGGGTGGGATTAGCAACAGAAACTGAGGCCCGCCCGTTTCAATTAATGAAACGGTGCGTTTGGCACCCAGTCAATTCCCTCCAAATTTGAAATCAAACGTAGGCCACACGATCACGCCCATAGTCAAAGGTCCAACTACAAATGGAAGGCCATGATTGCATCTTCTCCAATGGCTCTGCAAATTAGGGTTTGGATGCCATGAAAGCTCCCATGCACGAGCTATCTTCCATCTCTCTGTTCTCCTCATACACGCCACTAATCCACATGCCATAAACATGAAATCCGCTCCAAATCTCTCCCTCTACAAGCTTAGGGCATCAATTCGCTTTGAAATTCGCCACATCAACAAATTCGATTGGATCCACACTCGGCCTCCATTGAAATGCACTGATATGCATCATCACCAATCTTCCCCAAACTTAGCCTAAATTAAACTACACCTAATGGAGATCAACACATGCTATCAAGCCACAATTATAACACACTAATCTAAGAGATATTGATCTCAACAGCTTATGGCACCTGTCACTAACCATCACCAAACCTCTCCAAATTCATCTAACTTAATCTCCTAACCACCTAGATCAATTCTACACTAACAAAACCATGCCTAACTAACTGAATCGAGCTGTGTGATTGAAAACTTACCTTGTGCAAAATCTTGCAAACAGCTATGGAGATTGATGATTTGAGGCTTCTAAGTGCTGGATCTTGATCAATCCTTGATGTATGTGATTCTGTATGCAAGCTTTGGATGAGATTTGGCCAGAATTATGCTATCCACTTGCAACTTCAATCTTGATGCTCTTGAAAAAAAGTGCTCGAAAATGAATGATTCACACCAAAACTTTGCTTCAATTATGATCTATGATGATGATGGAATCAGATTGAGTTGATTTTGATGCAAGTTGATGAAGGTTTTGAGAGAATTGTAATGAAACTTCAATGAAAAAGTGTGAGAAATTTTGTGGAATTCTTGGTGCAAATGAGGCCAACCCTTGCCAAATTCTCCTTTCATGAATATATAGACCCCAAATGAACATTCTAGATCCATCTTGCACATTCCCTTGTTTTCAAACTTTGGCTCATTTTTGATTATGTTTCTTAAATGATAAGCAACCATGGATAACTTCATTTTTTCCTTCTAAACTCAAAAAAGTGTGTGAACCATTGTTCTTAGAATTGTTTTTCCATTCAAAATCATATATTGGAAGTCTCCATTTGGACTTGTAAATCTCCCAAACCATTTTCCAACTTGAAATTATTCACTTTATAAGCCTTTTTAGTTCATATTTTGACCTATCATGCAACTCCATGCTATGAGCTTCTCCAATAACTTGTGACCTTCTTTCTAGACTTAAAATCCCATTTGGAGCAAGTTTGATGTTGTAAATTTTTCCATTTGAGGCCTCCTTGTATGAGTTTTGGGTATAGGTTAAAATGACCTGTAATTCACAAATGCCCAAAATACCCTTTGCTTGTCAAGACCATAAGTTGAGTTCTCCACATCATATGAAGGCATGCCATACCATTCTAGAAAGCTAAGACAATGAGGAACAATTCTTATGTTGACCAAGAATTCATTTGAAATCTCCTTGAGGGGCAAAACTAGCTTGGAAGGCAAGTCACTTTCACAGACAAAAGTTCAGACACCCCAGATGACCTGTAACTTGCAAGGACCATAACTTGAGTTCTATAAATCTCCTTGAGGTCTTCCACCACTCAAATTAAAGGTCTTGAGATCCTCTACAAGTTTCATGTTGGCCAAGAAGCCATTTGAAGTTAGCATTTTGACTTATCTTGCTTGGAAATTTGACCTAAACTAGGGGATTTTACAGAGAAACCCTAATTTAGTAACTCCTCTTCTCCTTGATTTCTCTTGAATTCTCCTTGTCATATCTCCATATCCTTCTTCTCCATGTCAAATTATGAACCCCACATCTCTCCAATAGACTTGAATGCCTTTTTAAATCAATCAGTTGACCTAGGGTTGACCTAGGGTTGACCCAGATGAAACCCTAGTTGACTGTCTTCAACTGTAGCTCTTGTGCTTTCATCAATGACTTGCTTTTCTTCTCCAAATGACTTTATAAGTCCCTCAAGATGTCTAGATGCTCTCCATGCTTTCATTTCACATCCCACAACCCTCTTGTTGATCCTCAGATATCCTCAGCTAGGAGATGGACTCAAGGCTTGATCTGCTGAACTCTTTGCTTTCAAATTCTCTCCTGATGACTTGAATATGACTGAATTGGAATAATAACCTCTTGCTAGGCCTCTAGAGATGAAAATAATGATTGGTCCCCTGTTGAATGACTTGCTATGCTTATGCTATGCAGATGGTTAGTCTATGTACATGACTCTATGTGCAAATGCTAATGATATTGAAACATAAATCCAAGGAATAAGGTTGAGCAAATTTTAGGGTGCAACAGCTGCCCCTATTCAAGCGACTTGGACCCGATTGGGTGAAGGGCCCGGAGCCTTCAGACATTCGCGGTACGAGACGGTTGAATACTAGTGAAACCAGAAATTTGCCAACCGCAGAAATACACTGCGCTTCTGCTTGATGAATGACATTCGTCAGCTGAATCTGACTGTTACAGCAACCCACTGATCTCGCGCGACCGTGCTGGGGATTGTCTTCGTCGTTCTGAAGAGGATTCTGTCATAACAGATTGCTTGCTTGTCCACGTTAGGACTCTGTCTGTCGTCGATACGAAGAAATCTCAACTAAAACTTGTCCACGTTAGGACTCCCCTTACTGTCAACCCAGGAAAATCTCGGCAACTCCGCTGGGGATAATTCACCTGCATTTCAATAAACTGAATCGTCCACGTTAGGAAAAACTCTTCCACGTTAGGAATAACACCTGTCCACGTTAGGAATCACATCGTCCACGTTAGGAGTAACGCTTTTATCTTTCCACGTTAGGAAGCAATCTTCTTTCCGCGTAAGGAGAACTGCATCAATCTGTCCACGTAAGGACTCCCATACCACTTGACATGTCCGCGTCAGGACTCCGATCTTTCCACGTAATGAATTCACCTTTGGTTCTAAATCTGTCCACGTCAGGACTCAACTTCTCGAATCTGTCCACGTCAGGACCCCAATTTCTCCGCGTAAGGAATAAACTTCTTCTTCCACGTTAGGAATATCTTGATATGATCTGTCCGCGTCAGGACTAAACTCTCTTTCCACGTCAGGAATAATCCATTTCTTTCCACGTCAGGAATCAATCTTGATATGTCCGCGTAAGGACTCTGATCTTTCCACGTAAGGAATACCAACTATTTCTGAATTTGTCCACGTCAGGACTCATTTTTCCACGTAAGGAATGCCATCTTATCCTGTCCACGTAAGGACTCTCTTTTTTCCACGTTAGGAATACTGTTATTTCCACGTTAGGAATCACTTCTGATACGTCCGTGTATGGACTACATCTTTCCACGTTATGAATAATAATCTCTTTGCTCTGTCCGCGTTAGGACACTGATCTCGCCTTGATTTGTCCACGTTAGGACTCAGGCGTCTTCGACTCACTGAGGAAATAAGACTTGTCCACGTAAGGACTCACACGTCTTCGGCTTGCTGGGGAAATATCCGCGTTAGGACTTACACTTTGCCAACAACACGAAGAAAGATAAATTTGCCCACGTCAGGATTCTTGTACCTTGTCATCACAAAGAACTACAAACTGGTCCACGCCAGGACGCACATTTCACCATTACGAATAAAGATATCCGCTGAACACAAAATGATCCACGTCAGAATACCAACACGAAGAGTAACCAATCTTTTGTCAATGTCATGACCTCCCTTTCTCCAAATTTCGAGAGACCGAATCTATCCACGTCAGGATTAACACACCTTACCAATCCGGTAAAACAAACCTGTCCACGTTAGGACGCCCACTTCTGAAGGAATCCCGTCATTCTAGGAATAAATGGTCCACGTCAGGACTTAGTTCTTCAATGATCCTCACCCACAAACTTCTTAGCACTGACGTGACAGCGACTTTGAGGCGGACTCTACTGGGGATGTCTGAAAACCCACTATCGGACACCTGCTTCGAAATTCTGATTCATGCGACTCGTTGATGACAAACGAACTCTGCTTGGGGATAAGAAGACACTTATCCTGGCCACTCTGGCTGGGGAAGATAAGATGCATTTGCATAAATGACTTTGCTGGAGACAAAGAGAGTTTTATCATGACAACTCTGTGGGGAATACCGCCGAAACTGACATTATTATTGAATATCTCCTGCCGAGATCTTGACTGTTTGGTGATTTATTTGAGCAAGAGCTCTCTCCACCTGAACTACTGGAGTACAGAAACTACTTCAGCAAAATAAATGCTGGAAGGGTAACGCCGACTCGCCGGGGATAGCCTGATGCTACAAAATTATTCCAGCAAAATAAATGCTGATAGGATGAAGTCGACCCTGCTGGGAATTTGGGAACTCAAACCACCCATCTTGTTGAAGTAACCCCCTGCTGGGGAATATAACTCTGCTGGGGAATAGCAGATGCGCCTGATATGATTGAGCCCCTGCTGGAGAGTGAACTAATATCACACGGTATCTCTGACAAAATAAATGACAGGACCCACCATCAACTCTGCTTTGGAGAGTCTTGACCTTCGAATTCCACTGGAAGGAAAGAACACTCGCTGAAAAGAGAACTCCGCTGGGGATGGCTGGATTCTCTCGGGGAAAATTTACTGACTCCGCCGGGGGAGAATGCAGGACCCTGCGGGGGGAGATGAACCTGTCTGAATACAGCCTTACGATCCCGGAATCACCAAACTCTGCTGAGGACGAGTAACTTCTCTGGAGCACGTCCTTTGGATAAGCTACGGCTAGCTGGAGAATTCTATCCTTCTTCAGGAAGAACATGCATGACCTGCGTGGGGATCAAGCCCTTCACTATTGCAATCTTTTGATCACCTTCCTCGTACAGTTATGAAACCTGCAACAACACAAGCAAAGCACGACAAGCCTATGCAATCCAAATCGATTCAGGTTAGTGACTGTTACACTCAGTTAATTCAAAGCTTTAACGATTGCTGGCAAGGGCCAGTGATGTTATACTCATGCTAGCTTCAATAAACTTAGGCGTTTTATCATGCGCAAAACAGTAAAGAACAGGCATCAAGTACTGAATAACACATTTTCATTGATTGGGCCCCTGAATGGGCGGAGTTTTTGTACACGGGATGTAACTCCTGAAAAGAGGAAGCTACACAAAGCAAATATACAAGTATGCAAGTATTCACAAGAAGCATAAATATTGACAACTTAAATTTTGTACACATGTCGGCAACTGGATGCAGATGAACATCACGAACTGATCCTCCCATGACTCGTCCGACTCTAATGCTTTCCCGGTATCCGTCTTCTGAAGAGGTTGTATCCGATAACTGACTCCTCAACCATATTCTCCCGCACTGATGCTCATTGCAATTATCCAATCCGGACCGCAGTCATTTGCTTTTCAAATCCCTAACTTTTGCGTGAACCGCCCTTTACGGGTTTTCAGTTCACCGGGATACCCCTTTTTGCCGAAGCCGCCCAGTGTAGGTTTTCAACTTCGCGGGTGTACATTTTTTCAATTTTATCCCTAACTTTTGCCCGAACCTTTCATTCTGTTTTTGGTTCGCCAGGATGCCCCATTTTTGCCTGGACTCTCTTTTTTCTGTCCAGCGGGTCTATTTTAAGCAAAGTATTTTTTAACTGCGTCCGAATTCACAGGTGACGCAAAGTCTTCCCCGTCCATGGTGGACAACAATAAAGCTCCTCCTGAAAAGACCTTACTGACAATGTATGGCCCTTCGTAGTTGGGGGTCCACTTGCCCCTGTGATCTGCTTGCGGCGGGAGAATCCTTTTCAGCACAAGGTCGCCCGTCTGAAAGCTTCGCGGAAGTATCTTCTTGTCGTACGCTTTCTTCATTCGTCTTTGATACAAACGACCGTATGCCAGAGAAGCTAGCCTCTTCTCATCCATCAAACTCAGTTGGTTCAATCTGTTCGTTACCCATTCTGCCTCGTCCAGCTGAACGTCTCGCAATACCCTCAGAGAAGGGATCTCCACCTCCAATGGTAACACCGCTTCCATTCCGTATACCAACGAGAACGGAGTTGCCCCGGTTGATGTGCGTACCGTCGTACGATAACCGTGCAAAGCGAAAGGTAGCATTTCATGCCAATCTTTATACGTCACCACCATTTTCTGGACGATCTTCTTGATATTCTTATTGGCCGCTTCGACAGCGCCATTCATCTTGGGTCGGTAAGGGGAGGAGTTGTGATGTTCGATCTTGAAATTCTGACAGAGCTCCTTCATCATTTTGTTGTTCAGATTAGAACCATTATCCGTGATTATCCGCTCGGGAATTCCATATCGGCAAATGATATCTCTCTTGATGAATCTAGCCACCACTTGCTTCGTTACATTTGCGTAAGACGCTGCTTCCACCCACTTGGTGAAATAATCGATTGCTACGAGGATGAACCGATGCCCGTTAGAAGCCGTCGGCTCAATCTTTCCAATCATATCGATTCCCCACATCGAGAATGGCCATGGAGATGACATCACATTCAAAGGACTCGGAGGCACATGTATTTTGTCAGCATAAATTTGGCACTTATGGCACTTTCTTGCAAATTTGAAACAATCAGTTTCCATCGTCAGCCAAAAGTATCCTGCCCGCAGCAGTTTTCTCGTCATAGCATGCCCGCCAGCATGCGTACCAAAGGCACCTTCGTGAATTTCCTCCATGAGAAGCTTTGCCTCCTTCTCGTCCACACAACGCAACAACACCAAGTCGTGGTTTCTTCTGTACAAGACGCCATCCGGGTTCAAATAGAAATTACCCGCTAATCTCCTGAGAGTCTTCTGATCTTGACTGGATGCCCCAGCCGGATACTCTTTATTCTTCAGGAAATTAAGGATATCAACATACCACGGTTTGCCATCAGACGCTTCATCAATAGCAAATACATAAGCTGGCCTGTCCAACCGAGAGATAGTGATTTGGGGAGCTTCGTTCCAGAAATTGACCTTGTACATGGAAGACAAGGTGGCAAGGGCGTCAGCCATTTGATTTTCTGCCCGTGGCACGTGATGCAATTCAACTTTGTCGAAGAAAGGCAACAATCTCCTTGCATAATTCATATAATGTATCAAATTGGGCTGCCGTGTCTCCCATTCCCCTTTGATCTGATTCACTACCAGAGCTGAGTCTCCGTATACGTCTAAATGTTTGATTCGCAAATCAATGGCTTCTTCAAGCCCCATTATACAAGCTTCGTATTCGGCCTCATTGTTGGTAACGGCAAAGGTCAATCGGGCAGTAAACGGGATGTGCGACCCGTGCGGCGTAGTGATAATTGCCCCGATTCCGCTACCGTAAGCATTCACAGCTCCATCAAATATCATCTGCCATTTGGACCCCGGCTCTGGTCCTTCGTCTGGCAACGGCTCTTCGCAATCCTTCATCTTGAGATACATGATATCCTCGTCAGGAAAATCAAATCTCATTGATTGGTATTCCTCAATAGGCTGCTCCGCCAGATATTCAGACAACACACTCCCCTTTATCGCCTTTTGCGAGACGTATTGAATATCATATTCGGTCAAGATCATCTGCCACCGGGCAATTCTACCTGACAACGCCTGCTTTTCGAATATATATTTGATCGGATCCATCTTCGAGATGAGCATGGTTGTATGATTCAGCATGTACTGCCTCAAACGCTTGGCGGCCCAGGCTAGCGCGCAACAAGTTTTCTCCAGCATTGAGTATCGAGATTCACAGTCTGTAAATTTCTTACTCAAATAGTAAATTGCATGCTCTTTTCTTCCTGTCTCGTCGTGTTGACCGAGAACACAACCCATACTCCCCTCAAGAACCGTCAAATACATTATCAAGGGTCTCCCTGCCACTGGGGGTATCAAAATAGGAGGCTCCTGCAGATACTTCTTTATTTTATCGAACGCCTTTTGACAATTATCGTTCCACGTTACAGCTTGATTTTTCTTCAACAGCTTGAATAATGGTTCACACGTGGCAGTTAGGTGAGATATGAACCGGGCAATGTAGTTCAATCTCCCTAAAAACCCGCGCACCTCTTTCTCTGTTTTAGGCGTCGGCATTTCTTGGATCGCTTTTATTTTAGCAGGATCGACCTCTATTCCTCTTTCGCTTACTATGAACCCCAGGAGCTTACCCGATCTCACCCCGAAGGTGCATTTGTTAGGGTTCAGCCTCAGCCTGAACTTCCTAAGCCTTTTAAACAACTTCAACAGATTCACCAGATGCTCTTCCTCCGTCTGGGATTTGGCAATCATATCGTCAACATAAACTTCAATCTCTTTATGCATCATGTCATGAAAGAGAGTTGTCATCGCACGCTGATACGTTGCCCCAGCATTTTTCAAACCAAAGGGCATCACTTTATAGCAAAATGTTCCCCAAGGCGTTATGAAAGTAGTCTTCTCCATATCCTCTGGCGCCATTTTAATTTGATTATAGCCTGAAAAGCCATCCATGAAGGAGAATACAGAGTATTGAGCAGTATTATCAACTAACACGTCAATATGAGGAAGTGGAAAATCGTCTTTTGGGCTTGCTTTATTCAAATCTCTATAATCCACGCACATTCGAACCTTGCCATCTTTCTTTGGCACTGGTACGATGTTAGCAACCCATGAAGGATACTTCGTCACAGCCAGGAAACCAGCGTCCCACTGTTTCTGCACCTCCTCTTTGATCTTCATTGCCATATCTGGGCGAGTTCTGCGAAGTTTTTGTTTGACAGGCGGGCAGTCTTCTTTCAGTGGCAGGCGATGCACAACCATATCAGTATCGAGCCCTGGCATATCTTGATACGACCAAGCGAATACATCATTATACTCTCGGAGCATTTCAACCAGTTTTCGCTTGATATCACTCTGCAGTGCGGCTCCGATACGAATATTTTTCTCAACCCCTTCCGACCCCAAATTGATAATTTCGATGACCTCGTCGTGAGGCAGAATGGCTCTTTCCTCTTGCTTCACCAACCAAGACAGTTCTTCAGGAACGTCGCTATCTTCGACAACCTCTTCTTCGGTCTGGAATACCGGGTGCTCGAAGTCGGGACGAGTCATAGGTGGTTCAAGGATGTCATCTGAAAATGTTATCCTGCAAAAGAAAGGGTTAAGTGCTTCAAAATGCGTATAAAGCGGATAACCACGTTGCCATTTTATTGAAAAATACAAAACAAGAAAGACAGGGATTACAGTATTTACACATGAAAAAACGCCATTTATTTAATGATTAACAAAGCAATGTTTATAACAACACAGCCCTAAGCAAATCCTGATGCCCCGGGCAAGACATCAGATTATTCAACAATTAATAAAGCAAAGCATTACTGTTTAAAAGTCACAGGAACAAGCTCCTGAATAGACCAGTTGCACAGTCCTTGTCCTGGCGTGCTTGGCTGAATCCAGGCATCCATATCACAGTCACTGTCCCCTTCATCTGACTCTGAAGCAGCGTTGACAGATTCGTGGCATACTCCACTGGCAGAGATGGTGATTGACTTTCTGAAATGAGGGGCCCCCACAGAAGGAGTTGATGACGACGGTCGGTACCCCAGTCCGAACCGGTCCATTTTCACCGGAATGTCCAATACTTTGCCCCAGCCCTTGGCTTCTCCTGCCTTCACTAGCGCTTGAGCCTCTTTATACGAAGAAACAGCTATCTCTGGCACTTTGCTTGGCCCGGGACTCTTGTCCTTTATGCGCAAACCTTCGAATGCCTGGCATGGCGTCTCGTGGATCTCCCCGTCGACTTCCACATATTTGAACGAAGAAAGATGGCTGACCAGGATGTCTTCTTCTCCGCACACGGTGACTACACTGTCTCCGACCATATACTTTAACTTCTGATGCAGGGTTGACGTGACAGCCCCCGCCCCATGAATCCAAGGTCTTCCCAGCAAGCAGCTGTACGCAGGCTGTATATCCATGATATAAAACTCCGTTGCAAACACTTCCGGCCCCACTTGCAGAGGCAAGGTAATCGATCCGAAGACTGCTCTCCGCGTGCCGTCAAACGCTCTGACTACCAAATCACTTGGTGTACACAAAATCCCTCGAACATCCAGCTTCATCATAGCCTTCTTAGGCAGCACATTTAAAGACGACCCGGTGTCAACCAATACATGCGACATTGTCGACCCTCTGCACTCAACAGATACATGCAATGCCATATTATGGTCCCTTCCTTTCGGAGTCAAGTCGAAATCAGTAAAGCCCAGACTGTGGCCTGCATTCACATGTGCTAATACTCCTTCTAGCTGGTTCACGGAGACATCCTGTGGTACAAAAGAAGTGTCCAGGACTTTCAGCAAAGCATTCCTGTGGGCTTCCGAACACAACAGCAATGACAGAATAGATATTTTGGATGGCGTTTGCTGCAGATGCTCCACGATTTTATAGTCGCTCTTCCGAATTAAGCGCATGAATTCTTCGACATCCTTAGATGCTGCTTCTTTTTCATTTGCTTGAGCCGGAACATTTTCCACCGCTTTCCCCTTTCCTTTCGCTAGCCTTTCGGCTTCCACTTCAGGAGATATAAAGATCCTGCCGCTTCTTGTCATGCCTCCTGAGCCCACAACATTATCCACAATCTCCGCCGACTGCTTGTTAACATCGATTTTAATCCCGTCACAATACACCTCTAGCCCATATGACCATGGGACCGCTTTCGTGCTCTCATACGGGATTGGCCCGGCTTTAGTTATAGTAATCGGTGGTCGCTGAGCTGGTGCTGAAATAGTGATCGTCTTCCTAGGAATTGTCACTGTAGCAACATCACTCCGATTATCCGCTACTGCCCCTGCCGGCTCATCAGTTGCTGTTCTATCAAACTGCAATATACCATCATCAATTAAGGCCTGAATGCCTTTCTTCAAATCCTCACACCCCCCAGACAGGGCCCAACAATCTAAGCAGTACTCATTACAACCCGGGTAAACACCCCCCTGCAACAGTCGGCTTTTTATTTCGCTCAGCGGCGTCTTTAAATCCTCAACATTCATAATCAGATTCAGACCTTCCTCAGTCAGCACGGCATTCGCCCCATGATTAGGCATGGGTTTCTGGACTATATTCGCACCGGTCGTTCCGAAGTTGATAGACTTGTTGTCCAAGAGATCCTGCACAACGTGCTTAAAAGCATGACAACCTTCTATATCATGGCCCGGGGCCCCAGAATGAAACTCGCAGCGCCTATTTGCATCATAGCCGAACGGGGGAGTTCCCGTTATCGGTGCCAAGGTTCTTTTCTCCACCAGATTCAATCCCAACAAGGTCTGCAATAAATCAGCATAGTTAGAGGGAGGCTTCTCGAACACCCTTCTCGGCTTACCACCCTGGAATTTTCTCTGAGCTTGCTGTGCCCCCTGCTGAGGCTGCTGCTGCTGTGGCATTGGTTGCTGCTGAACCTGTTGTTGTTGCTGGATTGGTTGTTGTTGATACGGGATGGTGACACTCGACACTTGCTGCGGCTGACGATATTGATTTCTTCCCCTGCCTCGGCCTCGGCCTCGGCCTCCAAATACAGCACTAGCTTCGCCCTGACGGCGCCCACCATAAGCTTTCCTATTACTGCCAGATGCAGCTGACTCGTCAACTTGGAACTTTCCTTGCTTAATGTTCCGCTCAATCTTTTCACCCATCAAAATCAGATCTGAAAAACTAGCCAGAGACGTATGAAACAACATATCATGAAACAGCCCGGTGAATGTACCAACAAACATATCGTTCATTTCTTTATCTTCCACAGGAGGACGGACCCTGGCAGCCATATCGCGCCACCTTTGCGCGTATTCTTTAAAACTCTCCCCCTTCTTCTGCGAAAGCCCGGCCAACTGGACCCGATTGGGTGCCAGGTCACTGTTATATTTGTAATGGGCTACGAACGCCTCCGCTAATTGCTTCCAAGTCTTGATATCAGTGGGCTCCAACCCCATGTACCACTCTAAGGAAGGACCCGATAGGCTATCCTGAAAGAAATGCATGAGCATTCTTTCGTCAGTGGAGTATGCAGACATCTTTCTGTAATAAGCCCGTACATGAACCTTCGGACATGTATCTCCTTTGTACTTATCGAACGCAGGCGCTTTGAATTTAATGGGCACCCTCAAGCCAGGTACCAAGCCCATAGTTGCCATGTCCAGACCCACAGCACTCTGGTTTAGGACTCCCTTCATTTGCTCTTCCAGCATTCTAATCTTTTGAGAATCATCCATCGGCCCTTCAAAGCCTCCTCCAGAGAAGGCGTCTTCCTGTTGATCCTCTTGCCACATACCGTTTCCAGCCCCGTATCCATCATACGCATTATTACGTCCAGCTCTGACCTGATTCATCCCCGGAACTCGGCCTCTGTTGCCATACCCTTGAACACCTCCAGCAGGACCACCAGCCATAAAACCAGCACCGTTTCCGTTTCCAAAACCTCCGTAGCCCTGATTGACCATACCATAACCATCTTGCCCAAAGCCTTGAGCATTAAAGCCATACTTGCCAGTATTGTCGAATCCCTGATCGTTGAATCCGAACCCAGTATTGACAAAGCCATTACCTCCGAGATTATCTCCCACATTGACATCACCCAGCCCAGCGTTATGGACAGCAGTTTCATTTCCACCTCCGACGTTACCATTCACAGCAGCGGTAGCGTTGTTGACGTTAGCAGCATTCACATTGACGACAGGCGGAGCCACTGGCGTTGGAGTGCCATCTCCATGAGCAGTATCAACCCGGACAGACTGATGATCTTCGTTACCATGACCAGCGTTGCGAGCCAATAGAGGCTGGACCATGGCCTGCAAATTCTCTTGCCCTTTTGCTATAGCCTCCATGGTCTGCATGAAGAGGGCGAGCTTCTCGCGTACATCCTGCATCTCATTCTGAATCTGGTCCATGACTTTCCGACAGTTGGATCGTGTAGAATAGCGGTGCGGATGTTGATCTGGAATCCTGTTAAGTACCTGAATCAAAGCAGGAGATAAGACACCATTCAAAGATTACCTGTTATGCAATATGAATATGAATGCAATGCAATGTGTCTGTGCATTAGGGAAGTTCATTCCCCCAGTTCTAGTGCGAAGGTGCCGGTGCGGTGACAGTATTGACAATAAGAATACCGGAGCTGAATCATAGAAAGCCTCATATATAACAGAGAGAATCAATAAGCCCAGGGTACAATATCACTGAGAGTACAAAGATGGCATGACCTCAACCAACAATCCTGGTGATGGTCAGCACTATGCAAATAAAGCATACAAATAATGGAATGTTCAGATCCTCCCAAAAGTCTGGTACTCCTCTATCAACTTCTTGGTCTCCGGATGGCTTGGTCGATCGAGCAGCCCTTCAACAAGCTGGTTTCTCTTCTTAAGAACACGGCGTACGTCTTCAGCAGTTTCTTCCCATGCCGCTTCTCCGAAGCAATCTTCTAGCTTTCGCTTCTGGGACACTGCTTCATCTCTGGATTTGATTGCCTTGTTCAGTGCATGCTGGACACTATACCGGTTCATCACTTCCTCCTCACATTTCTTGATGCTAGACTTCAACTTCTCCTCGAGGTCGGAAATTTGCTGCTTTAGCTTATCTTCCCTCTGCTTGTTGTTGGTGAGTGTAGCATTCCAAGTCTTATTGCAAGAAGATATCTCTCGGTGTGCTGCGTCGAGCGCTTTCTTTTTGGCTTCCAGCATGTCATGGGAGCTTCTGAACTCTTGCCCCAGACGTTCGCGCCTTTTCTTTTCCTCGGTCAACTCAGATCCTAACCTGTTTACCAGCTCAATCTGTTGTTGGAAAGCATATACGGCCTTGTTCTTCTCACCGCGTGCCTGGGCTAGCTCTTGCTCTAACCCTTCATTAATCTTCATTAAGGCTTCTTTCTCCCTCACAACTTGTTCATAGACTTCCCTAGAAACAGTGGTCGGCTCCGCTACCGGAATAGGAACAAGAATTGGTGCATCTGGAAATGGCATCTTCAACTGACTAGCCCTCTCTTGAATCCAAGCTCTATAAGGTGCATAGGCCTGACAGTCATTCTTTCCCAACAACGGCTTCCCTTTGCGGTTAATACGCGTCCAAGCATGTCGCAACTTGGCTAATAACTCCCCCTTCACGTCACCGGTGAAGTACAGAGATTCCTGTACTTCTTCCTCCTGAGGTGGATTCTTCAGCGCATATCCGAACTGGCGAATGAATAGAGAAGGGTTGTAATTGATACACCCTTTTCTTCCTATCAACGGTACATTAGGGTACCCAGCACAGCTAAAGATGAGCTCAGATCCCAACAGGTCTCTATCAAACCACTCCATATCTTCCGACGATAGCCTCATCAGACGCTCCGACCAACCAACTGGAACTGTAGTCTCTGCAGCAGATCCTCTCTTAGGAAGGTGACTCTCAAACCACATACTCAACAAGGGCACACACAGATGAACATTCTTCCCTCTTCCCTTCTCATTCTTGTAATGCAGGGAGTGGTAGAAATCTCCGAGTAAGGTAGGTACAGGATTACCAGCGGCGAACAAGTAGAAAGCATCGAAGTCCACAAAATCCGGTATATTGGGGAACAGTACTATGCCATAAATGCACAAGGCCAACACAGCATTGAAAGCAACCCAGCACCCATTCTTGGCGTACTCTTGGGCTTTACCCACTAAGAACTGAAATGAGAAGCCTGGAACTCCACGGGAAACAGTAGTCACAAGTTCAGAAGCATCAACATGCAAGGCTTTTGCCAATTCCTCCGGCTTGGGTTTGGCATCAAAATGGATGAACGGAACCTGGTTCTGCACAGGCAGCTCAACATACTCAGCGTATTCCTCCAGGGTTGGTCCCATAATAAAGTCAGAGAACGTAAAACACCTCAAAGCAGGGTCGTAGAATTGCATCAAAGCATACAGCCCATCTAACTCTACCTCTGTAGGTTTGCACACCAATCTCAGTAATCTACCATAACTCATCCGGAAACTCCTACGAACACCCTCATCAGCAAGAGAGATCAATCCCAGTAAAGGAACAATATCAGGCGCAGGCAATTTGTAAGCAACTGTTCTCCGTAGGCTAGTCATGATCAAACACTCAGAAGTCTGGGCACTAGAACTAGGGAAATGCAAATGCACCTGCAGCACAGACACACGTTAGTGAAATGCAAATGATAATGTATATGCAGGGATGCAATGCAAGTAACATTCAACAGGGACCAAAGCTGCAGCTGAATAGCCTAAACCCAATCAAGAAAGGTCTCAGATAGACCATCCAGAAGTCATCAAACCCTGGTCTCAGATAGACCTAAAATAGAACTCCAACACTGGTCTCTGACAGACCTCAAACCATAACTCCACCTGGTCTCTGATAGACCTCAAATCACATCCATAATTGGTCTCTGACAGACCTCAAAACACCTCTCAAATGGTCTCTGACAGACCTCAGAATAAATCTCCAAATGGTCTCTGACAGACCTCAGAATACATCTCCACATGGTCTCTGGCAGACCTCATAACTCTCCATAAATAACCCGGATCTCTGATCAAGAAATAACCGGTAGTCTGGAGGTCTAGTTACCTGCATAACCCTGAATCCCCTCACAGGTGGGTGGCCCTATAACTGGCACAAGGTACGGCATCCTATGCGGTCGTCGGCGTCACAGACTTTCAGGGTTGATGATACGATTCCCAGAAGGAGTGGCATCATCAATTCCTGAAGAGGCCTCACTCAGCCAACTTCCAAATGATCGGTCCCCAGAGTCGACAATCCAACTAACCAGCAACCCACGCCAACCAAAGGAAGGGGCAGGAGGCCAACCAGAGGAACCTCGTCTGAGTGTAGATTTCATGGGACACCAAAGCAAGCAAAGCAAGCGGGCGCCCACTAATTTCTACTCTAATTCTAGGTGCACTCAAGCCCAGGTCCGGCTTATCTCTCAATATCAGAACACCCGTCACACCCCAGATACAGCAATAATAAACAATATATATAAAGCTGAAAATACAAGGTTAGAAATATACAATAACTCCATACAAAATCCTCGACGGGAAAACAAGCGTTAGGATTGACTCTCTCAAGGGACGTTGGATCCCAAATGCATAAGGACCGTCGCAGTCCTTAGCAGCCAGGGGACGTTGGATCCCCAGCAGAGTCGCCAGCTGTCGCTACTGCGAAAATCGGCGCCGGCTGAACAGAAGAGTCGCCACCGTGCGTTATTTATCCCACGGGAGGGAAAGGAAACGCTCAGAGTAAACCTCGCACAATACGGGAAAGGTATGGTCATCGCAACCAAAACCTGGATTCGGGAGTCGGTTACGCAAGGGGAAGGTATTAGCACCCCTCACGTCCGTCGTACTCGACGGGATCCACGCTTGTTTTCGGGTATGGATTGTTATTCTATCTAAACTATAGGTCAAGGGTGAAAAAGAAAATAAAACGAAAATAAAAATGACTCGGCAAAGTATCGCACTTTATGCCTACGTATTCCCGTCTGGAACGAGAAATCAGAGTCAACGTAGTTCGCCTACCTACGGGAAAGGAGGGGAAGGTTGCTCGCTAGGATATCGCATCCTATGCCTACGTACTTTCATACAGCATGAAAGATCAGAGCAAACGTAGTTCGGGCCACGTACGACACAGGCTTGTCTTGGTTGATTTTATTCCTTCTGAAAAGGTTTTTCTGATTAACAGTCCCAGCGGACAAAAATGACGTTTTGATGAGTTCACATTCTTTTACGGAAGAAGTGTCTTTTATTGTGTTTGAAATCTTTATGTGTTTTTCTGTTTGTTTTGAGAAAGAAAGAGACAGAACTCTAAACTACGGTTGCGAAGGGAAACAAGCTATCCTAATGTTATCATGCATGGGTTGAGACCTAGTGTCTATCATGCTCCTCTCTTGCACAGAGAGAAACAGAGATCCTACGGGATAGGCAGAAACAGAAACAATAACAGATATATACAGTAAAACAGTAAAATGCATGGATGCAACAGTACAAGCGAGGCAAGGGAGTCCCACTCAACCTCGAACCTAGAAAACAATAGGCGAAAGTGAACAGGCTTCACTTTCAACCCAACAGGGTAGACAGCAAACAATACAGTTCAGAAAACCAATCAATACACCAACAAATGAAATACAGCAGAAGCAACAGCATCAGCAGCTCTGAATCAACAACTAGCTTCAAGCAATCTCCAATCATTCACAAGCTTCAACAAGCATCAATCTCCATCTTCATGGCCTTCAGGCAAGGGCTTTGATCATCAGTCTTCCATCTGCAATGGCTTTTCTTCAAGCTCAAACCTCCAGGATGAGGGATTAGTCACAAGAGTGAATTGGGTGTTAAGCAATAAGCTGACTACCAAAGGTGGTGAACAGACTGCTTCTAACACAAGAGACATTTTCTCTCAAGAGTTCTATCTCATGGACACCATCACCAAACCTTCCAAAGGAAGGGGGTGAGTGTCTTAGAGAGACTCTGAATCACGGAGAAGAATGGATGCAGACAAGGCAATCCATGTTTGAGAAATAATCATTCTAACCTAGAGCTCTGCCTAGCTCCTAAACCCTAGTCTCCTCAGCAACTGCTAGCAAGAAACTCCTCCTCAACTCTGACAGTTGATCTTCAGCATTTGACTCTTCAATGGCTTCATCTCCACAAATCTTCAGCTTCCCCAGGGCCCCAGGCAATCCCAATACCCAATCAAACAAGCAACAATCCCCAGAGGGCACACCACACCAGACAACAGATATACAGACAGTAATAATAGCAGTAGGGGAATCCTAACTGTTCTCTAAGGGATCTAATAACTACCCATAGCCCCTATAGTCCCATAACTAATCTATTCAAACCCTAAGTCCTAAGGGAGAAAATTGAACTTCCTAAGTTGTCACCTAAAAACCCTAGTTTTGTTCATGATATTCAAGCATTTATTAATCACCTAAAATTAACTCCTAAAAAAGGGAACTAAAATATTTCTATAAGCCTAATATCTCATCTAAACAATATGAAAATAATGATCAAAAAATATTAAAGCATGTGAGAGAACAAAAATCATAAAAATAATGCATGAAATGAATCTATTTATTATGACATTTATTTAGAAAATATGAAAAAAATATGAAATAAAACTAAAAATGAAAATTTATTTTCCTATAATATTCTAGACATTTTAATGAAAACATGGTAAAAAGAATGAATTAAAAAGCATTTTTTATGAATTATTTATGAATTTTCAAAGATTAGTAAAAATTAAAATGAAATAAGAAATAAAATGAATTAAAATGAGGGAGGGGGGTTAGAATAGTAGGCGCGCTCAGTTCATTATTGTATGGGCCAGACAGGGTAGGGTGCTGTTAGCAAAATGGATAAGGCCCAGCATCAATCAGAATTATTGAAATAAAAGAAAAACCAGCAGGGGGTGAAAATAGCATCCAAAACACGTTCAAATTGGAAATGGGCCTATTACTGGGGGTGGGATTAGCAACAGAAACTGAGGCCCGCCCGTTTCAATTAATGAAACGGTGCGTTTGGCACCCAGTCAATTCCCTCCAAATTTGAAATCAAACGTAGGCCACACGATCACGCCCATAGTCAAAGGTCCAACTACAAATGGAAGGCCATGATTGCATCTTCTCCAATGGCTCTGCAAATTAGGGTTTGGATGCCATGAAAGCTCCCATGCACGAGCTATCTTCCATCTCTCTGTTCTCCTCATACACGCCACTAATCCACATGCCATAAACATGAAATCCGCTCCAAATCTCTCCCTCTACAAGCTTAGGGCATCAATTCGCTTTGAAATTCGCCACATCAACAAATTCGATTGGATCCACACTCGGCCTCCATTGAAATGCACTGATATGCATCATCACCAATCTTCCCCAAACTTAGCCTAAATTAAACTACACCTAATGGAGATCAACACATGCTATCAAGCCACAATTATAACACACTAATCTAAGAGATATTGATCTCAACAGCTTATGGCACCTGTCACTAACCATCACCAAACCTCTCCAAATTCATCTAACTTAATCTCCTAACCACCTAGATCAATTCTACACTAACAAAACCATGCCTAACTAACTGAATCGAGTTGTGTGATTGAAAACTTACCTTGTGCAAAATCTTGCAAACAGCTATGGAGATTGATGATTTGAGGCTTCTAAGTGCTGGATCTTGATCAATCCTTGATGTATGTGATTCTGTATGCAAGCTTTGGATGAGATTTGGCCAGAATTATGCTATCCACTTGCAACTTCAATCTTGATGCTCTTGAAAAAAAGTGCTCGAAAATGAATGATTCACACCAAAACTTTGCTTCAATTATGATCTATGATGATGATGGAATCAGATTGAGTTGATTTTGATGCAAGTTGATGAAGGTTTTGAGAGAATTGTAATGAAACTTCAATGAAAAAGTGTGAGAAATTTTGTGGAATTCTTGGTGCAAATGAGGCCAACCCTTGCCAAATTCTCCTTTCATGAATATATAGACCCCAAATGAACATTCTAGATCCATCTTGCACATTCCCTTGTTTTCAAACTTTGGCTCATTTTTGATTATGTTTCTTAAATGATAAGCAACCATGGATAACTTCATTTTTTCCTTCTAAACTCAAAAAAGTGTGTGAACCATTGTTCTTAGAATTGTTTTTCCATTCAAAATCATATATTGGAAGTCTCCATTTGGACTTGTAAATCTCCCAAACCATTTTCCAACTTGAAATTATTCACTTTATAAGCCTTTTTAGTTCATATTTTGACCTATCATGCAACTCCATGCTATGAGCTTCTCCAATAACTTGTGACCTTCTTTCTAGACTTAAAATCCCATTTGGAGCAAGTTTGATGTTGTAAATTTTTCCATTTGAGGCCTCCTTGTATGAGTTTTGGGTATAGGTTAAAATGACTTGTAATTCACAAATGCCCAAAATACCCTTTGCTTGTCAAGACCATAAGTTGAGTTCTCCACATCATATGAAGGCATGCCATACCATTCTAGAAAGCTAAGACAATGAGGAACAATTCTTATGTTGACCAAGAATTCATTTGAAATCTCCTTGAGGGGCAAAACTAGCTTGGAAGGCAAGTCACTTTCACAGACAAAAGTTCAGACACCCCAGATGACCTGTAACTTGCAAGGACCATAACTTGAGTTCTATAAATCTCCTTGAGGTCTTCCACCACTCAAATTAAAGGTCTTGAGATCCTCTACAAGTTTCATGTTGGCCAAGAAGCCATTTGAAGTTAGCATTTTGACTTATCTTGCTTGGAAATTTGACCTAAACTAGGGGATTTTACAGAGAAACCCTAATTTAGTAACTCCTCTTCTCCTTGATTTCTCTTGAATTCTCCTTGTCATATCTCCATATCCTTCTTCTCCATGTCAAATTATGAACCCCACATCTCTCCAATAGACTTGAATGCCTTTTTAAATCAATCAGTTGACCTAGGGTTGACCTAGGGTTGACCCAGATGAAACCCTAGTTGACTGTCTTCAACTGTAGCTCTTGTGCTTTCATCAATGACTTGCTTTTCTTCTCCAAATGACTTTATAAGTCCCTCAAGATGTCTAGATGCTCTCCATGCTTTCATTTCACATCCCACAACCCTCTTGTTGATCCTCAGATATCCTCAGCTAGGAGATGGACTCAAGGCTTGATCTGCTGAACTCTTTGCTTTCAAATTCTCTCCTGATGACTTGAATATGACTGAATTGGAATAATAACCTCTTGCTAGGCCTCTAGAGATGAAAATAATGATTGGTCCCCTGTTGAATGACTTGCTATGCTTATGCTATGCAGATGGTTAGTCTATGTACATGACTCTATGTGCAAATGCTAATGATATTGAAACATAAATCCAAGGAATAAGGTTGAGCAAATTTTAGGGTGCAACAGTTACGACCTTCATCTTCAACATTATTGCCCGGTTTTACAGGGTTACGGCAGGACATCCATGGGCTCCATTCTCACGATCCATAATTTACTTGAACCTAGAGGGTTGATTGGATATTACACCACCTGTTGCAAATACAAGGAAGCAAGATTCAGACAAAGTTAACAGCCATCAAGTATGAAGAAACAAGATTAAAACACAATCAGATAGAATAACTTCGTTTCCAAAAGCATAATTTGAAGCTCATAAACATGTTTCAGACATGTTTGATTTAAGAAGGAAAGTCTTTAATTGTTTTCAATTTGGTTTTGAGAAAGTCCGTGTATAAAAGGGGGACATCAACACACAACAAGGGAAAAGCATTAGAACGAAATCAGAACAAAAATTACAATGCAATATCACAGAAATACAAAAAAATTCACAAAGGTTCACACGAACACAGGTGGAAAAAGCCCCAAATCGCAAAAAGAGAGAAAGTTAGCAACTTATCTTTTTGGTTTCTTTGTGAAGTTCGTCGCCGCGAATCGCCGGAATTCCACTACCTCGTCGCCGTCATCGGAAGATTCCGCATCTCGACACGGAGTTCACGCCGTTGCTACCGCTAACATCCTCGCCGGAATCGCGAAGCTTACGCCAGCTTCCTCGCCATAGACCACCATTTGGGTAATTATTTTGTGTTTGTTTTGGGTCTGTTGATTTTTGTCTTGTTTGTTTGTTTACAGGATCATTGGTGTCGGAGGAAGAATTGAGAAAGAGTGGTGACTGGACCGGGTTGGGTCCGGTGGGTTCATCACCACCGGCCCAACCCACTTTTCTTTTTTATTTTTTTTATTATTTATTTAGTTGTAGTTTTATTTTTAGTTTTCATTTTATTTTTTATTTCTTGTAATGTTTGTAACATTAATTGGTAATAATAAAAAACTGACTAACTACTAACACTAACCAATTTCTAACCTAATAAATCTTAAAATATAATATTTAACATAAGATTGAAAATATTTTAAAATTAAAAATAATAAAAACAGTTTTATTTTAAAATTAGCAAAAATAATTTGAATTGTCAATTTAGGATTTTTGTAGTTAAAAATAAAGTAAGAAATGATATAAAAAAAACTTCATGTTAGCTTATGTGCAAAAAAAAAATGCAAGTTTTATTTCAATATAAATATAATTAATTAATTTTAGATTTAGGTTTTTTTTAGGAAAAAATAATAATAATAAGGAGTTTTTTTTTATAATTTATAATAACAAATGTTCCGTTTAATCTCTAGCCCTTTTAATAAAAAAAATATAGAAAATGTTAGATTAGTTTTTTTGTATTAATTTAACTTTATCTTTCTTAACATTTTAAAACTCACAAAACAAATGCCAAAAACATTTGTCCTTTCCTCAAATAATCTAGTCTTTTGAAAATAAATAAAACTTTTGTATTGAACTTAGGATTAATTAATTTAGCACTTTTTTAAGTTAATCCAAATTTTAACTTTTCTTAATTACCACAAAAATCTAAAAACTCATAAAAATAATTAATTTTTAACATTTGCTTTTTTCACTTAATTTGATCTAATTTTTACTTAACAGCAAAAATTCTCAAAAATACAAACAAAAACAATTTACCGTAATTTCTAATTTCTCAAACTAAAATTAATCTCACCACTTCCACCTAATCAACCTAACGCCTCTGTTCAAATTTAACTCAAGTATCACTTTCAATTATTTCGTTTCATTTTACCGCTTAAATCCTCCCCGAAGGAAAGGTTATACAATTTGACCGACGAGTCAACGACCTTCACCCCATCCTAGCCTTAGGGCCCGAATCGCCGCACTCATACTTAGACGTCCCGCCGTGGACATCCATCCTTTTATCCTAGCCTTAGGATTAGGAGTCGCCGCACTCCATATAAGTTTCCCGCCATGGAATACTTATCCTACACCCTTTTGATTCGAACTTTAACGTAGAAATAGGAGTCGTCGTACTCCAAAATAAGCGCTTCTCTATGAACGTTTATTTCCCCCCAGGAACCTTGACCACAGTCAAGAAGTTCCTCATCTCCCTCTGTGAGAGGAACTACGAATACTCTGATTCCATCCCCTACCCAGGATACGTAGGCACAAGATACGAGTCTTGGCGAGTATACTTAGGACTAACCCTTTAGGTCCTTCTCTTCACTCTTACCCTTAGCAATACCCTTAAGCGGATAACTTAGCAATAGCAACATTTAAAAGAAGAGGTTCCTGTAGAGTACTACAGAAGTTTAGGATGCTAATACCTTCCCTAAGCATAACTAATCCCCTAACTTTAGATCTTTCCCCGTGTTGTGTTTACAATGCAAAATAGGTTTTCCCCTTTCTTTAACATTTCCTTCAGATAAATCAAAGACCGGTTGTAAATGAATTAAGACTCAAGTTAATCAATAGCTTGACATCCAAATTTCACCACAACAGGCAATTAATATGAAGCACCTCTCCGAGGTTCAAGATGTTTGGGCATTTCTTTTCAAACCATCGGAACATGAGATCTCAGATTTCCTTTCGAGGAATATCCCCACAGAGGTCCCACGAGCTGGGGCAGATTCAGAAGCGCCGGAATTGTTCCTCTCCATGTCTTCAAGAGCTGTTCAAGCAGGTTCAGTCAACTTCCAAGTGCAAGACAAATGTTGGGAAGTCATGCTACTATCCTTTGACCCTTCAACCAAAAACCTCCGAGTTCAGACAGGATATTTTTCCAGCATCAGTTGTACCTGATCCTTTACAAATCCAATTCCCTTTGGTACGCAAGAAGACTTCGTCGGTTTTCCCCAGCAAAAGTCCAATCATCATTGGCGCGTGTAAGCCATCCCCAGTAGAGTCCAATCATACTGGGCATATCTGGTTACCCCCAGCGGAGTTGGCTTCGTCTTCAGCATTTATTTTGCTGGAGTAGTTCTGTTGTTTCCAACTTTCCTCGGCAGCCCGGACCTGCATTTGCATATTTGCATGTGGTAATCATATTTGCATCATCCTTGCATTTCACCCTCAAATGCGCATAATTTCCATTTCGTATGGAGCATTACGCCATTTTCAAACATACGCATATGCATTCGAAGCATAAGCCAGTTTCTGTCAGCCTTCTGTGGCAACTTGATCACTCTTCAATTAATACAGGGGCATTTATCCAGCAACTTTGTTCAGACAGCTTATCGGTTTACTCGAGTTTCAGATCATACGTCGATTATGATTTGTCCATCAGTCCTCTGATGATGACATTCCCAAGCAAATTTTCTTTCCGTTAATTCCTATTGACGACGTGTTTCCCCAGCAGGTTTTTCCTCCGTCTATCCTTAGACAATGTGAGCTTCGGATATGGTTTTCTCTCCGTCTATCCTTAGACGACGTGAGCTTCAGACGTGGTTTTCTTTCCTCTTATTGGATGAGATGGCATTGTAGGAGGGCTTTCGTGCTGTCAATTCCTATTGACGTTGTGACTCTTTGAAGAATGATTGGCTTCCTTTGTTGGCAATTCCTATTGACGACATGACTTTTTGAACATGGTTTTCTTTCTGTCAATTCCTATTGACGATGTGGCCCTTTGAAGATATTTTCTTTCCGTCAACTCTTATGGACGAAAAGAATTCTGCAATTCGATGAACGGTTTTGAAATGCGGTTTCACTGTCTTACCGTCTACTTTTAGACGATGTGAGTATTTGGAGTCTTTTCGTCTACTTTTAGACGATGTGAGTATTTGGTGTCTTTCCGTCTACCATTAGACGATGTGAGTATTGTTTTTCTATCTGTCTATCCTTAGACAACGTGAACCTTTATTTGGAGTCTTTCCGTCTACTTTTAGACGATGTGAGTATTTGGTGTCTTTCCGTCTACCATTAGACGATGTGAGTATTGTTTTTCTATCTGTCTATCCTTAGACAATGTGAACCTTTATTTGGAGTATTTCCGTCTACTTTTAGACGATGTGAGTATTTGGAGTCTTTCCGTCTACTTTTAGATGATGTGAGTATTATTCTCTTCCTGAGGTGAAGTTACCAACTGCGTGTTGATCTAGCCTTTGGTTTTGTTGCTTCCTCTTGAAGAAAGAATACAATCTTGTGGACAGATCTCACAAATAGACTTCCAGCTGTTGTTTGAGGTTATGGATAGCTAATATAACATGAAGTTCTGGTATGCAGATCTCATATGTCCCAAGAACATTGATCTCTGCTCAACAAGGACGAGGACAGACCATGACCAATTTAAATTTCTTTAAATTGTACCAATGTCATGACCAATGTCATGACGTCTGTTGTAACATCAGCAGGATGACAAACTATTTATCTAACCATTTAAATTGTAATGAATTGTAAATGTAGAAAGATAAATAACACCAGTAATTGTTTACCCAGTTCGGTGCAACCTCACCTACATCTGGGGGCTACCAAGCCAGGAAGGAAATCTACTATTAGCAAAATCAATTCAGAGCTAAACTCCCCCGTTTGCAACTCCTCACTTAATCTCTACCTAATGAAATTTCTGCCTAGAGACACTCTAGACCTGAGTATACCCACGCACTCCCCCTCAATCACCTCAGTGATATTAATACACAATTACAAAACAGTTATGGAGATACACTCCAAAAACACACCTTGATCTTGCTTCATAGCTTTGATCAAGTGACACACACTCTTGCTTAACAGCTTTGAGTGACACAGCAGCTTAGAACCTACCTAACCAATGCAACATACAGTTGCTTGGTGTACAAGTATTCCTAAGACACACTTCACACGTGAAGAAAAGAACTTCTTCACTCACAAGACACACGTGAAGAGCATAACTCTTCACTCACAAATATGTTTCAAAATGCATATGTTTGACACTGACGCAATGCTCCATTCGACATGGAAATGCTACACGCTTTCCTTTGGTGGATGCGAATATGACACTATAGGCCGATGCAAATGCAGACTCGAACTGCTGGGATATAGAAACTGCTTCAGCAAAATAAATGCTGAAGACAATGCCGATTCCGCTGGGGATAGCCAGGTGCTACAGAATATTCCAGCAAAATAAATGCTGGAAGAGTGAAGTCGACTCATCTGGGAAATTGGGAACTTAAGCCAAGCACCTCATTGAAGTAACACCCTGCTGGGGAATGTAACTCTGCTGGAGAATAGCAGATGCGCCTGGTATGATTGGACTTCTGTTGGTGAGTGAACGGGTATCACACGATATTCTGGCAAAATAAATGCCAAGGCACACAACCAACTCTGCCGGGGAGAGTCTTAATCTTCGAGTTCCACTGAGAGGAATGAAAACACTTGCTGAAAAGAGAACTCCACTGGGGATAGGATGCTTCTCTTGGGGAAACTCAACTGACTCCGCTGGAGGAGAGTAAATGACCCTGCGGGGAAAGGTGAACTGTCTGAATACGGCTCACCAATATTAATCTTTGGAGGCTAAACCACTCTGCTTGAGATAGAGGAATCCTTCTGGGGGGATACCACACCGTCTGAATACAGCCTACAATCTTGGAATTGCCAAACTCTGCTAAGGATAAACGACTTTGTTGGAGAATGGCCTTTGGATAAGCTACGACTAGCTGGGGAATTCGATCTTCCTTCAGGAAGAACATTACTGTCTTGGGAATGCGACCTGCGTGGGGATCGAGTCTTTCGTTACGAGCTTCTGGTTCATACTGCAATCTTGATCATTGACTTCGTACGGCTATGAACCCTGCAACAACACAAACAAGACAAGACAAGCCTATGCAACCCAATCTATTCAGGTTAGCGTTAGTGACATCATTTTCAGTTAATTCAAAGTTTTAGCAATTATTGGCAAGGGTCAGCGACGTTATGCACATGCTAGTTTCATCAAAATTAGGCGTTTTATCATGCACAAAACAGTAAAGAACCAGTATCAAATACTGAATAACATTTTATTGATTGGGCCCCTGAATGGGCAGAGTTTTGTACACGGGATGTAACTCCTGAAAAGAGGAAGCTACGCACAACAAATATACGAGTATGCACAAGAAGCATAAATATATTGACAAATTAAATTTGCACACATGTCGGCAACGGGATGCAGACGAACACCACGAGCTGATCCTCCTATGACTCGCCCGACTCTAAGGCTTTCCCGGTATCCACACTTCCGAAGAGATTGTCTCTGATAACTGACCCCTCGAGGTATATTCTCCCGCACTAACGCTCAATGCAATATCAAATTCGGACCGCAGTCATTTGCTTTTCAAATCCCTAACTTTTGCGTGAACCGCCCTTTACGGGTTTTCAGTTCACCGGGATACCCTTTTTTGCCGAAGCCGCCCAGTGTAGGTTTTCAACTTCGCGGGTGTACATTTTTTCATTTTATCCCTAACTTTTGCCCGAACCTTTCATTCTATTTTTGGTTCGCCAGGATGCCCCATTTTTTCCTGGACTCTCTTTTTTCTCTGTCCAGCGGGTCAATTTTAAGCAAAGTATTTTTTAACTGCGTCCGAATTCACAGGCGACGTAAAGTCTTCGCCGTCCATGGTGGACAACAATAACGCTCCTCCTGAAAAGAATTTTCTGACAACGTATGGCCCTTCGTAGTTGGGGGTCCACTTGCCCCTGTGATCTGCCTGTGGCGGGAGAATCCTTTTCAACACAAGGTCGCCCGTCTGAAAGCTCCGAGGACGTATCTTTTTATCATATGCTTTCTTCATTCGGCTCTGGTATAAACGACCGTATGCTAGAGAAGCTAGCCTCTTCTCATCCATTAAACTCAGCTGATTCAACCTGTTTTTCACCCATTCTGCCTCGTCTAGTTGTACATCTCGTAGTACTCTCAGAGAAGGAATCTCAACTTCCAGTGGTAGCACTGCTTCCATTCCATATACTAACGAGAACGGGGTTGCCCCGGTTGATGTGCGTACCGTCGTACGATAACCGTGCAAAGCAAAAGGTAGCATCTCATGCCAATCCTTATAGGTCACCACCATCTTTTGAACGATCTTCTTTATATTCTTATTGGCCGCTTCAACAGCGCCATTCATCTTGGGTCGGTAAGGGGAGGAGTTGTGATGTTCGATCTTGAAATTCTGACAGAGCTCCTTCATCATTTTGTTGTTCAGGTTTGAACCGTTGTCCGTGATTATCCGCTCGGGGATCCCGTATCTACAAATGATATCTCTCTTGATGAACCTGGCCACCACCTGCTTGGTTACATTTGCATAAGACGCCGCTTCCACCCACTTGGTGAAATAATCGATCGCTACGAGAATGAACCGGTGCCCGTTAGAAGCCGTCGGCTCGATCTTTCCAATCATATCAATTCCCCACATCGAGAATGGCCATGGCGATGACATCACATTTAGAGGACTCGGAGGCACATGAATCTTATCAGCATAGATTTGGCACTTGTGGCACTTCCTCGCAAACTTGAAACAATCAGTTTCCATAGTCAGCCAAAAATAACCTGCCCGCAGCAGCTTCCTCGTCATAGCATGCCCACCAGCATGCGTACCAAAGGTACCTTCATGTATTTCCTCCATGAGCAGCTTCACCTCCTTTTCATCTACACAACGCAGCAGCACCAAGTCATGGTTTCTTCTGTATAAGACACCATCCAGATTCAAATAGAAATTACCCGCTAATCTCCTGAGAGTCTTCTGATCTTGACTGGATGCCCCAGCCGGATACTCTTTATTCTTCAAGAAACTAAGGATATCAAAATACCATGGTTTGTCGTCGAATGCTTCGTCAATAGCAAATACGAAGGCCGGTCTGTCAAGTCGAGAGATAATGATTCTGGGAGCCTCGTTCCAGAAGTTGACTTTGTACATGGAAGACAAAGTGGCCAAGGCGTCAGCCATTTGATTTTCTGCTCGCGGTACATGGTGCAATTCAACCTTGTCAAAGAAAGGCAATAATCTCCTTGCATAGTTCATGTACGGTATCAAATTAGGCTGACGTGTCTCCCATTCTCCTTTTATCTGATTTACCACCAGAGCTGAGTCTCCGTATACGTCCAGATTCTTGATTCGCAAATCAATGGCTTCTTCAAGCCCCATTATACAAGCTTCGTATTCGGCTTCATTGTTGGTAACTGCAAAGGTCAATCGGGCAGTAAACGGGATGTGCGACCCGTGTGGAGTAGTGATGATTGCCCCTATTCCGCTACCGTAAGCGTTCACAGCTCCGTCAAATATCAACTTCCATTTGGAACCCAATTCTAGTCCTTCGTCTGGCAACGACTCTTCGCAATCTTTCATCTTTAGGTACATGATATCCTCGTCAGGAAAATCAAACCTCATCGATTGGTAATCCTCAATAGGCTGCTCTGCCAGATACTCAGACAACACACTTCCCTTTATAGCCTTTTGCGAGACATACTGGATGTCATATCCAGTCAAGACCATCTGCCAACGGGCAATTCTCCCGGATAACGCCTGCTTTTCGAATACATATTTGATAGGGTCCATCTTCGAGATGAGCATGGTTGTATGATTCAGCATGTATTGCCTCAAACGCTTGGCGGCCCAGGCTAGCGCGCAACAAGTTTTCTCAAGCATTGAGTATCGAGATTCACATTCAGTAAATTTCTTACTCAAGTAGTAGATCGCATGCTCTTTTCTCCCTGTCTCGTCGTGTTGACCGAGAACACAACCCATGCTTCCCTCAAGAACTGTCAAATACATAATCAAAGGCCTCCCTACCACTGGGGGTATCAAAATAGGAGGTTCCTGCAAATACTGCTTTATTTTATCGAACGCCTTTTGACAATTTTCGTTCCACGTTACAGCCTGATCTTTCTTCAACAGCTTGAACAATGGTTCACATGTAGCAGTTAGGTGAGATATGAACCGAGCGATGTAGTTCAACCTCCCTAAAAACCCGCGCACCTCTTTTTCTGTTTTAGGCGTCGGCATTTCTTGTATTGCTTTTATTTTAGCAGGATCGACCTCTATTCCTCTTTCACTTACGATAAACCCCAGCAGTTTACCCGATCTTACCCCGAAGGTGCACTTGTTAGGGTTCAGTCTCAGCCTGAACTTCCTAAGCCTTTTGAATAACTTCAGCAGATTCACCAAATGCTCTTCCTCCGTCTGGGATTTGGAAATCATATCGTCAACATAAACTTCGATCTCTTTATGCATCATATCATGGAAAAGAGTCGTCATTGCACGCTGATACGTTGCCCCAGCATTCTTCAATCCGAAGGGCATCACTTTATAGCAAAATGTTCCCCAAGGCGTTATGAAAGTAGTCTTCTCCATGTCCTCTGGCGCCATTTTAATCTGATTATAGCCTGAGAAGCCATCCATGAAGGAGAATACGGAGTATTGAGCAGTGTTGTCAACTAACACATCGATATGAGGAAGTGGAAAATCGTCTTTTGGGCTCGCTTTGTTTAAGTCGCGGTAATCTACACACATTCTCACTTTACCGTCTTTCTTAGGCACTGGTACAATGTTAGCGACCCATGAGGGATATTTTGTCACAGCTAGGAAACCAGCATCCCACTGTTTTTGAACTTCTTCTTTAATCTTCACCGCCATATCGGGTCTAGTTCTGCGAAGCTTTTGCTTGACCGGCGGGCATTCTTCTTTCAACGGCAGACGGTGCACAACCATATCTGTATCGAGCCCTGGCATATCTTCATACGACCAAGCGAACACATCACTATACTCTCGGAGCATTTCAACCAGTCTTCGCTTGACGTCGCTCTGCAGCGCGGCTCCTATACGAATATTCTTTTCAACCCCTTCCGACCCCAGGTTAATGATTTCGATGACCTCTTCGTGAGGCAGAATGACACGCTCCTCTTGCTTCACCAACCAAGACAGTTCTTCAGGAACGTCACCATCTTCCACAATCTCTTCTTCGGCCTGAAATACCGGATGTTCAAAGTCGGGACGAGTCATAGGTGGTTCAAGGATGTCATCTGAAAATGTTATCCTGCAAAAGGAACGGTTAAAGGCTTCAAAATGCATATAAAGCGAATAACCACATTGCCATTTTATTGAAAAATACAAAACAGGAAAAACAGAGATCGAAATATTTGCACATGAAAAACGCCTTTTATTTAATGATTAACACGCAATGTTCATAACAGCACAGCCCTAAGCAAATCGTGATGCCCCGGGCAAGGCACCAGATTGTTCAACAATTAATAAAACAAAGCATTACTGTTTAAGAGTCACAGGAACAAGCTCCTGAATAGACCAGTTGCACAGTCCTTGTCCTGGCGTGCTTGGCTGAATCCAGGCATCCATATCGCAATCGTTGTCCCCTTCGTCAGACTCTGAAGCAGCGTTGACGGTCTCATGACATACTCCACCAGCAGTGATGGTTATTGGCCCTCTGAAACGGGGTGCCCCCACAGCAGGAGTTGATGATGACGGTTGATATCCCAGCCCGAACCGGTCCATCTTCACAGGAATATCCAGCACTTTGCCCCAGCCCTTCGTCTCACCGGTCTCTACCAGAGCTTGAGCTTCTTTATATGACGAGACGGCTATCTCTGACACTTTGCTCGGCCCGGGACCTTTGTCCTTGATGCGCAACCCTTCGAATGCCTGGCAGGGTGTCTCGTGAATCTCTCCATCGACCTCCACATACTTAAATGATGACAGATGGCTGACCAGGATGTCCTCTTCTCCACATACAGTGACTACGCTGTCTCCGACCATATATTTCAACTTTTGATGCAGGGTAGACGTGACTGCTCCAGCCCCATGGATCCAAGGTCGTCCGAGAAGGCAGCTATATGCAGGTTGGATGTCCATGATATAAAATTCAGTTGCGAACACCTTCGGCCCCACCTGTAGAGGCAATGTTATCGATCCAAAGACTATTCTCCGCGTGCCATCGAATGCCCTGACCACCAAGTCACGGGGTGTGCACAGGATTCCTCTGACATCTAGCTTCATCATCGCTTTCTTGGGCAGCACATTTAAAGACGATCCGGTGTCCACCAGTACATGCGACATGACTGATCCTCTACACTCGACAGATACGTGCAGCGCCATATTATGCTCCCTCCCCTTCGGGGTCAAATCGAAGTCTGTAAAGCCCAAGCTATGTCCTGCATTCACATGCGCCAATACTCCTTCCAGCTGGTTTACGGAAACATCTTGGGGTACGAAGGAAGTATCTAGGACTTTCAACAGTGCATTTCTGTGCGCTTCAGAACACAATAGCAATGACAATATAGATATCTTGGACGGCATCTGTTGCAGATGCTCCACAATCTTATAATCACTTTTGCGAATCAAGCGCATGAACTCTTCTACATCTTTCGATGCCTCTGCTTTTTCATTTGCCTGCACAGGGATATTCTCAACCATCTTTCCCTTTCCTTTCGCCAGTCTTTCGGCCTCTACCTCAGGCGAGATGAAGATCCTACCACTCCTTGTCATACCTCTGGTACCAACAACATTGTCTACAGTCTCTGCTGGCTGCTTATTAACATCAATTTTTACTCCGTCACAATACACTTCCAAACCATATGACCATGGGACTGCCTTGGTGCTTTCGTACGGGATCGGTCCGGCCTTAGTGATGGTGATCGGTGGTCACTGGACTGGTGTCGTTATAGTGATTGTCTTTCGAGGAATCATCACAGTGGCCACATCACTTTGCTTGTCTGCTAATGCCCCTGCAGGTTCTTCAGTTGCTGCTCGGTCAAACTGCAGTATGTCGCTATCTATTAAAGCCTGAACACCTTTCTTTAAATCCTCACACCCCCCAGCTAGGGCCCAGCATTCTAAGCAATACTCGTCACATCCTGGATAGACACCCCCTTGCAATAATCGGCTCTTTATCTCGCTCAGCGGCGTCTTTAGATCATCCACATTCATAATCAAATCCAAACCCTCCTCAGTCAAGATGGCGTTCGCCCCATGATTAGGCATGGGCTTTTGCACTATATTCGGACCTGCTATCCAATAGATCCTGCACGACATGCTTAAACGCATGGCAACCCTCTACATCGTGGCCCGGGGCCCCAGAGTGGAATTCACAGTGCCTGCTTGCATCATAACCGTATGGAGGAGTTCCCGTTATAGGCGCCAGAGTTCTCTTCTCTACCAAGTTCAAACCCAACAACGTCTGTAACAGATCAGCATACGTTGAAGGTGGCTTCTCAAATACTCTCCTTGGTTTACCCCCCTGGAATCTGCGTTGGGCAGGCTGTGCCCCCTGCTGTGGCTGCTGTTGCTGTTGCTGTTGTTGCATTGGTTGTTGCTGAAACGGTTGTTGTTGAAACGGAATAGTAACACTCGCCACCTGCTGCGGCTGATTATACTGGTTTCGACCTCTGCCCCGGCCTCGGCCTCGGCCTCCAAACACTGCGCTTGCATCGCCCTGACGGCGCCCACCAAAAGCCTTCCTGTTACTGCCAGATGCAGTTGATTCCTCAGCTTGGAATCTTCCCTGCTTAATGTTGTTTTCAATCTTTTCTCCCATCAGAATTATGTCTAAGAAACTGGCCAAAGATGTGTGAAACAAGTTGTCATAAAACATGTCGGTGAATGTTCCTATGAACATGTCATTCATTTCCTTGTCTTCTAAAGGAGGACGGACCCTAGCAGCCATGTCGCGCCATCTTTGCGCATACTCTTTAAAGCTCTCACCCTTCTTCTGAGACAGCCCTTGCAATTGGACCCGGTTGGGTGCCAAGTCGCTGTTATACTTATAGTGAGCTACAAATGCCTCTGCCAGCTGCTTCCATGTCTTTATATGCGTTGGTTCCAATCCCATATACCACTCTAGGGAAGGACCTGACAAGCTATCTTGAAAGAAATGCATTAGCATTCTCTCATCAGTCGAATACGCAGACATCTTTCTGTAATAAGCCCGCACGTGCACTTTTGGACAAGTGTCCCCTTTATACTTATCAAATGTGGGAGCTTTGAATTTGATTGGCACCCTCAAGCCAAGCACCAGACCCATTGTTGACATATCCAATCCCACAGCACTTTGATTCACGACCCCACTCATCTGCTCTTCTAGCATTCTGATCCTCTAGGAGTCATCCATAGGCCCCTCGAAACCTCCACCGGAGAAAGCGTCCTCTTGCTGATCCTCTTGCCAGTTACCATTTCCAGCTCCATACCCATCGTATCCGTTGTTACGGCCAGCTCTGATCTGATTCATCACCGGGCCTCGCCCTCTGTTACCGTATCCTGGAACGACCCCAGCAGGTCCAAAAGCCATTAACCCAGCGCCGTTTCCATTTCCGAATCCTCCGTAACCCTGATTAGTCATACCAAAACCGTCCTGCCCAAAGCCTTGAGCATTGAAACCATATTTCCCAGCATTATCGAATCCCTGGTCATTGAACCCGAATCCAGCATTACCGAAGCCGTTGCCTCCCATATTATCACCCAAGTTGACATCACCAAGCCCAACGTTATGGACAACAGTCTCGTTCCCCATTCCAACGTTACCGTTCCCAGCAGCAGTACCGTTGTTGACATTGACAGCAGGTATATTGACTACAGGTGGAGCCACTGGTGTGGGAGTACCATCCCCATGAACAGTGTCGACTCGCACAGACTGATGATCCTCATTCCCATGCTCAGCATTTCTGACCAACAGAGGCTGCACCATAGCTTGCAAATTCTCCTGACCCTTTGCAATAGTCTTTATGGTCTGCATGAAGAGCGCTAGCTTCTCGCGCATATCTTGCATCTCGTTCTGCATTTGATCCATGATTCTTCGACAGTTGGTGCGAGTGGAGTATCTGTGCGGGCGCTGATCTGCAATCCTGAAAAGACCTGGTACAGAGCAGGAAATAAGATACCATCCAATGATTACCTGTAATGCAATATGAATATGAATGCAATACAATGTGTGTCTGTGCATTAGGGAATGTTATTCCCTGATTCTAGTGTGAAGGTGCCAGTGCAGTGACAGTGCTAACAATACGAAGATCGGAGCTGAATCATAGAAAGCCTCATATATTGCAGAGAAATCCAATAAGCCAAGAATACAATATCACTGAGTACAATAAGAAGGCATGACCTCAACCAACAATCCTGGTGATGGTCAGCACTATGCAAATAAAGCATACAAGTTAATACATGAAATGATCAAGTACTCCCATAAGCCCGGTACTGTTCTATTAACTTCTTGGTCTCTGGATGACCTGGTCGGGTAAGCAGCCCTTCAACAAGTTGGTTTCTTCGTTTGAGCGCACGTCGCACGTCTCCAGCAGTTTCCTCCCATGCCCCTTCGCCGAAGCGATCCTCTAACTTCCGCTTCTGAGACACGGCTTCGTTCCTGCCCTCGATGGCCTTGTTCGATGCATTCTGGAGACTATACCGGGCCATCACTTCTTCTTCATACTTCTTAATGCTAGCCTTCAACTGCTCTTCGAGGTCAGAAATTTGCTGCTTCAACTTATCTTCCCTCTTTTTATTGTTGGTCAGCGTAGCATTCCAAGTCTTGTTACAAGAAGAGATTTCTCGGTGTGCTGCGTCGAGTGCTTTCTTCTTGGATTCCAGCATGTCGTGGGAGCTTCTGAACTCTTGCCCCAGACGTTCGCGCTTCTTTTTCTCCTCAGTCAATTCAGCCCCTAGTCTGTTTACTAGCTCGATCTGCTATTGGAAAGCATGCACGGCCTTGTTTTTCTCGCTACGTATCTGAGCTAGCTCTTGCTCTAACCCTTCATTGATCTTCATTAAGGCTTCTTTTTCTTTCACCACTTGCTCATAGGCCTCCCTAGTAACAGTAGTTGGCTCTTCTACCGGAATAGGAACAGGGACTGGTGCATCTGGAAACGGCATCCGCAATTGGCTTGCTCTCTCCTGGATCCAAACTCTGTAGGGTGCATAAGCCTGACAGTCATTCTTCCCCAACAGCGGCTTCCCTCTTATGTTAATACGCGTCCAGGCATGCTGAAGCTTCGCTAGCAACTCTCCCTTCAAATCACCGGTGAAGTACAGAGATTCCTGTACTTCTTCCTCCTTTGGTGGGTTCTTCAGCGCGTATCCGAACTGGCGAACGAACAGAGAAGGGTTGTAATTGATACACCCTTTTCTTCCTATCAACGGAACATTAGGGTACCCAGAACAACTGAAAATAAGCTCAGACCCCAACAAGTCTCGATCGAACCACTCCATGTCTTCAGAAGATAGCCTCATCATACGTTCTGGCCAGTCGGATGTAGCTGCACTATCCACGAAAGGTCCCTTCAAGGGAAGATGGCTCTTAAACCACAGGTACAGCAAAGGCACACAACAAGAGACATTCTTACCTCTCCTGTTCTCATTTCTGTAGTGCATCGAATGGTAAAAGTCCCCGATCAGTGTTGGCACCGGGTTACCAGCAGCAAATAGATGAAATGCATCCATGTCCACGAAGTTTGGGAAATTGGGAAACAACACTATCCCATAAATGCATAGAGCCAAAATAGCGTTAAAGACCACCCAACACCCATTCTTGGCGTACTCTTGAGCCTTACCAACCAGAAACTGGAGAGAGAAACCTGGAACCCCTCGCCAAGAAGTCATCAACAGCTCAGAAGCATTCATGTGCAAGGCCTTAGCTAAATCCTCCAACTTGGGCTCAGCGGCAGAGTGAATAAAGGGAACTGCATTTTGTACTGGCAGCTCAGTGAACTCTACATACTCCTCCATGGTAGGCCCCAAGATAAAATCAGCAAACGTGAAACATCTCAAAGCAGGGTCGTAGAATTGCATTAAGGTGTACAGCCCATTCAATTCATCATCAGTGGATTTGCGAACTAAACCCAACAACCGTCCGTAACTCTGCCTGAAGCTTCTACGGACATCCTCATCTGCCAGAGAAATCAGACCCATGAGTGGAGTAATATCAGGAATGGGTAGCTTGTAAGCAACTGTCATCCTCAAACCGGCCATGATCAATGCTCAGAAGTCCAGACACTAGAACCGGGGGATATGCAAATGCACCTGCAGCACAGACACACGTTAATGGGATGCAATGATAATGATTATGCAAATAATGCAATGCAAGTAACATGCAACAGGGACCAAGTGTCGTGGCTGAGAAGCCTGAACCATACCAAGAAGTCTCAGATAGACCCTTCAGAAGTCTTCAAACCCTGGTCTCAGATAGACCCAAAACAAAGCTCCATCACTGGTCTCTGATAGACCTCACAACATAACTCTGAGTGGTCTCTGATAGACCTCATATCATACCTCCAATTGGTCTCTGACAGACCTCAGAACTCTCCAACTGGTCTCTGACAGACCTCGGAACTCTCCAACTGGTCTCTGACAGACCTCAGAACTCTCCATAAATACCCAGGATCTCAGATCAAGAAATAACCGGTATCTGAAGGTCTAGTTACCTGCATAACCCCAAACCCTCTCACGGGTAGGTGTCCTAGTAACTGACAAAGGTATGGCATCCTATGCGGTCGTCGGCGTCACAGACTTTCAGGGTTGATGATACGATTCCCAGAAGGAGTGGCATCATCAAATCCTGAAGAGGCCTCACTTAGCCAACTTCCAAATGATCGGTCCCCAGAGTCGACAATCCAACTAACCAGCAACCCGAGCCACCCAAAGGGCAGGACAGGAGGCCAACCAGAAGAACCTCGTCTGAGTGTAGATTTCGCGGGACACTAGGACATGCAAAGCACGTGCGCGCCCACTAATCTCTACTCTAAGTCTAGGTGCACTCAAGCCCAGGTCCGGCTTATCTCTCAACCATGGAACACCCATCACACCCCAAAATACAGCAATAATAATGATAATATAATGCTGAAATAACGGTCAGAGATATAAATCCATACAAAATCCTCGACGGGAAAACAAGCGCTAGGATTGACTCTCTTAAGGGACGTTGGATCCCAAATGTATAAGGACCATCGCAGTCCTTAGCGGCCAGGGGACGTTGAATCCCCGGCAGAGTTGCCAGCTGTCGCTACTGCGAAAATCGGCGCCGGCTGAACAGAAGAGTCGCCACCGCGCGTTATTTATCCCAAAGGAGGGAAAGGAAACGCTCGAGGTAAACCTACCGCAAAACGGGGAAAGGAATGGTCATCGCAACCAAATCCTGGATTCGGGAGTCGGTTACGCAAGGGGAAGGTATTAGCACCCCTCACGTCCGTCGTACTCGACGGGATCCACGCTTGTTTTCTGGTACGGATTGTTATTCTATCTATTCTACAGGTCAGGGGTTAAAAGAAAATAAAATGACTCGGCAAAGTATCGCACTTTATGCCTACGTATTCCCGTCTGGAACGAGAAATCAGAGCCAACGTAGTTCGCCTACCTACAGGAAAGGAGGGGAAGGTTTCTCGCTAGGATATCGCATCCTATGCCTACGTACTTTCATACAGCATGAAAGACCAGAGCAAACGTAGTTCGGGCCACGTACGACACAAGTCTGTCTTGATTGCTTTTATCTCCTTCTAAAAAAAGGGTTTTCTGATTAACAGTCCAAGCGGACAAAAATGACGTTTTGATGAGTTCACATTCTTTTACGGAAGAAGTGTCTTTTATTGTGTTTGAAATCTTATTGTGTTTTTTTGTTTGTTTTGAGAAAGAAGAGACAGAACTCTAACCTACGGTTGCGAAGGGAATCAGACTAACCTAATGTTATCATGCATGGGTTAAGACCTAGTGTCTATCATGTTCCTCTCTTGCACAGAGAGAAACAGAGATCCTAAGGGAATAGACGGAAACAGAAACAATAGCAAATATACAATAAAGCAGTAAAATGCATGGATGCAGCAATACAAGCGAGGCAAGGGAGTCCCACTCAACCTCGAACCTAGAAAACAACAGGCCAAAAGCGAACAAAATTCACTTTCAACCTAACAGGTTAAACAGCAAGCAATACAGTCAGGGAAAACCAATCAATACATCAGAAATGAATAACAGCAGAAAATAAACAGCCACAGCAGCTCTGCATCAACATCTGACTTCAAGTCATCATCAAACAGCTTCAGGCAAGCCTCAGTCTTCATCTCCACAGCCTTCAAGCAAGGTCTCTATCATCAGTCTTCCATCTGCAATGGCTTTTCTTCAAGTCTCCATCTCCAAGCTGAGGAATCAATCACAAGAGTGAATTGGGTGTTAAGCAATTAGTTGACCACCAAAGGTGGCAAACAGACTGCCAACAACACATAGAATATTTCTCTCAAGAGTTCTACCTCTTAGACATTATCACCAAGCCTTCCAAAAGGAAGGGGGTGAATGTCTTAGAGAGACTCTGCATCACAGAGAGGAATGGAGGCAATCAAAACCTTCCATATTTGAGAATCAAGTTTTCTACTCTAGAGCTCTGCCTAACTCCTAAACCCTATAGCCTTCAACAGCTGCCAGCAAAGGATCTCTTCATCAACTCTGGAAGTTGGTCTTCATCCTCTGATCTTCAATGGGATTCATCTTCTCAGGTCTTCAGCTCTCCCAATCCCCAAGCAAACCCAATACCCCGCACAGACAAATGAAATAACCCTAGAGAGGGCACACCACACAGTCAAACAAATATAAGCAGTACTAATAGCAGTAGGGGGATCCTAATAATTTCTAAGGGATCTATTATCTACCCATAATCCCTATAGTCCCATACCCCAAAGATTCAATCTCTAACTCCTAAGGGAAATGAACTAATTCACCTATGTTATCTCCTAAAACCTAGTTTTGATCATGTTATTCACACCTAAACAAATCACCTAAAATTAAGTCCTAAAATTGTAAACTAAATTTTATATACAAGATAAATGTCTAATCTAATCAACCTAAAAAGAATGGATTAAAAATAGTAAAGCATTTAATCAAACTAAAATTAACAATCTCATGTATCAAACAAAACCATTATTTAATCCTATTTAAAAGAAAAATATGCCAAAAATGAAAAATAAAATGAAATGCCAATTTTTTTATGTGATAATTTTCTTGACACAAATATGAACAATGTTCAAAAAGAACCAATTAAAATCATGCATTTTCCAATTTTTTATGATTTTTCAAAGAAAATAAAAAAATATGAAAGAAATAATGTGGAATTAATGGAAAGGGGTGCAGCAAGCATATAAAAGCAGTTAAAATAATAGATGGGCCCAGACTGGGGGGCGCGCATAGCAAGCGCGTCTGGGCCCAATGCATGCTCAGAAATCACAAAAAAATAAAAAGCTAGAACGGTGTAAAAAGCAATAAAAATAGTTCAATATGGTTTGGGCCTGCATTTGGGAGGTGTTATTAGCAAGGAATATTTGAGCCCATCAGAAATGATAAGTGAAACGGTGCGTTGAGGCTTCAGGGTTTCCCTCCGTATTACATTTAAATCAAGGTCGTTGGATTAACTCTCAGGTCCAAGTCAAACACCAGATCCTACGGCTATCCATCATCGTCCCCAAATAACTTCTAGGGTTTCTGAAATTCCACCTCCATGCATGAATTTTCCAGACCTTCGTTCTCCCTTGTTTCTCCATGAATCCACACGATGCCAAGAGCAAAATTGCTCTAAATTCTTCCCTCTACACAGCCATATCACTGGTTCTTTCTAAAACTCAGCCAAACTCCAAACCCGATAGGTGTAACAGCTTGGTTCCACCATGATCACCTGATATCAACTCTTCCAATTCTCTCTAATTCTTGCCCTAACATGCTCTACACCTCGTGCTGATCACATTAAGCTATTCAATGAAGATTATAGTGCAATATCCTATGAGATACAAACCCTAACAGAATTGGTGCACCATGATCAACCTTCATGAAACTTCTTCAAACTTACCAAAATCAATCCTCTAACCCATCCTAACAGTTCTATACTAACAAACCTCTATGATCCTAACTAAATCATGCAATTCGAGGAGAAACTAACCTGGTGCAAAATGGTGAAAACAGCTATGGAATTCTCTTGATCCAATGCTTGCAGTGATTGGAACTTGATCCACACACTCAAATCTTGATTCTGTATGCAAAGATTCTTGTTCAAAGCTCTTGGATCTTGCAATTCCAACTTTCTTGCTCCTTGGATGATGGAAGTGGTTAGCACGAGTTCTTCTCCAATTCTACCAAATTCTGATGAAAATATGATCTATGAATGATGGTGATGATGATCCAATCAAGAAATGTGGAAATTGAGAGAGATTTGATGGAGTTTGAAAAGCTTTTGCAAATTGGAAGAATTGTGTATAACTTGTGTTTTGAACAAAGTGATTCACCAACCATGGCATGGAGTCTCTTAATGCAATATATAGATGAGAATAGAAAGCCCTAGAAGTTTGTAGAACCTTCCCATGCACACTTTCCCTTGGATTTGGATTATGTAACTTCATTTGTAAGTAACCATGCATATCTTTCAATTCTTGAACCAAACTCAAAATTCTACTTTTGCCAATGTTCTTGAAACATTTTTTCCAATCAAAATGACCTATAATTTCATCTCATTTGGCCAAAATATGAAAAATCTCATTTTTAGGTCATTTTTTATTCATTAAATCCACCAATTTTGAAACCTTGTGCTATGAGTCTTTCCAATATTTCATGGTCACTTTTCTAGACTCAAAATGTCATTTGGAGCAAGTTTGATGTTGTGAAGTTTTCCATTTGAAGCTTCCTTGTATGAGTTTTGGGCATAGGCTTGAAATGACCTGTAATCCTCAGATGACCAAAATACCCTTTGATTGCCAAGACTATAAGTAGAGTTCCACAAATCCTATGAAGGTATACCATACCATTCTAGAAATCTAAGACAATGAGGAACAACTCTTATGTTGACCAGAAATTCATTTGAAATCTCCTTGAGGGGTAAAAATTGCTTGGAAGACAAGTAACTTCCACAGACAAAATTTCAGATACCTCAGATGACCTGTAACTTGCAAGGACCATAACTTGAGTTCTATAAATCTCCTTAATGTCTTCCACCACTCAAATTAAAGGTCTTGAAATCCTCTAAAAGTTTCATGTTGGCCAAGGATCCATTTGAAGCTTGCATTTTGACTTATCTTGCTTGGAAATTTGACCTAAACTAGGGGATTTTACACTAAAACCCTAATTTAGAAACTCCTCTTCTCCTTGATTTCTCTTGATTTCTTCTTGGCACATCACCATATCCTTATTCACATGTAAAATGATGAACCCCACATCTCTCAAATAGCCCTTAATGCCTTTCAATCAATCAATTGACCTAGAGTTGACCCAGGGTTGACCCAGATGAAACCCTAGTTGATTGTCTTCAACTGCAATTCTTGTGATCATATCAATGACTTGTCTCCTTCTCCCAATGACTTTATAAATCTTCCATGATGTCCACATACTCTCCATGCTCAACCCACAGCTCACAATTTCTTTGATGACTCTCAGCTACCCTCAGATAGGAGATAGATTCACTGTTTGATCCAATTACTCCTTTAGGCTTTCAAATTCCTTCTGATGACTTGAATGAGATTGAATTAGAATAATAACCTCTTGGTAGGCTCATAGAGATGAGAATAGTGATTGGTCCCTGTTGGATGATTGGACTATGCTATGCTATGCAGATGATTGGACTATGTACATGACTCTATATGCAAATGCTAATGCTATTGAAACATAAACCAAGTGAATAAGGTTGAGCAAATTTTAGGGTGCCACAAGAACCTACCTAACCAATGCAGCATACAGTTGCTTGGTGTACAAGTATTCCTAAGACACACTTCACACGTGAAGAAAAGAACTTCTTCACTCACAAGACACACGTGAAGAGCATAACTCTTCACTCACAAATATGTATACCACAATGTATCAAAAGATACACAGGGTGACTTACACACACAAGGGACTCTCAAACCATAGACCTTTATTTTACAGTGAAGTTGTTCTTGATGTGAGTGCTTTCTTTTTCCTTGCTTCTGCTCCTCCTTTTATAGCAATGCAGACTGGGCTTGGGCTGGTCACAAGTAACAAACTTTAGGTTTAACCAAGTTAAACCACTTTCCATAATTCAAGGTGTTGTCAAATTAGGTCACAACTGCTTCATGTTATGTCCAGCCCTGACTAGAATCTCGCCTGAGATAACTAAGAAGCCATAACAGGTTTCCTAAAATTTATCCTGAGATATATCAGGTATCATAATAGAAAACAAACCTTGTGTTACATCCCAAAATTTGCCCAACCTTTTTCTTTAGCTGGTTTTTGTTTCATTTCATTTTATTCTAGCATTTGCATGGCACATCATTTTTCATTTAGCAGGGGATCAAGAGGTTGTGCATAACAAAAGGAGTCTACCAAGAGTGTTGAGCCTAAGCAAGGGGTTTACTCAAGCATGAATGGTCATCAGGTCATCTAGAAGTGGTCAATGTCTTGTGAAAGGATTGATGGATGTGGGTCAGCTCCTAACCTGGAGGCCAGTTGAAGATCATCAGAGGGTTGTGAATTCATGATTATGGATATAAGATGTTGGGAGAGCTCATTGAGTGCTTTGAGAGCCATGTTGGAGCTTATTCAAGTTGTTGTGTGATCTGGAAGAAGCCACAGTCAAGAATGTTGCGTCTAGGGTTTTCATCTGTTCAACTGTGAAATTAAACGAGATTAAGACTCAATTCCAAGTCTATATGGTCATGGAATGTTGTGTTGAGATGCCTAATATATCATGTCAAGATCAAATCAAGAAGAATCAAGAGTGTGAGAAGTTGCTAAATTAGGGTTCTCAGTGTAAAATCCCTTATTTAGTGCCCAACTTTAAGACCACATATCTCAAGATACAAGGCTCATATCATCTTTACCCCCCACATGTAACTTGTAGAGCATGCTTCTAGCTTTCTTTTGAGTACTAGAAGTCATTCATCTGATTTCTAGAACTCAAGTTATGATGCTGGCAAGTTACAGGTCCTCAGATGAATGTGGTTTTGGTCAACAAAAGTCAACCAACTACCAATCCATTTTTTAACTAGAAGGATGTTTCTCCTCAACTTATTAGAACATTAAAGTTGTTCCTCATGGTCTTAGCTTTCCAAAGAGTACTAGAAGTCTTTCATCTGATTTGTAGAACTCAAGTTATGAGCTTGGCAAGGCAAGGGTATTTTGGGAAAGTGAGATTATAGGTCATAAAATTATAGGTCATTTTCACCATCTTGCACACTTCAAATGAAAATTTCTCCAACATGAAACTTGCTTCAAATGGTGTCATTTGCTCAACCAAACATTAATAAGTCATGGATTTGGCTTGGAATGGAGAATTGGTGGAGAAATTTTCATGAAAAAAAAAGCTTTAAAGAACAAAAACGCAATTAATTCATATTGGATCAATTTTGTGCAAGTGAGTGCATATTTTGAGTGCAAAACATATTTTAAACATAATGACAATTTTAGAATTTGAAATTTTATGAGTTTTGGTTTGTCATTTCCAAGATTACTTCAAGCTTAAGTTACACTTTCAATATTCACCATTAAGATCAAACAAGGGATTAATCTTGGCCATTCATGTTCCCTACACCTCAAGCAACCTGAAGGATTCAATTTGTAGCTGTTTTGGAGCAAAATTCGTGAACATGAACAAAGCAAAAAACTCAAATTTCATGGATTTGCAATTGGGCTGTATAGGCTGCTGTAACCCGGTGAACTGACTTTAAACAATGTTGCGGATAGCAAGAGTCGCCACCGACTTTTATTTTATCCATAAGGAAAGGTTATAAAAGAACAGGAAAGACCTTAGAGAATATTTTGGGTCCGGGGGGTAGGTTATGAAAAGGGAAGGTATTAGCATCCTTTTCATCCATGGTTATCCATGGGCTCTTAGGTACTTAAGCTCACTTTTGAATTGTTTTGAAATTGTAGTGTGTGAATAGAAAATTTTCAGAATAGTTAATAAATAATCCATGTAAGGATGTGTTAAGAACTTGTTTGAAAACTTGTTGAAAATTTGTTTAAGTGCGAAACAGTTTTGAAGTGAGCAAGCACCTAGGAGTAACCTACCCTAATGTTTAAAGGTCTTTCTTATTTTTCATTCTTTCCTTTAGTAAGACTATCCCTACTATAATGGAGTAGGTAGTCCTTACTTTGGATGTTAAGGGACATGTGAGGGACAATTTGACTTTGAAGGCCATTGTGGGATGTAATAAGCACATATAAGGGACCATCATCATTTTTCGAAAGGGACTCGATTCGTAAAGGCAACCATAAGGGACTTTGATGATTTTTCTATTTGAGGGACTTGCTTTATACACCCCACTTAACCATTATTCGTAGGCAACTTGAGGGATATCCTTAGGAAGTGAGACGGCGATTAAAATCGACTTACGTGTGTGACGTGTTTATTTTAATTATCTTTATTTAAAAGTGATCTAAATTTATTTTAATATTACATACATGTTGTTACACTCCCTAATTACTAACCATAATAATAATTAAATAATTAAACAACTTTACATCCAAGAAACAATTACAAAATAATAAGCAAAATAATTAAATAGCAAAGATAAATAAAATATAAATAAGCAATAATAAATAATAAAGGGGGTTAATTCTAAGTTTACTCGGCAAGACATCGCATCTTGTGCCTACGTATCCTTACGGGAGTGGAATCAGAGTAATCGTAGTTCCCCTCAATAGGGAGGTTAGAAACTTCTTGACTGTGGTCAAGGTCTCAAGGGGAATAAACGCATCTTAAGGACACGCTTACGTGGAGTGTAGAAACTCCAAATCTCTACGTTGAAATGTTAAGTTGTAATTAGGGTTAAATTAGGGATTCCACGGCGGGAAACCCTAAAATGAGCGCGGCGGCTCTTTGACCTAATGCTAAGGGTAAAATTGTAATTTTGCCTGCGGCGAGGCATTTGTGAAAATTAGGGTTTGTAGTTTGTAGTTTTGAGGATTTGAAATTGAATGTGTGAAGTTTTACGGACTATTGGCGCGGCGGCCAAACAGTTAGACCTAACCTTCGGATGTGTGCAATGTGACAGAAATAATAGTAAACGCGTGAGATAATTGAATCATGCAAACAGAGAGATAATGTCACAATTTAAACCATGCAAGCAGAAATTTAAAGGCAGAATTTAAAGAGCGATTGTTAAGTTCGCGAGGTTACATGAGAGGAGCAGATACAATATGATAATGAAATTTGAATTGAACAATAATAAAATAAAATAAATAACGGTTCTAGTTATTATTTAAAAAAAAAAGATTTTAGTTATTATTTTAAATTTATCTAAAAAAAAGTTTTTCTTAAAAATAATAGGTTTTCATATTAATTTGGAAAAGATGTTAATGTTATTTATTTTAAAAAACAGATTTTTATATTATAACAAATTTTAATAAATTAATGATAACAATAATAATAATAATGGTAATAATAATGATAATAATGATAATAATAATAAATAATGATAATAATAATAATAATAATAATAATAATAATAATAATAATAATAATAATAATAATAATAATAATAATAATAATAATAAAGCAATAATGAATTTTAAATGTGCCAAATAACCCAACAATGTTGCTAACGCAGAAATGCGCTCATCGCAACCAGATCTAAATCGGACGAAACAAAATTTATCGCAAAGAAAAAGAAATTAAGCAAAAAATAGTATTATTGCTCACACAAAAATGCGATCATCGCAACCAGATCGAACTAACACAAATGTCACGCGTCATGCACACAAATGTGCAAACATCGTATCGACATAATTCGATCAAAAATCTTATATATATAAACTCTAACAATTTAAAAATTATATATATATAAACGTAACAGTAATAGATAAAGAAAAAGAAATAACGGTAATAGATGAAGAAAAAGAAATAACGGTAATAGATGAAGGAAAAGAAATAACGGTAAACGATGAAGAAAAAGAAACAATAGTAATGGATGAAGAAGGAAACTAAATAACGGCAAACGGCACTCACTCCTCTTAGGTTTTTTTCATTCTCTCCTCTTTTCTAACAAGGCAACACATGTATATATAGGGAACAAATTAGGGTTAACACCAAATTGTCAATAATGTCCCTAAAGCCCATTTTAAAGCCCAAACTAAATAATTAGTTAAGAAAAAATAAAATTTAAATAATTTAAAATAATTAAAATAAACTTAAAATAAAAACTAATAATCCTATTGATTCCTAAAATAAAAAATATTATAAAAAGAACAAAATTTTTTTCAATATTTTTTATTTTATGATTTTTTGGATATTTTTATGAATAATTTAGAAAAAAGTGAAAAAAATAATATTTTAAAAAATGATTTAATTAAAATACGAAAATAATAATAAAAAACTATTTTTGTTATTTTTTTAATGAAAGATAGAAAAATTTAGAGTAAAAATAATAAAAAACAAAAAAAATGACAAAGGTGAGATTCGAACTCTCAACCTCTCACACTCATAACTCCTTACACATGTCCTCCTGCCAATTGTGCCATTTTTACTTTTTAGAAAAAAAATGCATGCCATATGATATTTACCTGCAAAAAGTCAAACGACTACACAAATTTGTTAGTAATTGATTAAATGCAATGAAATGCGACGACAAATCTTAGGGCAAAATTTGGGGTATTACAGTTATTATGATAATATTTCTCACCCAACCTCTCTTTGATGTTGGCAAAAAAAAAAAATCATGAAGTTTGACTTTGGTTTGACCACAGTTGACCTCAGTTTGACCTTTTAACTGCATTGACTGCTTTTGACTTATCTGATCATCTGACTGAGCAAACTTTTGAGAAAAGTCTTGAAACTTGACATGGGGGTTCTTATACACATATAAGATGTTATGAAGCTCACTTGAAGTCTTGGAAGTCCATTTAGCCTGATTAAAGTCAAAACCCTAGTTTTGGATGCACTGCTTAGGAGGTGCATTGTCTGAGGGAATTGTCAACTCTTCTGACCAATTATGAATTTTGTGAACCTTGTGAACCTTCTTGGAACACAAAGTCTTGTATTGTGAGGGCAAATTTTGGGGTGCAACAGCTGCCCCTGTTCAATTTTCTGAAACCTGAGGGGTTAGATTGGTATATTTGCCAGTCGTAACCTGGAAGGTTGAAGGGGATTGAACACAAAAGCCCAAAAATTTGCACTCACCAGTGCATGGAGTGATATTGATGGTTGGTTGAACATGATTGAGTGGGCTTAAAGATGCCACTAGGGGAAAGTTCTTCAGTAGTATAATGAGAACTGTCAGGAGTCTGGAGTAATACTGATGTAACAGCATGTCTTCATGAGGATAGAGCAATCAATAATGATAACCCTAAAGCAGTCTTGAAGTGATAAATCTGACCTCAGGAGGATAGAGCAATCAATAGCTCTAAAGCAGTCTTGAAGTAATAATGGCTTCAGGAGGATAGAGCAATCAATAGCTCTAAAGCAGTCTTGAAGTAATAGAATGGCTTCAGTAGGATAGAGCAATCAACAGCTCTAAAGCAGTCTTGAAATAATAATGTGATATGTCTTCAGGAGGATAGAGCAATCAATAGCTCTAAAGCAGTCTTGAAGTAATGATTTCAGGAGGATAGAGCAATGGATAGCTCTAAAGCAGTCTTGAAATAATAATGTAATTTCAGGAGGATAGAGCAATGGATAACTCTAAAGCAGTCTTGAAATAATTAGATGGCTTCAGGAGGATAGAGCAATGAATAGCTCTAAAGCGGTCTTGAAGTAGTAATATGACCTCATGAGGATAGAGCAATGAATAGCTCTAAAGCAGTCTTGAAGTAATAGGATGATTTCAGGAGGATAGAGCAATCAGTAGCTCTAAAGCAGTCTTGAAGTCATGAGAGGCTATCAGGAGGATAAAATAACCCTGAGGTTACAATAAAGCAGTCCCAAAGTAATAAGAAGCTCATCAGGAGGATAAAGTAACCCTGAGGTTACAATAAAGCAGTCCCAAAGATCATAAGATTGTTTGTTGGATAATTAACCTGAAAACAAGGTAGCATTCTGTATAACAACATTAGTTTATGCTTTATGTATGCATGTATGACATGATGCACTTAGGTAATGTACTATAGACATATATGTTATGGTATGATGTAAATGATGTATGTATGCTATGACACTGCTGGAAGTGTCTGGATATCCTTGTATAACAACTGCTGGCCAAGAAAAATAAATCCCGATTCGTTGTTGAAGAATATATAACCCTCCGTCTGCTGGGGATAACAAGGTATAGATAACCTCCCGTTGTTGGGGATAACAAGGTATAGATAACCTCCCGTTGTTGGGGATAGTAGGGTATAGATAACCTTCGTTTTCGTTTGATAGTAGGATAAGTATAACATCCCGTCTTCGTTCATCGTGCCCTTATTGGAAAGTAATTTCCCGTATATCCGTATGAGGATAAAAGAGATGGATATAAATTCCAGGGGAGATTAGACTTTGTGAAAATGGATTAGTCCTACTGATGGTTTGTAACTGTCTTGTAAAGATGAACCGGCGAAGTTTCGTTGAAATCCTTCCCTCGTTCGTCCTTAGTAAATACTATTACTACATTTTCATGCATTTCTGGTAAACATCAATCATATTAAAAGCATACATGCGTTTCTGGTAAACATCAATCATATTCAAAGGCATACATACATTCAAACACAACCAATGGACGTTTCGCTTATGTAAATAGGGTAAAAGTAAATCTGGATTCAAAAGATGGAATTTATTTATATCAAAAGTGACCCATACACGGGTAAGTTTGTACAAGGAGACATAAACCCTAGTAAGAGAATTTTGTCATGAAGTTTTACAAAAAGAATCAGCTATGTGGGAAATAATCCTATTGAGTTTCAATTCTACTATTGCCACTCAAGTATCTCATCTTCTTGCTGTTGAGACGGAAACGATTGGATTGAGCTTTATCTGTTTGAGCTTGAGTAAGTAGTACAACTGGTTGCAGTTTCATGAGTGATCCAAACGAGACATAGTCATACGCTTTAATCCCTAACTTTTGCCTGGATTGCCCTTTCAGGTTTTCAATCCACCGGGATACCCCTTTTTGCCCAAGCCGCCTTTTCAGGTTTTCGACTTGCCGGGTGTACATCTTTTTATATATATATCCCTAATTTTTGCCCAAACCCTTTTGGTTTGCCGGGATGCCCTTATTTTTGCCTAGGCCTGTCAACCTAGCGGGTCTCTTTTTATGCGTGGTATTTTTTAACTATGTCTGCGTTTACAGGTTGCGGGAAGTCTTCACCATCCCAGCTGATCTCAAACATGGATGCCATGGTGGCCAATGCGTCTGCCAACTGATTCTCTCTTCATGGAATATGTCCAAAAGTAATCTCTTTGAAATGTGGGATCAAAGACAACACATGTTCTCTGTAAGGAATGAGGTTATCATGCTTTGTATCCCAATCTCTGACTTACTACCAGAGCTGAATCTCCATACACCTCAAGGAACTGAATCTTCATATCAATAGCAACTTGCATACCCATGATACATGCCTCATACTCAGCCATGTTATTGGTACAATAGAAACAAAGTCTGGCAGTAATCGGGGTATGACAACCTTCAGGGGAACTAATCACAACACCAACACCATTACCATGTGCATTGGAGGCACCATCAAAAACCATAGTCCATCGGGATCCTTGTTCAGGTCCGTCATATTGTCCAGGTTCTTTGGTAACAGACATAATGTCTTCATCAGGGAACTCAAAATTCATTGACTGGTAATCATCTACTGCTTGATGAGCCAAATGATCAGCAACAACACTCCCCTTAATGGCCTTCTGAGTAGTATACTGTATATCATATTCCGTCAAGATCATTTGCCATCTTGCAATTCTTCCGGAGAGAGCAGGTTTCTCAAATATGTACTTGATTGGATCCATCTTCGAAATCAACAAGGTAGTATGGGTCAACATATACTGTCTTAGTCGGCGAGCAGCCCATGCCAAAGCGCAGCAAGTTTTCTCGAGCAGTGAGTATCTTGTTTCACAGTCGGTAAACTTTTTGCTAAGGTAGTATATTGCCTGCTCTTTTCGACCAGACTCGTCATGTTGCCCCAATACACACCCCATTGAGTTGTCTAATACTGTTAAATACATAATCAAGGGTCTTCCATCAACTGGTGGCATTAAAATTGGAGGTTCTAGCAAATATCTCTTGATTTCATCAAAGGCAGTCTGGCACTCATCATTCCATTCCATCACCTGATCTTTCTTCAACAACTTGAAGATTGGCTCACAGATGGTAGTTAATTGGGAAATAAATCTTGCAATGTAGTTCAATCGTCCCAAGAAACCTCTAACCTCCTTCTCAGTACGGGGAGCTGGCATCTCTCGTATAGCTTTCACTTTTGCAGGATCCACTTCAATACCTTTTCCACTGACAATGAAACCCAGGAGCTTTCCAGATCTAACTCCAAAAGTACACTTGTTTGGATTTAATCTCAACCTGTATTTCTTCAACCTCTCAAACAACTTGTGCAGATGATCAAGATGTTGTTCTTCATTCTGAGACCTGGCTATCATATCATCCACATATACCTCTATCTCATGATGAATCATATCATGAAACAAAGCCACCATAGCACGCTGATATGTTGCCCCTGCATTCTTCAAACCAAATGGCATTACCTTATAGCAAAAGGTGCCCCACTGTGTCACAAATGTAGTCTTCTTCATATCTTCAGGAGCCATCTTGATTTGATTGTAACCAGAGAAACCATCCCTAAAAGAGAATACCTTATGCTGAGCAGTGTTGTCTACCAGAATATCAATATGAGGAAGTGGAAAATCATCTTTAGGGCTAGCCTTGTTCAGATCTCTGTAGTCTACACACATACGTACCTTACCATCTTTCTTAGGAACTGGTACCACATTTGCAACCCACTGAGGATAAGAAGTTACGGCCAAGAACCCTGCATTGAACTGTTTCATTACCTCTGCTTTGATCTTTTCTGACATTTTAGGACGCATACGACGAACCTTCTGCTTCTTTGGACGACAATCTTCTTTCACTGGCAAACGGTGAACCACAATGTCTGTATCCAACCCTGGCATATCTTCATAAGACCAAGCAAAGATCTCCACATAGTCACGTAGCATCTGAATCAACCTGCTCTTGACACTGTCCTCTAAATCAGCCCCTATCTTGACCTCTTTTCTGTTTTCTTCAGTTCCCAGATTCACAACTTCGACTGGCTCTTCATGTGGCTGTATAGCTTTCTCTTCTTGTTGTAACAACCTAGCAAGCTCTACAGGTATTTCACAATCGTCCTCGTTTCCGTCTTCAGTTTGATAGATCGGATTCTCGAAATTGTAATTGGCAATAGTAGAACTGTTATCAACTGGATCCAGAGTGGATGAGGATCTGCATTTTAGTGACGTGGGTGTGTGTAAGAACACATAGCTGATAAAGCAAAAATAAAAGAAAAAGAAAGACAAGGAACACAATATTTACGAAAACGAAACGTCCACTGATTTTATTGAATGAAGTATGCAAATGAAATGACAACCCGCAACAATCACACCATTGTGCCCCGGGTAAGGCACATGGCTTGAAAGTTTTAATTGTTCCAGAAATTAAAAATTTAAAAACATAACACAGTAATAGTATTTACTCCTGACTAAAGGAGATAGGGATAACATCTTCAGCTTTCCAATTATTGAGTCCAGCACCCACAGTAGGAAAAATCCATGCCTCCAAGTTGTAGTCTTCATCTTGATCTCCCACAGCATTGATAACCCCTTGATTGGTGATACGAACAACACGGGCACGACGGACAGCCTTCTGGGACTCTGCAGTGAAACCCAAACCAAACTTGTCAGACTTGTATGGAATATCAGGAAGCTGACCCCAAATAGTACAACCACCTTCTTCCACCACAGCTTTTGCATCATTGAGGGAGGCCATTGCCATTGTTGGAGGGTTTCTGATGACCACAGGAACCTTCTTCACAGCAGGAGGAGTCACACAATCCTTAACAGCCCAGGGAACCACTTCAAATGACTGACATGGAGTTTCAATGTATTCACCTTCTACTTCCAGATACTTGAAAGTGTTTACATGGCTGACAAAGTATTCTTCCTCTCCAAAAACAGTAACAACTTTTCCATTCACCGGATATCTCAACTTTTGATGTAATGTGGAGGTCACCGCACCTGCCCCATGGATCCAGGGACGACCAAGCAGACATGAGTACGAAGAACGAATATCCATCACATAGAATGTAGCGGTAAACACCTGAGAGCCAACCTTGATTGGAAGATCAATTTCCCCATGCACTACTCTTCTAGAACCATCAAAAGCCTTTACCACAATATTACTGGGCTTCAATACCGTATCTTCAGGACTCAGCTTGTTCAGGACTTCCTTAGGCAACACATTCAGAGAGGAACCATTGTCTATCAGCACATGAGACAGGATAGTGCCCCTGCATTCAATTGAAATATGCAAGGCCCTGTTATGATCCCTCTTGGCAGGGGTCAAGTCAGCATCAGAAAATCCTAACCCGTTGTCATAGGTCAGGTGAGCAACACAATTCTCAAACTGGTCCACGGAAATTGCACTGGGTACATGAGCCATCTTTAGAAACTTGATCAATGACTTGGCATGAGCCTCAGAACATAATAACAGGGAGAGCATAGAAATCTTTGAGGGAGTATGCCCCAGCTGATCAACAATATCATAATCACTCTTGCGAATGATTTTCAATACTTCTTCCATCTGCTTAGAGAGGTCATCAGCAGCTGGCACATCAGTAGATACAGGCTCAATAACAGGACCCTTGCCCCGAGCATCAGTGGTGGAAGTAACAGCAGGAGTAACTGCACTCTTAGAAGCGACTGGAGGAGAGAAGACTCTTCCACTACGAGTGATCTTGCTAGATCCAGCAATATTATCAATGTCAACAGGCATATCAGGTAAAGGCTCCTGCTTGACACCATGGATGTAAACATCGGACCCATAGTGCCAAGGCACAGCTTTGTCAGATGTATAAGGAATAGGACCAGGAGTGGTAATGATCAGAGGAGCTACTCTGGCTTCAGCAACAACTTTCACAGGACCTTCAGCAGTAATCTTGATTGGGCCCTGATGAGTGATTTTAATGGGACCCTTTGAAGTGATTCTTAGTGGTACTTTGTCAACCATGTCAACCTCTTCAATCTTCTTACCCTGAGTCAGATGATCCACCATACTTTCTACAGATGCTGGTCTTCTTTCAAACACTATAGTATATTTATCCATGAGACGTTGAATCCCATCTCTCAAAATGAAGCAACTATCCGGCTTATAGGTACAATATAGACAATCTTCATGACAACCTGGAAAGATCCCAGCTTGTACTAACCTCTTTTTGATAACAGACAATGGTGTGCTCAACTCCATAACTGAATAGACATGCAGATCTTCATCAATATCTTCATCCATGGCGTTGACAGTCTTCTCGTGATTTGGCATTGGAGCTGTAATCACATTTGGAGTACCTGGTGGATCAAACTCAATTTCTCCAGCATCAATCATATCCTGAATTTTGTTCTTCAAGACCCAGCAGTTATTAGTATCATGTCCTGGACAGTTTGAATGATATGCACATCGTACATTGGGATTGTACTTGGGAGAGGTAACATTGGGATTCTGAGGGGCCTCCCTCAGGGTAATAAGTTCAGCTTTCAACAAGTGTTGCAATGCCTGAGCCATTGACATGTTGATCTTCGTGAACTGTCTTCTAGCCCTCTATTGGTTGCCTTGAGGCTGCTCTGTTGTTGCAGGAGTTGGATTTGAAATATGAACTGCACTAACAGACTGATGCCTTCTGTTACGATCAGGCTGACCATACACAGCATTAGATTCTCTCTTCCCAGTGGGAGACTTCTTTGCAGCACCTGATGAAGAAGTGCCCACTTGGATCTTACCACTCTTGATACCATTCTCTACTCGCTCTCCTGTCATGATCAACTCAGTGAAGCCAGATGATGAGCTTCCAATGAGATGACTGTAAAACGGGCCATTCAGCGTACACATGAACATATCAACCAACTCCCTATCAGTCAAAGGGGGTTGAACTCTTCCAGCTAAGTCTCTCCACTTCTGAGCATACTCCTTAAAGCTTTCTTTGGCACCCATAGACATGCTTTGAAGCTGCATGCGAGTGGGGGCTAAGTCAGCATTGTATTGATACTGCTTGTAGAAAGCTTCGGCAAGGTCATTCCAATCTCTGATGTTGACACTCTCCAACTGATAATACCACTCTAGCTGAGCTCCAGATAAACTCTCTTGAAAGAAATGGATCCACAACTTTTTATCAGCAGTGTGGGGTTGCATTCTTCTGACATAAGACCTCAGATGCAATTTGGGACAAGAGACCCCATCATAGACAACAAATGTAGGAACTTTGAACCCAATGGGTATGACCACCCCAGATATCAAGCTCAAATCCTCAAAATCCAACCCAGATGATTTCTGTAATTCCATAGCATCCATTCTATCCACCAGCATCTTGAATTTGTCTTCGTTAGGCTCATGGTAGTAGTTAGCCTCAGAATCGGAGTCCCCCATAGTGTTGTGGAGACTGCCTCTCTCCTGCTCAGATTCTTCAGATTCATAGTCTTCAACCTGTTCCTTGGTCTTGTCAGGACCTTTGAACCTTCTTCCCATGTTGAGCAACCCAGCAGACCTTCTAGCCTTCTTAGTCTTCTTGGCCAGTAGTGTCTTCAATTCATCCTGCCCCTTGGATAGGTTCAGGATCAGCTCTTGGAACTGTGCATTCTGTGCCTGGAGATCCTTAACTGATTGTTCAAGAGCCATTGCTGAAATAAACAGCGAGAAGATGAGAAACCTGTGCACAATTATAAACCTGTGATGCAATGATATGGAAATGCATATGCAATGTTTTCAAGGACCGCAGGATTTAAATTTGCTTAAACAAACAAGAAAGTAACTTTTTATTAGTAATAACTTGTTTTGCCTTTTAGGCTTACAAAAAATGAAAACGAAATAAGTACAAAAGATGGGGTTTTAAGTCTCCCATGGACGTTTCCTCTTGGTGTTGAGGTATGAGTTGAGGTTTCGTTCCTCATGAAGTAGCTTTGTTAGCTCTAGGATCCTTGCTTGGCTTGCTTTGTAATGAGCCTCGAAAGTATCCCTTTGCTCTTTCAGTTGGATCCATGATCTCTGCAAGTCTTCCATATCAGTAGGCATGTCTGGGTGAAGGATGGTATAAGCTGTGTCTCCTTCAGCAACAGGTTCCATGGTAACTGGTAGGATGGCAGGATATGGCATCATGAGTGTCTGAGCACGAAATCGTACCCATCTGAGATAAGCCCCCATAGGAATGGTGTACTTAGGCTCCAGTGTCTTGCTGTCAATCCTGTCTACCTTTCCCCAAGCTCGGATGAATCTCTGACGGTAACCCTGAAGATCGTTGTCGTAATCAAACACAATGCCCTGAATCAACATGTCATGTGGACCATCGCTCCGGGCGTAACCAAACTGTCGTAAAGCTAGAGATGGGTTGTAGGTGATGCCTCCTCTTATGCCTAGAAGTGGCACATTAGGAAACTCCCCACAACGGTCAATGATGGTGACATTCTCCATAGATCTGGAGCACCAATGGATGTCTGAGTGAGAAAGTGACATGATCCTCTTGGACCATCTGAACCCTTGCTCATTCTTCATTACTGAGCGAGGAAGGTGAGAAATAAACCACCTAGAAAGTAAAGGTATGCAGCACATCAAAGTTCCTCTTGCCCTTGTAGTACGGGTGTGAAGAGAATGTAGGATGTCTCCAAGTAAGCTAGGCACTGGATTGTGACTCAGGAATATGTTGATGGCATGAACGTCTATGAACTGATCAGGATTGGGGAACAACACTAAGCCATAAATCAATAAGGCTAAGATCTCCTCAAAAGCATCGTAGCTCATAGCCTTCAAGAACATTTGAGCTTTATCCACTAATACCTTGACAAGAATACCTTTAACTCCACTTCTCGTCTCTAGAACAATGTCAGACTTCTTCAGATGTAGAGCTGCAGCAATAATTTCTGGTTTAAGCTCCTTCTCTAAGCCTGTGAATGGCTTCTGATCAAGAACAGGTATACCCAGAAGTTTAGAGAACTCCTCCATGGTTGGAACCAGCTGATAATCAGGAAATGTAAAGCAATGGTGCTTAGGGTCAAAGAACTGAAACAGCACACTCATCATGTCTTCACTGAACCCTGAAGTAACTAGATCCAATAAGTGACCATGTCTCTTGTTGAACTGGGAATGATCAGGCACTAGGGAAACCAACTCCTTGAGCTTAGCAGGTATCCCTACAAAGTTGATCCTGATGGTGTTTCTACGAGCAGAAGCCATGACCTGCAACAAAGAACAAAGACAAATCCTTTGGTCCTTGAAATGGTTAGGGAAAATGATATGCTTATGATGCATGATGATGTCATGATGTCATGCTCAATCACAAACATGTGGCACACACAAACAAGTCACACCATAGCCCTAGGTTTAAAGGCTTGCATGAGGTTCAAAGGCAAGTACCCTCCCCTGAAGTTAGATGGTTCATCCTGTCCTACAAAAGTAACCAGGTTCTAAGGGATCTCAATATCATTGATCCTTCACAAGGGTGGTTGTTCAGAAGGCAACTTACTTGCCAACCAAAACCCTCCAAGTTTAAGATCTCAATGAGCGTAGTATCGAGTGTCAACCAACTTCAGTCTGCACCAAAGCCGGTTACCTCACTACTTTCTAAAGGCCAAGATGAGTTAACTAGGGTTCTAAAAGTCAGTTAGTGCATTGACAACATATGGTAGCCTCAATATTATCCTCAACTTGACTTAAGGAATATAAGCACCAACCAAGAAGTCGCACTAACTATGGCCACCAGATCAACCGTATCGATATACGTCGTACAGTTTCCTTGGTCTATTGCCATTTACCTAAGGTACACTAGATCCGGGTTAGGACCTTTCACCCATAAGAGCACCCCAACAATATAATAATAAAGCAAACAAGGCAAACAATTTAAAGTGATCTTAATTCCTAAGGGTACCCCTCTTAAATAAATCCCCAGCAGAGTCGCCAGTTCTGTAACCCGGTGAACTGACTTTAAACAATGTTGCGGATAGCAAGAGTCGCCACCGACTTTTATTTTATCCATAAGGAAAGGTTATAAAAGAACAGGAAAGACCTTAGAGAATATTTTGGGTCCGGGGGGTAGGTTATGAAAAGGGAAGGTATTAGCATCCTTTTCATCCATGGTTATCCATGGGCTCTTAGGTACTTAAGCTCACTTTTGAATTGTTTTGAAATTGTAGTGTGTGAATAGAAAATTTTCAGAATAGTTAATAAATAATCCATGTAAGGATGTGTTAAGAACTTGTTTGAAAACTTGTTGAAAATTTGTTTAAGTGCGAAACAGTTTTGAAGTGAGCAAGCACCTAGGAGTAACCTACCCTAATGTTTAAAGGTCTTTCTTATTTTTCATTCTTTCCTTTAGTAAGACTATCCCTACTATAATGGAGTAGGTAGTCCTTACTTTGGATGTTAAGGGACATGTGAGGGACAATTTGACTTTGAAGGCCATTGTGGGATGTAATAAGCACATATAAGGGACCATCATCATTTTTCGAAAGGGACTCGATTCGTAAAGGCAACCATAAGGGACTTTGATGATTTTTCTATTTGAGGGACTTGCTTTATACACCCCACTTAACCATTATTCGTAGGCAACTTGAGGGATATCCTTAGGAAGTGAGACGGCGATTAAAATCGACTTACGTGTGTGACGTGTTTATTTTAATTATCTTTATTTAAAAGTGATCTAAATTTATTTTAATATTACATACATGTTGTTACACTCCCTAATTACTAACCATAATAATAATTAAATAATTAAACAACTTTACATCCAAGAAACAATTACAAAATAATAAGCAAAATAATTAAATAGCAAAGATAAATAAAATATAAATAAGCAATAATAAATAATAAAGGGGGTTAATTCTAAGTTTACTCGGCAAGACATCGCATCTTGTGCCTACGTATCCTTACGGGAGTGGAATCAGAGTAATCGTAGTTCCCCTCAATAGGGAGGTTAGAAACTTCTTGACTGTGGTCAAGGTCTCAAGGGGAATAAACGCATCTTAAGGACACGCTTACGTGGAGTGTAGAAACTCCAAATCTCTACGTTGAAATGTTAAGTTGTAATTAGGGTTAAATTAGGGATTCCACGGCGGGAAACCCTAAAATGAGCGCGGCGGCTCTTTGACCTAATGCTAAGGGTAAAATTGTAATTTTGCCTGCGGCGAGGCATTTGTGAAAATTAGGGTTTGTAGTTTGTAGTTTTGAGGATTTGAAATTGAATGTGTGAAGTTTTACGGACTATTGGCGCGGCGGCCAAACAGTTAGACCTAACCTTCGGATGTGTGCAATGTGACAGAAATAATAGTAAACGCGTGAGATAATTGAATCATGCAAACAGAGAGATAATGTCACAATTTAAACCATGCAAGCAGAAATTTAAAGGCAGAATTTAAAGAGCGATTGTTAAGTTCGCGAGGTTACATGAGAGGAGCAGATACAATATGATAATGAAATTTGAATTGAACAATAATAAAATAAAATAAATAACGGTTCTAGTTATTATTTAAAAAAAAAAGATTTTAGTTATTATTTTAAATTTATCTAAAAAAAAGTTTTTCTTAAAAATAATAGGTTTTCATATTAATTTGGAAAAGATGTTAATGTTATTTATTTTAAAAAACAGATTTTTATATTATAACAAATTTTAATAAATTAATGATAACAATAATAATAATAATGGTAATAATAATGATAATAATGATAATAATAATCAATAATGATAATAATAATAATAATAATAATAATAATAATAATAATAATAATAATAATAATAATAATAATAATAATAATAATAATAAAGCAATAATGAATTTTAAATGTGCCAAATAACCCAACAATGTTGCTAACGCAGAAATGCGCTCATCGCAACCAGATCTAAATCGGACGAAACAAAATTTATCGCAAAGAAAAAGAAATTAAGCAAAAAATAGTATTATTGCTCACACAAAAATGCGATCATCGCAACCAGATCGAACTAACACAAATGTCACGCGTCATGCACACAAATGTGCAAACATCGTATCGACATAATTCGATCAAAAATCTTATATATATAAACTCTAACAATTTAAAAATTATATATATATAAACGTAACAGTAATAGATAAAGAAAAAGAAATAACGGTAATAGATGAAGAAAAAGAAATAACGGTAATAGATGAAGGAAAAGAAATAACGGTAAACGATGAAGAAAAAGAAACAATAGTAATGGATGAAGAAGGAAACTAAATAACGGCAAACGGCACTCACTCCTCTTAGGTTTTTTTCATTCTCTCCTCTTTTCCAACAAGGCAACACATGTATATATAGGGAACAAATTAGGGTTAACACCAAATTGTCAATAATGTCCCTAAAGCCCATTTTAAAGCCCAAACTAAATAATTAGTTAAGAAAAAATAAAATTTAAATAATTTAAAATAATTAAAATAAACTTAAAATAAAAACTAATAATCCTATTGACTCCTAAAATAAAAAATATTATAAAAAGAACAAAATTTTTTTCAATATTTTTTATTTTATGATTTTTTGGATATTTTTATGAATAATTTAGAAAAAAGTGAAAAAAATAATATTTTAAAAAATGATTTAATTAAAATACGAAAATAATAATTAAATAATAATAAAAAACTATTTTTGTTATTTTTTTAATGAAAGATAGAAAAATTTAGAGTAAAAATAATAAAAAACAAAAAAAATGACAAAGGTGAGATTCAAACTCTCAACCTCTCACACTCATAACTCCTTACACATGTCCTCCTGCCAATTGTGCCATTTTTACTTTTTAGAAAAAAAATGCATGCCATATGATATTTACCTGCAAAAAGTCAAACGACTACACAAATTTGTTAGTAATTGATTAAATGCAATGAAATGCGACGACAAATCTTAGGGCAAAATTTGGGGTATTACAGTTATTATGATAATATTTCTCACCCAACCTCTCTTTGATGTTGGCAAAAAAAAAATTCATGAAGTTTGACTTTGGTTTGACCACAGTTGACCTCAGTTTGACCTTTTAACTGCATTGACTGCTTTTGACTTATCTGATCATCTGACTGAGCAAACTTTTGAGAAAAGTCTTGAAACTTGACATGGGGGTTCTTATACACATATAAGATGTTATGAAGCTCACTTGAAGTCTTGGAAGTCCATTTAGCCTGATTAAAGTCAAAACCCTAGTTTTGGATGCACTGCTTAGGAGGTGCATTGTCTGAGGGAATTGTCAACTCTTCTGACCAATTATGAATTTTGTGAACCTTGTGAACCTTCTTGGAACACAAAGTCTTGTATTGTGAGGGCAAATTTTGGGGTGCAACAGCTGCCATTGGGCTTTATTTCCATCACAATCCATCATATATAAGTTTTCTATCATGAACATTGCCTCAGAACACGATTTGGTGTAGAATTGGCTCAAGAACAACTTTGAAAAAGGGAGAGAAACTTGAAATACGAATTCTGAGATTCACTCCATTGCAAGCAAAATTGAGCATAACAAAAGCTTTATTGAAGATTGTGGAACGGTTCTGGTTGGTTTTCTTTAAGCTTCAACAGCATTTGAAGGCTCAATGGAAGTACTCCACTAGGTATCTTCAATTCAACTTATCTCTCTGTTTATGCCATGATTTCTTGCCATTTTTGCATCATTGAGACTTAGGAAGTATGTAGATCATTAATAACTAAAATGAATTGGCATTTGTGATGATTGTTGGTTGAAGTTCCAAACTGTTTTGGCACTATTTTCTCTATTCTTGAGGTTTAATGTTTAAATGTTGCTTGATTCATGTTCTATGTAATGTGTAGATGATGTTTGGATACAATTGGTTGATGTTTGTGAACTTTTGAATTTGATGCATCAAACTGTTTTGATTCGATTTGGATTATGTGTGCACAATTAATGAAAATGGACCATGGATTCATGTTCTACGTGATGAGTAGATGAATTTGGACATAAATTTTGTTTGATTTGGTTCAGTGTAGCTACCTGCGTGTGTGTGTGTGTGTTACTGTTGCGGTGGCCGGAGTTTTGGAGAAGACGACCGAAGGCGATTTCCGGCCGTCTGGTTTCCCTCCCATTTTTGGTTGAGGAAGATGATGATGTGTTGCATTCTGATCCACGTGATCTGCTTACTTTTTGCACTCACGATCACGATTGAGAAACACGATGCGCTTTGTTGACTTGCACACACTTGATTATGTTTGAATTTCATTAATTGACGTGGCTTGTTGTGATCCATTTGATTGTTTTGCTTTCTGATCCAACTGCTTCTCTTGCTTTCCATGCTGCACATAATCACCAGGATTTGTTTTGTTTTTGTCTTATCTGCCATTGGACCTGGGCCTCGCTTGCTAACTGCACCTCCCTTCTGGGCCCATCCTTGTTTTGAACTAATGTTAGTTGCTATATACACCCTGTTTGCTTTTTTTTTCTTTTTTTCTTTTATTTTGTTTTAGATCTGTTTAGGTTTAATTCAATTAAAAATAGTTCCAATGCTCCATAAATTCCACAAAAATATTTTTCATATACTTTGAGATGTCCTTTATTTTTAGGATATTTTTATTTTATTTTTTGATTTTATTTTCAATTAAAAATGGAATTAAACATTAGAAGTGTTTTAGTTGGATTCAATCTTGGCATGCCTTGTTCTTGATTTTGTTTTTGCATTTCCTTTTGGATTCAATGAATGAAAATTGATCCTTATACCCATGATGAGTTGAACAATTTTTGAGGACCATTTTGCCCCTGGTTGGTTGACTTTAGGGTTGACTTTGTTGGGTTTCCTTTTGACCCTCGATTCTCCCATTTCAAAGTGGTACATCTTGAATATTATTTTCTTATGATGGTGCTTTGAGGGAAATTAGCCTTGTGCTTTTGGCCTCTGGTTGCCAACTGATTTATGCACCTCTTGTATTTTATTTGATCATTTTTTAGCCTTTTTCCTAATTTTGAGATGACTTGCAAGTCAAGTCATTTCCTAAGGTGGCTCATATAAGTGCATGCCCTAGTTTGAATTGGAAATAACCTTTGTGGATCCATTAAGCTCTCAACTCTTCTTGTTTCACATATTAGACATGTTGAGCTTGTTGTATGTTCATTTTTAGGTCAAAACTGTGTTTATTACTTGTTGGTTTGAGCATTCCTTTTGTTACTTCCATTTAGGGTTTCCATATGTCTTATGTTTGCATTGTTTGTGTGGTATCTCTTTTTGTGTGGTTTCTTTTTGTGCACTTCTTCTCATCCTTTCTTCTTTGCATTTCCCATATGCATGCTTGGTTGAGATGAGCTTGTGGAGGCTACTGCCCCACACTATTTTCCTCCCACTTTCATTCTATGTGTTGCATCTTATGTTTGCATGTTTGCATGTTTGCATTTTCATTTGCATGTTATTTCTTCTTCTTCTTCTTTGGTTCTTCTTTGCCATGTTTCCCATACGTTCTCTAACCTCTTGAGTTTATGATAGACATTAGATTTCTAAACATGCATGATAACATTAGGTAGTTCCCTTTTGAATCCCAACTTTAAGTCCACTTTGCATGACAACTTTAGGTTTGTGCTAGTCCCCCTTTAGTTTGTCCCTTCTCTTCTCATCTTCAAACAGTCATAAAACACTTAATAAAGAATGACAAGTGTGGTACGTTACGAGCCTTAAGCTACTTGAGAAATGGTAATTGGGGGGCTTCCTCTCAATGACCTAGAGTGTTTAGTGTACACCTTATGGGTGATATACAACGCATTCGTTCTTAGGTCATAGTCTCTAGTGCGACATGAGTTGCAAATCAAGTTCAAAACACTTCTTCTCTAAAAAATACAAAAACAATTCAAAACTTTTTCATCCTTTGGAATTCTAATCAAGAAAATATTTTCAGAAAAAGAATGTTGTTAACTCTTAGTTCTATCGCAAACGGTAACGCCTAAGTCTCCCATGCTCGAGCTGCATACACCAACTGCTAGAATTATTTGTTAATCCTACTCGGGCCTAAAAAACTTTTGAACCAAACCGGTATTCTTTTTAGCCCGAACTACGTTTGCTCTGATCTTTCATACCAGATGAAAGTACGTAGGCACAAGACGCGATGTCTTGGCGAGCAACCTTTCCCCCTTTCACCTGTAGTTAGCCGAACTACATTGACTCTGATTTCTTGTTCCAGATGGGAATACGTAGGCCCATAGCAGCGATGCTATGTCGAGTCCTCCTTTTCTCTTTTCTTTTGTCCTGTGAGCCTTTAACGTAGATAGATCAACACACCCTTTTAGATATACAACATAAGCGTGGATCCTGTCGAGTACGACGGACGTGAGGGGTGCTAACACCTTCCCCTTGCGTAACCGAATCCCGAATCCAGACATGGTTGCGATGACCTTGTCTTTCCCTTTTTCGTCAGGTTTTTCCGATCGTTTCCTCTCCCTCTCTTTGGGATAAATAACGAAAGGTGGCGACTCTTCTGTTTTCCGCCGGTTGTTTTTCGCAGTTGCGACACCCTGTACGCCTGATGTCATACGATCAATGTCATAACATTCAGTCATGACATTCAGCTTCACTTACTCTTAGCTGACCAGACTCCCCCTGCTGAACACTCCTGCAGAATCTTCTTCACAACAGTAGAAATAAGCATATTATAGTTTCCTAATAAGTCTCAAAGATCCTTTTTATGAACACCAATTAAATATGCACTTTGTTCCTAATGAATCTCTTTGGCTTGTACATACTGATGAGGAATATCCCACAGGACCAAAACACTTCTGTCAAGAGATATAACATAGCAGCCCCTGATGTACCAGATATTGATGTCATGACATTCAGTATGACATCCATGACAACTGTTTTGTCATCAGCTCCTGTTGCACCAGACATCGATGTCATGACATTGGTAATGACATCCATGATAACAGTTCTGTCATCTGCTCTTGCTAGCTCCTGCTGCACCAGATGTCATGATATTGGTAATGACATCCTGTTTACAACACATGACAGCAATTTTGTTACCACAGCTCCTACTATATTAGACAGCGATGTCATGACATTGGTCATGACATTGTGATTAACAACACATGACAATAGTTTTGTCATGACAGCAGATGGATGTCACGACATTCAGCATGACATTCACATTAAAACACTCCACAGCAGTTCTGTCACCACAGCAGATGGAGATGTTATAATACCCTTCTTAACATCAGTGCAGGATCATGTTTTACCAAAATTTAGCCAATCATAGAACCATGGACAATCATAGAACCATGGAACTAACAATCTCCCCCTTTGGCAAATTTTGGCTAAAACAACCAAACACCTTATCAGGGCAACAGTAGTAGTTTTTCCAGCCTCACACACTATCATGCTCCCCCTTGATAGTTGCAACAGATAACATCACTTTACTCCCCCTTGGTTTAGTCAAAAATTGACAAAAATTGGAGTAAACATACATACTGCACATATTGTCCAAACATCCATTCATCTCACAATCTCTCAAGAGATGCACAAACTGCTTGATCCCCATCAGTATGAAGACTGCACCACTATAGTAATAATCCATGGACCAGGTCTTAAACCCCCTTGCTGATCACACTCAACCACAGCTCCTTGAGAATACATGAGGGTCTCAGAAGAGCACATCAGCAGCAGCTTACTAGATCAACCACCAGAACATCATAGAGAGAAATAAACTCTCATGAAGCTTCCTTAGAGACACACTGTTCAGGCAAGTAATGCAGCTACACATCAGACAGGTACCCAGCTCCCCCTGTCATGCATAATCAGCACTCCCTCTAAAAGAGAGAACTATTTGTAAGATTACTCATATTCATCTTTGAAAAAGAACTGAAGCAATCTCTAAGATGTCAGGGTGAATGTCATTCCTTATGCACAAGATCAAGGCTAATGGTGTCTTGATCTTGATCTTCACCTGTCAAACAAGACAAAACACTTGGACAGAGGCTCAAATACCTGAGTTGATCCATTGATACCCAATGATAGATAAGAGGCAATGTCAGGTTCACCATGAGCTAGAGCAGTAACCTAATGTCACAACATCTGGTACGACATTCCATCCTCCTAGAGGCATACAGTCACAAACTGCTTGAAGCCACAAGCAATCTTGAGACACAATTGTACCATTGCAGCAACATATCCTAGATAGAAGTATACCTCCCCATACCAAGGATAACTAGTGCTTTATTTCCATAAGCACGTGAATGGAAAACATAAGACTCATCTTCATGTCTTCAAGAGCTCACTCTTTGTTCAACACACTTGCTGAACGCATTCACTTACTGCTTGAACCATAGGTAACTAGTACACCCATCAGACAGAAGCTCTCCCCCTATCTTTTATAAGAGCTGCTCCAAGATCACCACATTATCTCTCATGACCAAATCCATGCTCATACAGTGAGAAGGCACCAAACTGATCCACCTTTTCCTAGAGTTACTTGTAGCAGAAGAGACCACTTCTCCACAAGTATTCTGACCTTAGGTTGAGTACAAGATAGACACCTCATAATCCAAGACATTCTTTCCTCATCATTCTCCCATATGATAAGTTAGAAAGCTTCTGATTTAACTGGTGAATCTTCTCATCAGAATCCAAACTTTCATGCAGTCAATCAATGATCCACTTCAGTCTTGTCCAATCCTTTCACATCATACTCCAAGATAGTCCTTTTACCTCATCATTCTCCCATATGACAAGATAGAGTACTTCTTAGTCAAGATGTGAATCACAAGTTCTGCACCAGATCTTCAAGTCCTTTTCCAAGGAAAACCAAACCATATCCACTGGTTCTTTATCTGACCACAACTGGACTTACTTCTGCCTAGTAATCCAACTGAAGATCTTCAGAGAACACAGCTCCACCAGCTTGATCAAATACATCTCCAAAAGAAGGTAATCTTCTATACACAACTTAGGTGTTTTGGATAGCTCTGGTGTATTGCAAAGTGGTCATTTTTTGGTGATTTTGTGAATTTCTTCACTTTCAAGCAAAGAGGGAAAGAAGGAGAGCTATGTTTTTATGGTGTTTTGGATAGCCCTGGTGTATTTTAAAGAGTTGGATGAAGGCTCTATTTATAGGCCATGAGAGCTATTGGGGCAGATTTGAAGTCTTGGCCTTGGAGGGAGATTTTTGGAAGAAAATCCATCCAAGATTTGGTACAACTGCACACTCAAGTCCTTGGCTCAATGCAAGGCATAAATCAAGTGATATGAAAGGCATAAAGGTGACTTAAGTGAGGCTAGAGGGATAGGGAGGTTGCAGCTGCAAGTTCTCACCAAAAAGTTTCTCTTTCCTCATGATTTTGAATAAAATAATGCCACTTGCTTGGCCAACTTGCCATGCCTACCAAATCATTCTTTCTTCTGCATTTTAAACCATCAACCTCTCTAAATATCAGATCAAGACATGATCCAATGGTTAAGAATGATCCAAGTGGCTGAAAAGTGAATTTGTGGAAAAGTTGAAATGGTGCATATTATGTTGAAACTCCAACTTTCTGGATTCATAACTATCAACTCACAAAGGCTATGGAGGAGTTATAGTACTTTTTGGAAATCCTTCATGGAGCTATACAACTTTCATGTTTTCATGATCTTCAGATTCCAAGTGGAACTAGGTCAAAAAAACTCCTCAAAGTTGGCTGAAAACATGATTTGAAAGGCCAGAAACTTAGAAATTTTCGAAGTGTTTTTTCCCTCTTGTGATGATTTTGGCTATAACTCCAAATCTATGAATTTTTTTGCACATGGACCATTGTGAGACTTTTGTAGGAATTTCCAAGACCTTTCCAACAAGCTTTGAACCACCTCATTTGGATGTGTGGTTAGGAAGTTATGGTCTTGCCCCTTTCAAAATCCTAATTCCCGACTTTTTCTATTACTCCTCAATCCTTGATCTAATGGTCATGAAACTTCATGGATAGGTGTAATATGTCATTAGGAGCATTTTTGCTTCACACTTTGAGGTCAAATTCCTTATGGTTGAAGAAGTTGACTTTTCGGTCAACGAAATGATCAATCGATGACTACTGAGTCGCCTGTTGACGTTCTGGGTCTTCTGAGGCCTTGAAACTTCTTGAGTGGACTTACCTAATCCATATGAGCTTAATGTACCATAATCCCATCATTGGAGCACCTTTTAAATGAAAAGTCAAACACAGTTGACTTTTCTTGATTAGAAACCCTAATCGGGGATCCCGGACTGCACTGTTCTTGATCTTTGTGTGACAACCTCAAATTGGACTCATGTTTGACCCAATAGAGTATCTTTGATGATGTAGAGTCTTGTTTCATGGAGAGTCAATCCAAAACATTGACTGATTAAACCGTCAAAACCTCGATTTCCGACTGTACGGAACCCTGGTTCACTTGTAACTTAACAAAGACAAACTTGAAGTAGGTTAAGGTTAAATAATCAAATGAAAATGATCCTAGAATGATGATGAAGATTTAAAGGGTCAAAATTTGGGGTGCAACACCTACTACCTCGAGAACTTACACGAGGACGAGATAGCTCGACCATGGAACACTGAGAAGCTAAAACAATACTACAGTTAAACAATGCCCACGATGACACGCCTCGTGACCACACGAGCGCAACATGGTACAATTGCGTCTCCTCGAAATCAACGAGATAACAAGCGTCTTCCCTTTGTGTGTGGGAGCAGAACGCTCTGTTCGACGGTGACCACTCACCGAGAGTCTCTGCCGCAGTACTAGGATTGGCAGAACACCCAACTCGCGATGAGACGTTTGCATCGCGGGGACAGGTCCCCGACCGTGGTCCATCTCCGTAATCGACCAGGTAACCACACCGGTCAATCGGCCAGTTCCCTACACTACCGGGTACAACAAATGTCGAGCTACCACTCCCAACCACATCGTAAACCTACATGTGAGCGTAATGAACGTACGAACAAGCATATAAAGCGAACAAGAGTATAAAGTATGCATACATGAATAGATAAACGAACACACACAAAAACTTAGAAGAAAACATAAATTCCATAAAAACGGGCACAAGCCCAACTGTCAAATATTACAATAGAAGGCCCAAGCAAAAACCAAAATCATAAAACTTGGCACGCATGTCGGATAAACAAAAAGGGGCACGCAGGCCTCCATCCCTAATTTAGGTGATCCTCCTCATCTCTGGTAGTGTGGTCCTCGTCCTCGTCATCCGAGCCGTCGAGCACAACGATCCGGCCATCCTGGATCTGATAGAAGGGACCAACCCCGTCAGTCACCAAGTCCGAGTTGACGAGCCTAAGCGTGTCCACAACACTCTTGAATCCCACCTCGACGGCTCCCAAGCAGTCCTCCTCCAGCTTACGGATCTTCTCCACAAGCTCCCGCCGAGACACCATCAATTGTTCCTCTTCAGACTCCTCCTCGGTCGAGGCGACCATACCCTCAAGCTCAGTAACGCGACCTCTAACTCCCGTCAGTTTGTCCTCTGTTGCCTTCAGCGCCTTCTCCAGCTTCCCGGTACGCTCCCGGTGGAGCTTGTCCTATTTTTGGTACTCCTTCTGGTCGGCCGCCAGCTTAGCCCGGACCTCCTCGGATATCGCGAGGTCGTTCCTGACAGTAGCCAAATCCTCCGAGGAGCACCCCTCCTCATTCAGAACAAGGGTTGTCTCAAAATCCCTTACCACAACGGCCAGATCCGCAGACAGCATCTTCCTCCGGGCCTTCTTGCTCACGGTAAGGATACTCCTCGCTTCTTCTGGAGCCACCACGAAAGCGTTTCCCTCCGAAAAGAAATTCAGCCAGAGACAGCAGGGGGCAGAACAAAGTTCCGTTCCAGGGACCCGTCCGTCATATCAATAGAGGGTTCCTCAACCGTCTGTCGCCTCTTGGAGGCTAGCGGGGGCGCTGGAGAGCCACTTCCCTGCGGGGATGAAGTCGTCCTCGAGGAAACAACGGCCAACTCCCTCCGAACAGTCGCGGTCCTCCCTCGAGGACGGCGGTTACCCCGGTTCATCAGCTTGGTCACACGTTCCTCCATGGAGCCCATTGCACCTGCAAGAAGAGCACAAGAAAAATAATTAGCATCAAAAACCAAAAACAAAGAATAAGACCAGCCGAGGAGACGCCCTACTACCTAGGAGCCGGTGAACTTCAGCCTCTGACCGACACTCGAGCAGAGCCCTTGTATTAACACATTGGATCTTCGTCTCTATCTCCCCGTTTGCCTCGCGGATATACTCCTTGTCAGGGGACACGCACTTCTGAGGAGGAAGACGTCCGACGAAGTTCGTCAGATTTCAGAAGGCCAAATTATCCTCCTCGCCCAGGCGGCAGGGTCGGTAGATAAAGCTATCAGTGCTCGAACGAAAGTGCAGGTCCGCGCAATCCTAGAGAAAATTGGACTCATAACTATCCTCGAAACGCCCGTCCACGACTATCACCTCTCCCCGGAAAATGGTCTCGTAGGCCTCGTTCGTCGCCAGCATGACCATAAACCATCTGTCTTTGAACCCTCGCACTGAGTCAGTGTACGGCTGGAAGATTCTGGTCGGATGCTTCAAAGAAACCCAATTTTAACGACCATCCATCGTCTGACGCTGCAAATGGAGATGCAGAAGAACAGCAGGATGGTGGCCCCGAGCTCAAGATAGTCACAGATGATTTTAAAGTCCCGGATGAAGGAGAGAGAGTTTGGATGGAGTCGAGACGGTGCCAGCATCTGATGGTCGAACACGCCTTGCTGGAAACCCGTGAACGGCAAGCGCATCCCAACCTACTTGAAATCGAACTCATACATCGAGAACCGACCACCGTCATACCGTGAACATATGCGATTCGACTCCCATGGCCGACAGGCACGAAATTGACGGGGGATCCTGACCACCCTATCTTTGATCACGGCGAACACGTCATAATCATCATCGACGAACCTCGACATGTAGTTCAGAGGCTCATCCCCGACTCATTCCTCTAAAGGTCTCTCCGGGGGATCTGTGACGGGAACGTCCTCGCAACTATCCTCATCCTTGGACAGGTGCCAATGCACCTCCTCTTCGTCGTGGTCGGCCATTTTGACCTGAAAAGCAAAGGAACTTGGTGAATTCGATAGCCAAATCAAATCCACCATTCCACCGCAGTTCAAGTGAAAGGGTGTGGTCGCCTAGATGTCTAAAAGACGAGTCGGGATAACCTTGCCCCCTAAGGAGCCCAAGAAATATACTCTCTATCCTCGCTGCATCCATTCACTCATGCCCGAGGCATTCATCAATTACCCTCGGGACGTTCAAAATCCTATCTATCAATCCTCCCCAGGCCCGCAGGGGCTGGGGATAACCATTTACCGCCCTAATTTTTGAAGACCCTCTGACGTATTCACTAGAAAAGCCCGCAGTCATCCCAGCGCCCCCAGCGGAGCCGACGAAAACGCCGTCGGAAACGCTAAACACTAGAAGGAAGTGAGAACTTACTTGATACGGTGGCAGAAAAAGATGTCGCGTCGGGCTGAGAAATTACGGAGGTTGAGCAGATATCTCTAGATATTGGGCAGCTACAAAAGAGACGAATGAATGAAAAGACGAGCTAGATCCGCGTATATATATATATATATATATATATATATATATATATATATATATATATATATATATATATATATATATATATATATATATATATATATATATATATATATATATATATATATATATATATATATATATATATATATATATATATATATATATATATATATATATATATATATATATATATATATATATATATATATATATATATATATATATATATATATATATATATATATATATATATATATATATATATATATATATATATATATCCCTAGCACAGGAAACGAAGCGTCGCTAGGCACTCAAGTTCCTAGCTCATAGCCGCCACAGGGAGACACGTGGAGACCCTCCGCCTTCCCTGCATCCCTTCAGGTTCTCCCCCTCGACCGCGGGCGTCCCCCACATTGTGGGTTCGCCTGGTCGGCACCGCCACAACCTGCCCCGACAGAGCGACGCCGCCCGACACCCTTCGCTGCTTAAGTCATAGCTCGCTTGACCGCGAACAAAACGACTTAGGGGGATATTGTTATGGACTAGGCCGACACTTAGCCCACAATCTAGCAGGCCTAAACCCCACTGGATTTGGGTCCAATAGGACCCCACGGACGGGCAGAAGACCCTTCGGGCACGACACCTTCCCCCGTTGGGCACAGGCCAACAGCCGTCGAGCAGGATCCTCGTAATTATCCGACCAGCCCTTTTCTCCCTCGTCGTCGGGCAGAGCCCAGCCTACCTGGGGAGCTCCTCAGACTTCTCCAAGGTTCTCTACGTGTCCTCTCCGCAGGGACACGTTATCAGCCAACTACCCACCTCCGAAAGAGCTGGTCATCCCATCTTTCGGAGATCACAGGACGGTTGAACTAGGGCGAAGATCACGTGCTTGTCTTTACTACGCCACGTAAGCTCTAGCAGTCACCTAGGTTGAGCCTGACAATCCATCCCAACACAAGTGATTGTTGGCCCTGCGCTGGGGTCTCTCTATAAATAACTTATTTCACTAGAGGGTCAGGTAACTTAACTTTCTCATCCTTCTCTCTGTGCTTGTTATCACTCTGCTCGTCACTTACTTTGACATCGGAGTATGTTTCAGGTACACCCTCCTCTGTCCATCAAGCCAGCCAGTTTGATAGCTCAGGCGCGTGGCAGCTCAGCGATCTCTCTGGTCAAGTACGATCAAACACATATTTCAAATTTTTAGGTAATTGCTTTAGTTCAGACTTCATATTTGTTTTGCTTTCTTTTTCAGTCTCAGTTTCTGGTAAAGCTCTCAAATCCTCCCACCAAGGTGGTTGAGCATTCAACATCGTAAGAACTTCTTTTTCTCTTTCATCCTTATTATCTTCTATCTCTTGGCTGGTACGCTAAGAACTCTTTCCAAAGGTGACTCAGGGATTTGACTGTGAATAGCTTTGACTACCATGTTATCTATAACCTCCACAATGTGACTCGTCCCTATATCTTTTTTGTGCTTTATGGTATTCCTCACGTCAATTTTTAGCTCTTCATCATAAACCTTGAGGTTCATAGTGCCTCCCTCAATGTCTATAACACATCTTCCTATTTCTAAGAATGTCTTCCCCAAAATAAGAGGGATATCCTCATCTTCAGGTATCTTTAGAATCAAAAAAATCAACAGAAAACATAAATTTGTCAATTTTTACTAGAACATCTTTGACTACCCCATAGGTGTAGCACCCCAAAATTTTCCTTTCCATTTTAGCAGTATCTGGCTTTTGTTTCTTTGCATTTTCACATTTTTGCATTTGCACAGAATTCGTTCTTGAGACACGGGATCAAGGTTTTCATGTGGTTCAGTTTTCATCTCAATGCATGAACCGGAGTAGCAAGCATCAGAGTCCCTGGCATTTATTTTGCCCGGCGGTCGGGCGACCGATTTTATTTTATTTTGCAGGGCATTTTTCAGCTCAGAAAATAGCATTCAGGCTATATCAAGCATTCTCACAATGATAATATTCAAGAGCAAGATTCGGAAGCTTAACAGAGCTCAAAACGGCAAGAAACGGGCGAACAGGTAGATTTACCTCCAAAAGGCGCCAAATTCAAAATTTTGAAGGTGTTAAGCGGTTAACACATTCGGTTAATCGATTAACCAAGTCAAAATTAGGGCAGATTGGGATTTTTAAAGGTGTTAATCGATCAACGCATATGGTTAATCGATTAACAAGTGCAATTTTTGCCTCTGTACGTGAATTTTCAATGCAAGCCATTTTGGGGTCCAATTTTGGTCATGTGCAAATCTGATTTTCACTTTGGGAAGGATCTAGAACATATTTGAATTGTGGTTAATTTCATTTTCCCTCCAAATGCCCATTCCTAATTCCAATCCACAACTTCACAAACCATATTCCAAACCTCTCATTTGGATCCAAGCCTAAGTGATATTTAAGTGATTCACTCTAAACCTCACACATCTAATCTTCACTTTTCACTCTCATTTTCAGAATTCATCTCAATTCTCTCAAATTTTCTCCAACTTCCAAAACCCTCACCAAAGCTCTTCATCCATTGAATTCTTTGATTCTACATTGGAATTAATGAATTCTTGAGCTCAAACCTTCATCATTTATCATCATCATCTCCATTTTTCCATTTGATTTTCGTACAAACTTGGATCTGAATTTTGAAGTGGATCTAGAAGTGATTGTTTGGAAGAATTTGGCTTGATTTTGGTTGATCATCACTTCTATTACAAGAATTGGCTTGGATCTTGAAGTTTTCCGGATTTCTCGCTTGGGTCTATTCAATCGGAGTTGAATCAACAATTACCGAAGCAAATCTCCGCTTCGTAGGTTGGAATCCCATATCTATTGTTGTTTCGAACTTACTTTGCATGATCATATGGATTTTCATCTTTGATTGACTTTTGGTTGATTTAATCCATTTGATTTGTGATCTTGTTGTTTAAATGTGTTTACATGACCATTAGATCACTGGTTTATGGTTTAAGTTTGTGCATAATTGATTATATGATCATTAGGATGTTTGCTTAAGTGATAAGTTGCTGAAAAGTGCTTTTCTGTTGTTGTTTTCTGCTATTAGAACAGTGTTAATCGGTTAACTAATTGGTTAATTGATTAACCAACTCAAATATTCAAATTTTCACGCATTTTCCAATGGTTAATCGACTAACCCCTGGTGTTAATCAATTAACATTGTGCCAGTAGGCCTGTTTTGCTGTTTTTCATGCTTGTTTCGGTACCGTTTCACTTCGAATCATCATGAATCCATATGATGCATTAGGAGTGAAGTGTTTTAGATATATGCCATTGTTCTCGATTGTTTAATCGTGATTGCTTCGGCGCGCGTGTTTGGTTTCCACTTGAGGGCATACTTTCGTAGTTGTCGTTCAAGTTGTGATGTGCTTGCATGTTCATGTTTGCTTGCTTTCTTACATTCCTTTGCTTTGTGTGCATTCTTTTTGCATCTTCTTGCTTGCATTAATAAAGATCGAGATGTTCTTATGGAGGTATTTACCCCACACTTTTTCCTCCCTTTGCTTGTGTGTTGCATTGCATATGCATTATTTCTTCTTTCATGTTATCTTGTGGTTTCTTCTTCTTCTTTTGTCTTCTTTTGCCATGTTCCCTTAGGACTTCTAATCTTTCCTGTTCAAGATTGATTACGATAGACATTAGGTTCAAACCATGCATGCTAACATTAGGGTAGATTTTCCCCTCTTTAATCCAAACTTTAGGTCCACTTTGCATGACAACATTAGGGTCGAGTTTCCCTTAGACCTTTAGTTTGTCCTCTCTCCTTCTCATCTTCAAATCATGTCAAAACACTAAATAAAGGTTAGCGAATGTTATGCGTTACGAGCCTTAAGTACTTGGGAAATGGTGATTGGGGGGCCTCCTCTCAATTATCTAGAGTGTTTAGCGTATGTCCTTTGGACGATATGCGACGCATTCGCTCCTAGGTCATAGTCTTTAGTGCAACATGAGTTACAAACAATAATCAATGCACTTCTTCTCTAAAAGACACAAAAACAATTTCAAACTTCATTTTGTCCTTTGGGACTCTTAATGTGGAAACCCTTTTTCATAAAAAAGAGTGTTGTCAAGCTTTGGTTCTACCGCAAACAGGCATCGTCCCTAATTGTTAGAAAGAAGGTTTAACCCTACTCGGGTAAAACATTTTGAACCAACCGGTGTTCTTGTTAGCCCGAACAACATTTGCTCTGATTTCTCATACCAAATGAGAATACGTAGGCACAAGACGCGATGTCTTGGCGAGTAACCTTTCACCCGTAGTTAGCCGAACTACGTTGACTCTGACTTTCCCATTGCACGAGGGAATACGTAGGCATAGAGCGGCGATGCTCTATCGAGTCTCTTTTCTTTTCTTTTGTATTGTGAGCCTGTAGCTTAGATAGATAAACACACCCTCTAGATAGACAACAAGCGTGGATCCCGTTGAGTACGATGGACGTGAGGGGTGCTAACACCTTCCCCTTGCGTAACCGACTCCCGAATCCAGGACTTGGTTGCGATGACCTTGCCTTTTCCTTTTTCATTAGGTTTTTCTGATCGTTTCCTTTCCCTCTCTTTGGGATAAATAATGAAAGGTGGTGACTCTTCTGTTTTCCGCCGGGTGTTTTTCACAGTTGCGACAATAAGGCCTCTTAACTGAATGCTCTGCAAATTGGAGTGTCATCCTAGTATCTTGAACACTTCATGTTCCCAGCTTCTTGTGCACGGACAATAGCTTAAGACTCACACTAGCCCCTAAATCAATAAGTGCCATTTTAAATGATTTATCTTCAATTATGCACAGAATGGTAACCGATCCTCTATCTGGCTTCTTCACTGGAATCTTTATACCCTGCAAAATAGCACTACTAGTTTTAGTTAGAATAATAGGTTTAGTGTCTATGGTGCACTTTTTGTAGATGATGTCCTTCATGAATTTAGCATATATAGGCATCTGCTCAAGTGCCTCGTTAAATAGGATGTTGATATCTAACTTTATGAAAATCTCTAGAAACTTGTCAAAGTTTTTCTTATGTTGATCTTTCCTCTTGTTTCTTGTCGGGAAAGGAAGCTTAATGATGGGTTTTGGTTCAGTGGGTTTTTTCTTCACTACCGGCTTTTGAATATGTTCTTCCTCGGTGGGGATTTTAGTTTCTGAAATTTCCAGATCTACCTCAAGTAATCGGTCCTCTTCCTCATATTTCTCTTCAGACACTTCAACCTTATTCCCACTTCTGGTTGTTACAACATTCACATGATTACGCTCTCTTTGATTTGTTACTGTGGCGCTAAGTAGGTCTCCTTGTGCTTAAGAATTTGTTATCTGTTGTGCTATCTGACCCAATTGAATCTCTAGATTCTTAATAGAAGCATTAGTGTTCCTCTTATTATTTCTGGTTTCTTCTTGGAACTGGATATTTTGAGCGGCCATCTTTTCAATGGCGATTTCCCAATTCGCTTTCTTTGGAACTTGTTGTTGATACTGTGACTGAGGTTGTTGATAGTGTCGTTGATATGGTGGTTATTGATGTTGTTGAGGTAGGTACTGTTGTTGCTATAGTTGGGTTGGGTACTGTGTAGGTCCTTGTTTTTATGCATTCCTTTGTTGGTCTTTCTAGGAAAAATTCAGATGATTCTTCCAACCCGGATTGTAAGTATTAGAATATTGGTTGTTCTGCTTCAAGAACATAATTTCCTCAATTTGTTGAGTTGTGGCTACACAATGCATAGCAAAATGAGGACCCCCACAAATCTCACAACTAACTGCTTGTACTGGTTGAACTTGTGCTACAGTTTGGGTACCTATGTTCATAGCTTTCAGTCTCCTCTCAACTTCAGTAGTGATTTGATCTTCCATCTTCACTACTTGATTAGCAAGTTTTAAATCAATCACCCTTTCAGGCTTGATCACACTTCGATCATATAATTCCAGGTGTTCATTTGCAGCAATGACTTCAATGATCTTTTTGATACCCATGGCCATTGTAAAGTTGGAAGAGCCACCAGGAGTTGTATCAGTAAGTTGGTTTGTCTTCATTCTGAGGCCATTTACAAACATCTGCATTTGTTCAGTTTGATCCATGTTATGTGTAGGACAAGCAACCAATAACCTCTTAAACCTTTTGTATGCATCTCCGAGTGACTCTCTGTCCTTCTGTTTAAAATTCACAATGTCGTATCTTTTACGAATATAAAAAGAAGCTGGAAAATACTCATTCAGGAAAGTTGTCTCCATATCCTCCCAAGTAGTAATACTACCTGCAGGTAAAGAATAAAACCACTTTTCTACATCTTCGACGAGAGTGAATGGAAACATCCGCAACTTTTTAGCTTCTTCTGAATGCCCCTCAATTTTTAGTGTTGTGCTCATCGTAAGAAACCTCTGTAAATGCTTATTTGTATCTTTGTTGATTTTTCCTATAAAAGGTCTCTTTTCGAGCTGACAGATTGTTGTCGGGTGCAGTTGGAAGTTTGCGACATTAACCGGTTGATTCACAATGGTCAACCGACCTGCTGGAGCATTTGCTCCTCCATAGTCATCCAAAAGTCTTTCCGCTGGTGGAAGTCCAGCCATTATCACTCCTTCTGGTTGTGTCTGTGTTTGTCTCTGAATTAGAATGAACCAAAATTTCTTCCTCTGACGTTGCCAGTCTTGCTTGTTTTGCTTGATGGCATCTTGCGTGTAATAATCTTTCGAGTTCTGTATCAAAAATAAACTCAGTTGAGGGCTTTCCTCTCATACACAGATTAGACAATCATTAGTGATAATACAAATTAATATGAAAATAAACAAAAAATAAAACTTTAGTCGTAGAGCAACAAAATTTCAATTAAATAAAAATTAGGCTTATATTTGGCAGTCCCCAGCAACGGCGCCAAAAACTTGATCGGTAAAGTAGCAAGTGTATTATTCTGCCGATTGTAGTTAAAATAGGGGATTATCCCCAGTATCGATCTCGAGGACTGCGTTAGGCAATATAAGCTTAATTTAGATTTAATCAAACAAAAGTCAATTGGGGGTTTATAAAATTGGTTTCACTAATTTTAAAACAAAATATTTAGAATAAAGCAAAATAATGAACAAAGCTCAACAAGATATGAGAGCATGTTAGGGGCAGTGTATGAATTATCTTGCAAGAATATTAACCCTTATTTCATAACATAAACACAGTTTTTATCAAGTTCTTGACTGCTATTAGTGTTTACTCCTAAGGCCTTAGTGAGAAAACCTTTGAAATCATAATCAATTTACTACGTCCATAGGCAAACTAATTTGAAATCAAGCAATAAAAATAGTTTCAGCACTAATCAAATGCACAACAGGGTAACCCTAGTCCTAGGGATTTTCTACTGAGGCATTATCGATCAAATTGTATTAACAATGGTTTTTCCGACCTAAAGTTAACCGTAAAACTAAATCAATTTGTCCGGTTGAAAAAGTTCTAAAATCATTGATCGATAAAACTTGATTAATAAAATAAGTGCTTATATTATAAAAATAAAGAAGATAATATCATTACAATAACAATTCAGAGACCCCCCCTAGCATTGGGGGGTTTAGCTACTTATATTCAATAAAGTAAATCGAACAATTAGATACAACATTATAGTAGAAATGGGGATTACTTTTGATCTTTAATTGCCTTTGCCATTGAAAATCTCTCGTTCTCCCTTTTCTCCAGAGATCTCTATTGTATCTTCTCGTTCTTTCTTTCACGATCCAAAAAGTCCCCTTTTTCTTTTCCAAATGCGTTTCAAATACTAACAGATCCAATAGACAGACCAAGAAATTCCATAAATGCCCTCCGGGGTCAAAACAGACAAAGATTGAAAATGACACGCCCAGGACAACACGGGCAGCCGTGTTGGCCCCTGGTCCAGATACCAAATCAAATTAATCATCCAGCCTTGCTGACACGGCCACCCGTGTCAGCTCTCTATCTTGCACTCTAACACGCCCAAGTTGTCTTTCTCCTAACACGGCCCGTGTTAGGTGACACGGGTGGCCGTGTCAGGCCACTGAATTTGCTTGAAAACCTTCTCCGACTTCTCAAAATCATCGATTTCTTCACTCGAGTCCTTAGCATTACTTCGTATGAACCTGAAACCAACAAGACTACCACCAAACGCATAAAATGCACCAAATATAACATAAACTACTTACAGAAACAATGCGATAATGAAAATGCGGAAAGTATAATAAACATCAACATTACGAAAGAAAGTGTTACTGATTGTTGTGACTTTATGTCGAATAAATGGACAAAAACTCATAGAATTGGTGACCGATCACTCTTCAAGGATACCACTGATCAGCTTCAACATACCCAACTCCATGTTGTTAGGAGTCTCTTCAAATACCAAACTCGTGTCTCTGAACTGCTTAATCAATTCTAACTCTCGAACTATCAACACTGACATTTGCAAAGACTTCATACTAAATGCATCAGCTGCAATGTTAGCTTTACCTAAATGGTAATTCAATTGAAAATCATAATCTTTCATAAAATCGAGTCTTCTTCTCTACCTCATATTCAATTCCTTCTGATCAAATAAATACATCAAACTCTTGTGATCAGTGAACACCTCAAATCTGGATTCAAATAGACATTGTCTCGAAATCTTCAACACAAACATCATAACACCCCAGACTACTTTCGAGATTATCAACTGACCCCACAAACCAACACGAGTCTTTTCAGCATGCTTTATTCTCACTCACATTCTTTTTGAGAAACTTTCCAAAAGGTCACCCATCCCAATAATACTCCAAGTCAAGCACGCTTAACTATGGAGTTCTTGTTGGTTATGATATTGAAAAGAAGATGCATCTTGTTGGTATAGGTAGTACCAATTAATCCTTATAAGCATTCCTTCAACCATGTAGTCTTATACCTACACAGCCTGAGGATCCCTCTCAGATCCCTCTCATTTTGATGTGAATTCGATTTTTACTAGAAGCTGCTAGGAGTGTCTCATTATCATGCCTCCTGCACCGACAACCACTCCCTCGCCCTCGGGTGTTACATGCCCATCAACTTGCGCTTAGTTCGTCCCTGAACCACATCATACTAGGAGAGGTCTAACTCTGATACCATTTGTAATACCCCAGACTACTTTCGAGATTATTGACTGACCCCACAAACCAACACGAGTCTTTTCAACAAGATTTATCCTCACTCACATGCTTTCTGGGAAACTTCCTAGAAGGTCACTCATCCCAATACTACTCCAAGTCAAACACGTTTAACTATAGAGTTCTTATTGGTTAGGATACCCAAAAGAATATGCATCTTGTTGGTATAGGTAGTACCAACTAATCCTTATAAGCCTTCCTTCAACCATGTAGTCTCATACCTACACATTCCTCTCATTCTGATGTGAATTCGGTTTTCCCTAGAAGCTGTTAGGGTGTCTCATTATCATGCCTCGTGCACTGACAACCACTCCCTCGCCCTCGGGTGTTACATGTAACCATTCTCTGCCCTCTTCGACCTCAGGCATTACAAACACCATAGCTGCTAACTCAAGATCATGCATAGGATAATTCCTTTCATTAACTCTCAATTGTCAAGAGGCATAAGGCACAACTTGACCATTCTACATCAACACACCTCCTAAACCCATCTTCGAAGCATCACAATATACATCAAAGAACTTACTTGGATTCAGCAAAATCAAAATTGAGGCAGACGTCAACTTCTTCTTGAGTTCTTGGAAACACTATTCATAATACACATCCCAAATATAGGCTTGACCCTTTCGGGTCAACTGAGTCAAAGGTAACGCTAACTTAGAAAAATCTTCAATGAACTTCCTGTAGTAACCAGTCAACCCAAGTAAACTTCTAATCTCAGTAACAGACTTCAAAGTCTCCCATTGTAACACAACATCTATCTTCGATGGATCCATAACTATACCACCATTAGAAATCACATGACCAAGGAAACTCACTTCTCTTAACCAAAAATCACACTTGGACAGCTTCACATACAACTGGTTCACTTTCAATGTATGCAATATAATTCTCATATGCTTCATATGCTCTTCATTAAACTTCGAATATGTCAAGATGTCATCGATGAATACAACCATGAACTGATCTAAGTATGGATGGAATATTCTATTCATGTACTCCATGAACACTCCAAGTGCATTATACATACCAAACAGCATTAGCGGATACTCTTAATGACCATACCTTATTTTGAAAGCAGTCTTCAGAATACCTTCATGCTTCACACTAATCTGATGATAACCCGAACGCAAATCTATCTTTCTAAATACACAAGCATCTACCAACTGATCCAGCAAATCATCAATCATTGGAAATTGATACTTGTTCTTGATAGTCACCTTGTTCACTTGTCGATAGCCAACACATAACCTCATATTACCATCTTTCTTCTTCACTAACAACATCAACGCACCTCATGGAAAAACACTCGGATGGACAAACTTCTTTTCAAGCAAGTATTCCAATTGCTTCTTCAATTCACTCAAACCCAAGGATAAAATCAAGATTACTTAAAGGTAGACATACTAAATCCATCCTAAAACTCTTACCATAAATAGTAAGTAGGCAATTCAAACAAACCCATAAAGTGGTTACCAGACCTAGAGCTGGTGTATCAACAATCATATTCCCATCCATAGAAGACAATTTTAAACCTAACCTCTCAGCATAATCAAGCAAAACAAACGAATGTGTTGCACCCATGTCAATAATAGAAATCAAAGGAATACTATTTATAAAACACGTACCTCAAATAAAATGGTCAACACTAGTAGTCTTTGTCCTAATCAAAGCAAAAACATTCCCTCCAAATCGTGCCTTCTTTAGATTCTACCAATTGGTACTGATATGACCCTGCTCGCCGCAGTTATAACAAATCAACCCATCACTCCTACAATCCACTGCATGATAACCTGTCTTTTCATGCTTAAAGCACCTAAGAACATTGTTCTTGCATTCATTAGCACAATGTCCTAACACGCCACACTTGAAGCACTTGACAAATCGAGAGTCCCTATTCCATTTTGATTTTTCTCATCTGTAGCTCTTTGTTTTCCTTTGTTAGTTGGAGCACAATATGGTTTTCCCATATACTGATTCTTCCACTTCCTCTCACTAACACTCTTATAGTAAGTTGAACGAGCTTTGTGTAAGTACAGAGTATGCCTAAGAGGGGGTGAATTAGGCTTTTAGGGACTTTTTCCGGTTTTTCGGTATTCTTGAAATTTTACTAGTTAGGTTCTTGGTGATGAATGCAGTATAAAGAAAAAAAAGAGTGGACACCAAGATTTATAGTGGTTCCCCTCACAATTCGAGAGTACTCCACTCCCCTTTCAACACGAAAGAGAGTTTTCACTATTGTTTAATAAAGTACAACCTATCACACCATCAACCGGTGAGGCCTACTATCAAACAATAAAAAATCAACAAGTGTACAAGAACAATCCTCTTGTAAACACTCACCCTTGTGTCCAACAATCTTGGATCACAAGTCAAAATACAAGTAATCTGAATACTTTGATTTGAGAGTAATAATGGTAATATCAATGCTGAGATTGATCTTCTCCTTCTGATCAAAATTCACTCTTTTAATTTCAACACAAGTGTTCAATGCTATGCATATGAAAAATATGATCAATATGAACACTTTTTGAAAATTTTGAAAAGTATTTTGAAAGTGGTGAATTTGATTCAAAGAATTGTTTTGAAATTGATTATTGGAGGATTATTTTTCAATTTGAAAAACTCAGAATTTATATGTGTAAACACACCTTTTCCAATAGGTATATTTGAGTATAATTCAAAATATGAACTGGTATAATTTTCAAACCATTTTTGAACTTGAAACAAAGCCATTTTTCAAAATACGTTCAGTGTTAATCGATTAACCTATATGGTTAATCGGTTAACACTTGAACGTTATACCAAAATATTCAAAATTTGAAATGGTTAACCGGTTAACCTATATGGTTAATCGGTTAACACTGCTATTTTTCAGAAAAAAGCTTATAAAAATAGTGTTATACCAATTCTAATAGTTTAAAAAATATGCTTATGCAATGTGATCAAATGATAAGGAAGTTGAACACTTGCATATCAATTAAATTAAGGATTTTGATATACCATGGCTTGTGTCCAAAACTTGAAAGTTGATCAGTCAAATGTTCATGAAGCTTTGAATATTGATCACTTCCATTCCACTTGATCTTGGTCTTTTAAAAGCGCTTGCCTTTTTGCATAGATGAAATATTCTTGATCTTGATTGTTGACGTCATCAAAACTTTGAGATGAAGCTTGCTTCTACAATCTCCCCCTTTTTGATGATGACAACCAACATGATCTTGTGCAATTTTTGACGATGATTGGCAATGATCTTGTTTTCTCCCCCTATGTCTATGAACTCCCCCTATCGAATACATAGGCAAAAATTCTGCACACATAGACATAAGAAAGCCAAAGCTCTTCTCCCCCTTTGTCATAAGCAAAAAGGAAGGAGCTTTCAAAGAAAGAAAACTAGATAGACCAATAATGCAAGCAATCACAAGAAAATGGAAGTAAAGCATAATGAAATTAAACGGCAACAATGCTGCAAATATTGTACGAGTTACAATGCCAAATAAAAACAGAGTTCAAACATAAATGAAAGCATAAAACATAAAAAAAAAAACTAGAAAACAATGCAATAAAAGACATCAACAGCAACATATTCTTCTAAATGTCCTCATCCGCCATATCCGCATCATCTTCTTCCTCTTCTTCACTACCATCCTCTTCTTCAATCTCTTCGTCCACAACTCGGGTGTTGGAATGTGGAGGGTTAAGAATAAGGTTTCTGAGGGAGGCAATGGCTCGGGAGGTCTCTCTATGCATATTCATTGACTCTCGATGCTGGTTCATCATGGTTGTATAGAGAAACTCACTTGTAAGACCCCCTTCAGGCATTGGATACGCGTGATGGACAGGACCGTCATCGGCATACCTGTAGGTATCGTCAGCCGCTTTGATGATACCAGTATTTTTGACAATGTTAATCTCATTGATCTCATTAGTTGTAGATTTCATCTTGGAGGACGGTTCCCTGTTGAGGTCTAGTTCGGTTAATTCCAGAATTCTCGAAATCAAACGAGCATACAGTAACCGTGTGATGCACTGAAGTTGCTGCTGCAGATGATACATGATGGTCAGAATCCAATTGACCCTTATGCGGTTATTGATTGCATACAAAAGCTGCATCTCTAAGTCATTAATCTGAGAGTGGTTGGAATCCTTTGGAATGAGGACATAGCAGATAATGTAATGAAGCATTCGATCAGATACCGTCAGATTCTTGGCATAGCACAACATACGAGCGGTGCGAGAGTTTGCAATAATGTTTCTTTCGGGAACCTGCAAATCTGATAGTAATACTCCATTTTATCATAATTTGCCCAAGGTCCATCCACATGGTTTACACCTTTCCTCAGGAAGCAGCCTTTTGATGGAATCTTAAGGTGTCTAGCAAGGGTGGATAATTTCTCAACAAACTCATGGTCTCTAATGGTGGAACGGATCATGTGGTTCTCATCCATGTCCAGATATACAACCATCTTACTCATAAAAGATTTAACAAGATCAGGATAAATAATACCAGAGTCGGTGACGAACTTGTCAATGCGCTGATATTCCAATAGTGTAGGAAAGTCAAAAGAAATTGCAGGAAAAGCTCGAAGATTTACGTACTTTACCGGCAGAAGTTGACGAACACGAACTTTGAAATCCATGCGCCTCTTTTTGGTGGTTTCCATTGGAATGCTGTCGTCATCAGATTCTGATGCATACTCAGGAAGCTTTCCCTTTCCTTTGCATGAGGATGCCATGGATGAAAGTTTGAGAGAACTGAAGTTGTGGGTTCTGAGGAAGTTAGGGTTTGAGAAGTTGTGGGGATGGTTATGAGGAGTTATCCAACTTTAGAGAGTGGGAGAGAGGAAGTTAGGGTTTGAAGAGGGAAGTTCCACAAAAACTCTTTAAGAGGGAGTAGGATTCAAAGGATATGGATTTTGGACACTTAAGAGAATATGGACCACATAAAAAATCCATTTATCATATATAATATTTTCAAAAATTTAATTAATTTTCGTTTCTGATTTTTAGAAAATTTAACAGTGTTAATCGGTTAACCATATAGGTTAATCGGTTAACACATTAAAAATTGAGTCAGAATTGAAAATTTAACAGTGTTAATCAGTTAACCCATATGGTTAATCGATTAACACACTCGAATTTTTGAAAAATGCTTAAAAACAGAATGCATACACATGAAAACACAACACAAATAATGCATACACATATTAGAGAAAAGGTCAGATGTCACCTTCATCAAGAATCCCAAGTTCTCGCCGAATTTTGTAGAATGGTTCTTTCGCCAAAGGTTTGGTGAAGATTTCGGCGAGTTGATTGTGCGTGTCGACGAAAGTAACATCTACATCTCCATTCAATACGTGATCTCAAAGGAAGTGATGCCAGATATCTATATGTTTTGTTCTTGAATACATGACCGGGTTCTTTGTAATATTGATGGCACTTGTATTATCACATCGAAGAGGAATGCAGCCGAGATCTATACCGTAATCGAGGAGTTGTTGCTTGAGCCACAGAATTTGTGCACAGCAACATCCTGCTGCAATATATTCCGCTTCGGCTGTAATGAGTGCCACACACGCTTGCTTCTTGCAGGCCCATGACACTAATGCATTCCCGAGAATGTGACATGTACAGCTTGTGCTTTTTCTATCGATCTTACATCCTGCATAGTCAGCGTCAGAGTAACCAACTAAAGAATAAATACTACCTTTAGGATACCATAATCTGACGTTCATTGTCCCTTTGAGATACTTTATGATTCTCTTTACGGCTGTGAGATGCGATTCCTTCGGACTTGCTTGAAAGCATGCACACAAGCAAACACTAAACATAATGTAAGGACGGCTTGCCGTCAAATATAGTAATGAACCGATCATACCTCGATATTTTGTTATATCAACTGGAGTACCGAATTCATCTTGATCAACGTACGTTCCGGATCCCATAGGAGTGGACATCACCTTGCAACTTTCCATATCGAATTTCTTCAACAATTCTTTGCAATACTTGGATTGGTTGAGGAAGATGCCATCCTTTGTTTGCTTGATCTGTAGTCCAAGAAAATAATTCAATTTTCCCATCATGGACATCTCGAACTCTCCTTGCATCATAAGTGGGAACTCTTCGCAAAGCTCTTTGTTTGTTGATCCGAAGATGATGTCGTCGACATATACTTGAACCAATAAAGTGTTTCCTTTGATCTTCTTTATGAACAATGTCTTGTCAACCTTTCCTTTTGTAAATCCCTTCTCACATAAGAAATTGCTAAGGCGGTCATACCATGCTCTTGGTGCTTGTTTTAGTCTGTAGAGTGCCTTTTTCAGTTTGTAGACATGTGAGGGATTCTTGAAGTCTTCAAAACCTGGAGGTTGTTTGACGTAGACTTCCTCATTGATGTAGCCATTCAGGAAAGCGCTTTTGACATCCATCTGGAACAACTGAAAATTCATAGAACAAGCGTAAGCAAGTAGTAATCTAATTGCTTCTAACCTTGCTACCGGAGCGAACGTTTCATCAAAATCAATTCCTTCCTCCTGGTTGTAGCCTTGCGCGACCAATCTTGCTTTGTTACGAACTATGATCCCATTCTCGTCAAGTTTGTTCTTGAACACCCATCTTGTTCCTATGATGTGCTTATGGTCTGGTCTTGGTACAAGACTCCAAACTTGATTCCTTTCGAATTGATTGAGTTCTTCTTGCATTGCTATAATCCATTGGTCGTCGCCTAAAGCTTCATCAATCTTGGTTGGTTCAATTTGAGATACAAAAGCCATGTTGAGACAAGCATCCTTTAGATTAAGTCGAGTTGCAACGCCTTGGCTAATATCACCAATTACTTTATCTATCGAGTGATCTCTATGCATTCTCCATTCCTTCGGAAGATCTTGATGTTCTTCAATGATTTGAGTGACATCTTCTTGTGGTATTTCTTGATTCTTTAAAATCTCTTCTTGTTGTTGTGAAGAACCTACTATATCATCATCATCATCCATAATAATATTATCCTCTTTCGAGGGGTTAGTCTCATCAAACAAAACATGAATGGATTCTTCAATAGTAAGTGTTTTCTTATTAAAAATTCTAAATGCTTTACTATAAAGAGAGTAACCAAGAAATATACCTTCATTGGATTTCTCATCAAACTTACCGAGATTATCTTTGTTGTTGTTGAGAAAAAAGCATTTGCATCCGAATATGTGGAAGAATGCTATATTTGGTTTTCTACCCTTGAACAACTCATACGGAGTCTTTTTGAGGAGTGGTCGAATATTGACACGGATGCTTACAAAGCATGTTGTACTAACTGCATCTGCCCAAAAATATTTAGGAAGATTTGCGTCGCTGAGCATTGTCCTTGCAAGCTCTACCAGTGATCTATTCTTCCGTTCTACGACACCTTTTTGTTGAGGCGTCCTTGGTGCTGAAAAATCATGAGAAATTCCATGCTCTTCGCAAAAATCTTCAAAGTCTGAATTTTGGAATTCTCCACCGTGATCGCTTCTTATAGAGGCTATGGTGAGTGATTTCTCATTCTGAATTTGCTTTGCATATTTCTTGAATGCTTTAAAAGCATCACTTTTCTGCACTAAAAACAATGTCCAAGTGTATCGAGAGAAATCATCAACAATAACTAAGGCGTAGAAATTACCTCCGAAGCTTTTTGTTCTTGATGGGCCAAAAAGATCCATATGCAACAATTGAAGTGGCCTTGATGTAGAAACCACTTGCTTGGATTTGAAAGTTATCTTGGTCTGTTTTCCCTTTTGACATGCATCACATAACTTATCCTTGATGAATTTTATCTTTGGAAGACCAACAACTAGATCATGCTTTATCAACTTGTTTAAATGCTCCATGTGAATGTGAGTAAATCTTTTATGCCAAAGCCATGCCTCGTTGTTGTTCGCCATAAGACACTTTACCTTCAAGGAAGAGTCATCAAAAGAAATCATAAAAATGTTATTATATCTTTTACCTTTTAGCAAAATGTCATGAGTGACTTCATGTTCTATCAAGCATTCCTCCTTTGTGAAGTTGATTCGGAACCCTTTGTCACACAATTGACTTATTCTAAGTAGGTTGTGTTTAAGGCCTTCCACATAAAGAACGTCTTCGATGATTGTACATGGAGGTGCACCAATGATTCCAACTCCAAGTATTTTTCCTTTATTATCATCACCGTAAGTGACGTATCCTTTGGCCTTTAATGATAGACTTGAAAATTTGTTTATATCTCCCGTCATATGCTTCGAGCAACCGCTATCAAGATACCATTGATTAGTGGTTGTCTTCAAGCATACCTACAACACAAAATTAAGTAGTGTTAGGTACCCAAATTGCTTTGGGTCCTTGATAGTTATTACCTTTTTCAACCCACACATAATGCCCTTTAGCAACACCAATATTGTTCACATAGCAAGCATTAGGTGTATGGCCTTTAATTCCACAATAAGAACATGTAGGTTGAAAGTGACTTCTATATCTAGGAACATAATTCTTTTTCTTTGCAATGCTTTTCTTGTTATGATTTTGATGCTGAACTTTAGAAGTGTTGGCCTTTTCTTTAACAATTTGTTCACTTGCTCTTACGAAAACGGTCTTATTGGTGCTTGGTTTTGAAAATTTAGAATATCCTAATCCACTTTTATCATTAGGATATCTTTGATGTTTTAGAATTTCTTCCAAGCCAATTTGACCTTTTTCGTATCTTTCTAAAACTCTTTTGAGTTGAACAATTTGGAAAGATAAAGACTCACACTTCTTACATACAAGACTTTGTTTTTCATCCATCAGTTTCTGTTTTTCATCTTCAATATTTTTCATAAAAACAGAGTTTTGTTCTTCTAAGTATGAGATTCTTTTCTTTTGTGATGAGATGTTTTTATACAAAGTCTTGCACTCTTTTAGAAGTTCATCTATAATTTCTTGTGCATCATTATCATAAACAGAAAAATTACTACTAACCTCATTTTCTTCATCGGAGTGGTGAGAGGCCATTAACGCCATATTGGCACATTCATCGTTTTCCGATTCCGATGATGAACTTACTTCGTTGTCGTCCCATGCGACATAAGCCTTCTTTGTTCTGAAATCCTTCTTGCCTTTTAATTTTCCTTTATTTGCGAGTTTCGAGCAATCTGGATTTATGTGACCTTGTTTCCCACATTCGTAACATGTAATTTCTTGATTTGATGTGGGTGCCTCCTTTTTCCTGAAATGTCTATTCTTTTTAGAAAAAGATGAAATTTTATTATTATTAAAAAACTTACCAAGCTTCTTTACTAGAAGCGTGAAATTTTCGTCTTCGGAAGATTCGTCATTTTTGTCATCCCTTGTGTCAATCTTCAAGGCAATTCCTTTGGACTTCTTGTCTTGACTTTCATGTTTCTCAAGCCTTCCAAGTTCTAGTTCATGCTCTTGAAGTTTGCCAAATAAGGAAGCGGATGTCATTGTTGAAAGACTCTTCTTTTTCGAAATAGCGGTCACCTTTGGTTGCCATTCTCTTGTTAAGGATCTTAGGACTTTCAAGTTGAGATCATCATTGGTGAAGGTCTTCCCGATAGCAATCAGATGATTAGTTAAATGAACGAATCTCTTTTGTAAGGCAATAATGGATTCACCAGGTTGCATACGGAACATTTCATATTCTTGACTTAAAGTATTAAGTCTTGATTTTTTTACTTCGGTTGTCCCTTCATGCGTTTCTACCAGGGTGTCCCAAATTTCCTTTGCTGATTTACACTGTGATATACGGAAGAATTCGTCCATACTGAGAGCGCTTTGAAGTATGTTGATTGCTTTCTTCTCATTCAAAATTCTCTTCTTGTCATCTTCATCATATGAGAATTTTATCTTTGGAGTTCCAACACCATTTACCACACTTGTAGGAACATGTGGACCAGTTTCTACGGTTTCCCATATACCATCTCCTTGAGCCTCAAGATGTGCCTTCATACGGATTTTCCAAAAATCGAAGTATTCTCCAGAAAAGAGTGGTGGCTTGTTACTGCTTCCACCATCTTTGAAAACCGGGTTAGTACTAGCGGAAGCCATTAGGATCGATAGGAACAGGTTACCTTAACCTGCTCTGATGCCAATTGTAAGTACAGAGTATACCTAAGAGGGGGGTGAATTAGGCTTTTAGGGACTTTTTCCGGTTTTTCGGTATTCTTGAAATTTTACTGGTTAGGTTCTTGGTGATGAATGCAATAGAAAGAAAAAAAAGAGTGGACACCAAGACTTATAGTGGTTACCCTCACAATCCGAGAGTCTTTATCAACAAGTGTACAAGAACAATCCTCTTGTAAACACTCACCCTTGTGTCCAACAATCTTGGATCACAAGTCAAAATACAAGTAATCTGAATACTTTGATTTGAGAGTAATAATGGTAATATCAATGCTGAGATTGATCTTCTCCTTCTGATCAAAATTCACTCTTTTAATTTCAACACAAGTGTTCAATGCTATGCATATGAAAGATATGATCAATATGAACACTTTTTGAAAAATTTGAAAAGTATTTTGAAAGTGGTGAATTTGATTCAAAGAATTGTTTTGAAATTGATTATTGGAGGATTATTTTTCAATTTGAAAAACTCAGAATTTATATGTGTAAACACACCTTTTCCAACAGGTATATTTGAGTATAATTCAAAATATGAACTGGTATAATTTTCAAACCATTTTTGAACTTGAAACAAAGCCATTTTTCAAAATACGTTCAGTGTTAATCGGTTAACCTATATGGTTAATCGGTTAACACTTGAACGTTATACCAAAATATTCAAAATTTGAAATGGTTAACCGGTTAACCTATATGGTTAATCGGTTAACACTGCTATTTTTCAGAAAAAAGCTTATAAAAATAGTGTTATACCAATTCTAATAGTTTAAAAAATATGCTTATGCAATGTGATCAAATGATAAGGAAGTTGAACACTTGTATATCAATTAAATTAATGGATTTTGATATACCATGGCTTGTGTCCAAAACTTGAAAGTTGATCAGTCAAATGTTCATGAAGCTTTGAATGTTGATCACTTCCATTCCACTTGATCTTGGTCTTTTGAAAGCGCTTGCCTTTTTGCATAGATGAAATATTCTTGATCTTGATTGTTAACGTCATCAAAACTTTGAGATGAAGCTTGCTTCTACACTTTGCAATCCTTATCATAAATCCTACACTTGTTCGCCTGAGTAGGAAACCTGTGAATCTCCTGGTAGCTAATGCCCTGCTTAATCTAAGGTCATAGTCTATTTTCAAACTTAATTCACTTCGACCCCTCTACACCCACACCATTGTAGTGGGGACATAACTCTACAAGTTCCTCAAACTTGGCAGCATATTCAACAATGGTCATGTTTCCTTGCTTAAGTTCAAGGAATTCATTTTCCTTCTTGCTACGCATATCTTCAGGAAAGTACTTCTCAAGGAATTGTACCTTGAATACAACCCAAGTGATCTTAGCACCAACAGCTTCTAGTCTCTGGCGAGCATTATCCCACCAATCCCGAGCTTCCTCAAACAACATGTAACTACTAAATAATACCTTATGTTCTTAAGTACAAGCCATTACTCAAAAAAAATTCTCGATCTCTTGCAGCCACACCTAAGCACCCTCTGGATCAGACATGCCCTTTAACTTTGGCAGATTATTCCTCTAAAATTTCCCCAAACCGTGAAACTTATCACTTTTTTTATTCTAATGTTTGTGTAGTGCCTGATCCACTGACTCTAAAGCATCAACAATAGCATGATTGTGTGTTCCAGCCATCATGCACATCATCAAACAAACATTAGAAGAAACAATACATTGATAATATACACACACTTGTCGTATACTAGGGACTAGACAACATTAAAAAACATGGTCAGATGGGCCGACCTGCTCTGATATCACTATGAAACACCCTAAACCCCGATACTTATATATTAAGCTTTACACAACAATCTAAGGTGTCACCAACGACAAAACCTTTAACAAATCAATCATTTAACAAACACGTATTAGAAATATCAACGTCATATGACATATATCATCACACGTTCACCTTCACTTAGGGTATCATTGCAGCGATATCAATCTTATTTCAAATAACAAAACATTGCAACTTAGACTTTTTGTCTCAACTTCAAGTCATAATAAATTATTTTCAAAATGAAGATTTATCATATTGAACTCTTTAACAACCTCAACGTAAATCGAATAAAGCAAATAAACTCCAACAAAATATAATAAGCAAGCAAACATTCCCAACTCTGATGTTACAAAATCAGAGCAAGACTTCTAAAACAACGATGCAACTAAACAAAGTAACTCCAGGAGCTAACTTCCACTTACAGCAGCAAACTATACTCTTGAGTATCTGCAAGATGTCCATGGTGAACATCATGAAAGCAAAGAGGATGAGAAACAATAAACCAATATGAATAGTGTAAAGAATGCTAAGGTACTACAAGCACACATTAAATTACACAATTAACAACCACATAGCCTTACACCCTTCACAATAACATGTACATATTCACAATCGATCCATAACATCATGAAAGATCAACTACATGTGCAAACACCTATGAAATGTACTCCAAAACTAACTCATTATGCATGCAATACCATTCATGAAAAATCAGGTTCATCTCGCTTTCGATCCCCACCATAGGACCAGAGCACACCAAATCGTTACCATCACCATAGGTAACACTTCACCAATTCCCACCTGAAACCGGATACTCGCTCCTAATCCCCACCATAGGAATAGAGTATACCAAAAACTGGACCTAAGTTTGTACACCATGATGCATGACTCACAATAACATGCATTTTCACCAAAAGAATCATCATGCACATCTCGCCATTTATGCACCACATCATTCATCATATGCAACAATTAGTCAATGTTACAACATCAATAAACACAACAACCATAAAATAGCAGCATCTCAGCAAATGAAAATTCATTGGAATTTATTCATGTTATTTCACCAAAACAACAGCACATCATTGGATAAACACCACAGTTCGCTAACCAGTCGTACAGGTCATCATAAACATTGCTATAGTAGGAACAAGATTATAAGTCAAATAATTCACCAAGTAACACCATGATGTAGCTCTGCACCTTAGCTTTCCAACACTTCAAACGAAGTCTCATTTTGACTTACGAGATTGATGTTACAGCCAAAATTGACAAGTGGGTCAAGCATCTAAAACATGGAACAATTGATTGCTTCAAGGGACCAATCGATTGTCCCAAACTCACTGATTTCAATTTTTTTGGAATTTTAATTGAACCAATCGATTACACAACATGACCAATCGGTTGTTCCTTCCTTTTTTTTCAATTTTTTGAGTGAACTAATCAATTACTCAAGGAGGCCAATTGATTAGTCTATGTTGAATTTGCCCGGAAGTCCAATTTTAACGTACATTCAGTATCCTTTTCATTCCCTAACTTTCCTTAATCATTCTAATCAATTCATACAAATTTAATAGACCCAAAAACATGAATTAACAGTAATTCATATCATCATAATTATCAACATATTCAACACTTATTTCATTATAATCCATGACTATTTCATCAGCAAATTTAACAACAATTTCATCAATTCATGAATAAAACTCAACATTCAAGCGTTCATCCATGGAAGAAAATTATAGATACATGATTATGATAATTCAAACATCGATTCAATCATAACATCACATATAAACTCAAGATCAATAACCAATTTCTAGAAATTCATCATATAACAATTCATCAAAAGAAACTGAGAACCCTAATGAGATTAAGAACTTCTCATCTCTACCCCCATCATGCAATACACCTAATTGATAGCCCTTTCTCCTCCCTTACCTTGGATTTTCTAGCAATATGTGTAACACCCATTTTAATTATTTAGTCTTTTTGGTGTGTCCTTGTGTGGGGGGTGTGTCTGAGCGCGTTGGTGGGTGCCCTTAATTATTAAGGATTATTTTAATAAACCATAGCCTTTAATATTAATATAATATAATTGATAATGATAATAATTTGATAATTAATAGCAATAATATTATAATTATTATTATTATTGGTATTATTATTATTGGAATAAAAGAAATGAGGAATTAGTGATATAAGGGGGATTTTGGAAAAAAGAAGAAAGGAGAGAACACGATAAAGAAGAACACGGTCTAGTGGAGAGAAGGTTGAGAAGGAAAAACAAGAGAAAGAGGAAGAAGGCCAAGGCTGTTGGATTCTTGGGGGTTCTTCACCAATCGAAGCAACTAATTGAGGTAAGGGGGAGAAACGGATTGGGATTGGTAATTGCATGAATTGGGTAGTTGGGGATTCCTTAACCCCATAGAGATTTGATGAACATGATTAGTATGTTGTTGTGTTTCTGATCATTGCTGTCATGGTGAAATTCTTGCATGTGGTTGTATAAGGGTTGTTTGGATGGTTTGGGTGATTCTGAGTAGTTTACCGTTTTAGGTCGAAAATGGTTTAATCGGTAGAATCACTATTTTATCGGGTGAAATCTGAAATAAGTCATGTAGTTTAGTCGTAGGATGTTAGGCTAAGACTACTGGGACTGGTTTGGTGAGACGGACGATTTTTGAACTTCTGGTGAATTTCTGAACAGTGAGGGTTTTGTGAAATCGCAGACGTTCGCCAGCACCTTCGCTGTGCGAGCTAGTAGCGAGCATTCGCTAGGAATTCGCTAGGTGAGTTGGGTAGCAAACACTTCCAGTAGCCACTGTATGCTTTCGCTAGCAGGTTCGCTAGGCGAATGAGGCAGCGAGCGTTCGCTGAGGCCTCGCTAGGCGAGTGAGCCAGCGAGCGTGACAGAATGTGATTTTTGTGTTGTTTTGCTTTGTGATTCGTTTTGTAGGATTCCTTGGCTTGTGAAAGGTAGAGAGATGGTGTTTAGGGGTGAAGAGTGTATACTTGGTGTTGAAAGATGAAATTATAAAATATTGAATTTAATTGACAAAATTAATTGGTGGGTAAGACATATATATGTATATATATGATGCATAGTGAGGTGATCGGGAGGATCGTGTGTACTCGGTGTTCAAATGTAAATTTCCCTATTATTTAATTTGATTAACATAATTGATTGGTGTGTATATATATGTATGATGTATGGTGATGTGATCAGTAGGATCGTGTGCACTTAGTGTGCTTGATGTTTGGTGTTGTGCAATTGGTGTTGTGCATATCATGGTGTCTTGGGGGGATGAATCACGTCTCAGGAGAAGCGTAAGTGATCCATCCATACTCCTTTGTGGAGAATGCTGGGATGGATCTTTGCTCAGGAGGAGTGTATGTGATCCATCTGTACTCCTTTGTGGAGGATGGTGGGATGAATCGTTGCTCAGGAGGAGTGTGTGCGATTCACCCATACTCCTTTATGGAGAATAGTGGGATGGATCGTTGCTCAGGAGGAGTGTATGCGATCCATCCGTACTCCTTTGTGGAGGATGGTGGGCTGAATCGTTGCTCAGGAGGAGTGTATGTGATTCACCCGTACTCTTTTGTGGAGAATGGTGGGATGGATCTATGCTCAGGAGGAGTGTATGCGATCCATCCGTACTCCTTTGTGGAGGATGGTGGGATGAATCGTTGCTCAGAAGGAGTGTATGTGATCCATCATATCTTTGAACCTTTCCCACGCTTCGTAGAGAGATTCAGTATCTTTTTGTCGAAATCCGTTGATTTGAGCTCTAAGCATAGCAGTTTTGCTTGGCGGAAAATATCTCGCTAAGAAAACGTTCTTCAACTGTTCCCATGTCGTAACGGAGTTGGATGGTAAGGATTGTAACCATGTCCAAGCTCTATCTCTAAGAGAGAAAGGGAAAATACGAAGTCTTATTGCGTCTGGAGTTACTCCATTTGCTTTCACCGTGTCTGCGTATTGCACAAACTTCGTTAAATGTTCGTTCGGATCATCAGTTGCATTTCCTGAGAATTGGTGTTGTTGTACAGCTGACAGCAATGACGGTTTTAGCTCAAAATCATTTCGAGTTATAGCTGGGGCAGCTATGCTACTTCTAGGCTCCATCTGAGAGGGTGTAGCGTATGCCTTCAGTGGTTTGTTTTGAGGTCCTTCAGCCATCTTTTCTTCTTTAACTGGAGGATGAGCTAGAAGATCAGGAATGTTGTGTCTTCGTTGATATTCGATGATGCGCCTTCTTAGATGTAGGAAGCGCTCTAGTTCAGCGATTGTAGGTTGTAAGATTTCGCCTTGTGAGCGAGTATTTGGCATACAATCGAAGAACGAGTAGAGGGAGAGAGAATTGTTAACCTAGTCTATACTGTGTAACAAAGGGTTACACTATTGACTAAACGGGTCCCCGGCAACGGCGCCAAAAACTTGATCGCGACTTTCTATGTCTAATACAACTTAACTGCAAGTGCACAGTCTATCGCGTAGTAATAAAAGATATCAATCCCACAAGGACTCGTAATCAAACTAGTGTTCACGGGAGTTACTATGTTTAGCTAGGTAGATAATGTTTAAGGGAATAATTGCTATTACTAAAGGGAACTAAAAACGTTACTTAAACTATAATTACGCGAATCGATATGCAATAATTATGTTCTTCGGGGATTTGACAAGTTACCGGTATATAAAATATTTTCAGAATTTATTTAAGAAGAAAATAGTGATCTAAAGACCTTTGTCTCACGATGGTTGTTGACGCTAGTCGCAACTTTAAGGCGGAACATATGTTGTCGCTATCCCGTTCGGGGTTAAAATCGCTTTTTGGAAATCTCTAAGTTCTAATCTATTTTAAAGTGTTTTCGTTGTTATTAAAACAAATGCCTAGTGTTTACTATCTGGTCCTAGCCGCAGCTGTCGCTTGTTGGTTCGTACCTTAATTAATTTCCCACTGTCGTGGCAAAACTACTTTTAAATAAGTTCTCGCTGTCGCGACGAACGTTTATTCAGGAAATAAGTTTAAACACTCAGGCCATAAACAACTTTTGAAACAGAAAGGTTTTAACCGGTTATTATCAAATCCCGTCTGAATTATTATTACATACCGATTACTCTGGTTTAGCTAGACATGGATTTGGAACAGGTAAAGCGTAAATAAAAGCAGAAATTTAGAACATACATACTGCTGGGAATTAAAGTTACAATTAACGAAATAATAAAAACCTGTAAAGTATCCAATTGGCTTTTGGCCAAATCCCAACGATGTCGGCAGGATTGTGTCTTCAAGCCAATAGAGTGTACAAAGGAAATTGTAGTAACAGAATACAGGAAAAAGAAAGGAAAACAAAAACAAGACTTAAACTAAATTTGCTCTGGAAGATATTTGGGCAGCACTTCGTTATCTGAATGCGGCTCTCTTTCTCAGCTCCCCTCCTTCTCCTTTTATAGAGGTCAAATACTAACGGTTATATCTTGCAGAAGGTGGACTTCGAGTCAGAGAAAATAGGAAGTAGTGGTCCATTATTTTGGGGCTTGGAACTGGTTTTTGCACGTTTACTGAAGTTCTGCGTTCTTGCCTGCATGACGGTCGTCATGGTGTGTGACGGTCGTCACCCGTGTGACGGTCGTCATGGATGTGTGACGGTCGTCACATCAGCAAAATTTGCATCTGCTGTTTTTCATGTTGTTTTCATCTGGTTTTCATCCATATTTCATCTGTAATTGCTTCTTTTCTTCATATTGCTTTGTTTGAACATGATCTTCAAATACCTGCAAAATATCAGACAAATAACATGGAAAAATCCGAAATCGGATTGAAACCAGTCAAATATTAGTTGAATTATATGTCAATATATATATATATATATATATATACAATTTCGCGTTATCAAACTCCCCTAAGATTGAATCTTTGCTTGTCCTCAAGTAAAAGCAGGAAGAATAAAAGTCGGCAAGCACGAGGCAGCTTCCTCGTTTAGAAAGTTGGGAAAAAACGGGATTCTAAATAGGAACAAAACGAGTACGGTGACGACACTGGACTATAAGTCCTCGGAGGTCTCCTTTTTATGCAAATAGGTCCCAATCATGCTACTGCAGCTTGGTATCAAGGTTCTCGCGTCAAGTTTACCCTGTTTGTTCTAGCGCAATCACATTAAGCCCGTTGTCCATACACTTTCATGGCAAGTCAACCTGTTAGTGATTATGATCTCACGACTATTTTGATCTTTTCATTGCTCATGAGCTTATACCATTGATTTTCAGTGAGTTTTTGTACCGTTGGGCTAAATGCTCGGGTGAGGAGCACCTAACTTAGAGGGAACATGTCTCTATACTCGGGCTATATAGCTTTCTTTTCATGATTTTTCATTCTTTTAGAGATCATACACTTATTTTCATTGGTTGCTCGCTTAGAAGTGTTTAGGATGGTGCTGACTGCTTGTATAAACTACTTGGGGTTGAGTTTGCGTAGAAACTTGAAACTTTGGTACAAGTAGGTAGTGAAACCGACTCGCATAAACCGGAGGTCTAGGGTGTCAGGACGGTACTGGTTTTGTTAGAACTTTCGTCTCGGAGTTTCAAAACTTGGTTTGAACTTTGGCGCACTCTCGTGATGCTTTTGAGGAACAACTGAAAAATTTTTGTTTATGTCGAATAAAGTGGGGAAATTTGCGTAACGGAAAAAGACATATAAATGAGCTTTTATTTGCTAAAATGGGAAAATGCTTGAATTGAAATTACTGAATTGAAATTACTGAATTGAAAGTACAAGGAAAAGGGAAATAAACGCTCCGCTCCCACACTATCTCAATCAGTGTCCCCACTGATTTGAAAGGATGTGAGATGGAAATACAGAGAAAATGAAAATACAGGAAAGGGAAAAATACAGGAAACAATTAAAGAAAGAAAGAACTAGTCACGGCCTCTGCCTCGGTCACGTCCTCTGTCGCGACCTCTCCCTCTGGCATGTTCGACTCGGGCCTCAAAGTTTAGAGCGCCAGTGTGATAGACATAATCTCGGAGTCCTTCAAATTGCAAGGTAAGATTTGCCAGGTTCTCAGTGATGGCTTCCTGGCCAGTTTGGAGCTGTTGCATCGTGGTTCTCTGCCAAGCTTCGAATTGCTCTGCTCGCTGATTTTGTTGCTGCATCATGGCGAGTATCTGTGTTTGTTGGTCGAGGGATCGGCGGAGGTCTTCTTCAGAGAAGTCGGGCTCTAGACGGTGGCGGCGACGACGGTAGGATGTGCCTTCAGAAGGAGGTGGTTGTGATGCCTCAGGTTGCTCAGTTCTGTCCAACTCATCTTGCATTTCGTCAACAGAACCTTGGGTGTTGGTTTGAGTTGGGGCAGCAGTAGCAGCAGGGGCATTCGGGTCAAAAAGCCAGTTGGCACGATCCTGCGGGTGCATCCGGGTACGTGACGGCATGATGATGCTTCTGATGGTTTTGCCACGCACGACCGGATGGTACTTTCCATCGGACCTGGAGCGGATGAGGTGGGAGGCTCTGCAATGGTCGGTGTCGAGAAACACCGAAGGGATTGTATGGAGATTCTGGAGTTGGTTACCGAGGTTCAGGCCTAGTGCAATGGAGGTAACAATCCCGCCAAAGTAAAATATCTTAGAGCCACGGTTGCAGTTGGCCTGAATGTGGGCCAGGAGGAACGGAGCGGCGTTGATGGGTTCGGAATTGAACACACAGCGGAGAAAGAAAAGTTCTTTTGAGTTCACCTTGTGGTTGCTATCTCTTGCGAAGATGGTATTGCTCAGCACTCTGTGGAAATACCGGATGGTTGGGTTGTGGATGTGTGTTGCATGCAGAGAATCCCACCTGTCGGCATCGATTCCGGTCAATTGGGACCAAAGCGCAAAAGCTTCATGTTGAAATTGTTCGGTAATGAGGCGGTGAGCATCTTCGCCGCGAGGGAAATGTAGGATGTCGGCAATCTGATTTTGATTCAATTGGTAGTTCGTGCCGAACATACGGAAACAAGCGGCGCCGGAATGTTGGCTAAGGTCGCCGCTAGAGGTGAAGTAACTGAACGAACTGAGGAACTCAAGGGTGAGTTGTTCGTAAGTGGGCTGCGGTTTTGTGCACAGATGCCAAATGTCGGCTCTCTGTAGCATCCAGGTGACGCCGTCAAGGAGGCCGAGTTCCGTGAGAGATGGTATGTGCGGATAGTGGGTTGGCTGTAGCGACCGTTGATGGAAGGCTACGTAGTTTGCTCTCTGTTTCTCGCCAGAGTCGCCTTCGCTGAAATTGATATTGCTAAGGTCAGGGGTTTCATTGTTTCTTGCCATTTGCTAGATGATGCTGATGAAATGGGGGAAGAATGCGGTTTCTGCGGAGTGAGAAATTGCACGAAATTGGTTAATGAAGATGAAATGGGAGTTGGGATTATATGTAGTAAGGAGGGAAAACGAAATTTTGAAATGGGGTTTGGATGTGTGGTGATGGGAAGTTGATAAAATGAGAGTGGGGGAAGAAATGTAACCTCTGTTATAGCAGATATCAGGTTCTGGACTCGTGACAGTCGTCACACATCTGTGACGGGCGTTATGGGTCTGTGACAGTCGTCACACCAGCAAATTCTGCAGAACGCAGAATTTTGCTACAGGGGTGCTTTTGACATGTTTTTAAGGCTTGTAATTGATATCGCAATGTAACAAATCAGCCAAGAAGCATATGATAACATAAAAAACAGAATAACGGAATAATGAATAAAATTGAAATAACATTTAATTGAAATGATTGTTTTTAATGTAATACATAAGTGAAATGAAACAATGCGGAAATAGAAATAATGGAAAGCGTACAGAAAAACAGGAAAAAATAAACTAAACTAAAGCGAAAATCTCAGTCCTTTTGTGCCTTCAATTCATCAAACTTCCGAGCATAGTAATCGAGCTGGTCACAAACTAAGTCCATGAAAACTGATAATTCGGCGTGGATGCTTGTTATTTCATTTCTTGCGGTGGTCAGAGTTGCGTCGAAGGTGTCTAATCGGTGCAGAACAGTATCCATTTTATCAGTGTTTTCTTCAGGAATGGGCTCGGGATAGGTGTTGTAATATGGAGGGGTCTCAGGGTCTACCTCAGCTTCGGATACAGCATCCTCATAATACATATAATCATGTGCTTCAGAGATGTGATCACTGTCATACATGTAATCCTGTGGTGTGGATTGAGGTGAAGGAGGTCCCATAGGCTCATCCAATTCATAAACCCAATTGTCCGTGTTATGGATACTTGTCATCTGATGATTTGGCAAGGTGAATAGTTGGACAGGTTTGTCATTGATAAGGTACTCGTAGGGTCCAGGTCCCATGGTTCTTAAAATGCGCCTGTTAAAGCAAAACTGGATATTCATGGGTCGGACGGTGCCAAAACTAGTGCTTGCATTTAGGTGGAATCTAAGGCCAAGCTCGTGGGCAATCATTGTCACGAGGCCTCCTATTAGAATGGGTGATTGTGGTTCCTGAGTGAGGCATAGGAAGGATCTCATCATAAAAGGCACGACATTCACCGGACGGCCCTGAGAAGCACAGAACAAGATAAACAACTCTTCTTTAGATACTGTAGTAATGTTTTCTTCCTTTCCGAAAAGGGTGTGAGCTAGGATCTTATGAAAGTATCTGAAAGCGGGGTTATGAATCTCATCGTTATACATGCCATTTGGGTCAGGGTGATAGTCGCCTGTGATTTTACCCCAGAACTGGTTTAGTTCAAAATCAAGATCGTCATCTTCGGCATTGATGAACACATGTGGTCCGCTAGGAAATCCTAGGAGGTTAGCTAATGACATACGGCTATGGGTTTGGTCCATTCCAAACATTCTAAAGGTGATCAGCTCTGTGTTTGATCCAAAACCATAGTTGGGTAAGTACCTGAAGGAACTAAGGAATTCGTAGGTGAGGTCCTTATAGGTAGCAAAACGGGTTTACAAGGAGGTGTTCTCCCAGCCTAATTGATTAAACAGGAATTGAATGCTATCAGTAATTCCTAGCTTCTCCATGGTAGACTTATCATAATACAGTGTTAAGGCTATGTCTCTCTCAGTTAATGCTTCAAATCTTGCCTTTTGAGCTAATCCTCGAAAATGAACCTTTGTGAAGTCGTACTCGGCCATACTCGCAGGTTAGTCGGAGAAAAACAGGAGGAAGGTATGAAGGCTTTTAAAATCCTGAAAAGTTTAAAACAGAAATTTTAAGTCAGAATTTTTATAAACAAAAGGTGGTAGAAATAAAAACAAAGTTTAAATAAAAGAGAAAATAATGAAACAAAAAATAAAAATAGTAGCAATTTAAGTTTAAAATTTTGTTAAAATTTCAAAGTAAGATTTCAAATAAAAATGAGAATGAAATACAGTAAAGAGGGAAATACGGGAAAATTGGGTTGCCTCCCATTAAGCGCTGTTTTTTAACGTCAAAAGCCTGACGATAGCTTGGTGACAAGCTATTCGGGGGTTTGAGCAGGAAGCTCGAGCAATGTTATACTGCTGACTTGAGGGCTGTTTTCGTTCTTATTATAATATTTTAAACGTTGCCCGTTTACGATAAACAGTGCTTTCGTCTTATCGGTAATTTCAACAGCTCCACTTTGAAGTACTTTAGTCACTTCAAAAGGTCCAGACCACCTAGATTTTAGTTTACCTGGGAAAATTTTCAATCTTGAATTAAATAGAAGTACGATGTCTCCCACACTGAATTGTTTCCGGACTGAACGTTTATCATGCCATTTCTTAGTTCGTTCTTTGTAGATACGGGCATTTTCATAAGCGTCCAATCTAAGTTCTTCTAATTCGTGTAAGTTCAAGATTCGTTTCTCTCCTACCTCAGTGTAGTTGAAATTAAGTGTCTTAATGGCCCAGAAGGCTTTATGCTCTAATTCTACAGGGAGATGACAGGATTTACCGTAAACTAATTTGAAGGGTGTAGTACCTATTGGTGTCTTAAAAGCGGTCCTATAAGCCCATAAAGCTTCATTCAGCTTTGATGACCAATCTTTCCTTGAGGTAGCGACAGTCTTTTCCAATATTTGTTTTATTTCCCTGTTTGAGACCTCTACTTGTCCGCTAGTTTGCGGATGATACGGTGTAGCTACTCGGTGTCGGACTCCATATTTAGAAAGAAGTTTGTCAAAAATTCGCGATATGAAATGTGATCCGCCGTCACTAATGACGATTCTGGGTACACCGAATCTAGGAAAGATTGTGTTTTTGAAGAGTTTAATTACTACTCGTGCGTCATTTGTTGGAGCTGCAATGGCTTCTATCCATATAGACACATAGTCTACAGCGACGAGTATGTAGTTATTCCCAAAAGAAGACGGGAAGGGTCCCATGAAATCTATTCCCCATACGTCAAAGATTTCTACCTCTAAGATTCCTTTCTGAGGCATTTCATCGCGTCGTGAGATGTTGCCGGTTCGTTGGCATCGATCACATTTTAGCACAGCGATGTGAACGTCTTTCCAGAGGTTAGGCCAGAATAGGCCGGCTTGGAGAATCTTAGCGCACGTCTTGGATGTACTGGCATGACCACCATATGGTGTTGAATGGCATTGGGAAATGATGTTTTCTATTTCTTCCTCTGGGACACAGCGACGGTATATGTTGTCGGCCCCTCTCTTGAAGAGTAGAGGTTCGTCCCAATAATAGTGTTTCAGATCGTGGAAGAATTTCTTCTTTTGCTGATAAGTGAGATCCGGTGGAAGCACGCATGCGGCTAGGTAATTAACGATGTCGGCATACCAAGGTGATGTGACTTGGGCATAGACGGCTTCTACGGCTTTTTCGAGTTCTGGATCTTCCGAGATTAAGTTAGGCATGTCACTTTCTAATTTGGCTATCAGATGTTCGTATGGAAAATCGTCATTTATCGGTACTGGTTCATGTTTAATGCCTTCTATTCGGGATAAGTGATCTGCAACTACATTCTCGGTTCCTTTCTTATCTTTAATTTCTAAGTCAAACTCTTATAATAATAGGATCCATCTCAATAATCTTGGTTTGACATCCTTTTTGCTTATTAGGTACCTAATGGCAGCGTGGTCTATGTATATGATAATTTTTGCTCCTACTAAGTAAGAAAGGAATTTGTCAAGCGCAAATATAACTGCTAGAAGTTCCTTTTCTGTTGTCGCGTAGTTCATTTGGGCAGGATCTAAGGTTCTACTGGCGTAGTAGATGGCATGAAGCTTCTTGTCCTTCCTTTGTCCTAGAACTGCGCCTAAAGCATAATCACTCGCATCACACATGATTTCGAACGGTAATCGCGAATCGGGTGGTTGCATAATTGGTGCGGTGATAAGGGCTGATTTTAATGTTTCGAATGCTTTTAGACAGTCGTCGTCAAAGACGAACTCAGCATCTTTCATCAACAGGCCGGTCAGAGGTTTTGTGATTTTTGAAAAATCTTTTATAAATCTGCAGTAGAAACCGGCATGTCCTAGAAAACTCCGTATTTCGCGTACAGATTTTGGAGGTTGGAGGTCTTTTATAATTTCTATTTTAGCTTTGTCGACCTCAATCCCTTTATTAGATATGACATGTCCTAGAACTATTCCTTGTCGGACCATAAAATGACATTTTTCCCAATTTAGGACGAGGTTCACTTTTACACAACGTTCTAATACCATCTCTAAGTTTTGTAGGCATCCTTCGAAGCTTTGTCCACATACTGAGAAATCGTCCATAAATACTTCCATGATGTCGTCTATGAAATCTGCAAAGATTGCCATCATGCATCTTTGGAAGGTTGCTGGAGCATTACAAAGTCCGAACGGCATTCGGCGGTAAGCAAAAGTACCATAAGGACATGTGAATGTAGTCTTTTCTTGGTCATCAGGATGAATGGGAATTTGGAAAAATCCCGAATAACCATCTAGATAGCAGAAATATGAATGTTTAGCTAATCTTTCTAACATTTGGTCTATGAAGGGCAAGGGGAAGTGATCTTTTCGTGTGGCTTTGTTAAGCTTTCTATAATCAATACACATTCTGCTTCCAGTCACGAATCTTTTTGTTAATGATTCACCTTTTTCGTTCTTAACTACTGTGACTCCTCCTTTCTTAGGTGCGACATGAACTGGGATGACCCATTCACTATTGGAGATTGGGTAGATGATTCCTGCATCTAGCAATTTCTTTACTTCGTCTTTGACTACAGTGCTTAGGATGGGGTTCAGTCTCCTATGATGCTCTCTAGAGGTTTTACAGTCTTCCTCTATTGTAATTCGATGCATACAGATCGAAGGACTTATACCTTTTAGATCGCTTATGTTATAGCCTAACGCGGTGGGGTACTTCTTTAGGACTTCTAATAGCTTTGTGGTTTCTAGTTGTCCTAAGTCGGCGTTGACTATCACTGGTCTTTTTAGTTCATCGTCTAGGAATTCATATCTAAGGTTTTTGGGTAGTGTTTTAAGTTCTAAAGATGGGTTCTTCGGACCTAGCATATGGTTTGGGGTTAGTGCTAAGCTTTCGCTTAGACTGTCGTCTTTATACGGTTTACGCCAATCATCGTCTTCAAAAATATCGGGTATTTGAATCTTTATTATTTCTGAATAAGTGGTCTCTTCATTTTCAAGTTCTCTTATGCATTCGTCAATTACATCTACTAAATAGCAGGTATCGTTTATGGCTGGTGCTTGTAAGAACTTGGTGAGAATGAACTCTATCTTTTCTTCTCCTACTTCAAATGTTAGCCTACCTTTCTTTACGTCAATTATAGCTCCGGCTGTAGCTAGGAACGGTCTTCCTAGGATAATTGGAGTAACTGAATCTTCCTTAATATCCATAATTATGAAATCGGTTGGGATGTAGAATTGTCCTATGCGTACTGGAACGTTTTCCAGTATACCGACAGGGTATTTGACTGATCGGTCAGCCAATTGTACGGACATTTTGGTTGGTATTAGTTCTCCCATATTCAGCTTTTTGCATATAGATAAAGGCATAACACTGATACTGGCTCCTAGATCGCATAGAGCTTTGTCTATTACGAACTTTCCTATGACGCAGGGTATGGAGAAACTACCTGGGTCTTTTAGTTTAGGAGGCATGTGGTTTTGAATAATAGCGCTACACTCTGCAGTAAGTGTAACTGTTTCGTTATCCTCGATCTTTCTCTTATTTGACAGGATTTCGTTGAGAAATTTAGCATACGAGGGCATTTGAGTGATAGCTTCTGTAAAAGGAATAGTGATATTCAACTGTTTAAGGAGCTCTACAAATTTCTTAAACTGCCCTGTAGTTTTGGAGTTTATTAGTCTTTGAGGATAAGGAATCGGTGGTTTATATGGCGCTGGAGGTGCTTGAGTTTTTTCACTTGCGGTGTCCTCCTTCTCATTGTCTTCCTTCTTCTCTAACTCGGATTTCTTTTCTGCTTGTTCAGTTGGTTTTTGTTGCATGGCTGAGTTTTCGGTTCTCGGATCGATCGGTTCGTCCAATTCTTTTCTGCTTCTTAATATGACGGCATTTGCTTGACCTTTTGGATTAGGTTCGGGATGTCCTGGAAATGTTCCAGCTGGGGCAGCGGCAGAGGCTTGTTGTTGGGCCACTTGGGATATCTGCGTTTCGAGCATTTTGTTGTGGGTGGCTAAAGCGTCTACTTTTCCGGTCAGCTATTTAATTTGCTCGCTAGTGTGTATGTTTTGATTTAGGAATTCTTTGTTTGTTTGAGCTTGAGTAGCTATGAATTTTTCCATCATCAACTCGAGGTTTGATTTCCTAGGGGCAGTCTGGGTAGCAGCTGGCTTCTGATATCCTGGCGGAGCAGCAGGCATCTGCAATGCATTATCGCTTTTGTAAGAAAAGTTTGGATGGTTTCGCCAACCTGGGTTGTAGGTATTCACATAGGGGTTTCCTTGAGTGTAATTTACTTGGTCTGGTGGGATTCCGGCCAACAATGGGCACTCGGGCGCATTATGAGTGGCGATTCGGCATAACTCGCAGTTTGGAGTTACAGCAGCGACGGTTGCAGTGGGGTTAACGATCAGACTGTCGATTTTCTGTGCTAGAGCATCTACTTTAGCGTTGAACTTTTCAAGGTTGCTGATCTCGTACATCCCACCTTTTGCTGCGGGTTTCTCTGCTGGAATGTGTTCACCTCCCTATTGGCAGTGGTTCTGAGACATGTTTTCGATTAGTTGATAGGCTTCGTCGTATGGCTTATCCATAAGTACACCGCCCGCGGCGGCGTCTACCGTTAATCTGGTGTTGTATAAAAGCCCATTATAGAAAGTATGGATCGTCACCCAGTCTTCTAGACCGTGGTGAGGACATGTTCTCATCATATCTTTGAACCTTTCCCATGCTTCGTAGAGAGATTCAGTATCTTTTCGTCGAAATCCGTTGATTTGAGCTCTAAGCATAGCAGTTTTGCTTGGCGGAAAATATCTCGCTAAGAAAACGTTCTTCAACTGTTCCCATGTCGTAACGGAGTTGGATGGTAAGGATTGTAACCATGTCCAAGCTCTATCTCTAAGAGAGAAAGGGAAAATACGAAGTCTTATTGCGTCTGGAGTTACTCCATTTGCTTTCACCGTGTCTGCGTATTGCACAAACTTCGTTAAATGTTCGTTCGGATCATCAGTTGCATTTCCTGAGAATTGGTGTTGTTGTACAGCTGACAGCAATGACGGTTTTAGCTCAAAATCGTTTCGAGTTATAGCTGGGGCAGCTATGCTACTTCTAGGCTCCATCTGAGAGGGTGTAGCGTATGCCTTCAGTGGTTTGTTTTGAGGTCCTTCAGCCATCTTTTCTTCTTTAACTGGAGGATGAGCTAGAAGATCAGGAATGTTGTGTCTTCGTTGATATTCGACGATGCGCCTTCTTAGATGTAGGAAGCGCTCTAGTTCAGCGATTGTAGGTTGTAAGATTTCGCCTTGTGAGCGAGTACTTGGCATACAATCGAAGAACGAGTAGAGGGAGAGAGAATTGTTAACCTAGTCTATACTGTGTAACAAAGGGTTACACTATTGACTAAACGGGTCCCCGGCAACGGCGCCAAAAACTTGATCGCGACTTTCTATGTCTAATACAACTTAATTGCAAGTGCACAGTCTATCGCATAGTAATAAAAGATATCGATCCCACAAGGACTCGTAATCAAACTAGTGTTCACGGGAGTTACTATGTTTAGCTAGGTAGATAATGTTTAAGGGAATAATTGCTATTACTAAAGGGAAATAAAAACGTTACTTAAAGTATAATTACGCGAATTGATATGCAATAATTATGTTCTTCGGGGATTTGACAAGTTACCGGTATATAAAATATTTTCAGAATTTATTTAAGAAGAAAATAGTGATCTAAAGACCTTTGTCTCACGATGGTTGTTGACGCTAGTCGCAACTTTAAGGCGGAACGTATGCTGTCGCTATCCCGTTCGGGGTTAAAATCGCTTTTTGGAAATCTCTAAGTTCTAATCTATTTTAAAGTGCTTTCGCTGTTATTAAAACAAATGCCTAGTGTTTACTATCTGGTCCTAGTCGCAGTTGTCGCTTGTTGGTTCGTACCTTAATTAATTTCCCACTGTCGTGGCAAAACTACTTTTAAATAAGTTCTCGCTGTCGCGACGAACGTTTATTCAGGAAATAAGTTTAAACACTCAGGCCATAAATAACTTTTGAAACAGAAAGGTTTTAACCAGTTATTATCAAATCCCGTCTGAATTATTATTACATACCGATTACTCTGGTTTAGCTAGACATGGATTTGGAACAGGTAAAGCGTAAATAAAAGCAGAAATTTAGAACATACATACTGCTGGGAATTAAAGTTACAATTAACGAAATAATAAAAACCTGTAAAGCATCCAATTGGCTTTTGGCCAAATCCCAACGATGTCGGCAGGATTGTGTCTTCAAGCCAATAGAGCGTACAAAGGAAAGTGTAGTAACAGAATACAGGAAAAAGAAAGGAAAACAAAAACAAGACTTAAACTAAATTTGCTCTGGAAGATATTTGGGCAGCACTTCGTTATCTGAATGCGGCTCTCTTTCTCATCTCCCCTCCTTCTCCTTTTATAGAGGTCAAATACTAACGGTTATATCTTGCAGAAGGTGGACTTCGAGTCAGAGAAAATAGGAAGTAGTGGTCCATTATTTTGGGACTTGGAACTGATTTTTGCACGTTTACTGAAGTTCTGCGTTCTTTCCTACATGACGGTCGTCATGGTGTGTGACGATCGTCACCCGTGTGACGGTCGTCATGGATGTGTGATGGTCGTCACATCAGCAAAATTCGCATTTGCTGTTTTTCATGTTGTTTTCATCTAGTTTTCGTCCATATTTCATCTGTAATTGCTTCTTTTCTTCATATTGCTTTGCTTGGACATGATCTTCAAATACCTGCAAAATATCAGACAAATAACATGGAAAAACCCGAAATCGGATTGAAACCAGTCAAATATTAGTTGAATTATATGTCAATATATATATACGATTTCGCGTTATCATATATGCGATCCATCCGTACTCCTTATTGAAGGATGGTGGGATGAATCGTTCCTCAGGAGGAGTGTATGCGATTCACCCGTACTCCCTTGTTGAGAATGGTGGGATGAATCGTTGCTCAGGAGGAGTGTATGCGATTCACTCGTACTCCTTTGTTGAGAATGGTGGGATGAATCGTTGCTCAGGAGGAGTGTATGCGATCCATTTGTACTCCTTTGTGGAGAATGATGGGATGAATCGTTGCTCAGGAGGAGTGTATGCGATCCATCTGTACTCATTTGTGGAGAATTGTGGGCTGAATCGTTGCTCAGGAGGAGTGTATGCAATTCACACGTACTCCTTTGTGGAGAATGGTGGGATGGATCGTTGCTCAGGAGGAGTGTATGTGATCCATCTATACTCCTTTGTGGAGGATGGTGGGATGAATCGTTGCTCAGAAGGAGTGTATGCGATCCATCTGTACTCCTTTGTGGAGGATGGTGGGATAAATCATTACTCAGAAGGAGTGTATGCGATTCACCCGTACTCCTTTGTGGAGAATGGTGGGATGGATCGTTGCTCAGGAGGAGTATATGCGATCCATCCGTACTCCTTATTGAAGGAAGGTGGGATGAATCGTTGCTCAGGAGGAGTGTATGCGATTCACCCGTACTCCTTTGTTGAGAATGGTGGGATGAATCGTTGCTCAGGAGGAGTGTATGCGGTTCACCCGTACTCCTTTGTTGAGAATGGTGGGATGGATCGTTGCTCAGGAGGAGTGTATGTGATCCATCTGTACTCCTTTGTGAAGAATGGTGGGATGAATCGTTGCTCAAGAGGAGTGTATGCGATCCATCCGTACTCCTTTGTGGAGGATGGTGGGATGAATCGTTGCTCAGGAGAAGTGTATGTGATCCATCTGTACTCCTTTGTGGAGAATTGTGGGATGAATCGTTGCCCAGGAGGAGTGTATGCAATCCATCCGTACTCCTTTGTGGAGAATGGTGGGATGGATCGTTGTTCAGGAGGAGTGTATGCAATCCATCTGTACTCCTTTGTGGAGAATGGTGGGATGGATCGTTGCTCAGGAGGAGTGTATGCGATCCATTCGTACTCCTTTGTGGAGGATGGTGGGATGGATCGTTGCCCAGGAGGAGTGTATGCGATCCATCCGTACTCCTTTATGGAGGATGGTGGGATGGATCATTGCTCCGGAGGAGTGTATGTGATTCACCTGTACACCTTTGTGGAGAATGGTGGGATGGATCGTTGCTCAGGAGGAGTGTATGTGATCCATCCGTACTCCTTTGTGGAAGATGGTGGGATGAATCGTTGCTTAGGAGGAGTGTATGCGATTCACCCGTACTCCTTTGTTGAGAATGGTGGGATGGATCGTTTGCTCAGGAGGAGTGTATGCGATCTATCCATACTCCTTTGTGGATAATGGTGGGATGAATCGTTGCTCAGGAGGAGTGTATGCGATCCATCCGTACTCCTTTTTGGAGGATGGTGGGATGAATCGTGGCTCAGGAAGAGTGTATGTGATTCGCCCATACTCCTTTATGGAGAATGGTGGGATGGATCGTTGCTCAGGAGGAGTGTATGTGATCCATCTGTACTCTTTTGTGGAGGATGGTGGGATGAATCGTTGCTCGGGAGGAGTGTATGCGATTCATCCGTACTCCTTTGTGGAGAATGGTGGGATGGATCGTTGCTTAGGAGGAATGTATGCGATCCATCTGTACTCCTTTGTGGAGAATGGTGGGATGGATTCGTTGCTCAGGAGGAGTGTATGCGATCCATCCGTACTCCTTTGTGGAGGATGGTGGGGTGAATCGTTGCTCAGGAGGAGTTTATGCGATTCATCCGTACCGTATGCATGGTGTTGAGTTGCATTCTTGCATTACTGTATGTTGTGTTGATGAATTGACAGTAGGTCGTGTTTGATGTTGGTGGGGTGATGATTTATTTAATTGTTGTATTTTATTCATGTATCCTATTACCGATAATTTTGATCAAGTTTTTTTACCCCTCTGTTGTTATTGTGGTCTGTGCTTCTTCGGAAGTACAGATAATCCAGGTGCATAGCTAGCTTGGATAGTGGTGTACGGATTGAGTCCTAGGATGCTCTGATACATAACACGGGACTTGTAACACCCCGTTCTAACCCAACGCATATTTAAAATAAATCAAAATCAGAGTGTACGAATTTTGCAGGCATGACGACCGTGATGGAGTCGTGACGACCGTCACATGCACAAAAACTGAGACGCAATAGAGGTGTCACATATTCGACTTACAAAAACATACATTTCACCATTTAATTGGACAACATGTATTCAGTGATGATACATAGCACATAATCTTGGATGAACAACTAATAACAACTCACACAACATCTTAATTACATAGCAACATATTCATTTGCAGTGGAACATAATGCACTTTCAACATTTATGATAATCAACGTGATACTAGAAATTACAAATAAAACTCCATTAAAATTCAGCAAGTACTTCAGCTTGCATATATTCATTAAAATAACTAGTTTTCCATCAAAATTCAGCACTACCGATTCTCCGGCTTAGTGCGTACAACCAACATTCGGCGCATTAACAAAGGCACCCAATGCAATGAAAACATTTAGTAAAATGCAGCAACAAGAAGATAAATAAAACAATGACTACAATCGTTCATCCCCCCAAGAGTGCTACGTATCAGAGCGACCAACGACAACTTAATCGACAAAGCAGAACTTCATTCCGAACTACCTGGAAATTACCACCAGAGGAGGTAACATACAACGTAAAGGGTGAGATATCAATAATATAACATAGAGCATGATAGAAAACATGCCAGAAACTTATCACAACATTATAAGTTTCGAAATCATAAACATCATCGACAACAACTGCAACAATCCATATCTCACGTAAAACAACATTAATGTACAACTAACATAATTATGCAACTTCATGTAACTCAATAATGCGACTCAACTGTGCATATGCATGTGGTACCAATTTTCCATCAAGGCCGCCAATACAGGCCATCGCAGAACTTGCCACTAAGGGCCGCCAATACAGGCCATCACAGAATTTGCCACAAGGCCCGCCAATACAGGCCATCGCAGAATTTGCGACTAAAGGCCGCCAATACAGGCCATCGCTAATATGCTATGCCATGAAATACCTCTATTATGGACCACAACATCACCGACTATGCAACAAGGCATCAAGCCTACAACAAAACGTCCATAACAACCATATAACAAGGCATTAAGCCTACAACCAGAATGTCCATAACAGAACATCACAACATCATACAACTCATACAACCATCACTTTATACCCGTTCATATACGGGAACAATAACAACATAATTTCAACATTTACGATTGTTCATGTAAAGGAACATTACAATATCGTACCAACAAATAGGAACTCAAAGTGTTCACACAAAATGGCTATTCCTATACAGGTATAACATCAACATCAATTCTACAATTAATCTTTAACATCTTATCGTAATAACAACATTACGGCATCTTCTCACATAATTAATTACAAATCAATCACAACCAGGTAACTGTCCTTTTTGGCCCATTAGGGAAAACCATTAGAGCGTTGTACGAATAACCGTATAGCATATTTGTTCTACGTATTTGCCCATAAGGAAAGCCTTAGAGCATCGCACTAATAACTACATAACACATTCATTCCTACATAGAAATCTGGTCCCATTAGGGAAACCTTTTCCTTAACATTTATCGATTAACGAAAACTATACCTATGACTCGATCCCCACATGAATTCGATCATACTCCCGGTTATAGAATTGAACCTCACCCTTACCTTAGAATTGAGGCCAATTCCACGCTTTCCGATTCTGCTTCTGTTCTACGGTGATTTTTCTGCAGAAATCTTCCGAATTCGCCGATGGATGATTCTTCGCTCTCCACTTCTCTCAATGCGTAACTTCTCTTTTCCGTCTTTACTTTCCCAAAAAAATGATGTAATTGAGGGTAAAAGAGTCTACGGGAATATATTTATGCTACAAAATCTCATTCCACCAGAACACATTCAAATTCTGCATAACTGCAGTTTTCGCTCGTGTGACGGTCGTTATAGCAGCAAAATTTCATTTTTTTTCAGATAGAACATCTTTTTAGCTTTCCAACGCTTCGAACGGGGGTCAAATCCGACTTACGGATCAAGAGATATGAATTTTCGAAGTTTTCTGACAAAACCAGAATTTTTCCGACAATTCTACCGATTCAATTCCTTTCTTCGCTCCAAACACATACTCAACTACGACTACGACGCAACGAGACATAGCAAAGTCATAATTGAATTTAATCGAAGTAAAAAGGGCGTTACAACTGTCCCCTACTTACAAGAATTTCGTCCTCGAAATTACCTTAATCAAACAGCTCGGGATAAGACTCCCGCATCTTGCTCTCTAGTTCCCACGTCAAGCTTTCGCCAGCAGCCCCCAACCAGACTACTTTCACCAAAGCAATCTCTCTACCTCGTAACGTCTTCACTTACCAATCATCAATTCTCACAGGCTTCATCTCCACAGTAAGATTCTCGCGTACTTGCACATCGTCCATGGAGATGACATGCGACGGGTCTGAAATATACTTGCGGAGCTGTGACACATGAAATACATCGTGTAGATTCGACAAATTCGGCGGCAACGCCACTCGATATGCCACCTTTCCAACTCTGTCCAATATCTGATACGGACCAATGAAACGCGGAGTAAGCTTCTTAGATTTCAAAGCTCTACCAACACCGGTCATAGGCGTGACTCTCAAAAATACATGATCTCCAGCTTCAAATTCTAAATCCTTCCTGCGCTTATCATGATAACTTTTCTGCCTACTCTGTGAAGCTTTCATCTTTTCTCGAATTAACTTCACCTTCTCGGTAGTCTCTCGAACAATCTCCGATCCGAGTACCACACTCTCTCCCGATTCATACCAACACAACGGAGTCCTACACCGCCGACCATACAAAGCTTTGAACGGTGCCATTCCGATACTAGAGTGATAACTGTTATTATAAGTAAACTCTATCAACGGAAGGTATGTATCCCACGAACCACCTTCCTCAAGTACACATGCTCTCAGCAAATCTTATAAAGACTGAATGGTCCATTCAGTCTGACCATCTGTCTAAGGATGGTATGCCGAACTCAACCTCAACTTAGAACCCAAAGCCTCTTGCAGACTCTTCCAAAACTTAGAAGTAAACCGCGGATCTCTATCCGACACAATACACAACGGAACACCATGCAACTTAACAACCACTCTAACATAAATCTTTGCCAACTTCGATACTGGAAAAGTGATGTTAATAGGAATAAAGTGAGTTGACTTTGTAAGCCTATCAACAATCACCCAAATAGAATCACATCCTCTCAAAGTGTTCGGCAAACCCGTTACAAAGTCCATCGAAATGTTGTCCCATTTCCATTCTGGAATTTCTAACGGTTGCATCAACCCAGCAGGTTTTTGATGCTCAACTTTCGACTTCTGGCAAGTCAAACATGCATACACAAAACGTGCTACATCACGCTTCATACCAGGCCACCAAAACAGGTTCTTCAAATCATTATACATTTTTGTCGCTCCCAGATGAATACTCAACTTACTTCTATGACTTTCTTCCAGGATCGCTTTCTTCATATCTGCATCATTAGGAATGCAAATACGACCACGAAATCTCAACACACCTTGCGCATCCAACTGATAATCATTATCTTCCGAATAATCTACTCCAGGCATTAAATCTACCAATTTCACATCTAATTTCTGAGCTTCTCTAATGCTGTCCAAAAAATCATTATTAATCTTTAACATGCCCAACTTTACACTCTTCGGTGTTACTTCACAAACTAAACTCAGATCTCTGAATTTCTCAATCAATTCTAATTCTTTAGCCATCATTGCTGACATATGCAAAGTCTTGCGGCTCAAGGCATCAGCTACAACATTAGCTTTCCCCGGATGGTAATGTAATCCAAAATCATAATCTTTTAGCAACTCTAGCCACCTTCGTTGCCTCATGTTCAGTTCTTTTTGGTCAAACAAGTACTTCAAACTCTTATGGTCACTGAACACTTCGAATCTTGAGCCATACAGATAATGTCTCCAAATCTTCAGCATGAAAACAACGGCAGCAAGCTCTAAATCGTGCGTAGGATAATTCTTCTCATGGATTCTCAGCTGTCTTGAGGCATAAGCAACTACTTTATTATTCTGCATGAGTACTCCTCCTAAACCAAACTTAAAAGCATCACAGTATACAACAAACGGTTCTTCTGTGTTAGGCAAGATCAACACCGGCGCAGACGTCAACCTCTTCTTTAACTCTGTAAAACCTGCTTCGCATTGAGTATCCCATACAAAATTCTTCCCTTTACAAGTCAACTTAGTTAACGGAAGGGCCAACTTAGAAAAACCTTCAATAAACCTTCTATAATAACCAGCAAGTCCCAGAAAGCTTCTAATCTCTGTTGCCGACTTCGGAGTTTCCCATTTCAACACGCCATCAACCTTAGATGGATCTACGGAAATTCCATCACCTGATATAACATGACCCAAAAAGCTAACTTCCTCCAACCAAAAGTCACATTTCGACAGTTTCGCAAACAACTTCCTTTCTTTCAACACTTGCAGCACTAATCTCAAGTGCTCAACATGCTCCTCCTTCGACTTTGAATAAATTAGGATATCATCAATGAATACTACCACGAACCGATCCAAATACTCATGGAAGATACGGTTCATGTATTCCATGAAAACTCGCGGCGCATTAGTAACGCCAAAAGGCATTACCGTAAACTCATAGTGTCCATACCTGGTTCTGAACGCAGTTTTCTGAACATCGTCATCTTTTACCTTAATCTGGTTATACCCCGACCTCAAATCAATTTTACTAAACACTCGCGCTCCAACCAATTGATCCATCAAGTCATCAATTCTCGGAAGCGGGTATTTGTTCTTAATCGTAACTTTGTTCAGTTGTCGGTAGTCAATACACAACCTCATACTGCCATCCTTCTTCTTCACTAACAATACCGGAGCTCCCCACGGTGATACACTTGGTCTAACGAACTTCTTCTCAAGTAAGTCTTCCAAATGTTTCTTCAACTCCGCCAATTCAGATTCATACATCCTGTACGGTGCCATAGACACAGGTCTGGTACCGGGTACAGGATCAATAGAAAAATCAATTTCCCGTTCCGGAGGAACTTCAGGAATTTCATCTGGAAACACCTCAGGGAAATCACAAACAACTTCCAACTCATCGATTATCGCTTGATTCTCAATGGATAATGATGCCACCAACGCAAACACCTGAGCATCTTCTAGCAACATCTACTTCATTTGTTTGGTAGTCACCAAACGCGCTCCTTCTTCCTCAGGAGTAGAGAATCTCACCGACTTATTAAAGCAATTAATGTGAACGCAGTTATACTCTAACCAGTTCATGCCCCAAATTATGTTTATCCCACTTAGTGGCAAACAGACTAAGTCAACCAGGAAATCTCTATCAAACATCAACAGAGGACATTTCAAACATACAAGAGATGTAGTTACCGATCCCTTAGCTGGAGTCTCAACTACCATTTCTCCACTCATGTGTGACAGCATAAGACCCAAACGTTCGACACAATCCGCAGCAATAAAGCAATGAGACGCACCAGTGTCAATAATAGCAAGTAAAGGAATACTATTAATGAAACAAGTACCTTCAATCAATTTGTCATCACTGGATGTCTGAGTCCCAGATAGCGTGAACACTCTTCCGCCAGTCTATTCCTTCTTAGGCTTCTGACACTTGCCACTGATGTGCCCCTCCTTACCACAGTTGAAACAGACTATTCCCTTGTGTTTGCACTCAGCAATAGCGTGTCCCAACTCTCCACAACGGTGACATCTCAATGATCTAGCAGCACACACATTACTCTTGTGACCTGGCTTTCCACACTTATAACAAACAATACCAATAGGAGCATCTCCCCTACTAGTTTTCTTGTCGTCAGTTACTTTCTGTTTCCCTTTGCCAGCTGGAGGGTCATAAGGTTTACCACGACTCTGCTGTGATTTGCCTCTCCTCTCACTCATCAACTTGTAATGAGCGTTGCTATCTTCTTCATAAGTCCTACAGCTTTCGACCAATGAATCAAAGACACGGATCTTCTGATACCCGATTGCTTTCTTGATTTCATACTTCAATCCGTTCTCAAACTTGATACATTTAGAGAATTCAGCAGTCTCTGCGCTGTAGTGCGGATAAAACTTAGCCAACTCCTTAAACTTCGCCGCATACTCAGTAACAGATTTGTCTCCTTGCTTCAGTTCAAGAAATTCAATCTCTTTCTTACCACGGACATCTTTCGGGTAATACTTCTTTAGAAATTCCCTACGGAATACAGTCCAAGTAACTTCTTCACCTGCAGCTTCCAACACTGGACGGGTCTCTAGCCACCAGTCATCAGCTTCTACCGCTAGCATATGAGTCCCATAACGGACCTTCTGTGCTGGAGTACAATCCATCACACGAAAGATTCACTCCATTTCCTTTAACCACTCCAATGCACCATCAGGATCATGCTTACCCTTGAAGGTAGGCGGATTCTCCCGTTGAAACATTGCCAAACTGCGAGACCCAACATCTCCAGCAGGATTCGGCTGATGTTCCATAGCATTAGCTAAAGCTTGCAGAGCAGCAGCAATTGCAGCATCATTCCTCCCAGTCATTTCACTTAAGCTGCAACAACCAACTGTCAGATTTCATAATTGACGAGACTCTAGTGCTAGGCACGACGACTGACGCGACGACACTAGACAACTTGGTCGGACGGACTGACCTGCTCTGATACCAATTGTAACACCCCGTTCTAACCCAACGCATATTTAAAATAAATCAAAATCAGAGTGCACAAATTTTGCAGGCATGACGACCGTCATGGAGTCGTGACGACCGTCACACGCACAAAAACTGAGACGCAACAGAGGTGTCACATATTCGACTTACAAAAACATACATTTCACCATTTAATTGGACAACATGTATTCAGTGATGATACATAGCACATAATCTTGGATGAACAACTAATAACAACTCACATAACATCTTAATTACATAGCAACATATTCATTTGCAGCGGAACATAATGCACTTTCAACATTTATGATAATCAACGTGATACCAGAAATTACAAACAAAACTCCATTAAAATTCAGCAAGTACTTCAGCTTGCATATATTCATTAAAACAACTAGTTTTCCATCAAAATTCAGCACTACCGATTCTCCGGCTTAGTGCGTACAACCAACATTCGGCGCATTAACAAAGGCACCCAATGCAATGAAAACATTTAGTAAAATGCAGCAACAAGAAGATAAATAAAACAATGACTACAACCGTTCATCCCCCCAAGAGTGCTACGTATCAGAGCGGCCAACGACAACTTAATCGACAAAGCGGAACTTCATTCCGAACTACCTACAAATTACCACAAGAGGTGGTAACATACAACATAAAGGGTGAGATATAAATAACATAACATAGAGCATGATAGAAAACATGCCAGAAACTTATCACAGCATTATAAGTTTCGAAATCATAAACATCATCGACAACAACTGCAACAATCCATATCTCACGTAAAACAACATTAATGTACAACTAACATAATTATGCAACTCAATTGTGCATATGCATGTGGTACCAATTTGCCATCAAGGCCGCCAATACAGGCCATCGCAGAATTTGCCACTAAGGGCCGCAATACAGGCCATCGCTAATATGCTATGCCATGAAATACCTCTATTATGGACCACAACATCACCGACTATGCAACAAAGCATCAAGCCTACAACAAAACGTCCATAACAACCATATAACAAGGCATTAAGCCTACAACCAGAATGTCCATAACAGAGCATCACAACATCATACAACTCATACAACCATCACTTTATACCCGTTCACATACGGGAACAATAACAACATAATTTCAACATTTACGACTGTTCATGTAAAGGAACATTACAACATCGTACCAACAAATAGGAACTCAAAGTGTTCACACAAAACGGCTATTCCTATACAAGTATAACATCAACATCAATTCTACAATTAATCTTTAACATCTTATCGTAATAACAACATTACGGCATCTTCTCACATAATTAATTACAAATCAATCACAACCAGGTAACTGTCCTTTTTGGCCCATTAAAGAAAACCATTAAAACGTTGTACGAATAACCGTATAGCATATTTGTTCTACGTATTTGCCCATAAGGAAAGCCTTAGAGCATCGCACTAATAACTACATAACACATTCATTCCTACATAGAAATCTGGTCCCATTAGGGAAACCTTTTCCTTAACATTTATCGATTAACGAAAACTATACCTATGACTCGATCCCCACATGAATTCAATCATACTCCCGGTTATAAAATTGAACCCCACCCTTACCTTAGAATTGAGGCCAATTCCACGCTTTCCGATTCCGCTTCTGCTCTACGGTGATTTTTCTGCAGAAATCTTCCGAATTCGCCGATGGATGATTCTTCGCTCTCCACTTCTCTAAATGCGTAACTTCTCTTTTCCGTCTTTACTTTCCCAAAAAAATGATGTAATTGAGGGTAAAAGAGTCTACGGGAATATATTTATGCTACAAAATCTCATTCCACCAGAACACGTTCAAATTCTGCATAACTGCAGTTTTCGCTCGTGTGACGGCCGTCACACTCCTATGACGGTCGTCATAGCAGCAAAATTTCATTTTTCCCAGATAGAACATCTTTTTAGCTTTCCAACGCTTCGAACGGGGGTCAAATCCGACTTACGGATCAAGAGATATGAATTTTCGAAGTTTTCTGACAAAACCAGAATTTTTCCGACAATTCGACCGATTCAATTCCTTTCTTCGCTCCAAACACATACCCAACTACGACTACGACACAACGAGACATAGCAAAGTCATAATTGAATTTAATCGAAGTAAAACGGGCGTTACAGGACTTGGGTGTTTACTTTTATTATGATTGGATTTGTTGTATTCCTGTGACGTATCTTATTTTGGTGAATTCTCTTAATGAATATTTTATGTAAATTAGCGGATGGCCGAGAATGATGTACTAATGATGATTTCCGCTGCTTTATTTTGAAAACCATCTAATGAAGTGTTTTGTTGAAATTCTGTGAATGTGATAACCCACTTTTGAACGGGAACTCTGATATTTATTTGAATTCATTTTGTTTAATTTGGGAAAGTGGGATGTTACAAGTTGGTATCAGAGTAGGTCGGTCCGTCCGGCCAGTGTAGTAGTTGAGTCTGTCCTTAGCATAGAGGTTGTGTACCTTTTAACCTGGTGTTGTTATTGTCAAGGAGTATGGCAGGAAGGAATGATGCTGCTTGGGCTGCCGTTATGCAAGCAATGGCGCAGGTGGTTGCTAATAAAAACCAAGCGGCGGGTGTGCAATTTGGGGATTGGGCACAGTTTCGGAGTAACAAGCCGCCGATGTTTGAAGGAGGAATTTTGGATCCTGAAGCTGTGCAGAAGTGGCTGAAGGCGATTGAGAAAATTTTCAGGACAGTGGGTTGTAGTGACGAGCAAATAGTGAGGTTTGGTACTCAAATACTGGAAGGAGAAACTAAGGCTTGGTGGGACAACAGTCACCAGAGACTGGAGACTGCGGGAGTGGGATTGAAATAAGTGGGGGAGAAGGTTGTACTTCTCCAAGATGCTTCAAGTGTGGAGTGATGGCTCAGTGTGTTGTTAGACGCTATTATAGTTTGACGGGATCATGTTGGGGAGAATAAGTGTGTCTTGTGAGCTTAGATGGTGTGTACAGTGAATTGTTTGGAGTTAAGCCAAATACTTAAGAGTTGTCTTGGAGAGTCGGCGCAGGACAGTGTTGAGATGTTTAATTTTGAGGGGAATTTTGAGTGTTGATGAAAAAAGAGAAGTTGGCGGGTTGTTGATTAAGTGTGGTTGTCTGAAATTTATCCTGACAAGACAGTGATATACAGTCAGGACGTGAAGTGGGGTTGTGATCGACTTAGTTGTGGAAACTAGCCTGATATTGAGAGCTCCGTATTGTATGTCTGTTTGGGTGGTCAAGGAATTAATTTGAGTGAGTAGCTTTGAGACTCATGTCTGGTGGATGCGCTACGGTAAAAGTATTGTGAGGTCGAGTATGTAAAGGGTGGATAGTGACTCCTGGTGAATATTAAAGAAATTAAGAATGTTGAATACGATATTGATATAATTAGACCTTTAAACATTTCAAGAGTTGAAGGTGTGTTGAATGGCCTTTCAAGTGTGAAAATGTTGTTGTCGTATTTTTGACGCAACGGGAGAACCGTAACTCGGAATGACGCACGGTTCGAAGCGTTGGAAGTTTTTACAATGCTATAGGTGATGGCGAAGTAGCGACATGGGATTAAGATATTTATTGATGGAATGTGTTTAGATATTGTGGTGATGTGGAAGGTGCGGTTCGTGTTTTCGCCATAGCTTGCAAATTTGAGTGTCCCTTGGCATGGGACTTTCCATACTTAATTGAGCGAGTCAATGGTTGTGTTAACGGATGATATTCTGATATATTCGAAGAGTATAGAGGATTATGTTGAGCATCTGGAACTTGAGTTATCAGTGTTGGAGAAGAAGTGGTGATATGCCTCTGTGAAGAAAGTTCAAAGAGTTCGTGTGTTGGTTTTGCCGTATCCGATGGAACTATTTGTTGTGTTTTGGGATGCTTTGTTGAGATGACTGGGAGATATATTAAGTGCAACATCAGCGAATTTTAGTTATGCTTTAAAGCAACTTAAAGTACGTAAGAGGAATTATCTGACAGGTGGTTTAGAGTTGGTTGTTGTCATGTGATTGTACCGGAGTTTGGAGGCCTTAATTGTTTAGTTGATATATGAGATGATTGGTGATCTTAAGAGCTTAAGGTATTTGTTTAATTTGAAAGAGTTGGATATGAGACAGAGGAAATAATTGGGACTTCTGGAGGAGTATGGTTTTGGGTTGAATTTCCATTCGAGCGAGACAACGTGGTAGCTGATGTATCGATTTGGAGAATTTTTGGGTATATACCGATGATGAGGGTAAAGGAGTTAGCACTGACTAAGAAAATTCGAGATATGAGTTTGATCTGTGAAGAGACTTCTTATGGAGTTAAGCTTTGTATGTTGAGGCTGACTATGGGTAATCTCGATGAGAGTCGAGGAGTTGGAATTCTAATTGGAGCTAGTAGGCTGATTGAATTTAATGAATTGAGTCGAAGAGCTGATTTTCAGATTGATGGAAATGGTGCCATGAGATGTTGTGATAGAGTTTGTGCTCCAGTATTGTGGGTTGGATAAGAGTACCCTGAAGAAGGACATTAAGGTGGATTGAGTACCCATCCAGGTGCTATGATGATGTGACCGAATGTGGGAGATTGTTTTGGTGGCCATAGGTGGAGAAAGAGATGGTTGAGGTTGTGTATGCTGATTAGACTTGTGGAAAGTCGAAGTTGGAACATCGGGGACTGTTGGGCCTGATGTAACTGTTGAATGTTTCTTAGTGGAATAGAATAGTATTCCCATGGATATTGTGTCAGATGGAGATTTGAGTTTTCGATGAAATTTTAGGAGAGTTGCAGATAGAGAGAACTAGTCCAGTATGTAGAGGATTTGGTGAGAGCTTGTGTGTTGGATCATGATGGATCAGGGGGTAGTTAATTATCGTTGATTGAGTTTACCTACGATAACCACTACCATTATAGTATCGAAATGACATCGTATGAGGCTTTGTATGGTAGGAGGTGTAGGACTCCTTTGTGTTGATGTGTGTCCGGCGAGAGTGTTGTACTCGGACCGGAAATTGTGCAAAAGGCGACTGAAAAGATCAAAAGGATCCAAGAAAAGACGTGTGTTGAGATTTATGATGGTAACTAAGGTTGGTCGAGCTTTGAAAAGTCTCGGAAGCATGCATTATGTTTTGTTATCTATATCAGAGTGGCGCAGCGGAAGCATGGGGAAAATAGCATGTTAGACTGTTTTACCGCTATCGTTTATGAAAACTGCAGGGTGTGTTCATGTGTCTAAGACGAGGAGGTACTTTGATTAAATTGGATGGGGTGCAAGTGAGAGATAATTTTATTGTTGAGGCACTTCCGGTGCGAATTGTTGAACAAGGAACAACTCCGAGGGAAGGAGGTATCCTTGGTGAAAGTGGCTTGGGGGATGGTGCTGCAGGAGGCAGTGTGACCTGGGAATTGGAAAGCAGGATGCAGGAAGCGTATCTGGAATTGTTTACATCAGGTAATTTTCAAGGACGAAAATAATTAAAGTGGAGGAGAGTTGTAACACTCATTTTAATTATTTAGTCTTTTTGGTGTGTCCTTGTGTGGGGGGTGTGTCTGAGCGCGTTGGTGGGTGCCCTTAATTGATAAGGATTATTTTAATAAACCATAGCCTTTAATATTAATATAATATAATTGATAATGATAATAATTTGATAATTAATAGTAATATTATTATTATTATTATTATTATTATTATTATTATTATTATTATTCTTGGTATTATTATTATTGGAACAAAAGAAATGAGGAATTAGTGATATAAGGGGGATTTTGGAAAAAAGAAGAAAGGAGAGAACACGATAAAGAAGAACACGGTCTAGTGGAGAGAAGGTTGAGAAGGAAGAATAAGAGAAAAAGGAAGAAGGCCAAGGCTATTGGATTCTTGGGGCTTCTTCACCAATCGAAGCAACTAATTGAGGTAACGGGGGGAGAAACGGATTGGGATTGGTAATTGCATGAATTGGGTAGTTGGGGATTCCTTAACCCCATAGGGATTTGATGAACATGATGAGTATGTTGTTGTGTTTCTGATCAGTGTTGTCATGGTGAGATTCTTGCATGTGGTTGTATAAGGGTTGTTTGGATGGTTTGGGTGATTCTAAGTAGTTTACCGTTTTAGGTCGAAAATAATTTAATCGATAGAATCATTGTTTTATCGGGTGAAATCAGTAATAAGTCATGTAGTTTAGTCGTAGGATGTTAGGCTAAGACTACTGGGACTGGTTTGGTGAGAATCGGACGATTTTTGAGCTTCTGGTGAATTTCTGAACAATGAGGGTTTTGTGAAATCGCAGACGTTCGCCAGCACCTTCGCTGAGCGAGCTAGTAGCGAGCATTCGCTAGGAATTTGCTAGGTGAGTTGGGTAGCGAACACATCCAGTATCCACTGTCTGCTTTCGCTAGCAGGTTCGCTAGGCGAATGAGGCAGCGAGCGTTCGCTGAGGCCTCGCTAGGCGAGTGAGCCAGCGAGCGTGACAGAATGTGATTTTTGTGTTGTTTTGCTTTGTGATTCATTGTGTAGGATTCCTTGGGTTGTGAAAGGTAGAGAGATGGTGTTTAGGGGTGAAGAGTGTATACTTGGTGTTGAAAGATGAAATTATGAAATATTGAATTTAATTGACATAATTAAATTGGTGGGTAAGACATATATATATATATATATATATATATATATATATATATATATATATATATATATATATATATATATATATATATATATATATATATATATATATATATATATATATATATACATATATATATATATATATATATATATATATATATATATATATATATATATATATATATATATATATATATATATATATATATATATATATATATATATATATATGATGCATAGTGAGGTGATCAGGAGGATCGTGTGTACTCGGTGTTCAAATGTGAATTTCCCTATTATTTAATTTGATTAACATAATTGATTGGTGTGTATATATATGTATGATGTATGATGATGTGATCAGTAGGATCGTGTGCACTTAGTGTGTTTGATGTTTGGTGTTGTGCATTTGGTGTTGTGCATATCATGGTGTCTTGGTGGGATGAATCACGTCTCAGGAGGAGCGTAAGTGATTCATCTGTACTCCTTTGTGGAGAATGGTGGGATGGATTGTTGCTCAGGAGGAGTGTATGCGATCCATCCGTACTCCCTTGTGGAGTATAGTGGGATGAATCGTTGCTCAGGAGGAGTGTATGCGATTCACCTGTACTCCTTTGTGGAGAATGGTGGGATGGATCGTTGCTCAGGAGGAGTGTATGTGATCCATCTGTACTCCTTTGTAAAGGATGGTGGGATGAATCATTGCTCAAGAGGAGTGTATGAGATTCACCCGTACTCCTTTGTGGAGAATGGTGGGATGGATCGTTGCTAAAGAGGAGTGTATCTGATCCATCCGTACTCCTTTGTGGAGGATGGTGGGATGAATCGTTGCTCAGGAGGAATGTATGCTATTCAACCGTACTCCCTTGTGGAGAATGGTGGGATGGATCGTTGCTCAGGAGGAGTGTATGCGATCCATCCGTACTCCTTTGTGGAGAATGGTGGGATGGATCGTTGCTCAGGAGGAGTGTATGTGATCCATCCGTACTCCTTTGTGGAGGATGGTGGGATGAATCGTTGCTCAGGAGGAGTGTATGTGATTCACCCGTACTCCTTTGTGGAGAATGGTGGGATGGATCGTTTCTCAGGAGGAGTGTATGCGATACATTCGTACTCCTTTGTGGAGGATGGTGGGATGAATCGTTGTTCAAGAGGAGTGTATCTGATTCACTTGTACTCCTTTGTGGAGAATGGTGGGATGGATTGTTGCTCAGGAGGAGTGTATGCGATCCATTCGTACTCCTTTGTGGAGAATGGTGGGATGGATCATTGCTCAGGAGGAGTGTATGCGATCCATCCGTACTCCTTTGTGGAGGATGGTGGGATGAATCGTTGCTCAGGAGGAGTGTATGCGATTCACCCGTACTACTTTGTGGAGAATGGTGGGATGGATCGTTGCTCAGGAGGAGTGTATGCGATCCATCCGTACTCCTTTGTGGAGGATGGTGGGATAAATCATTGCTCAGAAGGAGTGTATGCGATTCACCCGTACTCCTTTGTGGAGAATGGTGGGATGGATCGTTGCTCAGGAGGAGTGTATGTGATCCATCTGTACTCCTTTGTGGATAATTGAGGGATGAATCGTTGCTCATCCGTACTCCTTTGTGGAGGATGGTGGGATGAATCGTTGCTCAGGAGGAGTGTATGCGATTCACCCGTACTCCTTTGTGGAGAATGGTGGGATGGATCGTTGCTCAGGAGGAGTGTATGTGATTCACCCGTACTCATTTATGGAGAATGGCGGGATGGATCGTTGCTCAGGAGGAGTGTATGCAATCCATCCTTACTCCTTTGTGGAGGATGGTGGGATGAATCATTGCTCAGGAGGAGTGTATGCGATTCACCCGTACTCCTTTGTGGAGGATGGTGGGATGGATCGTTGCTCAGGAGGAGTGTATGCGATCCATCCGTACTCCTGTGTGGAGAATGGTGGGATGGATTTGTTGCTCAGGAGGAGTGTATGCGATCCATATGTACTCCTTTGTGGAGATGGTGGGACGAATTGTTGCTCAGGAGGAGTGTATGCGATTCACTTGTACCGTATGCATGGTGTTGAGTTGCATTCTTGCATTACTGTATGTTGTGTTGATGATTGGACAGTAGGTCGTGTTTGATGTTGGTGGGGTGATGATTTGTTTAATTGCTGCCTTTTATTCATGTATCCTATTACCGATAATTTTGATCATGTTTTCTCACCCCTCTGTTGTTATTGTGGTATGTGCTTCTTCGAAAGTACAGATAATCCAGGTGTATAGCTAGCTTGGATAGTGGTGTGCGGGTCGAGTCCTAGGATGCTCTGATATGTAACACGAGACTTGGGCGTTTACTTTTATTATGATTGGATTTGTTGTATTCCTGTGACGTATCTTATTTTGGTGAATTCTCTTAATGAATGTTTTATGTAAATTGGCGGATGGCCGAGAATGATGTACTAATGATAATTTCCGCTGCTTTATTTTGAAAACCATCTAATGAAGTGTTTTGTTGAAATTCTGTGAATGTGATATTCCACTTTTGAAGGGGAACTCTGATATTTATTTGATTTAATCATATTTTATTTAATTTGGGAAAGTGGGGTGTTACAATATGCAACTTCAAGCTCTAACAATGAAGTCTTCCTTTAGCCATAGTCTTTGCCTCTTCTCACCATAAAATTATTTTTCACATAAAACTCTCTAGCTCTCTTCCTTCAAATATATCTTAGAGTTTTCTACACATTTCTTTCAAATTACCTCATTAACCCTCAATTTTCTTAATTCACATTATTTCCCCAACTTTCTAACTCCTGGCTCCCCTCTATTTCTCCAAATTCTCCATATTGACCCAATTCTATCATTTTACTATTTTATTTAATTAATTTCAAATAAACTATTTAGACTATTAATTAATAAAAATTCTAATTAATTCTAAACAAGTATACCAAACACACTCTCTCTCTCTCTCTCTCTCTCTCTCTCTCTCTCTCTCTCTCTCTCTCTCTCTCTCTCTCTATATATATATATATATATATATATATATATATATATATATATATATATATATATATATATATATATATATATATATATATATATATATATATATATATATATATATATATATATATATATATATATATATATATATATATATATATATATATATATATATATATATATATATATATATATATATATATATATATATATATATATATATATATATATATATATATATATATATATATATATATATATATATATATATATATATATATATATATATATATATATATATATATATATATATATATATATATATATATATATATATATATATATATATATATATATATATATATATATATATATATATATATATATATATATATATATATATATATATATATATATATATATATATACATACATACATATATATATATACATACATACATATATATATATATACATATATATATATATATATATACATACATACATATATATATATATATATATATATATATATATATATATATATATATACATACATATATATATATATATATATATATATATATATATATATATATATATACCTCTACCTCATGGACACTTACCCCCACAACCACACAACAAATATTTAAAACATCAATTAATCAAATAAAATTCTAAATAATTCGATTGAATTAATTAATCAAATAAAATTCTAAATAATTCGATTGAATTAATTAATCAAATAAAATTCTAAATAATTCGATTGAATTAATTAATCAAATTTTAGGGTGTTACAGAAGGGGTCATTAATCAGCATGAAATTCCTTGGATAAGGGGAGGCGAGAACTCTTTAAATAGAGGGTGTCGAAACCGACATCACTCCACAAAGTCGCTGGAGGTGAGGGAGCCTCACCTGTAGAGGGAGCCTGAGGGCTCGCTTTTCCAAAAACACGAGAAGAACCTTCCTCCAACCTTTGAACCTTCACATTGGGCGAATCTAGAGTTGAGTCTTCAGTTGGCCTCTTCTTCCCCTTAACATTGAAACCATCAGGGAGACTTTAGGGATTGTTAGTGCCTGAACTAACAGACTTAAGTTTATCCCACTTTTGTCTCCTCTCCTCAAAAAATGTCCTCTCCATTTAATCTGCAAAATGATACGCAGAGATCATATATACTGTCTTAAAATTCCTACAAAGGGAAACCAGTATGCGAGTTACCTAAGTAGGCAGTGATATGTTTGTCACCTCCCAACCAAAGTCAATTCACTTTGTGACAGTCTATAATCTCAAACTACCACAAAAGGAGGACAACTCTCAGCTCATTGAGGGTAAGGAATGCTCAGTCATATCCCATGATCACCACAGGATCATCCATCTAGGACAAGGGAAAAGGGGGGCATTGTTAGCTCCTAGCACCCCGAGGGAATCTTCTTGTCCCCTCACACGAGCGAATTTGTCCTTCCAATATTTGTAGTGATTGTAATGGGATGCAAAAAGGGCTCTCCCCTGGTGACTACTTAAATACACCTGCCTACCCTTTGTTAGTTTCGTGGTATAAAAGGAGAAAAAGGCTTCCACGGTCGAACTAACGGCCAGGTCTTCACATACCATTCCAAAAGCCTTAATATAACCCTAATTATTAGGGAACAGCCGAGAGGGTGAAATATTGAGGACCCTTAAGACCTCCATATAAAAGGGAGAAAGAGGAAAAAGAACCCTCATATCCTTGATGAAAGGGAGGTAGAAGTAGAAGTATGGGGAAGGAGGATCAGAGGAGATGGGTGTGGCCACCATCTTCGACGGCGAACAAGCCTCTAAAACAATCTGGACATCATCCTCTGAAGAAGAAACCTCCACTCCTAATTGGAAAAGGAAAATGTGTTTGTCATAATTGTAACAGGATATGATATCTCTGACATTCTTGAATAGGACAGAAGAGGTAGACATTATCCATTTTGTTCTTGTGAAAACAGTAGAACAAAAAGAAATCACCACCATCATAATCGTTAAAGAGGGTGGGGGAAACTAACCAAGAACCATATGCTCAGCCTAAATCCCATCTTGAATGTAATCCCTATTTGCTACACAAAGTAAGAGAAAGGGAAATTTATACCTGAAAGAAGGTTGTAAACGAAGAAGCAATAGATATGAGGAGTTGAATAATTCAAAAATAATTGTAAGAGTAGATAGTGGAATGGAAGAAATGAATGAAAGTATAAAGCTTTTATAAAGGAGTTGAAGCCACAAGATATCCTTTAGACTCCCAATTTGAAAAAATCAGCATGTTTTTGACACGCGCTACTAGCGTTTAAGGTCTCAAAGAAGAGACCATCATTACTTACACTAAATAGAAGTAAGCATGACCAGTTGAATGATTGATTGACATTTTTAGCTGACATTTTTAGCTAATCGGGAGAAATATGGCAGATGACTCATCCCTCAATTAAGGGTTTATGCAATTAAATAAGGTTGCTTCCTAGCCAAGGGACTCTTCCTTTATAAGTAACCACCTTCAGCTAAGGGAACCGCCCAAAGCTGAGGGACTCGCCCTTTAAAAGTAATTGCCTTCAACTAAGGGACACTCCCTAAAGATAAAGGTCTCGTCTTTTAAAATAGTCGTCATTAGCTAAGGGATTCATCGAAAGGCGGGGGTGCACCTCACAAGTGAAAAACACTTTGAAAATACTCCGCCCTTAAAAAAAATTCGTGCTTGAAGGACTATGTAGTGTTATATTTATGAGTGTCCCAAACGATGGCGCCCTCACCCAAGAGCAATTATATATAGGCGATATCCACAGGGCTCTCCCTTTAGACTGATGACGTGTAACTTTGTTAGTCAAAAGATAGGGATTCCATCACTAGTCCCTGAAGATTAAGCGGTTAACAAATTCTTCTGATCATGAAGGAGTGGTTGTCACCCCTAAGGATTATCAAAACCCTAGGCGCAAGAAGCCTCTATAAATACTTATCCCTCAGTGAAAGATGAAACAGATCTTTAGTGATACAAATCACACCTAACATAGGCGTATACCTAAGCACACCATACAATAACAAGGTCTCTCACCTCACGTGAGAAGGACTTCAAAACTACTGTAAAACACCACCATACAGGGTTTATCGTTGTCGTGGGCAAGCCCTAACCACAATATAACATAATATACTTATTAAAATCTTTGAATCTCTTTATCCTTGCAAGAAAAACACACACTTATGTACTTTTTGACCATAACACACTGACCTAAATCCACATCAATTGCAAAATAATTTTGTAAATTGTATTGAAATGGATTTGAAAATGCCATAGTAATTAGATGTGGAATAAAGTTAATGTTGCAAAAGTTTTTTTATAGATTAACACTGCTTCTATTTCAAATTACGTGTATTAAATTTTTTTTAACCTACCATCTTTAACAGATGTGCTACAGTTTAAGCAATACTATAACCAAGTTTCATCTTTGCAAAAGAGTATAATTCGGTCAATTTCTTCCACTCAGTTAATACAATCCACTGTCCCACTTCATCTTTACTATGAGATTTGGCTGTGTCTTTATACTGACACACTTTCTATCACCAATTTTTTAATGTTTTTAAATTCCTATCCTCACATTCTCTTTCATTTTGCCACTAAATGAAGTAGCTGCAATGCAACGCCTAAAATATTTACACAACTATTAATTTGGTTGTTTATTTTTATTTTTATAGTTTTAAAAAAATTGTTATTCTTACGCTAAATTCATACTTTTATACCGTATTTTATTGTTTATTATATTAAAAAATAATAAAATATTATAATAACATATATTTTCAAAAATATATATAAAAAATTATTTTTAAATTTTTAAATTAAATAATATTAATATAAAATTGTGTGATTAAATAACTTCAAAATTTTATTAATCAACATTTATTTACTGCTAAAAATTATTTTTAATATTTAAACATTTATTAACTAATTTTATAACTTCGTTAACCAACTTTTTACTTATCATTAACCAACTTTAGTATACTATTAAAAATTATTTTTAATATTCGAGCGTTTATTAACCAATTTCATCACTTCATTAACCAATTTTATTTCACTATTATAAAACCATTGTTCAACGATACTGTTGAGGGATACTATTTGCACACTGTTCATAAAAAAATATTGTTTATTTAAAAAAATATTGTTCACTATATAAATACGATGAACAGTGTTTACATTTTATATGGTGAACAGTGTATAAATACGATGAACAGTTTATATGGTGAACAATGTGTAAATACGATGAACACTGTAAATATGATGAACACTGTAAATACGATGAACAGTATGTAAATACATCATATTTATACAGTGAACATTGTATAAATACGATGAATAGTGTTTATATTGTATGTATTTGATGTAAAAAGTGGTGTAGGAATAACATGGTTGTTTATTTAATCATGTGTGACCTTACACATTTGATCTTATCTTATACCAGCGTAATTATTGTAGGGTTTGGTGTAGAGTTGTTAAAATGAGCTACTCGGCCCTAAATGGACGGGTCCTAATGGACTCGAGCTTTTTAGGGTTGGATAAAAAAAAATCATTTTTAATATGGACTCGAAAGTTACTACCCGAACTCGGTTCTATATGAGTTTTGTTACTCGGCCTTAAATGAACTTTTCTTAATAAAAAATAAAAATAAAAATGTCATAATATTTGTTATAAATAAAATTAAAAATTATATTATTTTAAACATAATACATTTTTAATTACTATATCATCTTTTATAAATACTATAATGTGTTTTAAGTTCAATACATGTCTAAATTGTATAAAATCATATTCGAATATTTAACATAAGAGAAACTAATAGAATATGAAAATAGAGTGTTGGTTATATTAATGTATAACATTTAAAAGAGAAAGGTTGAATAGAATAGAAATAAAGTTTATTGAGGTGAGAAAAATCAATATGTTATTTTGGAGTAAGACAATATAACTATTAAAATAATTTTTAAAAAATTTATAACAATATGAGACTAATGGGCTAGTTTTAATAGGTAGCAGATTTTTTTAGTTGGGTTAAAAAGCCCTAAAAATTGTGGGCTTGTCCATTTTGACACCTCTAATATGAGACTAATGGACTAGTTTTAATGGGCTAGTTTTAATAGGTAGCAGATTTTTTAAGTTTCAAGCTCTACGATTTTTAGGGTCCGACGATTATGTGGGCTTGTCCATTTTGACACCTCTAATTTGATAAACTTATTTTAGAGTTTTAATAAATTGTATAACTATTTTAAAAATGTGTTTAATTTGTTTAAATAATCAAAAAGTATAAAGTAATATAAAAAATTGAATGACATTTAACGATTCAATGATAGACATGGGTGATCTAAATGCCTTAAACTCAAAAGTTGTGATGCCAAAACAGAGCCTCCGTGTAGTTCAACTCTAAATTGTAAAGTGTATCTTATGATAAATTAGCAGAAGTGCACCACTAGTCTTGTAAATTCTGAATTCTGATTGTACCAGTTATATTACGATTTATTCTCTGTTTTATATGCTTATGACATCACAACGTGATGAGAGGTTTAATGAATCATTTACATCGCTATGTTTTTAGTTTGGAAAAATTGTTAATTCTTCAAAGTCCACTGTTATTTTAGAGCCAATATTCATTAAAGATCTAAAGATATAGCTTTTCATTTGGTATCATTCCTTTCACTTACTTGGGCATTCTTATTTTTAAAGGAAAACTAAAAGTTCATCATCTTATGTTCATTGTTGATATTTTAAAATCAAGGCGTGCTTCTACGGAATCAATTACAAAAAATGTCGTTGAAGTCTCACCACCTGCTGTTGATACAAATGCTAGGGCAAGAATAGTTACTGTGGCACTCACTGCTTTTCTTGTCTTTCAATTTTAATTAATATTTTTTAAGGATTCCATCAAAAATGGTTACAGTTGGCCGTTGGACAGCCTTCAATACAAACTTGAATGTAGATCCACAATCATCTCAGAAGTCCACACCATGTTGTGGAAATAGATTGTAGACTGACTGAATATGAACAGATTACAGATATGGAGAAACAGGATCAAAATCTAAAGCAATAGAATAAGATAGATTAGTAATACATTCAGCTTCTTGTTGCAGAAAATGCATAAATGTGCACTTCTTTTTTTCTTTTCTCGAAAACAATAAATAAAAAAAAGACGGATAAACAAGCAACAACAGATACATATAACCGGAACCAAGGATTTACAAAGCTCAGCTGTTACAGTGACAAGGAATTTGACAAGACAAGTTGGGAATCGGGAATCATAAAGGAGAAGATACATGAGCTAACCAAAACCCATCAAAGAATTGAAAAGTACTCACACTAATCATATACGGAAGCGACCAATAAGCCTGCATTGTTCTGGAAGTAAAGAAGAAATTATCTGTCCATTAAGTGCAAAAAGCTCACCATCAATCCCACATCCGCTGTGAGTGTGTTTTCCAGACTTTATTCTGACAGACTTTACCTGCATCCAAATGGGCAACGAGTTTATACAACTTCAACATATATAGATGCACCTGTTACCAGGGCAAAAAGAGAATGTGCAGCTTCTGTACACTAAATAACATGGCAAGATATGCCAAACAAGATATCACTCTCTAACGAACTGAAGTGGACATAATACACACTTGAAAAGGATCACAACTCTCAACCGTAGTCTTCGAAAAAGGAAGGCCAAAGGTTGAAATATAGTACCTCGTTTGAAGATTTTACCAGTTTAGCCATATCACTATATAGTGCACCTTAATCATTAATAATGTAGTGTGTAAAATGGTTTAGCAGTAATTAACAACATCCACTAGAAAAAAAGTAAAACAATTATTAATGCAAATACCTTCACATATTCAACATATGGCAGTGAAAGGTGTCGGCCCATCTGTAGAAGTAAAAAAAATCTCAACAGCCTCAGCCTTCCACTCCCATGAACCATGATCAGATCTAGAGTGTTATCGTCGTGCTCAGCTTTGGGAGCAACCACCTGGGAGCTCTGAACAGTTCTACAAGCATGGTTGCAAACCAGAATGCCAACAAACTGCCCCTTCGAAACAACCCATTTCTCTCCAAAATGAGGCACAGCCTCCTTCGTGGATCCTACTTCGGTATCGTCTGGTGGCCCTGGCAACTCAATGGGGTTTTCCGCATCCCAATTAGCCTCTGTGTCCCATTTTGGTTCAGCGTCCCAGATAGGACCTGGGTCAGACAGTGTAGATGATATATCCTCTCTATCATTTGTTGTATTCCCCCATTTAGAGGTATCATGTGTGGTGGTCAATCCAGTCCATCCTCTATCATTCCTTGACTTAGATCTAGTTCGTGGCCAGTTTGGAGTTGTAGACAGAGGCAGCTGCGGATGGATGACTTCTGGCTCTGATGTGATATTGCTCCTTCCAGATGATAGACGTTTTGACTTTGGGTCTAAGCCACGCACCAATTCAGAAGGTTCAGTGCTAGCATGAGTGCTACTGCAGGTATCCAGATCTCCACCAGATATCCGACTCGGAGTCATTATCGAGTCGATACTTGAAAGACTAGATGCCCTGGGCAATCCATCCTTATTTGATCTACCCATGATGTCAGTATAGAGCTCCGATATGTCTACTACTTCCTTTTCACCAGAAAGCTTTCCTTCTCTCTCAGTTTTTGATGCTGGAAGATATTCAACTTCATAGCTGTATCGCGGTAAGCATAAGAACTTGAGAAATCCAGCAACAAAATACCGCAGTGGGCCAAAGCGCTTCTGATATTTTTCAGAAAGTTCCAGCACTGAAACATTAGACATAAACACTTAATGGCCATTCAAAAGATGAACTAATTGTGCCACTGCATTGAACAATTTTCTTCAATTGCTAACTCGAGGTCTTATTGTACCCCTAGCTTGTCTTTTATCTTTCATTCGTATCTTTTTCTCCATGTTATCAGTTACATAGTGCCTATGGTTAAATTGTCATTAAGGTTACAGACTTCAAAATGAAAAAGTGGTCAAGATAATAATGGACAATTTACAGAGCCGCCTAAATGCAGCATGTTAACACCTCCTGTTCTTCCTAACAATTTCTTCGGCCTTCACCCCCAACCCACATTTTTACTACTTCCTATTCCTAACATGTCCATGTATATTGCATATAAAAGCCCATATCACTACCCAACTTATTACCAAAAGTTCCTATGATCTTTAAAAGAGAAGTGGCGTTAGATTAATACATTTTCTCTTAATTAGTGAGATGCAATTCTTTTCAACAAAAGTTGAATTTCAACACAGGGTTAGAGTGGCTCTGAGAATTGTATGCACTACAATTCTAAATGGTTCTTGTGTGAGGAGTACTTAAGCTTTTGAAGTGATTGGTTCTTGACCATTTCAACTTTAAGGCTAACCATGGCTAAATATTCTCAAGGAAGACATAGTCTGCAAAATATGAACCTAAGCTAAACCGCAGTTGCTAAAAATTTGTGGCTACAGGAAGCAAGGAACCCAGCACTAACTAAAAACCAAGCAGTATAAAAGTGTTTGTATATGCCATTGACTTACCATCACTAACAAAACCATAATATGAGACTGTTAATCCAAAGTGAATTTTATTATTCTGAATCCACTCAACAGCAAAGACATCTGTGGCGGTAAGGCCCCCCTGAACCAAGAAATTGCATTATTATATAAGGTAACTGCAAGTGTTTATGAAGTATCAGTGTTATCAATAAATCTAGATAACTGTTGACATGGAAAATAGAAGTGCCATTCCAATTAAAAAAAAAGGTCATCTGTTTTTACCAAAAACGAAGTGATATGTAGTATAGTCCAAATAAAGTATAAAAGAAATGCCCTCCATACACATTTAAGGGAACAACGAATCATAGTCATACTGTGTCCCACTTTGAATGCTTACTACTGCTTTCCTGTTTGATTTTAACTTGAATAGTATTCTATAAGATAATGTTAAAATGGATTGATATAAAAGATTAACAGAAGAACATCACTTAAAAATTAAAGACTGATCAAAAAGTCGTACAGTTATAATGAATGAACAATTGATCATAAAAGATGAACAATAGTACATTAAGTAGGAAAAATATTAAGAGGCATGCTAGCATGATCAAACAATTCGAAGATGTTAATCACATTTTGTGCAATTCCCTTTATTGGTATTTCTCTGAGAGAGATGCACCGAAAAACAAATATGGCTGAAGCAAGACATAAATATAAATATAATAATAGCTATCATATCATTGTCTACCTTCTTGCATAAATATAATAACACTCATGGATTCTCATCAAATATTTGAGAGTAGAAAAACAAAAATAATGCTACCTTCACAATAGCCATTGCTGCAGAAATCGGATCCCTAACTCCAAGAACAGTCCATACCAGTGAGTTATCAGAACCAGCTGGTATAATTCCAATAGGTATAGATATTCCTTCCTTTTGATTGTCTCTACTAAGGAGACCATTAACAACCTACAAATAAACCGCCGCATCATATAACTTGCCCATCATCAACGGTGTGTATATATATATATATATATATTATATATGAGTCTGTCGGGGTGTGTGTGTTCAAAATATGAAGGAACATTACTCCTTCTGCGAAAAAACACAACCTTAAAGTATGATTGTTTCAAAAATGGTGTGATATACACCATTTTTGTTAGAATAATGAATAACACCTATATTTTTTGAAAAATATCCATGAGCAACAATCTAACAGATGAAATTCTAGTGAAAGGAACAATTCTTTATTTATATTGAAATATAGACAATAATGATATGATTGAGATCCAATTATTTTTTTATGATACAGGTCTAGGCAAGGAATCTTCCATCTCCATTCTTGATTATTCTAGCTTATGTTTTCAATTGAGCAATTTTCAGAGATTTTGACAGGGATTAATCAAGGGCAGCAAAGCTGACTCAGATGAGATCATGTTCTATCACCCACAGTTGGCAAATAATAGTATCCTCTTATTTAAAGAGGAAAACAAAGTTTTGTTAATGTTCTTTCTATTCTCGGATTCTATGAGGTAATCTTGGATTTAAAAATCAATGTGGCTGTGATAAAAGGTTATTTTTCCATGCTTTTGCAAGTTGTCAAGTCTTCCAACAGCCCCTTAATTAGTTGAGTGCTAATCCACAGAACAAAATATTTCAATTTGGGTGATGGCTACTGAAATTTGAGACTTATTCCTATCTTCAGGGTTTTCCTTGTCTCTGTTATGTTATCTATCAACTACTCATATATATCTCTCGTGCGAAAACAACAGCGACAACAAAGCTTTATCCATTATCTGGAGTTTGCTACATGGATTAAAAATTACCAGGGCTTTTTACAAAGATAATTTTTCAAAAACACATCTAGAAAGACTTTCTGAACAGTTCTTAAAGATACAATCTCCTAAATGACTAAAATGAAGATCCTATATTTTCTTGGCAAGAAATTAAAATCTGTTATAGTCTTTCCTGACTAAACTTGCCTCTCCTCAAATCCAGAGAGGAGTATAGAGACTTCTGTTTTTTCGGTCCAACTGTCCAACATGTACATTTGTAACTCGTTTTCCAATCCAAACTCTGCTAAATTTGGAGAATGCTTTTATTTTAGCTATCTCCAAGGTAATGAACTGATTGCAATTAACTCAATAAAAAAAATCCCCCATATCAGTGTTTAATGCTTAGAAATAAAAGCAATGTGCTGTTCACTTAATGGTAGGAAAAGTGTAACAGAGAAAATAATAAAAGAAGAAACAATGATCCACTGAAACACCTAATATGAAGCCCTAAGAAACGTTTACATTGATTTTTGATAATTCTACCACTAAGATTATAATTTTACTTTGCTGCCATTAAATAGCAAGCCTCGTATCGCTAAAATAAGTAAGAGGGATATGGACAGTGGGAAGTCAAAGACCCCAATAGGGCAAGGGATACATTGTGACCATTTCTAACTAACTGCTAGCTTGGCATTTGGCAGAGCAGTGGAGGGGGCTGAAATTCTATGTTATGTTATGATATATGTAGATATATGAGGATAGAGATCAAGAGTAAGATAGACTCTGTAGGAAAACTGGGGGTGAGAACCTAGCCTCTCAATGTTTCAATTATCATTGCATTTTCTTCTCGTTATGGATTATCGCCCTGTTTTATCAAATCAAGACAATACATGAAAAGCCTTTTAGGAGATAAAACAGGCAATATAGTAAGAAGACAGTATTTGAAATGAACAAGCCAATACAGAGAAAAGGTCGCTGAATAATTAAAACAGTGTGCCGACCTCATTGATTATCCCATCACCACCAACACATATAATTCCTGAAAGAGGGCAAAATTTCAAGAAAAAAAAATATTATGAGAAAAGATAACATTTCAGAAATGCTAAAGAAAACTTCAACTAACATGTGCCCATACTATAGAGCAGTGAATTTACCATCAGGGCAAGTGCTGATGTCTACAGTGGATGCAAGATTTCTGGCATGACCAGCAGATGTTGTTTTGACTACCTCCAATCTAAACCCAGCAAGCTGTCAAAGTATAAGCCACAAGCTGCTTTACTTGCATAGTATATTTATATTCGTATATATAAAGTAATGCAAGTAGTTCAAGTATAACGGTTGCAGTATTGAAATCAAAAACTGAAGTTGCGTATGAAAAATAATATGAAAGAAAAGTATGTTGACAAAACAACGAAAATTTGAACTTAGTAATATAGATATATTGCTATAATTATCAATCCTGCAGCTATTGACTTCACCGCCAAATTCAAAGATAGCGTCAAATATACATACCATCACAATGATGGACATAACAACAAGCATACATACAGCTTATACGATTGAGGATGGAGTGTAACATACCCTAAAAATTGGCTCCACGGTATCATGGAAAACTTTACTTGAACGACCTCTGCCTGAGCGTGGATTTAAAATTACAAGCATCTTGGGTGGAGTTTTGCATCTAAAGAGCAATTCAGAAGGGGTATCGGTTTGAAACAATTCAGAGGATGCTTGCTTCTTGGAAGACACTAAAGGGTGAGGAAGACAGTTAATGAAACAGTGTTGATCAGCAAAACCACCAACCCACTGAATTGCCTCTTCTATTGTAGAAGCCACAAATCGGAAGTCCTTGCGACTCCTTCGAGATTTAATAAAACAAGAAAGACCACATGAAGCCTTTTTCATTGGATACGAGTGCACTGTGAAATGTTTAAGACCAGCATGATAAGAAACCTGTTCAGAAGTAACACATCACATACTAAAACCAATTAGTCATATTTATTTTGTTTCCCTATAACCGAAAAAATATTTGTTTTGTTTATCACAAAAAACATTGATCAATAACTCATTACCGAGATGACATCATCAAGGTGCAGCACATGAGATCCCCAAATTAAAGCTTTGCTTGTTAGTTTGGCATCCACAGAGGCTTGGTTGGTAGTATCAAAAGAAGCTTGCTGAGTATCATTTTTATTGTTATTTACAGAAATCTTCCTCTTATCCAAAACCAATTTTCCAGAAAATACCACATACCCTAACAAATCAGACTTCTCATCTCCTCCTCCACCACCACCACCTATGTCAATCCTATGCTCAAAATTCTTACCCGCGGCATCCTGATCACCACCACCTCCCGGCCTAACCGCGTCGTTCCCCTTCTTGGAAGCCTTGAGTTTACCACGTTTTTCAGGGAAAACAATAGGAGAAGAGTGTTCCCCAGAGGTAGAAATCTGGGAACACAATCCTAACCGTCTGAAAGACTGTTGAGGTGAAGAGAGTCTAAGTGCAGCGGCGGCAGCAGCGGATGCGGCAGACTTAGAGGTGGTGTTACTACTACCAGTAGAATTACGGGAAAGACTACCACTCTTGAGCATATCTCTCATCCTATAAGGAATCTTACGAACATGATGGTGCAGGTTTGGGGATTAGGGTTTGACGATTATGAATTCAAGTGTTGTATGTTTCAATTCTCTCAGATCGGGAATTGATGATTGGATTTATAACCAATCAAAGTATACCGTCTGAAGCAACAGTGTTTAATTTTAGTTTCTAAGTTGGAAATTCGGTTAGCTGAGAAATTAAATGATAAAACAGAGATGTGAAAAAATGGAGCTGAAAAGCAATCGGAAAACAAAGAAGGAAGAAAGCAAAGCAAACCAGAGAAGAATAAGAAGAAATAGAGATCGATCGGTGGCTCCGACGGCTGAGTAGAGAAAAGTTTGGGTTTCTGGCACCCACCCAACGCACTCACTATCACCTTTTTTGTGTCTGTGCTGTGCTGTGGGTGGAGTGTAATCGGACGCTCAAGATCCCTCGACCTCAACGGACTCACCACTTTCCTTTGCCGTCATACTCACTTGCTGTATTTTTTTTTTTAATAAATAAATCGGATATTTCTGCGCGCAATCTTCCTGACCAGAAAGACCACAATAGATAATCAAAAATTTAACACTATTAAGTATTGAGTATTGAATTCGAATTCAGAATCTCTGATTAAAAAGCAAATCAATTTGAATTTTTTATTATATTTATTATAATTATCATTACTTTTTAACTAATAATTAGTTGTTCAAATTCAAATCCAAACAAACACAATACCTGCCACTATACCAACTTAAACTAAACAATTGTCTATTATGGATTAAAGTCTATTTTTATATTTTTATTTTATGTCAAAATGGATCAAATGATTGGATTCGCATCCCATCCATCGCCAATCTTAAATTATATTTACGGATTGTTTTTTATCAACTTTCTAATTTTTAGAAGTCTTTTAAAAGTTATATAATATTATTCCTATACTATAATCAACAATTTGTTTTATTAAGGGTTCCAAAATTAAATTTAACACTTAATAAAGCATAAACAATTCATTAAATTAAAAAATTAATAAACATAAGACATCAATAACACCAATAATATATCATAATAAACTAAAAATATCAATTATTAATAAATAAGATTATAGATGAGAGTTGTTTCTTTACCAACTTTCTAATTTTTAGAAGTCTTCTAAAAGTTCTATAATGTTATTCTTATACTATAATCAACAACTTGTTTTATTATGGGTTCCAAATTTAAAATTAATATTTAAAACATAAACAATTTATTTTTTAAAAAATCAATATAAGACATCAATAACACAAATAATATATCAGAAAATTAAAAACATCAATTATTAATAAACAAGATTATAGATAAGAGAAACTAGTTACTTTTTCATGAGTTTTGAATATGCATGTCGTGATTTTATCTTATATCTTACGATGAATCAAGCTTAAACACATAGCACGCACATATATGACTGGGGAATTGTCTAATTCAACGGATCCCTTAATATAATACTTATTAAGGTAACGTTTAACTCAATCAATTTCTTAGTACAATTTTGAGTAAATATCAAGAATGTGATTCTCATATCTCTGTCGTTTTAAAATTGCATGTTGACGAACTGAACATATTCATCATCGTCGTTAATGGAATGTGATACTCAACAATAATCATCATTCTTATGTCGCGGTAGTTGAGACGACAATTCCTTCAATTTAGTTAATCCTTCAAGTCAAACAGTATAACATCGATATTGATCATAAGCAAATGAGGGAATAGTCTTTTTTTCTAGTAAATTGTTGTTAGGTTAAAATTCATTTTGACTGAGGGTTAGAAGAACTCATTATTCTCTATTGTGAAGTTAAAATAAAATGTTTTAAACAACATCATAAACTTTAATACTTTGTTTTACAACGCTGTGAGATAGTAACTTAAATGTCATATATTATACATGTGTTCAAACAGGGATCTGACAATCGTCTTTCTATTTTTCTACCTTTTTATCAATTTTCATCCTCAATTGGTACCAGCTATTGTATATTAGGTGCAAGAACCATGTAGGGGTGTGATATCTTAATATACCACCTCATGTATCATGGCGAAGTGTTCTAACTGTTCAAAAATTGTTGTTTCGGTCCTCCACAAACAACATATAGTCAAAGTGCTTGACATACATTTTATCTACCAATTCTCGAGTGATCATATGTACAATAAAGATAGAAGTATATCTTGGAATAATTTGCACATACCTAAACTGGTGCAAGACTCGTTATCGCGAGTATCGAATTTTATGCAATATTGCATCGTACCCAATCAAAATAGAAGTTAATGTCATACAATGGGCATGTGAAGCAATGAGTTTTATATGATTCAAATAACAACTTTATAGCTTGATAGATTTATTTGGAATAAAGAGGTTATCACGGGGATTTATCTTCCCGTACTCTCACTCATTCTCTTGTTTGCGAATACCACGAAGATGTTGATATTTTCATACTTGCATCAACATATATTAATCAGTAAATAAAATAAAGTAAATTTTGTTTAACAACTAATTAAACAATTACAATAATACTTTACCAGAAATAGTCTCATATATCTTGCTAGTTGTCTCATTGTGAACTTTGCCCACCGCTTCAGTTTTGTTAATTGTTGCATGGTCAAACAGATGGAAAATCACGATATAAAATTCAATGAAAAATAAGAATTTCTCTTTATTTGATCCTTACAAATGGATATTATTGTTGATAGAATGTTTACCTCATGTGGTGATTAATTGTTGACTTGTAATGCAAATAATTGTCACAGGCACTAACGAAGAACAATGTTTATACTCAGTCCAAATTAACAGAATAACAAAGTGTCTTTAATATCAATGTTAGATGCTACAAATGAAGACTTTAAGAGAGAGAGAGAGAGAGAGAGAGAGAGAGAGAGAGAGAGAGAGAGAGAGAGAGAGAGAGAGAGAGAGAGAGAGAGAGAGAGAGAGAGAGAGAGAGAGAGAGAGAGAGAGAGAGAGAGAGAGAATGTGTATGTATGTGTGTTATATATGTGTGCTTGTGTGTGTGTGTGTGTGAGAGAGAGAGAGAGAGAAAGAGGGAGAGAGAGAGAGAGAGAGAGAGAGTGTGTGTGTGTGTGTGTGTGTGTGTGTTCTTGCGTGTGTGATTGTGTGCGTGAGAGAGAGAGAGAGAGAGAGAGAGAGAGAGAGAGAGAGAGAGAGAGAGAGCGGTTATGGTTTCATAAACCAAATTTAGTTAAACAACTAATACTTTAGCGCAAAGGTTTATTTATAGAACCACTTGTGTGGGTTACAAGCTGAACAATCCTAGTAAGCCATTGTAGCTTGCGGTGTATTATATTTTACTTAAGTGCATTGTATCTTATGGTGTTTTGTATTTTAATTAAGTACGACATACCTTACAATGTTTGTTATTTCACTTAAGTGCATTGTATCTTACAGCGTTTCATATTGCACTTAAGTACATTGTACCTTATGGTGAACCGCGTTTCTTTAATTAATGCAGGTGCATTGCAAGAGCGTACAATCAAATAAGCTTCACTCATTTATTTTCTCCCCTCAATTTTTCCTTATGGCCCTATAAGTTTTCTTAACATTGACAATTATATCAAATCACACATTTAGTATAATAAATAGTGAAAGACATTTGGCAATACATTATTGCTACCCAAGTCGCGAAAATGCAATAGGGTTAGACAAACCCTTTATGTGATAATGTTTATGTGTTGAATTATCGTTTTGCTCTTGTGTTTATATTAAACATAATTCATAGAGTGTGTCACCCTTGTCTAGTTCAATATTGGGTTTTTAAAATTTTATCATATTACACATGATTGGAAAATTTCATCTAGGTTACTCATGTCTCTCAGCGTGATTTGTGGAGTACTCATCAAGCATCTTTATGATCAACCTGTTACGGACAATGTTTGATTAAAAGTAAAGTACTTGACTTCATGTTTAGGGGTCCGTAGTGGATTCAAGTCGAATGGTGGAATACACGACTATCACCTTGAGAATAACTTATGACACTTACATTAAATTTTATGTATTATTCTAATGGTGGGTGGACCAAGTATAAATATTACTTTTAATATGCATACCTAAATGAAGAGTTGATAACTATTTATTCATGGCCTATGAGATATAATTATTAATTTATCCACATAATAGTCTCAATGCTTTTACGTTATCTCACTTCACAATAAAGCTCAATTATTGATACTTTAAGAATATTGTCCATATGTTTAATGATACCTCATGATTAAGTCACACTTAATATTTCATTAAACGAACTATATATCCTAAGGACTTTATTATTTCATGAAAACTGTCATAACAAAGAAATATGTTATTGTTATTAATAGATAATTCGATACAAATATCAAGTTATAATAAAACTATTGGCCTCTGGGGCATTATAGTTAATCAGGTATACACCCAATATTCATATATCTTATATGACCATCATGATTCTGCTGCGCAAGAGATAGGGTCGACGGTATTGTCGAGTGTTGGTACTCTACATATCTTCGCATCACATCTTTCTATTATATCTCCAATGACATGATATCACATAAGTATGTGTTTGGATCACTGGTGATATATAGGCCATTTAGCTTGTGCAATGGTGCCATTGTTATCACATTAAAGATTAATGGGTTCTACAATGTTAATGGATTATGCCAAGTTCAGTAGTGAACTTCTTGGTCCAAATAACTCTCACTTCTATATTTGAGGCATCAATATAATTGGTATCAGTTGTAGAATCAACAACTATATCCTGCTTTGAACTTTTTCAGCTTACAACACCGCCATTTAAGCAAAACACATAACCAAATTATGATATAAAGTCATCCTTATTTCCATGAAAGTTAGCATTAGTGTATCTAATTACAATGATCTGTTTCCAACCTGAAGGTTTCATGGTTTAAGGATTGACAACAATTTTGCTAAAACATGGTTCACAGCAGGATGTTGTGTGTGATATTGTAACATGTGTATCAGCTCACCTTGAGAGAAGATGTCCTAACAGATGTTGTAACATGTTATCTGTTCTGGCTGTTTTAAATCTTGACAGATTTTTTTTAATGATGTGATACTTCTTTTGGGATATATCTCAGTAATTTTTGCAGGTCAAGAAGATTTTATCAGGAACAAGTTTCTTTATCTCCAACTTGTTGCACCCCAAAATTTGTCCACCGGTTTTCCGACTTTGACTGGCTTTTGCTTCGTTTTTCATCTGCATATCATTTTCGCATTTTGCCCGTATTATCAGCCGGATTGAATTTGTCAGGATTTTAGCCGCTTTGCTCGCGTTTCAGGCGAATCAAATTAATTCAAACGAAAAGCTCAGTGTCAAAATCGAGCGAAAGTCGCTCTCCTCTTGATAATTCAATCCATGTTGATAATAGCGGCACATTTCGGTGCTCGCCCGTTTTCCCATGGCATTTTGCATTTATTTATTATTTTTTGCTTTATTTAATCATTTAGAATAGTTATTTATTTCTTTCTTTAGAATAGATTTTATTTTTATAAGTTTTTATATAGAAGTTTAATTTATTTGAATTTTTATTAGAAATAGTTTTTTTCTTATTTAGGATAGAAATAGATTATTTTTATAAGCATAGAATTAATTTGTTTTTAGAGTCATTTTAGGATTTTAGAACTAAATTAGTATTGTTAGAGATATTTTAGGATTTAAATTTTTTTTTAGAATATTAAATAGTTTTGAATAGATTTTTATTTTCATATAGAAATTATTTTATTTTGTTTTAATAGTTTTTAAATATTTTTGTTTATAAGTTGTTTAGAGTTATATATTAAATAGGTTTTTTTTAATATTAGGATTTATTTGTAATTAATTTTATTTAATAGTTTTGTTAGAATTTTCTTTTTAAAGTTATTCTCATTTTATTATATTAAAATTAGTTTTAGTATAGAATATTTTATTAGATTTTATTATTATTTTATTTGTTTAAAATAGTTTTTATTAATTAATTTTGTTTTTTTTAATGTTTACGTAATATATATTTGTTTGTGCATGAGAATTAATGAATGTATGTGTGTTCCAGTGGTTGAATTCGTGAGAGTGGGCTTGAAGGTTGGGGGTTTGAATCCTAGCCCCAACCTTTTTGTTTGTTTTTTCGTTTTATTATTTTATTTGTGTACATATACTTTTTTATGCAGATTTATTTCCAAAAGCAAACCCGTCCCAGCGGATGAAGTTTAGTGTAAGTGTATAAAGGATGGGGGTTCGATTCCCACCAGGCCTTTTGTGTTTTTTTTTGTTTTTTTATTATTTTGTTTTAACTTTATTTTGTTTTAATTTGTCAATAGTTTAGGATTATTTTATTTTTGTTTTTTTAATTAGATTATTATTATTATAAACATTTTGTACATATGTGTTGTATATATATATATATTATTTTTTTTTATATATTATATTTTAATTTTACCTATTTTGTATATATTATTATGTTTTATAGAAAAAAGGCTCTATTTTCCTTTAACCCCTCCAGCTGCCACGTGGCAGCCCTATATAGGGTACCCCAACCCTAATTCCTTCAACCCTAATCTGAAAGGGCAGCCTCCAAACCTGAGGACACAACCCTAGTTCAGCAACTCCAAACTCTAATACTGTAGCCACCGCTACAGTGTCATCTTCCTTCACCAACTTCATCAGCCGTTAACACTATCCATTGAACAACATTCATATACCCAGAAAGATACGAACCACCAACAGTTAATCTTCAACCCCCCAGACAAACTTCAAATCAAAACTCATAAAATCCTTTCTACTTCCATCTTCTGAAACACCCTTCAAACTTCCGACGAAGCAACCGCAAATCGCCATATCCAACAACCATCTTCAACCCCCAAAACATCATCTTGATTCAACCAAAAATCCTTCAACCCAAATGAAATCCATAACCAAATCAAACCCAGACAGAAACAAGAGTGAAAAGAGATAAAAAAAAAACATATTGAAACCGAAACTAGTCGAGATTCCCTCACCAGAAAAACGAAAACTTTAACATGTTCTTCCATCAAATACCCTTAAGACGTCCATTTTCGTTCATCCCTTACAGCTTCAAATCCCTAAACAGAAACCCAGAAGAGCACTCTTCAAATTCATCTCCCTTCAACAATATCTCCGAACAACCGTTACGACGACCCGTTTCCAGAAAGTCGATCAAACTTCACAACCTAGAACTCCACCGAAACCATTTCGACCACCGTAAATCCACTCATTTCGAAACCAATTTGTTCAGATCCATTTCACCATTAAAACCGTCAAAAAACACCATTAACAAATCCAGTCACAAATCCTCCATTCCCAAATCTTCAAACACCATATCCTTCATCTTGTCACATTGAAACAGAATCGGAATGGAGAAGGGTTTGGAACAAAGATCGGAGAGGATATTAAAGAGGGAAATAGAGAGATTAAGTTGATGATGAGAAGAAGAAGCGAGCGAAGCGGAGAGATTGAGAGCGAATCAGAGAGTTTGAGTCTCGTTCTTTCAATCTTTTCGGTTTCAGAGAGAGTGAGGAACGTTGGATTTGGATACGATGAATATGACTTGCTTTTTGTCGTTGTTTTGTTCAGTTTATGGTTGGGCTTTCAAAGCCCATTGAACTCCATCCTGAGCACACCCCCCTATTACTGTTGGATTGAGGCCTCACGGCCCATTTCATTTGGGACGACACCCTTTCGTTATTATCGTAACCCCCTCTGTTCTTCTTTAAGTTTTTTTTCAAAAACTTTGTATTATATTTTATTGATTTTTATTTTCTGTAAATATTATTATTTATATATTATATTATATTTAGATTTTTATTTATTTTAGAGTTTATATATATATATATATATATATATATATATATATATATATATATATATATATATATATATATATATATATATATATATATATATATATATATATATATATATATATATATATATATATATATATATATATATATATATATATATATATATATATATATATATATATATATATATATTCTATTACTCTATTTTCTTTTAAAATTTCTATTCTATATTTTTAGAGTTTTTATATATATTATCTTTTTTTTAAAATTTCAACTTTATTTAGAGGTCTTATTAATTTATCTTTTTTTAATATTCATACTTTAGGGTTGATTTCATTTCTCTTTTATTATTGAGCATTTTTCGCCTTTTGGGTCGATGACGACGCTTCCATAAATCGATTACTAAGTCAATATATTGATAAGTATCGTTGGATCTGAGACCACCCCATTCTCTTCTCATCTCTTCTCTATTTAAATTTCATTTCGACTTATGGATCGATGAAAGCTTTTTATCCGCAAGCGTCAGATTTTCGAAGTCGATAACCTTCCCGATTTCAAATCTATGGGGGATGACCATTGGGGTCATCTTCCTTACTTTGGGATCGCGATAGGCTACCTTCGATTAATCGACATTTTGTTTGTGGTTAAGACGAGATCCTATTCTTTCGAGTCCCAATTCAATACACTAACCAACTGACGACTAACTTTAATTTTCTGTAAATATACAACTGCTTTATTTTCTGTCAATATACCACTGCTTTAATTTTCTGTCAAATATACAACTGTTTTATTTTCAGTCATTTATACTCTTGTACATATTATATTTGTATATTATTACTATCTTGTAAATATTCAACACTTGTACATTCTTCCAAAAAAATACCTAATAAAATATCGAAACCATTAAAATTTAAATTGGTGGACTGTTGATTATATATCTTGTATATTATCTATTTCTTGTATATATTCAAATTTATCTCATCTCTTTGGTAGGTTATCAAATCTCTTCAATAAACAAATAAATTCTTTGTATTGAATTAAAAAGAGAGGATTGGGTGTAGACCTCTTCTTCTTCGAGTGTTGGGATGCCCACTGTAGTGAGGGTGGTTTCGACACTCGTCTTTCAATACGAAGACGCTTCCACCCCTTTTCCTCCTAAAACCTCGGCTCCGCACCGAGTGCATTTTCAAAAACCTCGGTCTCGTACCGAGTCCATTTTCAAACCATCTTTAAAATAAATTTCTCTTTGTATTGAATTAAAAAGAGAGGATTAGGTGTAGACCTCTTCCTCTCTGAATGTTGGGATGCCCACTGTAGTGAGGGTGGTCTTGATATTCGTTTTTCAATACAAAGACGCGACTTTATCCACCATCTCGCTTTCACAACTTCCTTCCACAATTTTCACACCTAAAACCTCGGTCCTGTACCGAGTGCATTTTCAAATCTTTTCATAACAAAAACTTGAATGGTTGTGGAGTGGTTAGGCGTAGGCCTTCTCCTATCCCGAGTGTTGACGTTTACCGTAGGGTTCTCTGTCACAAAGCACTTACCATTCAAAACCAAAAACATTTTTAATAAGAGAACGAAGTTCCCTTTGTATTGAGTTAAAGAGAGAGAATTGGGTGTAGACCTCTTCTTCTCCGAGCGTTGGGATGCCCACTGTAGTGAGGGTGGTTTCGACGCTCGTCTTTCAATACGAAGACGCCTCGTTCGCCACACCTTTTTATAACAAAAACTTTGAGACAATGAATTGGGTACTACCCGTAGGGGTTACTATCCGAGGACCTATCTCGCCCCAAAAACAATCTCATCAATCAAACGTGACATCTTGCCTCGCATGGCGAAAACCTAATCATTTCAAAAAGGATATGTTACGTCCGTTCTACCGCAAACAGGTAACGCCTAAGTCTCCAACGAGCGAGCAGCGAAACACCTAGCTGCTAGAATGCGCACGATAGCATCATCCATAAAAAACATCAACACACTGTTAGCACGAACTACGTTTGCTCTGATTTCTCATGCCATATGAGAATACGTAGGCACAAGACGGCGATGTCTTGGCGAGCTCCCTTTTTCACCTTTCACCCGTAGGCCGAACTACGACTGCTCTGATTCTTTACTTCGTTCAAGTAAAGATACGTAGGCACAAGGGCCACAATCCTTGTCGAGCACATTCCCCCTATATCTGTAGTTTCCCGAACTACGTCGACTATGACTTTCTCATACTTGTTGAGAATACGTAGGCCTAGGACCGCGAAGTCCTATCGAGTCTTTTCTTCCCTGTTATCCCTCCTTTCTTTGTTTCTAAACCCTTTTTCTTCACCCTTTGGAACACTCTTTTAAGCATAATATTTAAGCAAATAAATTCACACATCGACAAACAAAAGGTTCCCATCGAGTACGATGGATGCGAGGGGTGCTAATACCTTCCCCTCGCATAACCGGCTTCCGAACCCGTTCATGGTTGCGAGACCATCTTATCCATTCTTTTCTTAAGGTTTTCTCGATATTTTCCTTTCCCCTCATGGGATAAATAAAGTTCGGTGGCGACTCTTCTGTCTATCTTTTTCGCCTTCCCGTCGTTGCGCGACACATTTTTCGAGTAGCGACACAACTGTACACAAATTTCTAAATTTGGATGATGAGACCTTTTAGAAAACTTTGAAGATTTGTTCTTGTTATTGTGGAGTAGATTTTGCAGGTGGTTTAAAACTGACAGAATGGAATTGATTGAAGAGTCCAATCTCATACTGCATGAGTCTATATGAAGAGACTTACTAAACCTAAAATAATAGAGGAATTATTATTAAAGAAACAGTGTGTGCAAATAAAGGTTTAGGGTTTGGGTCTTCTTTTAGTGTGCTGGTGTATTGTGTGTCACTCATGTATTCTCTAATACATTGAGGTAGACTGTTTGTAAGTCATTCATTTATCACCTAGATGCTTGAATTGGATCGATGTTATTGAGTTATAAGTGTTCATTCTAAGCTTTTAATCAAGAGTATATTGTTCTTGATTGAAACTTTTAAGCAAGATCAAGTATTGTCTTTGAGGTGTGTCTCATATATAGGAGTATCTTAGGTAGAAATTGCACTGTGCAGGGATTAAGTGAGAAGTTGTAAATTGGGATTGTTTAGCTTTGAATTGTTACTACTAATAATAGATTTCCTTCCTAGCTTGGTAGCCCTCAGATGTAGGTGTTGTTGTATACCGAACTGGGTTAACAACTCTTTGTATTATGTTATTTTTTATATCTTTAACTGTGTTGTATTTTGTCCTTGTGTTTTAAACAGATATCAGTGTCTCGACATCTCTTAGGACATCTGATATCTGCATACTAGAATTTCAATTAGTATCAGAGCAGGCATCCTGCTCTGTATCTGGATAAGATCTAGGGAAGATACTTTATGGTACAATGGACAAGGAAGGAGGATTTCTGAACAGACCACCCATTCTTGATGGAACCAATTATGACTATTGGAAAGCACGTATGGTGTCCTTTCTGAAGTCTATGGACAACAAGGTTTAGAAGTTTGTGGTAAAGGGATGGGATCCACTAATGGTTAGAGATAATGATGGTAAGATTACTGATGTGCTGAAGGCTAAGGAAGACTGGGGTGATGAATATGACAAGCTAGCTCACGGAAACTCCAAAGCATTGAATGCTTTGTTCAATGAAGTGAACAAGAACATCTTCAGACTAATAAATAATTATATTGTTGCTAAAGATGCTTGGGAGATTTTGAAGACTACTCATGAAAGAACCTCTAAGGTGAAAATGTCAAGACTCCAACTTCTTGCCACCAAGTTTGAGAAATTAAAAATGAAGGAGGATGTGAGCATTCATAATTTTCACATGAATATTGTTGAGATATCCAATGCATCAAGCGCCCTGGGAGAGAAGATGTCAAAAGTTAAGTTGGTCAAAAAAATTCTCATATCTCTTCCAAAGAGATTTGACATGAAGGCAACTACCATTGAAGAAGCCCAGGACATAAACAACATGAAAGTTAATGAACTTATGGGATCTCTTCAGACCTTTGAATTAGGGATTGGTGAAAAGTTTGAAAAGAAAAAAAGTATAGCCTTTATGTCTAATGTTGAAGACACAGAGGATTAGTGTGACCTAGATACAAATGAAGGTATGCCTAATGCTATTGTGCTTCTTGGGAGATAATTCAATAAGGTTCTGAAAAGGATGGATAAAAGAGGAAGATCAGGTGTCAAGAACATCTCATTTAACATCAGAAATAACAATGACTCTCTAAAGAATGCCAGGACTGAAGAGAAATCAAATCAAAGCAGAGGAATAAAATGCTATGAGTGTAAGGGTTTTTGTCACATCAAGTCAGAATGTCCCACCTTTCTCAAGAAACATAAAAAGGGGTTGTCTGTATCATGGTCTAATAATGATGAGTCAGAAGATGAATCTAACTCTGAGACTGTCAATCTTGTGACTGCTCTCTCTGGTAGATAGGTTGATGAAGAAGAATCTTGTGCAAAAAATTTCCTTTATAAAGATCTGGATATGTCTTACAAGGAAACCTGTGACAAGTGTGAAGAATATCTCAAGACAAAGGAAAATTAGAGGAAGATCATAACTACATTGGAAAATGTGAAGAAGGAACTTCTATGTACTATTTATCAGCTGCAAGATGAGGTGACCTTCCTGATTTCTAAGCTTAATAACATAACAGACTCAGTAAGAAGGACAAAAATGGATATAATGTAACGAAATATTATGAAGATGCAAGAGGTGATGATAAGCAAAACAATAAATTTGTAGAAAAGTTATTCCCTGTCGAAAGGAAGAAAATGATCACCATGTCCAACCACATGTTACAACATCCTGGCAGAAATGATGTATCTTCAACAAAATCTTAATCATCAATTTGGAGGTGTCATTATTATGGTGAGTATGGTCATATTAATCCTTTATGCTATAAGTTGTATGGAGTACAACAATCTTCAGCTCGTTCTAAGGTGAATCAAGTAAGGAAAAGAGAAGTTTTATCAACAGAAATGTGAATCTTATAGCTCACACCTCCTTGAAGACTTCAACTAGAGAAGACTGGTACTTTGATAGTTGACTCATTAGAGGAATGCAAGAACTTAAGGTTAAAGAAGGAAAATGTGTGGTGAGTGTGAAATTAGAAAGTAGATCATGATGTCTCACACAGTGATGCATCATCAGACTACCTCCAAAGTGCTGGAACTTCTCCATATGGGTTTGATGGGACCAATGTAGATAGAGAGCTTGGGTGGAAAGAGGTATATCTATGTGATTATAGATGATTTTTCTAGGTTTGCATGGATGAAGTTTATTAGAGAAAGATCAGACATATTTGAAGTCTTTAAAGATCTGTGTAAAAGTATTTAAAAGGAGCAAACGGTGTGATTGTAAAGATTAGAAGTGACCATGACAAGGAATTTGAGAATGCAGAATTCTCATATTTTTGTGATATCGGTCATGAATTTTCTTCTTCCATCACTTCTCAACTAGATGGATTTGTTGAACAGAAAACTAGAGTTATACTAAAATCAGCTAGAGTTATGCTTCATGGTAAGCAATTGCCATTGGAATTTTGGGCTAAAGCTATGAATATTGTGTGCTGCATCCATAACAGGGTCACATTGAAAGAAGGTACTTCAACCACAGTTTCTGAGCTATGGAAAGGAAGGAAACCTACAGTAAACCACTTGCATACGTTTGGCAGTAAATGCTATGTGTTGATTGATAAAGATCAAAATGGTAAAATAACTCCTATAAGTGATGAAAGGACATTTTTGGGTTACTCTTCAAGTAGTAGAGTTTATAGAGTGTTTAACTCCAGAATTAAAATGATTGTGGAATCTATTAGTGTGGTAATAGATGATTCAATTACTGAGCAAAGGATAAATGTTGAGAACAATGTTAGAACATCCTTTGTGCAAACTAGAGAAGAAGAAAGTTGCAATCTTTCTAGCATTGTGTCAAATGACCCTCAAGTTACATCAGATCCTCTGTTAGAGTTCAGGCAAAACTATCCAAGGAACTCATTGCAAGACACCCTGCCTTTAAGCTTGAACTAAGAATGATTCCTATTATTCAAGAAAATAAGAGCTTGAGTTGCATCATTGGAACAAGTGTTTATGGTGTGTTCTACTCTCACAACAATAATATCTTGATGAAAGAATTATACAATGCTGATGGATGTGATTTTGGGAACACTGTTGAAATTCTGTATGGTGAAACAAGAAGATGTGGCTCTCAATTAGTATGGATGAAACAGATGTGGAAGGATTATAATGTTAAGCCAAAGGTCATGGCACTAGATTCTGAAGATCTGAATTCTATCAGATATCTCATTTAATATTACTGAAAAGAACCTTGATAGACCTCAACTATTCTGGAATCTTACTGAAGGTAAAGTTGTTATGTTGGAGCATGAAAACACTAAGGAACAACTGACTATTATGATTACTAAAACCTTATATGCAAATCAATTTGAGAACATAAGCAGTGGGTTGGATACTTGTCCCATGAAGGATTTATAGTCGTTACGTGTATGGAGGAATGAAATAGCTACTGTATCTTTTCTCTATTCTCTTAGGCATAATAAGCCTAAGAAGGTGGTTGTAATTATTAAGGGGTGGAACAAAAGATCATTGCAATATAGAATGATTTCTCTGAAAAAGACAAATTTTAATGTTGTGGAAAGAAAGTTTAGTGTCAACATTCCTAAAGCATGTGACAACAACAAGAAGTGTCGAAGGATCCTTGACAGGGGAAAGAGGTGGAAGAGCGCCTGAAGTTGACCAAGATTGTATGTTTCCACTAAGTGATGTGTGCTTCCATTTCCTTGTGTATGCCTAAATACATTGTGTATAAACTTTGTCCTTCTTTTGCTATAAAAATTCAAGGGGAGTTATGCTACTCGTCATGTGATGTCAGACAAGATGTCTTAACAAGTTTTTTTTTATGAAGTTGATGGTTGTTTCTTTTAGTTTTCCATGTAGGCTTCTGATAGTTCTTCAATAAGAAACTACTTTGTCTCTTTGATCATTAATTATGTATTTTGTGATGAAGAAGGTGTTGCTTTCAAAATATCAGGATGTTATTCCATTGTACTGTGACATGCTGGTCACAATTAGAACCTTCAAGGATTTTCACTCTGTGCAGCTGGACAAAGTCATTATGTCTGGGGGAAGGTTTTCTCTACAGTATGTTGTAGTTTTCAGGGGGAGTGATGGATTATGTGTAATAGGGGGAACTGTGCATATGTCGGCTGTATAGATGCTTTGGTACAACCTATGAAAAAGCTTGCATGCAACATGTTTTGATGTGTCTCTGGTGAGGCTATAATGTCAGACAGGATGTCTTGACATTGTTATATCAGGTGTGTCCTTTTGTCTTGACATTGTGAATATGGTTCTAGATATGTGTATTTTAGATTTGTTTCTGATGTGTGCCTCTGATATACATTCTGGAGCTAGTCATGAATCTTTGAATAACCAAGTAACAATATTATTTGTGGATGGGAGAATTTATTTTGATATGCATAAGGCTTTGGCTCTCAAAGGAAGTTTTGTTATTGGATGTGAAATGTCTGACATGATATGTTAACATTATGATCAGATGTTTAGTAGAGCATTGATAAACTTGTTAGGATGAGTATTTAGTGGAAAGTTTCATGTTATGGAGCATGTTTTACGTCTTTGGATGGTTCATAGAAGTGTACAATGTCTATCAGGATGTCAGAACATTGTATCAAGTTGTTTTAGTCAAGAGTGTCAAGAATCTTTCCCTGGTAAGAGTGATAAGGATGGTTTGTCTAGTCATCAGTGTTGTTGCAGTGAGAATCAAATATCAAGCTATTAATTAACTTGAATCACAAATCATGAAGTTCACCACCGAGCTTTGACTTATCCAAAGAAAGGGTAAAGATCAAAGAAAACCCTAAGTGCGCTATGTAACAATAAATCTAAAGGATCTAAGGTTTGAGGGTCGGTAATACCTAGTGAAGGTGTTAGCATCCTAAGTATTTGTAGTACTCTACAGGAACCTCTTGTTAGTATTTGTGTTATGTTATTGTTTGCTTGCTAAGGGAAAGGTACTAAGGTAAAGACCTAGGGTAAATACAAAGTATGCTCGCCAAGACGTTGCATCTCGTGCCTACGCATCCTAACTAGGATGGAATCAGAGCAATCGTAGTTCACCTGACTAAGGATGAAGAACACTTGACCATGGTCAAGGTTCCAAGGGGAGTAAGTGTTCATAATAATGAAACTTATATAGAGTTAACAAACTTTCTAAGTCTAAGTTGAAAGACCTAATTAGGGGTTCACTTTAATAAAAGTCAAAAGGGAAGTGAGTACACATGACAATGGTACACACATAGAGTTAACAAACTCTAAAATTAAATCTAAGTTGCAAGGCCAATTGGTTCTAACAAGACCAAAAGGAGGGAGGTGAGTACTCATGACAATGGTATTCAACCAAGGGTTAACAAACCCTAACCCTAGAGCTAGTTTAAGAGGGAAATGGCTCTAACAAGGCCAAGAGGGATAACTCTAACAAGGTCAAGAGGGATGACTGAGCTAACTATGACATAGATCTAATAGAGAGACTTTCCTTTGTATTTGGGGAAGTGAAAGGTAACTTAAGGATGAAAGCTAACAATCTAACATCACTTGGGGGAAACAACTTAACAAAGGGCAAGATGGAAACAAGCATGATATTAATAACATGATGAAAAAGCATATGGTAACAACCAAAGTATGAGAAGGGATGTAAGACAGAGATTTGAAAAAGTCAAAAAGGGGGCAAGTTGTTGTACCCCAAAATTTGACCAACCATTTCTTGTACTTGGCTTATGTTTCATTTCATTTTAGCATTTGCATTTGCATAACATTATTCTTAACGGGGGATCAAAAGGTTTATTGTGTCATTCAAGAGGAGAGTCTCTTTAGGTTTCAAGCTCAAGCAAGAGCATTTGTGCAAGCTATCAAGTGTTTATCATCACCATGGAAGTTACAAAACTCCTTGAGAGGAGAGGGTTGTGTATTGGTATCACCTTCTATCCCGAGGATCATCAAAGGGTTTTCAAGGATTCATGAGGTCTTGTTCTTGGTTGAGGAAATGTGCAAAAGTTCATTGAGTACCTTAGGGGTCATTGTGGAGTTTGATTAGTCATTCAATTCATCTGTAAAGAGGCACTGTCAAAAGATATGGAACTAGGGTTTCATCTGGATAACCCAAAGTCAACTGTGGACTTGAGAAGGTTCAAGACTTAGATCTAAGTCATTGAGGCCATGGGAAGTTATCTTAGAGTATTTGGGATGTCATTTTAAGATCAAATCAAGACGAACCAAGGGTTCAAGAAGTTACTAAATTAGGGTTTCAAAGGTTTTCAATGTAAAATCCCCTTCTTTGGTGCCCAACTTCAAGGACAATTTACCCCATAATGCAAGCTCAATCTCATTTTTATGAAAACATAAGACTTTTAAGGAATGTTCTTAGCTTTCTTTTGAGTATAATAACTCATCCATTTAGTTTGTACATCCCAAGTTATGATGCCAACAAGTTAGGGTCCTCAGATGAATAGAATTTTGGTCAACTTAAAGTCAACTCACTTCTAAGACATTTTTAACCTAGAATCAAGTTTCTCCTCAACTTCAAGTGAACATAAAAGTTGTTCCTTATTGTCTTAGATTTCCAAGAAGTCCTAGAAGTCCTCATTCTCATTTGTGGAGCTCAAGTTATGGTCTTAACAAGGCAAGGGCATTTTTGGAAAGTTCATTATAGGTCATTTGTTTCAATGGTCATTTCCATGAACTTTAAGGCCTCAAATCCAATGTTGAACAACATGAAACTTGTGCCTAAGGATCTCAACTTCACATTGAACTCAAGATTCATAGAGATTGGTGAATTATGTGGCCATATAGACCATTTTAAAGTGGAAAATTGAATTTTTGGTCATGACATAAGTACCTTACATTACAAGTCATGTTTTGCTTCATTTTTAGACATCTTCACACCATTCCATAACCATGATGCTAATTACCTCATTTGTACAAACAAGAATCACATTACATGCCATTTTTTCCCATTTTTATACCTTAAAAAGTCATGCACCAAACTTGGCACACATCCATTCTCAATGATTCAAACTCATCCATTTCATTTTGGCACACCCCAAATACCCTATTTGTGCTGACCAAGGGAGTATACCATACCCCATAACCCGTGTGTGCTTCAAATTGCATTTTTGGACAAAACTTGAAATCAACCAATACAACCAACATGGGCCTGCATGGTTGCTGAAAACCCACCACATAAAAGCTAAATGTTTGCCCTAAACCATCAGAAGAGAAGGTTGTTGCGTGAGAGAGCTGAGACAATTTCAAAAATTCTCCAAAACTTTCCATTTTTGAATTTCATTTTCCTCTGCAAATAAACTTCAACTGGTGCTTGAATCTTCTTCATCATATCCTAAGGAACGGATTGAAAGCAAGAAAGAGAAGCTTGCGTGCCTTAGAAGAGCCAACGGAGCTTCTCCGTTCAGTAAGCTTCCACCTCTGATTTCTCTCATTTTAGACATGTTTTAGGATCATTTTGGACTACATCTGAAGCCCTATGTCTCATAGGCCATGTTTGGATCATTAATCTGTTTGTATGTTAGAGTTTCAGCATGTGCATTCAAACTTTCAAGCTTTCGTTTCTCTTTATTTATGGACCTTTCTGAAAATCCAAGGGTAGATTCATGATCCTTGTGTGTAGAGCTTTCGAATCATACCAGATTTGTTCATTTTTATGAAGTTTTGGTGACTGGTCTCCGGAGAGCTGGCCAGAGAAGACGACCGGAGCCTTAGCTCCGACGTCCAGTCTGTAACGCCCATTTTAATTATTTATAGTTCCGGTGTTATTTTATTCGTCAACGTGTTTTGGTGTGGGAATTGGTGAAGGAATAGAGGCATAATATTAATATTGGATAATTGATAATGATAATAATTAATATTAATGTTGATATTATTATTATTATTATTATTATTATTATTAATATTGGTATTATGAAGTGATAATATTAATTTTTGGAAATTAAGAAAATGAGATTATTAATATAATTGGAATAATAAGGAATTATTTGGGATGAGGGGTATCATTGGCATTTTGGTGGAAATAGAATTGGAAGGAAAAAGAACACACGGTGGAAAGAAGAAGAACACGAGTGAGGAAGAGAAGGACACGGTTCCGCAAGCTTGAAGAGATCATCGAAGCTGTGAAATTGTGAAGGTTCATCATTATCATAACTTCATTTGAGGTAAGGGGGGATTGATCGGTTAATTGGGTATATTGCATGAAATTGGTAGAAAGGGGAAATCCCTAATCCCCATAGATAACAATTGTTTGATGTTGATTGTACTTGTATGTTGTTGTAATATCGTGTTGGATTGTGTTAATTTCGTTGCATGTGGTTGTGAAAGTCGTTGAGAGCGGTTGGGGTTTCCGGGTAATTCGAAGTTAATGACGGAAGTTGGTGAATTGAGCAGAGGTGCGAATTTATCGGGTGAAAGCAAGGATAGAGGTGTAGTCAGGTTGTGGAACAGTTGTCGGGTATGATGGGGTTTGGCTTAGAGTAGAATCGGCTGAGTTCGGAGCGAGTTGCCGACTCTGAGATGAAAGTTTATTTTTCTGCAATCGCAGGCATTCGCCGGACGAATGTGGGGGCGAGCCTTCGCCAGGCGAACTGGGCAGCGAACGCTGCCAGTAGCTTCTGTTTTGTTTTGCCAGGAGTTTCGCCGGGCGAGTTCCAGCGAGTGTTCGCTGCGAGGCTTCGCCAGGCGAATGGCCAACGAGTGTTCACTGCGGGGCTTCGCCAGGCGAATGCGCCAGCGAGCCCGACAACAGTTAGTGTTTTGGCTGCGGTTTCGTGCTGATTTCCTTGTGATTTTGGACCCTTGTTGGTCATGCTTGGTGAGTAGCTTATTAGTGAGTTGTGGTGAGTGTATGAAGGACATCGGGACACGATTCTGTGATGTCCATATGATTATGATATTGCATCGGAGTATGTTATGAGGGATGACGGTGACGATGAGTGAGATATCTTGATATATGATGAATTGTGATCAGTAGGATCGATACGCTTTATATGTGTTATGGTTAAATACTGTTGTGTGATGGATTGTGATCAGTAGGATCGATGCACTTTGTGTGCTTGTGCGTATATGCATTATATGATGAGTGGATAAGTAGGATCGTGTGCACTATGTGTGTCGTGTGGTTATGCATAGTGTCTTGCATAGCATGTGGACGTGGTGAATCGTTGCTCGGTGGAGCGTATGCGATTCACTCACGTGCTCCAAATGGGGAGCGTGAACGTGAGGCATGAGTTGCTCACGTGCTCCAAACGGGGAGCGTGGACGTTGTAACACCCCAATTTTTAGTAATTATTTTATTAATTAAATTAATTGATTAATTATGTAATTTTAGGCCTAACTGAATTAACTAATTTATGTGATTTATTTGATATAATTGAATTAGTTGATTTATTGAATTTATATAAATTATTTGATTTATTTGAGTTGTTTGGATTAATTGAATTATTGGACATATTCGAAATAATTGATTTAATTTTATTATTTAACTTATATGATATATTTTAATTTGTAGAATAATATAGAATTGTTAGATTAATTGATTGGGCCTATTTGGGGGTGTGAATCGACATGAGTTATTAAGTCCATTGGAATTACTAGGTTAATTAAAATTGTGAGAATTATATAAAATAAGAGAATGGGATAAAAGAGAATAGAAAGAAAGAAAAGATAGAAAGGAGAAAAGAGGCAAAGAGAGGAGTGGAGAAGAAGAGGAGGAAACTCAAGAGAAAGAGCAAAAGTTCAACAAATTTAAGATAAGGGTGAGTTTTTACATATTTAGTGAGATTGTTTGATAATAATAAGTGGGTAGAAATATATTTAGATTAAAATCCCCAAATTTCCATGAGATTGAAAATGTTAGGTTTTGAGGATAATTCTTGAAAATGTGTTAATTTTATTGTGTTTGGAATTGGCATATTTGTATACTATAGAGACCTATTCTATTTTGTATTAACCTATTAGAATTTGGAATATTGATATAACTACTGGAATGTAGCGAAAACAATTTGGAATATATATGTATTGGTTAAACAGTAGCGCAGGAATTAGTGGAATAGAAAATGGAAATAAATTGAAATTCTTTTAACTTCTGTAACTGTAGCAATACAATAATTGATAGGCAATGAGATGAGAGTTTTACATACACAGCCTACTGTAGCCAAACGAATGAGATATTATATATTACACTGTAGCGAAATTAATAGAATAAATTTTTATTGATGGTGGAATGTCAATGAGAACAGTAGATATATCTCAATCAGAACTGATTTCCTAATGCTATAATTTAGAAAGCATGATTCTATGGTTCTACTTTTATAATGGGGACTATCTTACTGAAATGGATGCTTTGAAAATTGAACTTTGCATTTCACTGCATTTTAATTACTTAATTTCAACAAGTTTACCTATAACTTCTATATGCTGTTTTCAAATTGTGAACCTTTTCTTTCAATTCCCTTGCCCTATTGCGAAAAATGAATGTGAGCTATTATTCATGTATTTTGTTACTGTAGCAACACAAATCAAGTAGGTAATGAATGTGAACTTTTATCCACTTCCTATACTGTAGTGAAAGGTTTTTAGTTGAAATTGAAACCTTATTAAATTATTGAATGGTTTATTAATATGAAACTTTATTAAATATTAGAACTTTAGTAAATAGTAAATATTTATTTAAAATATAAATACTTATTAAATATTGAAATATTTATTAAAATATTGAAGATTTATTGAATATTGAATTATTTATTGGATATTTACCATTTATTGAGTATGGAATTTTAATTATTAATAATTATTTTATTTGATTTAATTATATATTTTGTTTCACTAGTATAATTATTAATAATATTAATAATATAACTTTTATTTAATGATTGATAATTATTTTTAATTATCATATGAATATTGGATTTATTTATTGATAATGAATTAAATATTTTATATTTAATTGGTGATGTGTGTTTTTGTGAATTCAGGTTGGATTGTGTGGATACTTGTGTATGTGCAAATGTGTGGTAATTCAAGTATCGTGAATTATTGAAGATATGTATTAAGATTAGGGAATGGTCTTAATTGCATATGATTGTTGAATTTGCATATGCATCATTTGTGTCAAGAGGCAATGCTTGTTAGTTCCGTGGGAGCTAGTGACTTGTCCCAAACCTAGAGCGGGGTTTGAAAGCTTAGGGAATGGGCTTTTTGTGTGTTATTGGTCTAGGGTACGAACCCGATTTAAATGTAAAAACCAAAAAATAATAACAAGTGTCGGTACCACATGGCATGAGTTGCATTGAGTTTTGCATTGAGTCTCATTATGTATATTTATGTGCTATGAGATTATGTGTGATATGTGGAACTGATAAATTTGTGAATTATGGAGTTGTGTGTATATACTTGTGAATAGTATGGTTACTTGAATAATATTGTGTTGATGAAACTTTTGAAGTGTGAGAATAATAGTGATTATGTTTGTATGCCTTAAATTATATATTATCTTATAATTTCAATAATTATGTGAATTCTCACTCTTCTGTTGGAATGATGTTTTATACGATATCACTCAGGTACTGAGGAGTAGAGTTGCTTCTAGCACGAGGTAGCCGTTGGAGTAGCTTGAGTTGTGTCTTTATTTATTTTGGGTCGAGTCATGCTCTGATTATGTAACACCGGGGAATATTTTGATTTCATATTTGGAAGGATATTTTATGTACTCTACTTTATTCTGTTGTTGTTATTTTGAGTTATATGAAGAATTGGCTTTTAAGCCTAAGTATTAAAAAATGAGATGAGCATGAGACTTTTATTATGTCTATCATGATTAAGGCAAATCCGCTGCTACATATTAATGTGAAGGTGTATGAAAGCAGGAAGTTATTTTTATATTATTGAGCATGACAGGTGTTGTGTGATGTTTTGAAAAGTTATGTGACACCCTTTTGTGAAATGCATGATAATTACTCTGATCTATTTATATTTATTCTGCGGGGTTAGAAGGGTGTTACAGACGTGGTATCAGAGCAAAGTCGGTCAGTTGACCAAGTTGTTAGTGTGTTTAATCCCTTTTGTATTTGATATGTGTGTGTAGCACTATCGATATTGTTTGTTCTAACGAAGATTTGTTGTTGGAATCTAGAATAATGGTTGCAGGCAGGAATGATGAAGCGATTGCTGAAGCTTTGGCGATGTTGGCTGGAGCGATTGGGCAGAATCCACAAGTCAATGTGAATGCTGGAAACAACAATGATGATGAGTTTCGTGCCTTGGGGAAGTTTCAGAGAAACAATCCACCAATCTTCAAGGGAACGCATGATCCTGACAAAACACAAGTATGGCTGAAAGCAATTGATAAGATATTTCGAGTCATGAATTGTTCAGATGCGCAGAGGGTGCAGTTTGGCACTCATATGCTTGAAGAGGAAGCTGAGGACTGGTGGGGTAACATTCGTCAAAGGTTTGAAGAAGATGAGGTTGAGGTTACTTGGGATGTTTTCAGAGAGGCGTTTCTGGATAAGTATTTTCCAGAAGATATGCGTGGGAAGAAGGAAATTGAATTCCTTGAGCTGAAGCAGGGTAACTCAACTGTGGCCGAGTATGCAGCAAGATTTGAGGAATTAATTAAGTTTTTTCCTCATTACAACACTACTAATGCTGAGAGATCCAAGTGTCTTAAGTTTGTGAATGGTTTGAGGCCTGAAATCAAACAAGCTATTGGTTATCAGGAGATTAGGCGATTTTCTGAGTTGGTGAACAAAAGTAGAATCTATGATGAAGATAGCAGAGCTCGGTCTAGTCACTACAAGAGTTTAAATGATAAGAGGGGAAAAGGTCAATTCAGAGGGAAGCCGTATGTGACTCCTGCTGATAAAGGGAAACAGAAAGCTGGTAATAGAAAGAAGCCGAGTGGGGGAGGAGCTCCTACTCCAGTGAAGTGTTTTAGATGTGGTGTTGAAGGACATCGTGCTCCTGAGTGCACAAGTGTCGAGCAAAAGTGTTTCAAGTGTGGCAAGCCAGGCCACAAGGCTTTGGAGTGCAGAAGCGGTGCGAATGTGACTTGCTACAATTGTGGTGAGCAAGGGCACATTAGTACCAAGTGTGACAAACCAAAGAAGGCTCAAGCAAAAGGGAAAGTATTTGCTCTATCAGGATCTGAGACTACTAGTGAAGATCGGCTGATTCGAGGTACATGCTTTATTAATGGTATACCTTTGGTTGCTATAATTGACACTGGAGCTACACATTCTTTTATTTCTTTGGATTGTGTTAAGAGATTAAATCTCGAGTTGTCTGTTATGAGTGGAGGTATGGTTATTGATACTCCTGCTATGGGTTCAGTAACTACCCCATATGTGTGTTTGAATTGTCCGTTGAGTATTTTTGGTAAAGACTTTGGAGTTGATTTAGTGTGTCTTCACTTAGATCAACTTGATGTTATTCTTGGGATGAATTGGTTGGAATTCAACCATGTTTATATTAACTGTTTTGATAAAACAATTATTTTTCTTGAACCTGAGAATGAAGGAGACTTGTTTATATCTGCTAAGCAAGTGAATGAGTCGGTGCAAGATGGTGCCAAGGTGTTTATGTTGATGGCAACTTTGAGTATTGGTGAAAGTGGATCAGTTGGTGCTTTGCCATTTGTTTGTGATTTTCCGGAAGTGTTTCCGGATGAGATAAGTGATTTACCGTCGGAACGTGAAGTGGAGTTTCGATCGACTTAGTTCCTGGAACTAGTCCGGTATCGATGGCTCCATATCGTATGTCTGCATCGGAGTTGAAAGAGTTGAAGAGTCAACTTGAAGATCTTCTTGAGAAAAGGTTTATTCGTCCGAGTGTGTCACCATGGGGTGCACCAGTTTTATTGGTTAAGAAGAAAGAAGGTACTATGAGGCTATTTGGGTTATTGTGGATAGATTGACGAAATCTGCTCACTTTATTCCAACGCGAATGGATTACCCGTTGGAGAAGTTAGCGAAGCTGTACATTGAGAGGATTGTCAGTTTGCATGGTATTCCTTCTAGCATTGTGTCAGATAGAGATCCAAGGTTTACTTCGAGATTTTAGGGAAGTTTGCAAAGTGCTTTGGGTACGAAGTTACGTTTGAGTTCTGCTTATCATCCGCAGACAGATGGACACACTGAGAGGACGATTCAGTCACTTGAGGATCTTTTGAGAGTTTGTGTGTTGGAAAAAGGAGGAGCTTGGGATAGGTACTTACCTTTGATTGAGTTTACTTACAACAACAGTTTTCATTCGAGTATCGGAATGGCACCATTTGAGGCATTGTATGGTAGGCGGTGTAGGACGCCATTGTGTTGGTATGAGTCGGGAGAGAGTGTCGTGGTTGGACCCGAGATAGTCCAGCAGACTACCGATAAGATTAAGATGATTCAAAAGAAGATGAAGATTTCTCAGAGTCGTCAAAAGAGTTATCATGACAAGAGGAGGAAAGCACTTGAATTTCGAGAGGGGGATCATGTGTTTCTTCGAGTTACTCCGATAACTGGTGTTGGTAGAGCGTTGAAGTCACGTAAGTTGACGCCGCGTTTTATTGGTCCTTATCAGATTTTGCAGAGGATAGGAGAGGTAGCCTATCGTGTCGCTTTGCCGCTGTCGCTTGCTAATCTCCATGATGTGTTCCATGTATCTCAGTTGAGGAAATACATTGCGGATCCGTCTCATGTAGTCCAAGTAGATGATGTGCAGGTATGAGATAATCTGACTGTGGAGATATCACCTATGCGGATAGAGGATCGGGAGTTGAAGCAACTTCGAGGTAAAGAGATTGCTTTGGTGAAGGTCGCTTGGGGAGGACCAGCTGGTGAAAACGTGACTTGGGAGCTTGAGAGTCAGATGCGTGAGTCTTACCCCGAGTTATTCGTTGGAGATAATTTTCGAGGGCGAAAATCTCTTAAGTGGGGGAGGGTTGTAACACCCCAATTTTTAGTAATTATTTTATTAATTAAATTAATTGATTAATTGTGTGATTTTAGGCTTAATTGAATTAACTAATTTATGTGATTTATTTGATATAATTGAATTAGTTGATTTATTGAATTTATATAAATTATTTGATTTATTTGAGTTGTTTGGATTAATTGAATTATTGGACATATTCGAAATAATTGATTTAATTTTATTATTTAACTTATATGATATATTCTAATTTGTAGAATAATATAGAATTGTTAGATTAATTGATTGGGCCTATTTGGGGGTGTAAATAGACATGAGTTATTAAGTCCATTGGAATTACTAGGTTAATTAAAATTGTGAGAATTATATAAAATAAGAGAATGGGATAAAAGATAATAGAAAGAAAGAAAAGATAGAAAGGAGAAAAGAGGCAAAGAGAGGAGTGGAGAAGAAGAGGAGGAAACTCAAGAGAAAGAGCAAAAGTTCAACAAATTCAAGGTAAGGGTGAGTTTTTACATATTTAGTGAGATTGTTTGATAATAATAATTGGGTAGAAATATATTTAGATTAAAATCCCCAAATTTCCATGAGATTGAAAATGTTAGGTTTTGAGGATAATCCTTGAAAATGTGTTAATTTTATTGTGTTTGGAATTAGCATATTTGTATACTATAGAGACCTATTCTATTTTGTATTAACCTATTAGAATTTGGAATATTGATATAACTACTGGAATGTAGCAAAAACAATTTGGAATATATATGTATTGGTTAAACAGTAGCGCAGGAATTACTGGAATAGAAAATGGAAATAAATTGAAATTCTTTTAACTTCTGTAACTGTAGCAATACAATAATTGATAGGCAATGAGATGAGAGTTTTACATACACAGCCTACTGTAGCCAAACGAATGAGATATTATATATTACACTGTAGCGAAATTAATAGAATAAATTTTTATTGATGGTGGAATGTCAATGAGAACAGTAGATATATCTCAATCAGAACTGATTTCCTAATGCTATAATTTAGAAAGCATGATTCTATGGTTCTACTTTTATAATGGGGACTATCTTATTGAAATGGATGCTTTGAAAATTGAACTTTGCATTTCACTGCATTTTAATTACTTAATTTCAACAAGTTTACCTGTAACTTCTATATGCTGTTTTCAAATTGTGAACCTTTTCTTTCAATTCCCTTGCCCTATAGCGAAAAATGAATGTGAGCTATTATTCATGTATTTTGTTACTGTAGCAACACAAATCAAGTAGGTAATGAATGTGAACTTTTATCCACTTCCTATACTGTAGTGAAAGGTTTTTAGTTGAAATTGAAACCTTATTAAATTATTGAATGGTTTATTAATATGAAACTTTATTAAATATTAGAACTTTAGTAAATAGTAAATATTTATTTAAAATATAAATACTTATTAAATATTGAAATATTTATTAAAATATTGAAGATTTATTGAATATTGAATTATTTATTGGATATTTACCATTTATTGAGTATGGAATTTTAATTATTAATAATTATTTTATTTGATTTAATTATATATTTTGTTTCACTAGTATAATTATTAATAATATTAATAATATAACTTTTATTTAATGATTGATAATTATTTTTAATTATCATATGAATATTGGATTTATTTATTGATAATGAATTAAATATTTTATATTTAATTGGTGATGTGTGTTTTTGTGAATTCAGGTTGGATTGTGTGGATACTTGTGTATGTGCAAATGTGTGGTAATTCAAGTATCGTGAATTATTGAAGATATGTATTAAGATTAGGGAATGGTCTTAATTGCATATGATTGTTGAATTTGCATATGCATCATTTGTGTCAAGAGGCAATGCTTGTTAGTTCTGTGGGAGCTAGTGACTAGTCTCAAACCTAGAGCGGGGTTTGAAAGTTTAGGGAATGGGCTTTTTGTGTGTTATTGGTCTAGGGAACGAACCCGGTTTAAATGTAAAAACCGAAAAATAATAACAAGTGTCGGTACCACATGGCATGAGTTGCATTGAGTTTTGCATTGAGTCTCATTATGTATATTTATGTGCTATGAGATTATGTGTGATATGTGGAACTGATAAATTGGTGAATTATGGAGTTGTGTGTATATACTTGTGAATAGTATGGTTACTTGAATAATATTGTGTTGATGAAACTTTTGAAGTGTGAGAATAATAGTGATTATGTTTGTATGCCTTAAATTATATATTATCTTATAATTTCAATAATTATGTGAATTCTCACCCTTCTGTTGGAATGATGTTTTATACGATATCACTCAGGTACTGAGGAGTAGAGTTGCTTCTAGCACGAGGTAGCCGTTGGAGTAGCTTGAGTTGTGTCTTTATTTATTTTAGGTCGAGTCATGCTCTGATTATGTAACACCGGGGAATATTTTGATTTCATATTTGGAAGGATATTTTATGTACTCTACTTTATTCTGTTGTTGTTATTTTGAGTTATATGAAGAATTGGCTTTTAAGCCTAAGTATTAAAAAATGAGATGAGCATGAGACTTTTATTATGTCTATCATGATTAAGGCAAATCCGCTGCTACATGTTAATGTGAAGGTGTATGAAAGCAGGAAGTTATTTTTATATTATTGAGCATGACAGGTGTTGTGTGATGTTTTGAAAAGTTATGTGACACCCTTTTGTGAAATGCATGATAATTACTTTGATCTATTTATATTTATTCTGCGGGGTTAGAAGGGTGTTACAGACGTGGTATCAGAGCAAAGTCGGTCAGTTGACCAAGTTGTTAGTGTGTTTAATTCCTTTTGTATTTGATATGTGTGTGTAGCACTATCGATATTGTTTGTTCTAACGAAGATTTGTTGTTGGAATCTAGAATAATGGTTGCAGGCAGGAATGATGAAGCGATTGCTGAAGCTTTGGCGATGTTGGCTGGAGCGATTGGGCAGAATTCGCAAGTCAATGTGAATGCTGGAAACAACAATGATGATGAGTTTCGTGCCTTGGGGAAGTTTCAGAGGAACAATCCACCAATCTTCAAGGGAACGCATGATCCTGACAAAGCACAAGTATGGCTGAAAGCAATTGAGAAGATATTTCGAGTCATGAATTATTCAGATGCACAGAGGGTGCAGTTTGGCACTCATATGCTTGAAGAGGAAGCTGAGGACTGGTGGGGTAACACTCGTCAAAGGTTTGAAGAAGATGAGGTTGAGGTTACTTGGGATGTTTTCAGAGAGGCGTTTCTGGATAAGTATTTTCCAGAAGATGTGCGTGGGAAGAAGGAAATTGAATTCCTTGAGCTGAAGCAGGGTAACTCAACTGTGGCCGAGTATGCAGCAAGATTTGAGGAGTTAATTAAGTTTTGTCCTCATTACAACACTACTAATGCTGAGAGATCCAAGTGTCTTAAGTTTGTGAATGGTTTGAGGCCTGAAATCAAATAAGCTATTGGTTATCAGGAGATTAGGCGATTTTCTGAGTTGGTGAACAAAAGTAGAATCTATGATGAAGATAGCAGAGCTCGGTCTAGTCACTACAAGAGTTTAAATGATAAGAGGGGAAAAGGTCAATTCAGAGGGAAGCCGTATGTGACTCCTGCTGATAAAGGGAAACAAAAAGCTGGTAATGGAAAGAAGCCAAGTGGGGGAGGAGCTCCTACTCCAGTGAAGTGTTTTAGATGTGGTGTTGAAGGACATCGTGCTCCTGAGTGCACAAGTGTCGAGCAAAAGTGTTTCAAGTGTGGCAAGCCAGGCCACAAGGCTTTGGAGTGCAGAAGCGGTGCGAATGTGACTTGCTACAATTGTGTTGAGCAAGGGCACATTAGTACCAAGTGTGACAAACCAAAGAAGGCTCAAGCAAAAGGGAAAGTATTTGCTCTATCAGGATCTGAGACTACTAGTGAAGATCGGTTGATTCGAGGTACATGCTTTATTAATGGTATACCTTTGGTTGCTATAATTGACACTGGAGCTACACATTCTTTTATTTCTTTGGATTGTGTTAAGAGATTAAATCTCGAGTTGTCTGTTATGAGTGGAGGTATGGTTATTGATACTCCTGCTATGGGTTCAGTAACTACCCCATATGTGTGTTTGAATTGTCCGTTGAGTATTTTTGGTAAAGACTTTGGAGTTGATTTAGTGTGTCTTCACTTAGATCAACTTGATGTTATTCTTGGGATGAATTGGTTGGAATTCAACCATGTTTATATTAACTGTTTTGATAAAACAATTATTTTTCTTGAACCTGAGAATGAAGGAGACTTGTTTATGTCTTCTAAGCAAGTGAATGAGTCGGTGCAAGATGGTGCCAAGGTGTTTATGTTGATGGCAACTTTGAGTATTGGTGAAAGTGGATCAGTTGGTGCTTTGCCAATTGTTTGTGATTTTCCAGAAGTATTTCCGGATGAGATAAGTGATTTACCGCCGAACGTGAAGTGGAGTTTCGATCGACTTAGTTCCTGGAACTAGTCCAGTATCGATGGCTCCATATCGTATGTCTGCACCAGAGTTGAAAGAGTTGAAGAGTCAACTTGAAGATCTTCTTGAGAAAAGGTTTATTCGTCCGAGTGTGTCACCATGGGGTGCACCAGTTTTATTGGTTAAGAAGAAAGAAGGTACTATGAGGCTATTTGGGTTATTATGGATAGATTAACGAAATCTGCTCACTTTATTCCAACGCGAATGGATCACCCGTTGGAGAAGTTAGCGAAGCTGTACATTGAGAGGATTGTCAGTTTGCATGGTATTCCTTCTAGCATTGTGTCAGATAGAGATCCAAGGTTTACTTCGAGATTTTGGGAAAGTTTGCAAAGTGCTTTGGGTACGAAGTTACGTTTGAGTTCTGCTTATCATCCGCAGACAGATGGACACACTGAGAGGACGATTCAGTCACTTGAGGATCTTTTGAGAGTTTGTGTGTTGGAAAAAGGAGGAGCTTGGGATAGGTACTTACCTTTGATTGAGTTTACTTACAACAACAGTTTTCATTCGAGTATCGGAATGGCACCATTTGAGGCATTGTATGGTAGGCGGTGTAGGACGCCATTGTGTTGGTATGAGTCGGGAGAGAGTGTCGTGGTTGGACCCGAGATAGTCCAGCAGACTACCGATAAGATTAAGATGATTCAAAAGAAGATGAAGATTTCTCAGAGTCGTCAAAAGAGTTATCATGACAAGAGGAGGAAAGCACTTGAATTTCGAGAGGGGGATCATGTGTTTCTTCGAGTTACTCCGATAACTGGTGTTGGTAGAGCGTTGAAGTCACATAAGTTGACCCCGCGTTTTATTGGTCCTTATCAGATTTTGCAGAGGATAGGAGAGGTAGCCTATCGTGTCGCTTTGCCGCCGTCGCTTGCTAATCTCCATGATGTGTTCCATGTATCTCAGTTGAGGAAATACATTGCGGATCCGTCTCATGTAGTCCAAGTAGATGATGTGCAGGTAAGAGATAATCTGACTGTGGAGATATCACCTATGCGGATAGAGGATCGGGAGTTGAAGCAACTTCGAGGTAAAGAGATTGCTTTAGTGAAGGTCGCTTGGGGAGGACCAGCTGGTGAAAACGTGACTTGGGAGCTTGAGAGTCAGATGCGTGAGTCTTACCCCGAGTTATTCGTTGGAGATAATTTTCGAGGGCGAAAATCTTTTAAGTGGGGGAGGGTTGTAACACCCCAATTTTTAGTAATTATTTTATTAATTAAATTAATTGATTAATTGTGTGATTTTAGGCCTAATTGAATTAACTAATTTATGTGATTTATTTGATATAATTGAATTAGTTGATTTATTGAATTTATATAAATTATTTGATTTATTTGAGTTGTTTGGATTAATTGAATTATTGGACATATTCGAAATAATTGATTTAATTTTATTATTTAACTTATATGATATATTCTAATTTGTAGAATAATATAGAATTGTTAGATTAATTGATTGGGCCTATTTGGGGGTGTGAATAGACATGAGTTATTAAGTCAATTGGAATTACTAGGTTAATTAAAATTGTGAGAATTATATAAAATAAGAGAATGGGATAAAAGATAATAGAAAGAAAGAAAAGATAGAAAGGAGAAAAGAGGCAAAGAGAGGAGTGGAGAAGAAGAGGAGGAAACTCAAGAGAAAGAGCAAAAGTTCAACAAATTCAAGGTAAGGGTGAGTTTTTACATATTTAGTGAGATTGTTTGATAATAATAAGTGGATAGAAATATATTTAGATTAAAATCCCCAAATTTCCATGAGATTGAAAATGTTAGGTTTTGAGGATAATCCTTGAAAATGTGTTAATTTTATTGTGTTTGGAATTTGCATATTTGTATACTATAGAGACCTATTCTATTTTGTATTAACCTATTAGAATTTGGAATATTGATATAACTACTGGAATGTAGCGAAAACAATTTGGAATATATATGTATTGGTTAAACAGTAGCGCAGGAATTAGTGGAATAGAAAATGGAAATAAATTGAAATTCTTTTAACTTCTGTAACTGTAGCAATACAATAATTGATAGGCAATGAGATGAGAGTTTTACATACACAACCTACTGTAGCCAAATGAATGAGATATTATATATTACACTGTAGCGAAATTAATAGAATAAATTTTTATTGATGGTGGAATGTCAATGAGAACAGTAGATATATCTCAATCAGAACTGATTTCCTAATGCTGTAATTTAGAAAGCATGATTCTATGGTTCTACTTTTATAATGGGGACTATCTTATTGAAATGGATGCTTTGAAAATTGAACTTTGCATTTCACTGCATTTTAATTACTTAATTTCAACAAGCTTACCTGTAACTTCTATATGCTGTTTTCAAATTGTGAACCTTTTCTTTCAATTCCCTTGTCCTATAGCGAAAAATGAATGTGAGCTATTAGTCATGTATTTCGTTACTGTAGCAACACAAAACAAGTAGGTAATGAATGTGAACTTTTATCCACTTCCTATACTGTAGTGAAAGGTTTTTAGTTGAAATTGAAACTTTATTAAATTATTGAATGGTTTATTAATATGAAACTTTATTAAATATTAGAACTTTAGTAAATAGTAAATATTTATTTAAAATATAAATACTTATTAAATATTGAAATATTTATTAAAATATTGAAGATTTATTGAATATTGAATTATTTATTGGATATTTACCATTTATTGAGTATGGAATTTTAATTATTAATAATTATTTTATTTGATTTAATTATATATTTTTCTTCACTAGTATAATTATTAATAATATTAATAATATAACTTTTATTTAATGATTGATAATTATTTTTAATTATCATATGAATATTGGATTTATTTATTGATAAAGAATTAAATATTTTATATTTAATTGGTGATGTGTGTTTTTGTGAATTCAGGTTGGATTGTGTGGATACTTGTGTATGTGCAAATGTGTGGTAATTCAAGTATCGTGAATTATTGAAGATATGTATTAAGATTAGGGAATGATCTTAATTGCATATGATTGTTGAATTTGCATATGCATCATTTGTGTCAAGAGGCAATGCTTGTTAGTTCCGTGGGAGCTAGTGACTTGTCCCAAACCTAGAGCGGGGTTTGAAAGCTTAGGGAATGTGCTTTTTGTGTGTTATTGGTCTAGGGAATGGACCCAGTTTAAATGTAAAAACCGAAAAATAATAACAAGTGTTGGTACCACATGGCATGAGTTGCATTGAGTTTTGCATTGAGTCTCATTATGTATATTTATGTGCTATGAGATTATGTGTGATATGTGGAACTGATAAATTGGCGAATTATGGAGTTGTGTGTATATACTTGTGAATAGTATGGTTACTTGAATAATATTGTGTTGATGAAACTTTTAAAGTGTGAGAATAATAGTGATTATGTTTGTATGCCTTAAATTATATATTATCTTATAATTTCAATAATTATGTGAATTCTCACCCTTCTGTTGGAATGATGTTTTATACGACATCGCTCAGGTACTGAGGAGTAGAGTTGCTTCTAGCACGAGGTAGCCGTTGGAGTAGCTTGAGTTGTGTCTTTATTTATTTTGGGCCGAGTCATGCTCTGATTATGTAACACCGGGGAATATTTTGATTTCATATTTGGAAGGATATTTTATGTACTCTACTTTATTTTGTTGTTGTTATTTTGAGTTATATGAAGAATTGGCTTTTAAGCCTAAGTATTAAAAAATGAGATGAGCATGAGACTTTTATTATGTCTATCATGATTAAGGCAAATCCGCTGCTACATGTTAATGTGAAGGTGTATGAAAGCAGGAAGTTATTTTTATATTATTGAGCATGACAGGTGTTGTGTGATGTTTTGAAAAGTTATGTGACACCCTTTTGTGAAATGCATGATAATTACTCTGATCTATTTATATTTATTCTGCGGGGTTAGAAGGGTGTTACAGACGTGGTATCAGAGCAAAGTCGGTCAGTTGACCAAGTTATTAGTGTGTTTAATCCCTTTTGTATTTGATATGTGTGTGTAGCACTATCGATATTGTTTGTTCTAACGAAGATTTGTTGTTGGAATCTAGAATAATGGTTGCAGGCAGGAATGATGAAGCGATTGCTGAAGCTTTGGCGATGTTGGCTGGAGCGATTGGGCAGAATCCGCAAGTCAATGTGAATGCTGGAAACAACATGCTTGAGGGAGAGGCCGAGGCTTGGTGGGACAATTGCCGTTAGAGGATGGAGGCTTCGGGGACTCCGATTACTTGGGAGGTGGTTCGATCTAGATTTCTGGAGAAGTATTTTCCAGAAGATATCAAAAGTGCTAAAGAGGTGGAATTTCTGGAATTGAAACAGGGCAGTATGTCGGTAGCCGAGTATGCGGCTAAGTTTGAGGAATTAGCTCAGTATTGTCCTCATTACAATACTGAGGAAGCGATGACTTCTAAGTGCTTGAAATTTGAGAATAGGCTAAGGCCGGAGATCAAGATGGGGATCGCATGTCAGAAAATCAGGAGCTATCCTGAGTTGGTGAGTAGGAGTCGGATCTATGACAATGATAACCGTGCGAGGATTGCACATTACAAGGCGGTGAATGACCGCAAGGGTAAGCAGAGGTTTGGTGGTACACCTTACAGTGTGCCAACCGGTAAAGGGAAGCAAAAGGCTGTGTCTGATAAGAGATTTCGAGAGAGGAAGGCATCGTCAGATTTGAAATGTTATCGGTGCAGTGTCGCTGGACATCGTGCTATTGATTGTCCTCAAGAGATTAAGAAGTGCTTCAAGTGTGGGAAGTTGGGCCATGTGATGGCGGATTGTAGGACTAATATGCCTACTTGTTATAACTGCGGTGATAAAGGCCATATTAGCACTCGTTGTGAGAAGCCAAGGAGGGCGCAAGCGCCTCAGGTCAGCGGTAAAGTGTTTGCGGTGGTGGATACTCAGTCGGCGGACGAGGAGCGTTCGATCAAAGGTACATGTTTTATCAATAGCATTCCTTTGACTGCTATGATTGATACGGGTGCGACCCACTCGTTTATCTCTGTTGATTGTGTGAAGAGGTTAGGTTTGGTGCCAACTACTCTTGGGCGGCGGATGACTATTGAAACCCCCTCAATTGGTTCAGTGACTACTTCGCTAGTATGTTTGAAGTGTCCACTGACTATCTTTGGCCGAGACTTCAGTGTGGATTTGATATGTTTGCCACTTGGTGGTTTGGAAGTTATACTTGGTATGAACTGGTTGGAGTTCAATCGAGTGTACATTGATTGTTTTCGGAAGGTGTTACTATTTTTGACTCCGGAAGAGGAAGCGTTGGCAGATTCTTTGTCCGGTAAGGAATTGAGAACTTTGTTGAACGATGAAGCTCAGGTGTTTGCTTTATTTGCATCACTGTCTGTTGACAACAAGGCATTGTTGGATGAGTTAGTTGTTGTTAATGAGTTTCCGGAGGTGTTCCTGGCTGATATTACAGAGTTACCTCCGAAAAGAGAGGTTGAGTTTAGCATTGATCTGGTACCTGGTACGAGGCCTATTTCTATGGCGCCGTACAGGATGTCGGCAGTGGAGTTGGCCGAGTTGAAGACTCAGATTAGAGAGTTACTGGATAGGAAGTTTATCAGACCTAGTGTGTCGCCGTGGGGAGCTCCAGTGTTGTTAGTGAAGAAGAAGGACGGTAGCATGCAGTTGTGCATCGATTACCGTCAGTTGAACAAAGTGACCATCAAGAACAAATATCCTCTTCCAAGGATTAATGATTTGATGGATCAGTTAGTGGGAGCTCGTGTGTTCAGTAAGATCAACTTGAGGTCGGGTTATCATCAGATCAGAGTTAAGGAAGGTGATATTCAGAAGACTGTGTTTAGGACTCGATATGGACATTACGAGTATGCGGTAATGCTTTTTGGAGTGTCTAATGTGTCAGGTGTGTTTATGGAATATATGAATTGTATCTTCCATTCTTATCTAGATCAGTTCATTGTCGTGTTCATTGATGACATACTGATTTATTCTAAGTCTGAGGAAGAGCATGCGGAGCATTTGAGGATTGCTTTGCAAGTGTTGAAAGATAACAAGTTGTTTGCTAAGTTATCGAAGTGTGAGTTCTGGTTGAAGACTGTGAGTTTTCTGGGGCATGTTATTTTGGGTGATGGTGTTTCAGTAGACCCTTCAAAAGTTAGTGTAGTGTTATAGTGGGAACCACCGAAGACGGTAATAGAAGTTCGGAGCTTCTTGGGTTTAGCTGGTTATTACCAAAGATTTATTGAAGGCTTTTCTAGATTGGCTTTGTTGTTGACTCAGTTGACGAGGAAAGATCAAGTGTTTGTGTGGGATGCTACGTGCAAAGAAAGTTTTGTGGAGCTGAAAAAGAGATTGACTTCAGCGCCGGTGTTGGTGTTACCGAATCCGTGTGAGCCTTTTGTGGTTTATTGTGATGTGTCCAAGATGGGATTGGGCAGAGTTCTCATGCAGAATGAAAAAGTGGTAGCTTATGCGTCGCGGAAATTGAGGGTGCATGAGCGGAATTATCCTACTCATGACCTTGAATTGGCTGCGGTGGGTTTTGTTTTGAAGATCTAGAGACATTATTTGTATGGTTCAAGGTTTGAGGTGTTCAGTGATCACAAGAGTTTAAAGTACCTCTTTGATCAGAAAGAGTTGAATATGAGGCAGAGAAGATGGTTGGAATTCTTGAAAGATTATGATTTCAGTTTGAGTTATCACCCAGGGAAAGCGAATGTAGTTGCAGATGCATTGAGCTGGAAGGTAATTCATATGTCAGCTTTGATGGTGAAAGAGATGGAGCTTATTGAGCAATTTCGAGATTTGAGTATGGTTTGTGAGGTTACTACAGGTGGTGTAATGTTGGGTAAATTGCAAGTGAAGAATGATTTCTTGGATATGATAAGAGAACATCAGAAGTTAGATGTGAGACTTGTGGATTTGATGCGAGGAGCCGGAAGTGACTCCGGTAGTGATTTCAGGTTGGATGATGCAAGTGTGTTGAGGTTTCGGGGCAGGATTTGTGTGTCGGATAATGATGAGCTGAAGAAGTCGATTTTGGATGAAGGGCATCGTAGTAGCCTGAGTGTGCATCCAGGAGCTACGAAGATGTATCAGGATTTGAAAAAGTTGTTTTGGTGGTCGGGCATGAAAAAGTACATTGCTCGTTATGTGTATGCTTGCTTGGTATGTCAGAAATTGAAGGTAGAGCATCAGAGACCTTGTAACAGCCCAAATTTCATTAAATAATTAATTATAGTAATTAATTGATTTAGTGGGATTTTTATTAATGTTGGAAATTAATTTTTATTAATTGGGATTAATAGAGAATTGAGAAGGAAATTGGAAGGAAGGAAAATAAAGGAATTATATAAGAGAGAAAGAAAAGAAAAGAAAGATAGAAAAACATTTGGAAAGAAAAAGGAAAGAAGAAGAAAGGAGAGAAAGAGAAGAGAAGAAGAGGAAAAGTGGAAATCATCAAGAACCAACACCAAAGCTCCGATTAATCGAGGTAAGGGTGAGAAATGTTTCTATTTGATCATTGTATGATGTTATGTATGTTGGGTTGGGGTTTTGGTAGAGTTTTCATCACTTTCCAATTAGGGCAAAAGTTGGAATAATCGGTAGATTGATGATTTAATCGGTTGGAACTGAGTAATAATGCCGTAGAATAGTCGGGTAACATGTATTGATGTTGTTTATACTGATTCGGGTGTGTAAGAGAAGGTTGATGATGGGTTGGTGAAGGAGAAGACAGAATAGGGTTCTGTTCTGCGCAGGTTCGCTGGCTCTCGCCAGGCGAGCGAAGGCGAAGCTTCGCCAGGAGAAGCTTAGCGAATGTTGGCGAATAATTATATTTAAGTCCCAGTAGACTTCGCTGGTGGGTTCGCCAGGCGAAGTGGGATAGCGAAGGTTCGCCCAGCGAAAGTGCTGGCGAATGGTGGCGAATGAAGTCAGTAGCTACTGACTTGGGCTCGCTGGGAAGTCTCGCCAGGCGAAGCCTAGCGAGTGTTCGCTGAGAGAGTTCGCCAGGCGAAGGCCAGGCGAAGGTTCGCTGCGAGGGTTCGCCAGGCGAATGAAGGCGAATTTGACAGCATTTCTCTTTTGCTGTGTTGATCATGTGAAGATGGTTTGGTTGTTTCACATAGGTGGATACCTTATGATATGAATATAGATATGACCTGTTGTGATAATGTGTGCTGTGGGTAGCCTACGGGCGTGAATCCTAGAGTTGTGATATGAATGATTAATTGTAATCGGTTAAAATACATGAGAACATAATGATGATTATGTGTGTATTAATTGATGAGTTGGGAATGTTTGATTGTTGTGTACAATTATGTAATGAGTATGCATGAGAACATTTTGATATGTGTGCATAACTTATAATTGTATGATTGGTATTGCGATGTGAATACCTTGATTGTTGTGATAATTAGAGATACATGGGAATACAATGAGGAATGTATGTGTATCGTCTAGTGAATTGTGAGTGCATATATGTATGCGATTGTTGTATGAATGCATGGGAACATATGTGATATGTGTGCATTGTTGTTGAATATGATGATGTGTGAACTGAATACATTGATAAATGTTTGATATATGTTGTATGTGCAATCATGATGAAATTCTCGAAGGGGTGAATTATTCGAATGCATGGGATTAAGACGCGGGAACGGTCTTAAGTGCATTTATTGTGATTGGTTGATTGTACATGCATCATTCAGTCAAGAGGCAATGTCCGTTAGTTTCGTGGAAACTAGTGGCTTGTCCCAAACCTAGAAGGGTGGGTTTGAAGCCTAGGGGACGGGCTTGGTTGTTATCGGTCTAGAAGGGTGGACCCGGTTTAAAGTAAAAACCGAAAAATGATAACGAGTTATCGGTCTAGAAGGGTGGACCCGGTTTAGAGTGAAAACCGAAAAAAGATAACGAGAGTCGGTACCGCATAGCATTGAGTTGCATTGAATATGTTGAGTCACATTGCATAATATTGTTGTTGTACAAATGTGCTTGTGAATGATTGTGAAATTAAGCATGAAGGGATGTGCTTGTGAATGATCATAATGTTGATATATATGAACGTGATATGATTTATGACTATGAGAATGAAGTGTGGTGAGAAATGTGAATATGTGCTATATGACTACCTATATATATATAATCTCATGCTTTGATTATTATGGTTATATTTCTCACCCTTCTGCTGTTTTATAATGCTCTATGAGGCATTGCAGATTAGGATGCTGGAGTCCTTTTGTGAAGAATAGTCTTCATTCTTTTGAGTCTACTGCTCTGATATGTAACACCGGGTAGTTAGACTAGTATAGTCATTCTTTTGTGATACATTGCGATGTATCAGTTTATGTGGTACTGTAAATCTAACTGATATGATATATTAATTTAGGTAGCTTATGTGTACGTGGATTAATATTTTGAAAACGATCAAGTGATTTTATCTTCCGCTTAAATTGAAAATGTTACATATTTTATGGAGCAAATTGTGAAAGTGTTTTATTGGTGAAATTGTGGCATTCTTCTTTTATACCTTATTATAAAACCTTTTTACTCTGATAACTTGTATGTGCTTAATTGTTTTATATGCATTTATTTGGGGTATAGAAGGGGGTGTTACAATAGTGGTATCAGAGTAGGTCGGTCCGTCCGGCCAAGTTGTTAGAGTGTTTTCTTCCTGTGTGTTATTGATATGCGTGTGTTGCATTATCAATATTGGTTGTTCTTACGTGGTTCTGTGGTTGGAATTAGTAAGATGGTTGCAGGAAGGAACGACGAAGCGATTGCGGAGGCATTGACGAGATTGGCGGGGGCAATTGGGCAGAATCCTCCGGCCAATGTGAATGTGAGTAATCATGCTGATGATGGATTCCGTGCTTTGGGGAAATTCCAAAAGAATAACCCTCCGGTCTTCAAGGGAACTCATGAACCGGACAAGGCACAAATTTGGTTGAAAGCTGTGGAAAAGATTTTTCGAGTTATGAATTGCTCGGATGCACAGAAGGTGTAGTTTGGGACCCATATGCTCGAAGAAGAAGCTGAAGATTGGTGGGGTAATACTCGCCAAAGATTTGAGGAGGATGATATTGTGATTACGTGGGATTTGTTTAGAGAAACTTTTCTGGAGAAGTATTTTCCAGAGGATGTGCGGGGGAAGAAAGAGATCAAATTTCTTGAGTTGAAGCAAGGTAATTCGACGGTTGCTGAGTATGCGGCGAAATTTGAGGAGTTGATCAAATTTTGTCCTCACTATAATACTGGTAATGCTGAGAGGTCTAAGTGCCTCAAGTTTGTGAACGGTTTGAGACCTGAGATTAGACAAGCTATTGGATATCAGGAAATCAGGCGGTTTTCTGAGTTGGTTAACAAGAGCAGAATTTATGATGAAGACAGTAGGGCTAGGTCTAGCCACTACAAGAGCCTAAGTGATAAGAAAGGAAAAGGTCAATTCAGAGGAAAACCTTATGTGACTCCTGCGGACAAAGGGAAGCAGAGAATGGGTCATGGCAAGAGGCCAAGTGGGGGAGTTTCTACTCCGGTGAGATGTTATAGGTGCGGTGAAGAGGGACATCGTGCTCCTGAATGCAAAAGTGTTGAGAAGACGTGTTTTAAGTGTGGCAAGCCAGGCCACAAGGCTCTGGAATGCAGAAGTGGTGCGGGCGTGACTTGCTACAATTGTGGTGAGCAAGGGCACATTAGTACCAAGTGCGATAAGCCGAGGAAGAATCAAGGGAGCGGGAAAGTGTTCGCTCTATCTGGATCTGAGACTGCTAGCGACGATCGATTGATCAGAGGTACGTGTTTTATTAATGGTATACCTTTGATCGCTATAATTGATACCGGAGCTACGCATTCTTTTATTTCTTTGGATTGTGTTAGAAGGTTGAATCTTGAGTTGTCCGTGATTGGTGGCGGTATGGTTATTGATACTCCTGCTATGGGTTCGGTAACTACACCGTATGTTTGCTTGAATTGCCCGTTGAGTATTTTCGGTAGAGATTTTGGGATAGATTTAGTGTGTCTTCATTTGGATCAACTTGATGTCATTCTTGGAATGAATTGGTTAAAATTCAATCGTGTGTATATTAACTGTTTTGACAAAACGGTTATTTTTCCCGATTCGGAAGTTGAAAGGGAATTGTTTATGACGAGGAAACAAGTGAAGGAATCGGTACAAGATGGGGCTAAGGTATTTATGCTTATGGCAACTTTGAGGACTAGTGAAAGTGAAGAGATTGATGCTTTGCCCATTGTTAGAGATTTTCCGGAAGTATTCCCTGAAGAGATAAAGGACTTACCGCCGGAGCGAGAAGTGGAGTTTTCGATAGATTTGATTCCTGGAACTAGTCCGATATCGATGGCCCCATATCGTATGTCGGCCTCGGAGTTAAAGGAGTTGAAGAGTCAACTTGAGGATTTGCTTGAAAAGAGGTTTATTCGTCCGAGCGTGTCACCGTGGGGTGCCCCGGTGTTGTTGGTTAAGAAGAAAGAGGGTTCTATGAGGCTCTGTGTGGATTACAGACAGTTGAACAAGGCGACTATTAAGAATAAGTATCCACTTCCGAGGATTGATGATCTGATGGATCAGTTGATTGGTGCAAGTGTGTTCAGCAAGATTGATTTGAGATCTGGGTATCATCAGATCCGTGTGAAAGCTGAGGATATTCAGAAGACGGCCTTTCGGACGAGGTATGGACACTATGAGTATTCCGTGATGCCATTTGGTGTGACTAATGCACCAGGTGTATTTATGGAGTACATGAATAGGATTTTTCATCCTTATTTGGATAAGTTTGTGGTGGTGTTTATCGACGACATCTTGGTTTATTCGAAGAGCGAAGGAGAGCATGCCGAGCATCTGAAGATTGTGTTATCGGTGTTGAGAGAGAAGCAATTGTTTGCAAAGCTTTCTAAGTGTGAATTTTGGTTGAAGGAAGTTAGTTTCCTGGGTCATGTGATTTCGAGTGGGGGTATTGCGGTCGATCCGTCGAAGGTTGAAGCGGTGTCGCAATGGGAGACTCCGAAGTCAGTTTTTGAGATCAGAAGTTTTCTTGGTTTAGCCGGTTATTATCGGAAGTTTATTGAAGGATTTGCTAAGTTATCGTTGCCGTTGACGCACTTGACTAGGAAAGGTCAAGCCTTTGTCTGGGACGCCAAGTGTGAAGCGAGTTTTCAAGAACTTAAGCGAAGGTTGACGACATCTCCTGTTTTGATCCTGCCAAATCCAGAAGAACCATTCGTTGTGTATTGTGATGCTTCTTTGATGGGTTTAGGAGGTGTGTTGATGCAGAATAACCAAGTTGTGGCTTATGCTTCGAGGCAACTCAAAGTGCATGAGAAGAATTATCCGACGCATGACTTAGAGTTGGCCGCCGTCGTGTTCGTGTTGAAACTTTGGAGGCATTATTTATTTGGCGCAAGATTCGAAGTGTTTAGTGACCACAAGAGTTTGAGGTATCTTTTTGATCAAAAGGAATTGAATGCGAGACAAAGAAGATGGCTTGAACTTTTGAAGGATTATGATTTTGGCTTGAATTACCATCCGGGTAAAGCGAATGTTGTAGCGGATGCATTGAGTCGGAAATCATTGCATATGTCGGCGTTGATGGTGAAAGAGTTAGAATTGGTCGAGCAATTTCGAGATTTGAGTTTGGTATGTGAGAGAACTTCTTTTGGAATTAAGTTGGGTATGTTAAAGCTTACGAGTGGTATTTTGGACGAAATTCGAGAAGGACAGAAATCGGATTTGAGCTTAGTTGATCGGTTGACTTTAATCAACCAAGGCCAAGGTGGTGATTTTCGGATTGATGAGAATGGTATTATGAGATGTCGGGATCGAGTTTGTGTTCCAGATGTGGTTGAGCTTAAGAAGAGTATCCTTGAGGAAGGACATCGTAGCGGATTGAGTATTCATCCGGGTGCTACTAAGATGTATCAGGATTTGAGGAAAGTATTTTGGTGGCCTAGTATGAAGAAGGATATTGCGGAATTTGTGTATTCTTGTTTGACTTGCCAGAAGTCAAAGATTGAGCATCAGAAGCCATCGGGTTTGATGAAGCCGTTGTTTATTCCTGAGTGGAAATGGGATAGTATCTCCATGGATTTTGTATCGGGTTTGCCGAGGACGCCGAGTAATTTTGAGGCTATTTGGGTTATCGTGGATAGGTTGACTAAATCTGCTCACTTTATCCCTATGCGTATGGATTACCCTTTGGAGAAGTTGGCTAAGTTGTATGTTGAAAGGATTGTGTGCCTGCATGGTATTCCGCTGAGTATTGTTTCGGATAGAGATCCGCGGTTTACTTCGAGATTTTGGGAAAGCCTGCAGAGTGCTTTGGGTACTAAGTTGCGTTTGAGTTCAGCGTATCATCCTCAGACTGATGGTCAGACGGAGAGGACGATTCAGTCGCTTGAAGATCTTTTGAGAGCTTGTGTATTGGAAAAAGGAGGAGCTTGGGACAGCTACTTGCCTTTGATTGAGTTTACCTACAACAACAGTTTCCATTCGAGTATTGGTATGGCACCATTTGAGGCGTTGTATGGTAGGAGGTGTAGGACACCATTGTGTTGGTTCGAGTCCGGAGAGAGTTCTGTTGTTGGACCCGAGTTAGTTCAACAGACTACTGATAAGATCAAGATGATTCAAGAGATGATGAGAGTTGCTCAAAGTCGTCAGAAGAGTTATTATGACAAGAGGAGGAAGGCACTTGAATTTCAAGAGGGAGATCATGTGTTTCTTCGAGTCACTTCGATGACGGGTGTTGGTAGGGCACTGAAGTCGCGCAAGTTGTCACCGCGTTTCATTGGTCCTTATCAGATTTTGCAAAGGATAGGAGAAGTGGCCTATCGTGTGGCTTTACCACCGTCGCTTGCTAATCTTCATGACGTATTCCATGTATCTCAGTTGAGGAAATACATTGCGGATCCGTCTCATGTAGTCCAAATAGATGATGTGCAGGTGAGAGATAACCTGACTGTTGAGACATCACCTATGCGGATAGAGGGTCGGAAATTGAAGCAGCTTCGAGGTAAAGAGATTGCTTTAGTGAAGGTCGCTTGGGGAGGACCGGCTGGTGGAGATGTTACTTGGGAGCTCGAGAGTCGGATGAAAGAGTCTTATCCAGAACTGTTTGAATCAGGTAACATTTTCGAGGACGAAAATTCCTAAGTGGGGGAGGGTTGTAACAGCCCAAATTTCATTAAATAATTAATTATAGTAATTAATTGATTTAGTGGGATTTTTATTAATGTTGGAAATTAATTTTTATTAATTGGGATTAATAGAGAATTGAGAAGGAAATTGGAAGGAAGGAAAATAAAGGAATTATATAAGAGAGAAAGAAAAGAAAAGAAAGATAGAAAAACATTTGGAAAGAAAAAGGAAAGAAGAAGAAAGGAGAGAAAGAGAAGAGAAGAAGAGGAAAAGTGGAAATCATCAAGAACCAACACCAAAGCTCCGATTAATCGAGGTAAGGGTGAGAAATGTTTCTATTTGATCATTGTATGATGTTATGTATGTTGGGTTGGGGTTTTGGTAGAGTTTTCATCACTTTCCAATTAGGGCAAAAGTTGGAATAATCGGTAGATTGATGATTTAATCGGTTGGAACTGAGTAATAATGCCGTAGAATAGTCGGGTAACATGTATTGATGTTGTTTATACTGATTCGGGTGTGTAAGAGAAGGTTGATGATGGGTTGGTGAAGGAGAAGACAGAATAGGGTTCTGTTCTGCGCAGGTTCGCTGGCTCTCGCCAGGCGAGCGAAGGCGAAGCTTCGCCAGGCGAAGCTTAGCGAATGTTGGCGAATAATTATATTTAAGTCCCAGTAGACTTCGCTGGTGGGTTCGCCAGGCGAAGTGGGATAGCGAAGGTTCGCCCAGCGAAAGTGCTGGCGAATGGTGGCGAATGAAGTCAGTAGCTACTGACTTGGGCTCGCTGGGAAGTCTCGCCAGGCGAAGCCTAGCGAGTGTTCGCTGAGAGAGTTCGCCAGGCGAAGGCCAGGCGAAGGTTCGCTGCGAGGGTTCGCCAGGCGAATGAAGGCGAATTTGACAGCATTTCTCTTTTGCTGTGTTGATCATGTGAAGATGGTTTGGTTGTTTCACATAGGTGGATACCTTATGATATGAATATAGATATGACCTGTTGTGATAATGTGTGCTGTGGGTAGCCTACGGGCGTGAATCCTAGAGTTGTGATATGAATGATTAATTGTAATCGGTTAAAATACATGAGAACATAATGATGATTATGTGTGTATTAATTGATGAGTTGGGAATGTTTGATTGTTGTGTACAATTATGTAATGAGTATGCATGAGAACATTTTGATATGTGTGCATAACTTATAATTGTATGATTGGTATTGCGATGTGAATACCTTGATTGTTGTGATAATTAGAGATACATGGGAATACAATGAGGAATGTATGTGTATCGTCTAGTGAATTGTGAGTGCATATATGTATGCGATTGTTGTATGAATGCATGGGAACATATGTGATATGTGTGCATTGTTGTTGAATATGATGATGTGTGAACTGAATACATTGATAAATGTTTGATATATGTTGTATGTGCAATCATGATGAAATTCTCGAAGGGGTGAATTATTCGAATGCATGGGATTAAGACGCGGGAACGGTCTTAAGTGCATTTATTGTGATTGGTTGATTGTACATGCATCATTCAGTCAAGAGGCAATGTCCGTTAGTTTCGTGGAAACTAGTGGCTTGTCCCAAACCTAGAAGGGTGGGTTTGAAGCCTAGGGGACGGGCTTGGTTGTTATCGGTCTAGAAGGGTGGACCCGGTTTAAAGTAAAAACCGAAAAATGATAACGAGTTATCGGTCTAGAAGGGTGGACCCGGTTTAGAGTGAAAACCGAAAAAAAATAACGAGAGTCGGTACCGCATAGCATTGAGTTGCATTGAATATGTTGAGTCACATTGCATAATATTGTTGTTGTACAAATGTGCTTGTGAATGATTGTGAAATTAAGCATGAAGGGATGTGCTTGTGAATGATCATAATGTTGATATATATGAACGTGATATGATTTATGACTATGAGAATGAAGTGTGGTGAGAAATGTGAATATGTGCTATATGACTACCTATATATATATAATCTCATGCTTTGATTATTATGGTTATATTTCTCACCCTTCTGCTGTTTTATAATGCTCTATGAGGCATTGCAGATTAGGATGCTGGAGTCCTTTTGTGAAGAATAGTCTTCATTCTTTTGAGTCTACTGCTCTGATATGTAACACCGGGTAGTTAGACTAGTATAGTCATTCTTTTGTGATACATTGCGATGTATCAGTTTATGTGGTACTGTAAATCTAACTGATATGATATATTAATTTAGGTAGCTTATGTGTACGTGGATTAATATTTTGAAAACGATCAAGTGATTTTATCTTCCGCTTAAATTGAAAATGTTACATATTTTATGGAGCAAATTGTGAAAGTGTTTTATTGGTGAAATTGTGGCATTCTTCTTTTATACCTTATTATAAAACCTTTTTACTCTGATAACTTGTATGTGCTTAATTGTTTTATATGCATTTATTTGGGGTATAGAAGGGGGTGTTACAGACCTTCTGGGATGATGCAACCGTTAGAGATTCCGGTTTGGAAGTGGGATTGTATCGCTATGGATTTTGTTACAGGTTTGCCGAATACGGCGAGAAGATTTGATGCCATTTGGGTGATTGTGGATTGGCTTACTAAGTCTGCACACTTTGTGCCAATTAGTGTCAGCTTTCCGTTGGAGAAGCTTGCCGAGATCTATATTCGGGTAATTGTGAAGTTGCATGGTGTGCCTTTGAGTATTGTGTCGGATAGAGATCTGAGGTTCACTTCTGTATTTTGGAAGAGTTTGCAAGAGGCTTTGGGTACCGAGTTGAAGTTGAGTTCAGCTTATCATCCGCAGACGGATGGGCAGTCGGAGAGGACTATTCAGACTTTAGAGGACTTGTTGCAGGCTTGTGTGTTAGAGAAAGGTGGTACGTGGGATACTCATTTGCCTTTGGTTGAGTTCACGTACAACAACAGTTACCATTCCAGTATCGGGATGGCGCCGTTTGAAGCTCTTTATGGTAGGAGGTGCAGAACTCCTTTATGTTGGTATGAGTCGGGTGAGAAGGTTGTTTTGGGACCAGAGTTGGTGCAGCAGACTACTAAGACAGTTCAAATGATTCGTGAGAAGATGAAAGCATCTCATAATCGGCAGAAGAGTTATTATAATAACCACAGGAAAGAGTTGGAATTCAGTGAGGGTGACCATGTATTTTTTAGGGTTAACCCAGTGACTGGGGTTGGACGTGCATTGAAGTCTAAGAAGTTGGATCCGAAGTTTATTGGGCCGTATCAGATTTTGCAGAAGATTGGTGTTGTGGCCTATAGGGTGGCGTTGCCGCCGGAGCTTTCGAACTTGCATGACGTGTTCCATGTGTTGCAACTTCGGAAGTATGTACCCGATCTGTCTCATGTGATTCAGAGGGATGAAGTCCAAGTTAGAGAGAATCTGACTGTGGAGACGTTGCCATTGAGGATCGAGGATCGCAAGATGAAGCGACTCAGAGGGAAAGAGATACCGTTGGTGCGAGTGGCGTAGGGAGGTGCTGCAGGAGGCAGTGTGACCTGGGAATTGGAGAGCAGGATGCGGGAAGCGTATCCAGAGCTGTTTCCATCAGGTATTTTCAAGGACGAAAATAATTAAAGTGGGGGAGAGTTGTAACGCCCATTTTAATTATTTATAGTTCCGGTGTTATTTTATTCGTCAACGTGTTTTGGTGTGGGAATTGGTGAAGGAATAGAGGCATAATATTAATATTGGATAATTGATAATGATAATAATTAATAATTAATATTAATGTTGATATTATTATTATTATTATTATTATTATTATTATTATTGGTATTATGAAGTGATAATATTAATTTTTGGAAATTAAGAAAATGAGATTATTAATATAATTGGAATAATAAGGAATTATTTGGGATGAGGGGTATCATTGGCATTTTGGTGGAAATAGAATTGGAAGAAGGAAAAAGAACACACGATGGAAAGAAGAAGAACACGAGTGAGGAAGAGAAGGACACAGTTCCGCAAGCTTGAAGAGATCATCGAAGCTGTGAAATTGTGAAGGTTCATCATTATCAAAACTTCATTTGAGGTAGGGGGGATTGATCGGTTAATTGGGTATATTGCATGAAATTGGTAGAAAGGGGAAAATCCCTAATCCCCATAGATAGCGATTGTTTGATGTTGATTGTACTTGTATGTTGCTGTAATATCGTGTTGGATTGTGTTAATTTCGTTGCATGTGGTTGTGAGAGTCGTTTGAGAGCGGTTGGGGTTTCCGGGTAATTCGAAGTTAATGCCGGAAGTTGGTGAATTGAGTAGAGGTGCGAATTTATCGAGTGAAAGCAAGGATAGATGTGTAGTCAGGTTGTGGAACAGTTGTCGGGTATGATGGGGTTTGGCTTGGAGTAGAATCGGCTGAGTTCGGAGCGAGTTGCCGACTCTGAGCTGAGAGTTTATTTTTCTGCAATTGCAGGCATTCGCTGGGCGAATGTGGGGGTGAGCCTTCCCCATGCGAACTGGGCAGCGAACGCTGCCAGTAGCTTCTGTTTTGTTTCGCCAGGAGTTTCGTCGGGCGAGTTCCAGCGAATGTTTGCTGCGAGGCTTCGCCAGGCGAATGGCCAGCGAGTGTTCGCTGCGGGGCTTTGCCAGGCGAATGCGCCAGCGAGCTCGACAGCAGTTTGTGTTTTGGCTGCGGTTCCGTGCTGATTTCCTTGTGATTTTGGACCCTTATTGGTCATGCTTGGTGAGTAGCTTATTAGTGAGTTGTGGTGAGTGTATGAAGGACATCGGGACACGATTCTGTAATGTCTATATGATTATGATATTGCATCGGAGTATGTTATGAGGGATGATGGTGACGATGAGTGAGATATCTTGATATATGATGAATTGTGATCAGTAGGATCGATACGCTTTATATGCGTTGTGGTTAAATATTGTTGTGTGATGGATTGTGATCAGTAGGATCGATGCACTTTGTGTGCTTGTGCGTATATGCATTATATGATGAGTGGATCAGTAGGATCGTGTGCACTATGTGTGTTGTGTGGTTATGCATAGTGTCTTGCATAGCATGTGGACATGGTGAATCGTTGCTCGGTGGAGCGTATGCGATTCACTCACGTGCTCCAAATGGGGAGCGTGGACGTAAGGCATGAGTTGCTCACGTGCTCCAAATGGGGAGTGTGGACGTGAGGCATGAGTTGCTCACGTGCTCCAAATGGGGAGCGTGGACGCGATGTATGAGTTACTCGCGTGTTCCAAATGGGGAGCGTGGACGCGGTGTATGAGTTACTCGCATGCTCCAAATGGGGAGTGTGGACGCAGTGTATGAGTTACTCGCATGCTCCAAGTGGGGAGCGTGGACGTGGTGTGTGATACACTCATATGCTCTAGTGGGAGCGTAGACGGGAATTTGGATCGTTGCTCGGAAGGAGTGTATGCGACCACCCGTGTCCCAAGTGGGGGACGTTGATATGTGATTATATGAGCTCATGAGGAGCGTGGTAGGGATAGATCGTTGCTCAGAGGGAGTGTATACGATCTATCCTGAGTTGAGTCGGTACCGTATATTGTCGGGCGAGTGCATGTGTTGCATTATGGTTTGGTGGGTGTGATTGTTGATGATGGGACAGTAGGTCCGGGTGTGAGAAATATGAAATAATTAACTTATTGTTTCTGCCTTTTATTTCATGTACGTTTATACCGTTAATATTTGATCGTGATTCTCACCCCTTTGTTGTTGTTGTGGTTTGTGCTTCTTCGGAAGTACAGACAATCCAGGTGTTTAGCTAGTTTGGATTGTGGCGTCGTCGTAGGATTGCTCTGATACGCAACACCGGGGCTTTTTGGGAGTTTATTGTCTATTGTTGATTGTGTGTGCCCCTGTGGCGTATCTGTTCATTTTGTTGTTGTGGGATATGTGTTGATATATGACATTATGTATAATTTGGGCAGATGGCCGATTGTTGTAGGTGATGATATTGATGATATGGATGATGTATATATGTGATATGTGGTTTATGAAAGACTAATCTTATTTCCGCTGCGATATTATTGAATATCTATTTTTTTTAAATGATTTTTGTGGACTTTGTTGAAATTGTGACATCCCGTTTGGGAAGAAACTCTGATGTGTGCTTATTTTAAGTGTTTATTTTCTATTTTGGGAATCGGGGTGTTACACAGTCACCTGGTTGGTCTTTGCTGACTCACCACCCTTTGAATCTTTGACTTGCTTGGGTGTTTATTTCCAATTGGTTTGACCGTGCCATGTGGAAGCGTTGAATCCACATCATTAAATGAAACGGTGTGTTTCATGTTGTGAAGTGAGTCTGGGTCAGATGGGCTCAGATTGATAATCACACCCCCATGTTTTGGGGCCCATGCATGCAATTGCCTTGTTTTAGTTCATTCCTGATTTGCTGGCTACACCTCCCATGCTTATTTCACTATTTTATTTCATTTTTTATTTCTGTTTTCATTTTTATATTTTAAAAATAGTTCCAATTACATAAAAATTCCCCAAAAAATGTTTTAAATTATTTCAAGTTGTTATTTTATTTTCCATAATTTTTATTTTTGTTTTTATTTTATTTTGCTATTTTATTTAGAATTTGCAATTAAAAAGGTTTTATGGTGTTTACCTTGTATGATCATGATTGTTTGGACTTCAAATCCTTATCTCCTATGATCATGGATTCTCCATCACTTAGGTGAGATATTGAGGAATCTTTGAGGGTAATTTTGAATGGCCATTGATCATTTTTTCTTTGACTTTGAGTTGGCTTTTCATGCCCCTCGATTAACCCTCGATAAGGTGGAGCACCCTTGATAATCAATTTATTTGGTGATGCCTAGAGATGAGTTTGAGCTTGAAACTTTGGATTCTGTTTACCATTTGTCTTGGTTGTTTTATGCTTTTTATTTGAGAGTTATTGAACAATCTTCCTATTTTTGATGAAGCTTGCAAGTCAAGTCATCTTGGAGGATGTTAATACAAACTAGTTTGACCTAGTTCCTTTGGGAGATGACTTTTATGGATCCCATATGCACCCTATGAGTCTTGATGCTTATTTATAACATGATTAAGGTTCTGGTTCACTTGTTTTAGGTCTTACATTTGTGTGGCTTGCATTACAAGTTACTTTGAAATCATGCTTCTCCACTTGTCTTAGGTGTTGAGTTTGTGTTGAAACTTTGTTTCTTACACTTGCCATGATCTTGTTTGTGCTTGTATCTTGTTTCTAAACTTGATTTAAGGCTTTCCTCTTGATGATCCACTTCTTCCCCATGTGGTTGACCTCTTATTCAAGATGATTTGGTGTCCATATTTGCACTTTGAGTTTGTCTTGAATAACAAATCACTTTTAGCACTTGTTTGTTCATTTCTCTTGCATGATCATTATTGGATGTTTAGTTGAGATCATTTTCATGTGCTTGTTGCCCAAGCTTCTTTCTCTCATCTTCTCTTTGATCATGGCCTTTTGGTTTTGGTTTTATGCTTAGTCGTTGTGTAAGTGATGGATGTTTGAATGGTTGTAGGAGTTGTTACTTATCCCATTTCATATCACTCTTCTTTAACTTGTCTAAGTCAATTTGTTGTGATCATTTATCTTTGTTGCATCATTTGATTCTCATATTTCATCTTTGCATATTTGCATATCATGTTTTCATTGCTTTTGACTTGTTTAAGTCAACTTCTTCTTATTCTCCATTTCATCTGTGATTGAATTACCTGTTGTTTACTTAGTCTGTTGGCATGATCCCTTAGGATTCCTAGTCCCTCTGTTTAAGATGGGAGTAAGAGAGACATTAGGTGTTCAATCCTTTGTATGATAACATTAGGATAGCATTCCCTCTTTTAATCCCAACTTTAGAAGCATTTTGCATGACAACATTAGGGTTGATTAGTTTTCCCTTAGAGTTTGTGTCTTCTCTTCTTATCTCATAACTTTCATAAGACACTTAATAAAGGATAATAAATGTTGTACGCTACGAGCCTTAAGTACTTGAGGAATGATGGTTGGGGGGCCTCCTCTCACACTGTTTAAAGTGTTTAGCATATGCCCTTTGGGCGATATGCGACGCATTCGCTCTCAAGTCATAGTCTTTAGTACAACATGAGTTACAAACTTAACTCAATTCACTTCTTGTTTAAAAAACACAAAACAAAACATCAAACATTTTTTACCCCTCGGGATTGTTTGAAAATCATTTTTAGAAAGAGTGTGTTAAATCTTGGTTCTATCGCAAACAGGTAACGCCTAAGTCTCCAATGGTCGAGCAGCAATACACCTAACTGCTAGAACGAAGGTTTAACCCTGCTCAGTTAAAACACTTGAACCAATCTGTGGTCGTGTCAGCCCGAACTATGTTTGCTCTGATTTCTCATACCAGATGAGGATACATAGGCACAAGACGACTATGTCTTGGCGAGCAACCTTCCCCCCTTCACCCGTAGTTTTCTGAACTACGTTGACTCTGACTTTCCCATTGCACGAGGGAATACGTAGGCATAGAGCGACGATGCTCTATCGAGTCTCTTTTCTTTTCTTTTGTCCCTGTGAGCCAGCCTTTGTTAGTTTAACACCCTTTTAGATAGACAACAAGCGTGGATCCCGTTGAGTACAACGGACGTGAGGGGTGCTCACACCTTCCCCTTGCGTAACCGACTCCCGAACCCAAGATTTGGTTGCGATGACCTGCCTTTTCCCTTTTTCGTAGGTTTTCTCTGATCGTTTCCTTTCCCTCTTTTTGGGATAAATAACGAACGGTGGCGACTCTTCTGTCTTTATCGGCCCACTTCTTCGCAGCAATGCGACAACTGACGACTCTGTTGGGGAATCTTCCTATCCCCTATGCGAGTCATTCCTAGAGCTTGTGTGTTTTATCTTTGAGTGTATGTATATGTGCATTTGTGTTGTATCTGTATTTTATTGCATTTGCATTTTACTTTCCCGCATTGTATCATGTTATTGATGTGCTGTTGGGTGGGGTCTGTTCCATTGTATGGTAAGCCAAAACCCAGGCTTGAGGATATACATAGCATTAGAGTGGAAAGTAGTGAGGACCTATATGGCAGCATGCACTAGTCCTCACGAAATTCACGCTCAGACGAGATTCTCTTTGATGACTACCTTTCTAGTCTATTTCATACAGTTGAGAGGATGTTGGATCTGAGGATTGTCGACTCTGGGGACCATTCACTTGGGAATCAGCTAAGTGAGGCCGCTTTGTTAGACTATGATGCCAAACCAGAAATGGTGAACGTATCATCATTTCTCGAAAGTCTGTGGCGCTGATGACCGTATAGGATGCCGAACCTTATCAGAGATAGGTCCATACTTGTGAGTGGGAGGGTTATGCGGGAAACCTTGACCTTCAACCTACCCGTTTTTCTCGTCAGTGTGAACTTTTTATCCTTGATACAGTAGGATTCTTTATGTCAGTGTTGTGTTCTCGTCGAAGCGAAGCGCTGGTTCATCTCAGTCAGCAGCACAACAATCTTGATCCCCTGTTGCATTTGCATACTCATTTGCATTTTAACATTGACATGTATTTGTGTTTCAGGTGTATATTTTCTTCTTGATTCTAGTAATCTAATCCACTGTTAGCATGAAGCCCAGCTTGAAGAGAACAATAGTGTACAAGTTTCCAACACTAGATATATGGTCCTTGCGCAGTCTAATCTCTGCAGTTGATCATAATGTGATGGAGGATTTCAAGAAAGACTATGGGAAGATTATGAGTTATGTCTACAAAGCTTCATTGTTTGAGTTAGGAGGTCTTCATACATTGCTTCAGTTCTATGATCCTCATCTGCAATGTTTCACCTTCCTGGGATATGTATTGATGCCTACTTTGGAAGAATTTGCCTTGCTTCTAGGAGTTCCAATTTTAGAACAGATGCCTTTCTACCATTCTGAGGCAGAGCCCAACTTGAAAAAGTTAGCAAACTCCCTTCACTTAGATGTTTCTGAATTGGATGGAAAGATGATTTGGAGGAATGGTGTACCTGGTTTCTCATTACCCTTCTTGGTGGTTAAAGCTCAGCAGTTTGTAAAAGAAGGATGTTAGATTGTCTTCAATACAATCTTGGCTCTTTGTATCTATGGCATAGTATTGTTTCCCAACATCCCGGATCATGTTGACTTGGATGCCTTTCATATCTTCGCCTCCAAGAATCCTATGCCAACGCTCTTAGGATATGTTTATCATATTGTCCACTATAAGAATGAGAATAGGAGAGGGAATAGTGTCTCCTGCTGTGTGCGTCTCCTGTACAGATGGTTTATTTCGCATCTGCCTAAGTCTGGTCCTTTTGTTGACATCTTTGACACTGCTGATTGGTCAAAAAGGCTTATGGGTTTAAGGTCGGAGAATATTGTATGGTTTAACAGAGACCTTTTGGGTGTGGAGATTATCTACAGATGTGGTAGTTTCCCCAATGTTCCTTTGATTGGGAGAAAGGGGGCATTAATTATAACCCTGCTCTCGCAGTCATACAATTTGGTTATGCTCTAAGAGAACCTCCAAAGAAAGAAGAAATACAGGAATCTTTGTATTTCACCAGTTCAATTGACACTGAGACCTTAATCAGATTGGAAAAGGCTTGGGGTAAAATTCACCGTGAAGGAAAATCTTCTTTGGGCAAGAGCGATTGCATAGCCTATGGACCATATGTGGAATGGATCCAAGAGAGAGTTGAGAGACTGTTGCTACCATTTCCAGTCAGAGAGCCTTTGTATCCTCTGGTAGTTGAAAAACCAACAACTGTTGATATTCAGAAATATAATCAACTATGGGCTGAAAAGGAAGGACTACACAAGGCGAACGAAGAGTTGGAGAAGGAAATCAGTCAGCTTAGAAGGGAAAAGAATCAGGCCACCCGCTCATCCAAGAAGCAGACAAAGATAGTGAACAATATGGGTATAGAGTTGATAGAAGAGATTCACGCCCGAGAGCGAGTGGGTCGAGACTTGAAAAGCACCAATGATATTCTCAAGGATAAGAAGAAGGAGCTATAAAGAGCACATTTAGAGATATCAAAGTTCAACGCTTAATGGAACGCTATCTTGACTAACAACAAAGAAAGATAAGATGAACTTCATCAACAGATTGTCAAGTTGAAGACTCAACTCCGTGTAAAAGATGAGGTAGATCCAGGAGAATCCTCTCGTCGATACAAAAGCGACCGTAAGTTACACGAAGCTCTTGCAACGTTGGAGGAGTATAAGTTGAGAGCAGATCTAAAGAGGCCTAAACTTGAATGCATTTGGGGAAGGCGCTTGGGAAGATTATGCTCAAGGCTTGCAAGCTACCATCAGCAGGAGGGAGTTGCTAATACAGGGATTGATTGTTAGGCCTGATCACCCTGATACTAAGGAGTTATTGGAGGAGTTTCAGACTCGCTGTCGCACTTAATGCATTTTCTCTTTTGTATGTTGTTATTTTGTACCCCAATCATCAACAGGATTGTTGGATGAGGTCATGTTGACTTAGTTGTATTTTCCTTGGTGATGTGCTGTGTATTGATACTTTGTTTCTCATTTTATTTATGAGAAAAGTTGTGTGGCTCCATCTGTTGGCTCTTCATTCTCCTATTGTTTCCGTGGAACTAGAATCAAGGGGAAGATCTCCCTGAATCATATTTACATGTATGCATTTTGCATCATTTTTCATATTGCATTGCAGGTGTTCTGGTTCCGTTTACCTTATTTCTTTCTGTGGTTGTCTCAACACTGTTTCAGGATTGAAGACCGCACAATTCACCGCTATTCAACAAGGGGAAATCAACAAAAGGCCATGGACTAAATTCAACTTGAGCTGCAGGAGTTCCGTGACCGCATGGCACAATTCATGGACCTGATGCAAGGGGTCGCTAACGGTCAAGAACAACTGAGAACAGTCATTCAACCTCTGATTGCTAGGGTTGACGGAAGTGGAGTTCTGCATGGGGGGACTGCTGTTGTTCCTCCTCCAGCTGACAACGACACTCCTCATGCCACTGCCATCCCAATAGTTGTTATCCCTCCGGGCGGAGGTAATCAGAATGGATTCCATGTTCCAGGGGCTACATGCGCTACACATGGAAATGCTGGTCCTCAATGGGAGGAGGACGAACAAGATGATATTTTCTCCCAGCCATCATATAAACAACTGTAAAGCTTTCAAGCATAAGGTACAAGACCTTATTGATAGTAAAGCCATCAACTTTACAAATGATGCACCTAATGTTGTGCAAAATCCTATGTCCAACCATGAAGTAGCTGGCGTGAATGCTATTGTGGGGGAAAATAATTTGAATTTGGTGGCCAATGTTGAAGAACTGAAAACTCCTCTGAGTGTTGTTAAGAGTAGGTTGTTGAAGGGTGGAGTGTTTCCAGGCTGTATTAAAAACTGTGAAGGTTGTTTGGCTCATCCTGGGGGATGTGAGGACTTGAAAAATCATGTACAGAGATTAATGAAGGAAGGCATGCTATAATTTGACAGAATTGGTGAAGAGAAAGATGAGAAGGTGATTGGTCAAGAGCAGGATGAGGTTACCACAATCTCAATTCCTTTTAGAACCATTAACATATCTGCGCCGCTGAGGCCAGCTACCGTTATAATCACCAAGGCAGGGCCTGTGCCTTATGAAATCACTAAAGCAATCCCGTGGAATTACGGGGCTGAAGTCTTTTGTAACGGCAAAAAACAAGAGCTGAAGGGAACGACGTCTGATTTAGTGGATAGTTTGGTGGGAACAGGCGGAATGACAAGAAGTGGGAGGGTGTTTGCACCTCTAGAGGCTAATGTTGAAAGACTGGATAAAGGAAAGGGTAAGGCTGTTGTTGAAGAAGGTTCTCAAGGGGGTGAGAAGAATGCTTTGTTGAAAGACGCTGAGGAATTCATGCGTCTGATTAGAAAAAGTGACTACAAGATTGTGGACCATCTACAGCAAACCCCGTCAAAAATATCAATCTTATCATTATTATTGTGCTCTGAGGCACATTAGAATGCCCTTCTAAGGATTCTAAACACTGCATATGTGCCACAAGAGATATCAGTGAACCAATTGGAAGGAGTGGTGGCGCATGTGAATGCTGGAAATGGATTAGGATTTAATGATCGGGATTTGACACCTAAAGGAAGCAACCACAATCACGCCCTGCATATTTCCATTGAGTGCAGAGGAGATGTATTATCTAATGTTCTGGTAGATACTGGGTCTTCACTTAATGTGTTACCCAAAAAGGCTTTGATGAAGCTTGACACCCAAGGAGTAATATACACACTTAGCGATCTGATTGTGCGAGCATTTGATGGGACAAGAAGGTATGTGTACGGAGAAGTAACTCTTCCTATCCAAGTTGGCCCAGAGGTTTTTGACGTTGTCTTCTACATAATGGATATCCAACCAACATACAGTTTCTTGTTAGGTCGGCCATGGATTCACTCGGCAGGGACAGTGACGTCGACCTTGCTTCAGAAGTTAAAGTATATGGTGGGGGTAACATTGTCACCGTCTGTGGTGAGGAGGACATTATGATCAGCCATTTATCCTCGTTCAAGTATGTGGAAGTTGATGGGGAGATACATGAGACCTTGTGTCAAGTGTTTGAAACAGTCCAAGTCAGAGAAAAGACGCCGGTTGTGGGCAAAGTTCCTGAGGTTGCTATGTCTTTATTCAAAGAAGCACAAGTTGTGGTAAAGTCTGGATCATCTCAAGGTTGGGGGCAGATGTTGAGCATCCCCAATAAGCAAGATAAGTTTGGGTTAGGGTACAGACCGTCGTCTTATTCTTCACAGAGCGCTCCACGCTACAGAGGACCAGTACAGTTCACAAGTGGTGGGGTGATATTTGACCGAATCAACATTGTGTCTGAGGATGAAGGTGATAGTGATTGTGATATGGATGCATGGATCCAATCATGTGTTCCCGGCCAGAGCCTGAGCAACTGGACTATTGAAGAAGTTGTCTGAGTGACCCGTGAAGAGTAATTATCTTGTTTTTTGATTATGTGTAGCCCTATGTTCTACCCGGAGCATATTGGTCTTTGTATATAGGGCCTTATCCTTGTTTATGTTTTGAACAATTGTTTTATCATTAATCAAGGGGTGTTTTTGCATTCAAATATTGTGATCCTTGTTTTTCTTGTTTTTATTTTTAACAATAAAATGAAAATGTGGTTTGTGTTGTTTGCATATCATTTTAAGCATCAAATCATCATCATTGCAGGTTTCACATAGCAGATGCCACTGTTTTAGACTCGTCTTTGACTTGGTATGACTTTGATAATCCAATCTTTCAAGCTGAAGAAGAGATTGAAGAAGATGAAGACTTGCCTGAAGAGCTCGCCAGGCTATTGAGACAAGAAACGAAAGTTATTCTGCCTCACCAGGAGGAGATCGAAGGCATCAACCTGGGTACAGAGGAAGACAGAAAAGAAGTCAGGATAGGGACCGCTTTAGAGGATGATGTCAAACAAAGACTGGTAGAAATGCTCCGAGAGTATAAAGATGTCTTTGCTCGATCATATGAAGACATGCCCGGACTTGATACGGATATTGTGGTTCATCGCTTACCTCTTCGAGAAGAGTGCCGACATGTGAAACAGAAGCTAAGAAGAACCAGACCGGACGTGGCCATTAAGATAAAAGAAGAGGTCCAGAAGTAGTTGGACGTCATATTTCTTGTCGTAACGAACTACCCTCTGTGGGTCGCTTGTGCCTGTACCTAAGAAAGATGGTAAGGTCAGGATGTGTATAGATTACCGTGATCTAAACAGAGGGAGCCCGAAAGACGATTTCCCACTCCCCCACATTTATGTGCTTGTTGATAATACTGCTCAGTATTCAGTGTTTTCCTTCATGGACAGTTTCTCCAGGTATAACCAGATCAAGATGGCCCCGGAGGACATGGAGAAAACGACCTTTATCACACTGTGGGGGACCTTTTGCTATAAGGTAATGCCCTTTGGATTGAAGAATGCAAGGGAATCCTATCAGCGGGCGATGGTCACTTTGTTTCATGATATGATTCATCATGAGATTGAGGTATATGTTGATGACATGATCACAAAGTCACAAACGAAGGAAAAGCATCTGGTGAATCTGTTGAAGTTGTTTGAGAGGTTAAGGAAATTCAGACTAAGGTTGAATCCGAACAAGTGCACTTTTGGTGTACGGTCAGGAAAGTTATTGGGGTTCATAGTCAGTGAAAAAGGAATCGAGGTCGATCCTGCAAAAATAAAAGCTATACAAGAAATGCCAGCACCGAAAACAGAGAAAGAGGTTCGTGGCTTTCTAGGTAGATTGAACTATATTGCAAGGTTCATATCTCACCTTACTGTTGCAACTGCGAAAACACCTGGCGGAAAATAGAAGAGTCGCCACCTTTCGTTATTTATTCCAAAGAGAGGGAAAGGAAACGATCAGAAAACCTGACGAAAAAAGGGAAAAGACGAGGTCATCGCAACCAAGTCCTGGATTCGGGAGTCGGTTACGCAAGGGGAAGGTATGAGCACCCCTCACGTCCGTCGTACTCGACGGGATCCACACTTGTTGTCTATCTAAGGGTGTGTTTAAACTATCTAGCTAATGGCTTGGGACAAAAAGAAAAGAAAAAAGACTCGGCAGAGCATCACCGCTTTGTGCCTACATATTCCCTCGTGCAATGGGAAAGTCAGAGTCAATGTAGTTCGGCTAACTACGGGAGAAAAGGGGGGAAAGGTTGCTCGCCGAGACATCACATCTTGTGCCTACGTACTTTTATTTGGTATGAAAGATCAGAGCAAACTTAGTTCGGGCTGACACGAAGGTTTGAAATTTTGTTTTGTGTTTTTTAGTGAAGTGAATTAATTCGGTTTGTGATTCACGTTGCACTAAAGACTATGACATGGAGGCGAATGCGTCGTGTATCGCCCCCAAATGGGACATACACTAAACACTCTAGACAAGCGAGAGGAGACCCCTCACTCATCATTTCCCATGTAGCTTAAGGCTCATAGCGCACAACGTTCATCGCCTTTATTGGATGAGTTAGAATTGTTTGAGATGAGAAGAGAGACGCACGGAAGGTCTAAGGGAAACTCGACCCTAACATTGTCATGCAAAGTGGTCCTAAAGTTTGGATTAAAAGGGGAACATCTACCCTAATGTTAGCATGCTTGGATTGAACACCTAATGTCTCTCATACTCCCATCCTAAACGGAGGGACTAGGAACCCTATGGGGATCATGGCAAAAAGCACAAGAAAGCACCAAGTAAACTCAATCACAAGTAGAAGATGCAAACATGGAAATGCAACACTTAGAATGGTGGGAGGGAGGAAAAATGTGTGGGGCAGCCGCCGCCACAAGCGCATCTCGACCTCAACAACGATGCAAAAATGATGCAAACATAGAAGGAAATACAAGAGATGAAAGCAAATGAACATGCAAGAGATCATCACTTTGAACCACATTCATATGTATGCATTAAAGTGGAAAAACACGAATGTCAGTGAAATCTTGATTAAACAACCAAAACAGCGACATATATCCAGAAATATTTCATCCCTAATACATCACACTGATCTATGATGATTCGAGACGAAACGGTATGCAAACAATCAAACAAAGTAGCAAAACAGGCCTGCTAGCACAGTGTTAATCGGTTAACACATTGTTAATGTTTAAAAATTTGAAAATTTGAACTGGTAAATCGGTTAACCATATGCGTTAACCGATTAACGCTTTGAAAACTTTGAAAAATCTAGAAATTTGCAATGGTTAATCGGTTAACCATATGCGTTAACCGATTAACACTGTGCTGACAGCAGAAAACAGCAAAGCAGAATCACTTTTCAACAGCTTATCACTTCTCCAAACATGCCAATGATCACATAATCACTTAATCACGAAATTAAATCAGAAAAACATGATTCCAACAGCATGAATACAGATCCAAACAGCATCAACATAGACCATATCAACCAAAGTTCAATCGAATATGAAAATCATCATAATCATGTAAATAAGCTCAAAAATGCTATGGATCTAGGATTCCAACCTTCGAAGCGGAGATTTGCTTCGGTTAATGTTGAATTAACTGGAATTGCACAGATCCAATGCTAGAAGTCCGGAATACTTCAAGATCCACACCAATTCTTGTTGTAGCCATGGAGATCCTTCAAGATTAATCCAAAATAAGCCAAATAATCACTTCCAAAATCAATTCCAGATCTGGATCCAATTGTGCACGAAAATTGGATGGAGAAATCACTTCAATGGAGATAATGGATGGAGGTTTGAGCTCAAGAATTCATTGATTCCAATAAAGAATCAAAGAATTCAATGAAAAAGAGCTTTGAGTGAGAGTTTTGGAATTGGAAAGTTAAGAGAGAATTGAGAGAGAAGTGAGATCAATTCTGAAAATGGGAATGAGAAAATGAAAATTGGATGGCTTTGGTTTGGAGTGGATCACTTAAATACCAACTAGGTTTGGATCCAAAGGAAAGACTTGGAAGTTGGTTTGTGAATTTTGGTTTGGGATGAGGAATGGGATTTTGGAGGAAAATGAAATTATGAAATGATTCTAGATCCTTCCCAAGTGACAAATTTGAATTTAAGTGATCAAAATTGGACTCCAAATGGCTCTGCATTGAAAATTCACGTGCAGAGGCAAAAATCACATTGGTTAATCGGTTAACCATACGCGTTAACCGATTAACACCCTTAAAATTTCAAATCTGGTCTGATTTCCCTTTGGTTAATCGATTAACCATATATGTTAACCGATTAACACCTTTAAAAATTTGAAATTGGCGCCTTTTGGAGGGAAATCTGTCCATTTGCCTTGTTTCAACTGTGTAGAGCTCTGTTAAGCTTCTGAACCTCATTCTTGCATGTTATCACTGTGAAAATGCTTGACATGAGCATGAGTGCTGCTTTCTGAACTGCTGTTCTCCTGCAAAATAAAATAAAATCGGTCGCTCGACCGCTGGGCAAAATAAATGCCAGAGCCTCTGATGCTCGCCGCTCAGGTTCACGCACCGAAATAAAAACTGAGCTACGGGAAAACCTTGATCCTCCAGCCTCAGGAACGAATGTTATGCAAATGCAGAAGATGCGAAAATGCAAAGAAACAAAAGCCAGACTGCTGCCAAAACGGAAAGGCAAATTTTGAGGTGCTACAGCTGCCCCTATTCAAACAACTTGGACCTGAAGGGAGGAAAAGCAATCGCTTTCAAACATTCAAGATATGAGGTGATTGAATACAAAAGAACCCGAAAATTTGCACCCTGCGAGAATGCAAAACAACAATTACCAACCAAGAGTTGGAAAACGACACGCTTGGGAATAACAATCCAATACGATCTGAATTTCATCCAAAGATACCAAGATATACCAACCACGAGTTGGGAAACAACCGAAGATACCAACCAAGGATACTAACCAAGAGTTGGGATAACGACCCTGCTGGGGGAATAAGAGAGTAACCAAACCGTTTGATGGCAACTTCACTGGGGAAAGAGTAGACTAACCAGACGACTCTGCACGGGATAAACATCCATCACAAGACAATAATCGAACGATACCATCCAAAAGATGAAGGCTGCTCCCTGGGGATAAAATCACACACTGCCAACCAAGAGTTGGAATACCACAACATTAATCGAAATTTACATGGCGAGACGACTTCACTGGGGAGGTATACTGACCAAAAGTCAGGATCAGCGACCAGGAAACAAAGGTTACCAACCAAGAGTCAGAATAACATCAACAAGATGATCAAACCGGATATTACGCTCTTACTGGGGAATCAGAGACTACCAACCAAAAGTTGGAAACGAACTGACGTCCAGGACTGACCCTACTGGGGAATCAAGAACTACCAACCAAAAGTTGGAAAATGTCAACCAAACCTTACCCACCAAAAGTTGGGAATAACAAACAAAGCTACCAACCAAAAGTTGGTATTAACCAACACTACCAACCAAAAGTTGGAACCAAACAATGCCACTAACAAATCTGTCAGAACACCAAGGGAATACCGACCAAAAGTCAGGATAACTCCTACACACCTAAGATTACCAACCAAAAGTTGGGAAACAAATATCAGTCAAGTCACCAATCACCAACCAAAAGTTGGGATAACGACTCCGCTGAGGAATAAGGAATAAAGGAGGACTACCAACCAAAAGTTGGACAACAAACAGATGTCCCAGACCGACCCTGCTGGGGAATAGAGGGGGACTGCCAACCAAGAGTTGAGATAAGCATCCATGCATATCAACCACGAATACCAACCAAGAGTTGGAAAATAACGGTCATGGAAAGGAAAACCATCTAACCAAAAGTTGGAACAACGAACAACCAAGTAACAGATTACCAACCAAGAGTTGGGATAACACCAGTGGGGGATAACATCCAACCAAAAGTCAGGAAACAAGACTGTTAACCAAAAGTTAGGATCACCAGGACAGATCACCATCGACCAAAAGTCAGAACACAAGCTACTAACCAAGAGTTAAAATTGCTGGGGAAATCCTCATCGACCAAAAGTCGAAATTAAAGCTACTAACCAAGAGTTAGGATAAAAGCTACTAACCAAGAGTTAGGATAACCAAGATTGCCAACCAAAAGTTGGGACAAAGGCTCTGCGAGGAGAAACCAGAGATTACCAACCAAGAGTTGGGATCACAGTCTAGGCCAACCAAGAGTTGGAACACCAAACACAATAATCTGAACCATACTGGGGAGCACCAACCAAGAGTTGGAATCTCCGACTTTGCTGAGGAAAATGAAGATTAACCATCAAAAGTAGGAATAACATTCAAACGCCATTGGGTTATCAACCAAAAGTTGAGATAAAACAAAGATGACCAACCAAAAGTTGGAATAAGGATTCTACAGAAGAAATCGAACAACTCTGTTGGGGAGAAGAACAACAGGATCGACCAGGGAAGACAACACTCGCAAGTGACTCACCTGGGGAGAGCGAAGGCGTTTAACTAAACGACTCAGCTGGGAAGAATCTGACAAAATAACCAACCCAAAGATCCGTTCTGACGCAGATAACACGAAAGCCCTTCGAACCAAACAGTCTCTGCTGAGAAGATATCCGGTCCTAAAGACACCAAACCTGGCTTATGCTACAAATGCATATGTTTGAAGATGGCGTAATGCTCCATATGAAATTGAAATGCTACGCATTTGGGAGGATGCTATGCAAAAATGCAAATTCAAAAGAACCACCTTAGCAAAATAAATGCTAAAGAGGAAACCAAAACTCCGCCGAGGAAAAACATAGGGCATGCCGCGTACGATCAGACTCATACTGGGAACAAACAAGCCCTGGATGACCCCCTTGTAAAACACCTCCACGGATACAACCGTTCTAAAGAGAACAATAGAACACACCGCTGGGAATCAGAACTCCGCTGAGGAAAATGCCCTGGATGGCCTCCCAGAAAACAACTCTTGTGGGGGTCAAATCCATAGGCTGGGGAAACACCCGGAACAACCTTCCAACATTTTAGGGAATCCACACTCAACTGAGGAATGGATCATGCTTCGCCTAAACATCTGTCACGTCTAGGGAATCAACACTGAACTCTGCTTGGGGATAAACCCTGGATACCGGTACTACCGGGAGAATACCATAAAGTCAACTCCGTTTGGGAGAGGGCGTCGAAGGCGCGCCGTCTCTGGAGCATAAAATGCTGAGAAACCCACCCTGTCGAGGGTTAGCCTCTTGCAAGGAATCAAAACTCTACTCCGCTGGAGATTCACTACACACCTTCGCTGGCGATACCTGACTTGATAGTGAGACTCTGCGGGTACGACAAAATCTCTGCTAGGGGAGAAATGAGTCTGCATTATACTTTCAATGTCGTGGAGGAACACCTCTGCTGGGGAGTGTCGTCGTCCTACAATAGAACAAAAGAAAGCATACATGCTAAATGGTTACCTCAGTTACCACTCACGACACTTACCACGCGAGCAAAATCATTTGCTTTCGTTATGCTCTGTAAAGCCTCTTTTTTTTTCCTGCAATGTTTATCAAAATATCGGACGTTTTTGCAAACAAAACAGTAAAAAGTAAAACAAGCAAAGGAAAGCTCTTTGACTGAAGTGAATACTTTATTGATAAAAGGCTTGTAAATAGGCAAATTACAATTCAGATGCAATTCCTGAAATGAGGCAATTGCGAAAAAGCAAAAGAAAAATATACAAATGTCGGCAATGTGGAAACAAACATCCACCATGTGTCGATTCGGCTATGACCTGTATGTCTTCGATATGCCCCGTGTCTTGCCTTCTGAAAAGACTGACTGAACTGATTCCTTTCCTTCGGGATAACTGCTCTTAAGCTCACAGATCGAACGCAGACCGCGGTTGTTTGCTTTCAAATCCCTAACTTTTGCCTGGATCGCCCTTTCGGGTTTTCAATCCACCGGGATACCCATTTTTGCCAAAGTTGTCTTCTCAGGTTTTCAACTTTGCGGGTTTACATCTTTTTCTTTTTTCTTTTCCCTAATTTTTGCCCGAACCTTCTCTTTTTGTGGTTCGCCAGGATGCCCCATTTTTGCCTGGACTTTTCTTTTTCTGTCCAGCGAGTCTCTTTAAGCAAAGTATTTTTTAACCACGTCTGCGTTCACAGGGGACGAAAAATCTTCACCATCCATGGTAGATAGTAATAAGGCTCTGCCAGAGAAAAACTTTCTTACCACATATGGAACTTCATAGTTAGGAGTCCATTTTCCCCTGTGATCTGTCTGAGGAGGAAGGATCCTTTTCAACACCAAATTACCCGTCTGGAAGCACCGAGGACGCACTTTCTGATCAAAGGCTTTCTTCGTCCTACTCTGGTACACCCGGCCGTGAGCAATGGCTGCTAATCTCTTCTCGTCAATCAAGCTCAGTTGATTCAACCTGGTTCGCACCCACTCAGCTTCGTCAAACTTTACATCCGACAATACCCTTAAAGAAGGAATCTCAACTTCTAATGGCAAGACCGCTTCCGTACCATACACCAGTGAGAAAGGAGTTGCCCTGGTTGACATACGCATCGAAGTACAAAAACCATGAAGAGCAAAAGGCAACATCTTGTGCCAGTCTTTATAGGTCACAACCATCTTCTGCACAATCTTCTTGATATTCTTATTAGCTGCCTCAGCAGCACCATTCATCTTCGGACGATATGGAGAAGAATTTTGATGTTCGATCTTGAAAATCTGACATAGTTCCTTCATCATTTTGTTATTCAAATTTGAACCATTATCGGTAATGATTCTCTCAGGAATACCATAACGACAAATGATGTCCTTCTTTATGAATCGGGCGACCACCTGTCTCATGACATTGGCAAAGGACGCTGCTTCTACCCACTTCATAAAGTAATCAATCGCGACCAGAATGAAGCGATGTCCATTAGAAGCAGTCGACTCAATCTTTCCAATCATATCGATGCCCCACATGGCAAAAGTCCAAGGAGATGTCAACACATTCAGAGGAGTTGGTGGCACATGCACCCTATCAGCATAAATCTGGCATTTATGGCACTTTCTGGCGTATTTGAAACAATCGGATTCCATAGTCATCCAATAATACCCAGCTCTCAACAATTTTCTAGCCATTGCATGTCCATTGGCATGAGTGCCAAAAGAACCCTCATGGACTTCCTCCATAAACATGTTTGCTTCAAGTTCATCAACACAACACAGCAAGACCATATCAAAGTTTCTCATGTAAAGCACGTCGTCCTTATTCAGATAAAAGTTACCGGCTAACCTCCTTAGAGTCTTCTTATCCTTACTGGATGCCCCAAATGGGTACTCCTGAGTCTTGAGAAAATGCTTGATATCAAAATACCAAGGCTTTCCTTCCGATGCTTTCTCAATTACAAACACGAAAGCAAGTCTATCAAGACGCATAATATTGATGGTCGGAGTTCCATTCCAGAAGTTCACTTTGTACATCGAAGATAGCGTGGACAAAGCATCTGCCATCTGATTTTCATCCCTCGGCATATGATGGAAATAAACTCTATCAAAGAAAGGAAGCAGTCTCCTTGCATAATCCCTGTAAGGCACCAGGTTGGCCTGACGAGTTTCCCACTCTCCTTTGATTTGGTTAACGACTAACGCTGAGTCACCGTATACATCTAGATTCTTAATCTTCATATCCACGGCCTCTTCTAAACCCATAATACAAGCTTCATACTCGGCTTCATTTTGGTGCAGGCGAATGTCAATCGGGTGGTGAACAGTATATGAGAACCGTGAGGAGTAGTAATGATCGCACCGATTCCATTACCATATGAATTAACTGCTCCGTCGAAAACTAGTTTCCACTGAGATTCTCTCTCAGGACCCTCGTCAAGTAAAGGCTCATCACAGTCTTTCATCCTCAAAAACATAACGTCTTCGTCTGGGAAGTCAAACTTCATCGGCTGATAATCCTCAATCGGCTGTTCCGCTAGATATTCCGCCAGAACGCTTCCCTTAATGGCTTTTTGGGAAACATACTGAATATCATACTCTGTTAAAACCATTTGCCATCGGGAAATCCTTCTGGAGAGTGCTTGTTTTTCAAAGACATATTTGATCGGGTCCATCTTTGAAATTAATAGGGTTGTGTGGTTTAACATGTACTGTCTCAAACGCTTTGCGGCCCAAGCGAGTGCACAATATGTTTTTTCCAGCATCGAGTATCTCAACTCGCAATCAGTTAATATCTTACTCAGGTAGTAGATGGCATGCTCTTTTCTACCTGACTCGTCATGTTGACCGAGCATACATCCCATTGAATTCTCAAGAACCGTGAGGTACATGATCAGTGGTCTCCCTGCAACTGGAGGCATGAGTATTGGAGGTTCCTGTAGATACTATTTGATTCTTTCGAATGCTTTCTGACAATTTTCATTCCACCTGACTGTTTGATCTTTTCATAGAAATCTGAATATTGGTTCACAAGTGGCTGTAAGATGAGATATAAACCTTGCAATATAGTTTAATCTCCCTAGAAAACCACAAACCTCTTTTTCCGTTCTCGGCTCAGGCAATTATTGTATAGCTCTTATTTTGGCAGGATCTACCTCAATACCCTTTTCACTGACAATGAAACCCAGTAACTTTCCAGATCTCACCCCGAAGGTGCACTTATTAGGATTCAGCCTCAGCTTGAACTTCCTCAGCCTTTCAAACAATTTCATAAGATCGACCAGATGTCCTTCCTCCGTCTGCGACTTTGCTATCATGTCATCAACATAGACTTCCAACTCATGATGAATCATATCATGAAACAAAGTGACCATTGCCCGCTGATAAGTTGCCCCTGCAATTGTTTTTAAATTTTTATGGATTAGGATCCTGAATCAACAATTCATTTGAATTTTCTTGAACTAAGCTTGGAAATCATCAACAAAACTCTCTAAGATGTGTCGCTACTGCGAAAATCGACGCAGGCTGAACAGAAGAGTCGCCACCGTGCGTTATTTATCCCAACGGAGGGAAAGGAAACGCTCAGAGTAAACCTACCGCAAAGATGGGAAAGGAATGGTCATCGCAACCAAATCCTGGATTCGGGAGTCGGTTACGCAAGGGGAAGGTATTAGCACCCCTCACGTCTGTCGTACTCGACGAGATCCACGCTTGTTTTCTAGTACGGATTGTTATTCTATCTACTCTACAGGTCTGGGGTTAAAAGAAAAGAAAATGACTCGGCAAAGTATCGCACTTTATGCCTACGTATTCCCGTCTGGAACGAGAAATCAGAGTCAACGTAGTTCGCCTACCTACGGGAAAGGAGGGGATGGTTGCTCGCTAGGATATCACATCCTATGCCTACGTACTTTCATACAGCATGAAAGATCAGAGCAAACGTAGTTCGGGCTACGGAAGAACACAAATTTGTTTGACTATTTTTTATCCTTCTGAAAAAGGTTTTCTCCTGATCATGGGTCCAAGCGGACAAAATTGACTCTTTGATTGGTTTACAGTCTTTTACGCAAGAACTGTTTTTTATTGATGTTTAACCTTTTATTGTGTTTCTTGATCGTTTTGAGATAGAAGAGAAAGAACTATAACCTAGGGTTAAAATGGGAATCAAAATCTACCCTAACGTTGGCATGCATGGGTTAGCACCTAATGTCTATCATATTTCTCTCTTGCGCAGAGAGAAACAGAGATCCTAAGGGGATAAACGGAAAAGCAACAACATATATACAGTAAAGCAGTAAAATGCATGAATGCAGCAGTACAAGCGAGGCAAGGGAGTCCCACTCAACCTCGAACCTAGAAGACAATGAGCAAGGTGAAAACCTCAAGGGGAAAATTAACACACAATACAACAAAGAAAAGAAACCCCAAAACCAGCCCTGACAGCACAACCCCAGCCCCTACAGTAGCAGCTCTGAAAAATATCCATCTCTGACAGTTGATAAACAGCAATCTCCCAATGAACCCCCAAAGTCAAGCTCCAATGAGACCCAAGCTACAATAAGCTTCCATCTTCAAGAAATCACCAAGCTCAAGCAAGCACAAAATCCTAACCAGTTGACAGCATCAGACAACATATAGCTCTAGACAGCAGTAAACCCTAGCTTTAACCGTTGCACAGCTTTGACATGAACAACCTTCATCTTTGTCAATCTTTAATCTTCATCCCTATCTTTAATGGCTTCTTTCTTCCAGGCAAGCACTCCAGCAAAGAATTGATTTTATCAGAAGAAATTGAATGTCAAACAGCTCATTGACAACCAAAGGAAGTCTATGAATAGTTGACATTGTAGCAGACTGTTTCCCTCAAAGTTCTACCTCCTAGACAAAACCACTTATCCCTCCAAAGGAGGGAGGGGAATATCAGAGAGGGACTTTTAATCATTGAGAATAATGGATGCAAAGGAAGCTATCCATGTTTATGAAAGAATTTGGTCTATTCTAAGGCTCTGCCTATTTTCTCCTATTTCTCCTAAGTCTTCAATCAGCTCCAAGCTCAAGCAATCTTCAAGCTTCAACATCTTGATCATCACCTTCAATCTTCTCCATTGATTCTTCATGCTTCCACAAGCTCAAACCAAGCCCACACCCCAAATAAAAACCCAAAAGCCCAAGCAAGCAACATGAATCCCAAATGGGAACACTAAACAATCACACAATTTGCAAAATATACTAAAAATAGCAAGATAGTAATTAAAAATTCTAAGATTTATTCTAAGGGTATTTCTATATCTACCCTACATACCCTATATGTCCCATAACCTAGTTCATGCTAAAAACCCCAAACATAAAATGTTATAGTGCACCTATGTTGAGTTTAGACCCTAAAACTATCACTCTAATGTTCTCTAATCAAAACTAATCAAGATTTAATCACAAAAATGTGAAATAAATCCCTAAGGGAACTTAATGCTCTAATCTAGCTAGTACAAAAAGAACAGGATCAAAATGTGAATTTAAGTTGCTAAACAAAATTCATCAAAATGCATGTATGAACAAAATGAAAATAAAAGCTATTAAAATGTAAAAAATCACCATAAATGGAAAAAAACTTAAAATAATGTTTTTATTTTCTTATAATTTTCTTGAAACAATTATTGAAATGGAGGAAAAAATCCCATGTTAAAATGACCATTTTTGAATTTTTTATGATTTATTTGGTGAATTATATACAAATGAAGAAAATTAAACAAAATTCAATTAAAAAGGGGGTGTTACCAGCAACTATTTGCATTCAGAAACAAATTGGGCCCAGGATGGGGGTGCAGTTAACACTGCGCTGGGCCCATGTTTGCTCAGAAAAAAACAAAAGAAAAAAATAAAAAACACAAACGGGGGAGGGGTGTAGATAGCCGGGATTTGCTTTGGTATCCCGTTTGGGCTTCCCATGGGGGGGGGGCGTGGATAGCAAACTGGGCTTAGGGCCCAAACCAAATCAAACCAGAGGGAGGGAGTGTGAATGGAAACACGGGGGACGCTCAACAAACTGTGACTATTGGGCTTAAGGCCCAGGTTCAATTCAAACCCACTCATCAGCAAACCCTAAACAAAACCTCTCACCCCAATCACTGTTCACCTTCTCCATTGCAAACCCTAAACGGCGCAGACGCGCCCTCTCACACCTCTCACTCTGAGAACTTCAACCAAACTCTCTCCATCTCTCAATACTTGAAACAAAACTCATCACCTCACACGGTTCCTTCAACCACTCTCCATCTCGAGGTAACCTTTCCCTAAATCAAACTCGTTCATACCCTAACCAGCTAAACTACCTAGATTTCATCTATCAACACATAAAGGAAACTACAATCAGTAAGGGATTTGAGCAGAAACCTGGAGGGATGGATCAACCGTGGAGGATTCTGGATATTGGAGAAAGCTTGATGGCGTTCTTGAAGTCGAACGAAGATCTGGGAAAATTGTTGACGGATGATAATGGATGAAGACCCTTACGTTCCTGGAGATTGGACGAAGAACACGTCGAAGGATCCAGAAAACTCCGTTGAAGGTTGGCATCGACGTCATGATGAATGTTCTTGACGAGAGTTGAAGGAGGACGAACACAGATTGATGAAGGTATCTGGAAAAAAATCGCTTGAAGGTTCTTGAGGAGAGTTTGAAGGACGATGAATGAATCTGGAAAAACTCCGTTCAAGGTTGTTTGAACGTTCTTGAGGAAAGAATATTTCTGGAAAAAATTCTATGGAGGAGCGATGAGTTTGGATCGGAGAAGATGAAGCTGGATGGATTTCTGAGAATTTTCCAGTTTCTGGTGAAATTAGCGGTGGTCGGAGGCGGTTAGGGTGACCGGAGGGGGTTGTTAGGGTGGTCGCCGGCAGCTTTGCATGGCCGGCGGTGGGATTCAGGCGAGGGATGCGGTGGCAGAGGGAGTGAGGGAGAATGAGCCACGTGTGGCTGAGTGTTATCGCATGTGTGACGCGTGTGAGGAGAGAGACTGAGAGTGGACAAGTGTGAGGGGGCGGTGTGAGACGTGGCAGCACCTGAGGGAAAGAGAGAGTGAGGTGGCCAGCTGGGAATTACACGCGTGGCACACGCTTTATATGACATGTGGCGTGGATCTGAACTTGGGCCTGATCTGGATAATTGCTGGCCCATTGGATTAATTTCTGGCTTAATGATGATTAGAGACTGATTAAAACTGAAAAACCTGATTAAATCCTAAAACTAAAATTAAAATAAATTCTGATTAACATCTAATTAACTCTAATTAACTAAAAACGAAAATTAAACATAAACTCCTAATTAAAATCTAATAAACCCTAATTAATCCTAAAAATGAAAATTAAAAACTAAAACCTAATTAAATCTAAAAAATCTAAAAACTATTATTTGATATTAAAAAAAACTTTTTTAAAAACCTAATTAATTCTGAAAAACAAAAATAAAAATCTAAAAAAACAATTAATCTCATTTTTTTAAAAATCTATTCCATTAATTTTTCTTTAAAAAACAATAAACTCCAACAAACTATCTATTTTATTATTATTATTTTTTTCTACTCTTTTAAAAGAAAACTATCTACTAATAAAAGAAAATATCTAAAATTTGTTAAAAACTATAATATCTAAAAAAAATTCTTTAAAAATCTATTAATTTCTAAAAAATGAAAAGAAAATTTATTTAAACTCTAAAAAATATTTAAAAACCCTATAAAATCCAGAAAAATCCAATTAAGTGCATTAAAAATCCAGAAAAATAACAGAAAAATCCTGAAAATGCCAGGAGACCGATTAAACCGAATAAAACCCAATGGCGCAACCGTAGCGAAACCCAGGCACCGAGATGGCCTGAAAACACAGGAGACGAGCACCAATTCTCAACAGACTTTTATTCCAACCGGCCTGAACTGCCTGAAACGCCAGGGGCTATAATCCCGATAAAACCCAATCTGAATGATAAAAATGCAATGCATGTCGTATGCGAATGCGAATGCAAAATGCGTCGAAGCATAAACCAGATATGGGGACCGGTTGGTCAAATTTTAGGGTGCAACAAGATGCTGCCTAAAACTTGATAGAAATGAGTTTGACCATATCTGGACCTTGACCCTTGTTGCATATACCCTTGCCTTGATGGTCTTCCTAGACTTAATTTCAAGAAGATTTTCTTTTATCCAAGCCTCACCATTGGCTTCTGTGTCACAGAGACCTCTAGGACAACTTGATGGAGGTGACCAGTAGAAAAGATTCTAGTACCAATATGAGTCAGAATCATTTAGCCGCATCTCGAGGTACTTATGGGAATTAGAAGGGATGTACTATCTTGACTTGAAGTTATTTCACTTGTGAAAAACTGGTTAGCCATAATAAACACACATACCACACTGACATGCAAGATGATGCGCAAAGCGGTGGGATCTTAAGTTCAAAAATTAGGTCGTGACAGATGCCCCTATTTAAGTTCCTTCTATCCGGAGAGACGGAGATTGAAATCTTTGTCTCAATGTGATAAAAGAGACTTAAATATAAACATTGCACGATTTTTGGCCCTAAGATGCTGCGAGATGCATATGATATTCAGAAATGATATGAAACGCAAGACAAGGGTCATGTGAGGGAAAGACGTCACAGGGGAAAATTGTATGCAGAAACAATGAAAAAAATGAAAAGGAGAACGACGAGGAACAAACTCAGCAAAACCAAACTCCACAAGGAAAGACAAACAATCCACCAACGGGGGTAGCTTAAACAAATGGTATCTCCGACAAAATAAAGGTGTACAATACTTATCATCGGGAATGTGACAGCTCAAACAAAGGGCGAAAAACTTAAACTTGGAGGGATATCCTACTACCAACTTGTGGTAGCCAAAGCAAAGACATCCAATTGGAACAAAGACACGTATTACCTACTACCAATCGTATGATAGCCTAAGGAAAGGTAACACGAAGGGGAAAGATGACTTACTACCAATCCTAGTAGCCTAAGCAAAGGTATCTGTCCAAAATGATATGGTGTATTACCTACCATCAATCGTAGGATGGCCTAAGTAAAGGTAATAACCAAAATAAAAATGATCCAGCTTGTTTAGCTAGATGACTTCTTTTTAAAAGGTGACTAAACCTCCCTGCGCTTCAAGGTTGTATACCGTGAACGGGTCTCAGTTTCTTCTTTAATCAAGTACTCCGCTTGAAAAGGGTAAAATAAACCTCCCCACGCTTCAAGGTTGTATGCCAAGAACGGGTCTCAGTTTCTTCTTTAATCAAGTACTCCGCTTGAAAAGGGTAAAATAAATCTCCCCACGCTTCGAGGTTGTATACCAAGAACGGGTCTCAGTTTCTTCCTGGAATCGCGATTACTCTCGGAAAGGCATCTTTACAGGGGATTGGAACTTCACTGGAGACTGAAGACTTCAGCGAGAATCCATAATTTATTGGATATTAGGAGACATCATTGGGGATCTTCAAAAGAGATGCAGGTCGGTTGATTTGTAAAAATATGTCTTCTCAAATTAAGAGAAAGATCAATTGTAATAATCTTCGCCAAACTTCTCGGAAGAGATGCCATTTGATGGAATTGGACTTGTGTAATGGACTCACTGAGGAATACATCCATGATGAGCATTTTTGTTGTAGCTGAAAAATGTATGAAACCTTTGTAGTGAAAATTATCAAATAAAGAGAAACATCTATAAAGTCGTCAACAAACTTCTTTGACGGATTCCCGAAGAGATTCCATTTGATGAAGGACGAGTTGATAGTCTTGATAAAATCATTAGGAATAGACAAACTGTCTTGAGGAGATTGTCATTTATCAACCAAAATAGAAAACTTGAGAACAAAACAAGCTGCTCAAATAAAGAGGCTGCCACTTGTTGTCTGGGTATGAATTGCTGAGAAAATATTGTAACACTGTTGGAGAAATATCTGTCTTCGATGGTGATCCGCAAACAAATTCCACTTGGGGGGAAAATGCAAAATAAATGCACGCCCAATCCCAAATTGAAAAGCCTGGAGATATCCAAAATTATGATTGTCAAGGACCAAAGTTCAATTCAGGTAATAACTGAAGAGAAACGGTCAAGCAAGACTCCACCATTGAGGAATGGACTTGAATGGAAAAAAAACTAAAACAACCGTCTTCCATGAGGATTGAACTCAGTGGGGAATTAGAAAGGATATGCTCTTTCTGCTTAGGGATGATGACTCTACTGGGGAGAAGACAAACCCAATCACTATGGGATAAACATGGCCAAAGTGACAGAATAAACAAACACAAAGATGCAAAATGCACAGATGCCATGTATCTATATGCAATGATTATGCTGACAAAACAACGAGAAAACAAAGATGAAATAAACATATCAAATGAAGGGTACTCATCCAAATCTTCACAAATCAAAACATCATCGAGATGGATATAATCTTGCTTCAGAATCTTCTTTTGGGATTTAATATCTGATCTTCTTTTACAGAATTGTCCCGGTGGGTATAATAGCTTTACGGAGATTAAAAATTATGGATAAAATAAATATCCGCTTTATTGGAATTATGTATGAGAACCAAAGCTTGACATATCCAGGGATGAAATAAGCATTCGTGAATGTCCGTTTAATATTCATATATCAAGTACAAGTTTTGAAATGGTTTTAGACTTGTTCGTAATTTTGCTATCAAAATAAAACATTTATTTGCACAAGTATAAAGTAAAAGTAAGAGATGTTTGGAAAATCGATTTTATTAAATGGTAGTATGCGAAAAGGCATTGCTCCTATATATTATTACAATGTTGGAAAATGATAATAATAGTAGCAGTTACATCAGGGGAATAATAACCCATATCAAACTAGACCAAACTTAGATTTTCCTACGTTCTAAGCATAGTACTTCTTGACTGCATCCATATTCATGGGCGAGTGATCTCTTCTCCGTCTATGGTTGATAATATCAGAGAACCTCCTGAGAAAACTTTCTTAACACCATATGGACCATCATAGTTAGGAGTCCATTTTCCTTGAGTATCAGTAAGGAATGATTGAATCTTCTTGAGCACAAGGTCACCTTCTTTGAATTCACGGGGTTGAACCTTCTTGTCAAACGCCTTCTTCATTCTTTGTTGGTATCATTGACTGGGACACAATATCATCATTCTCTTTTCTTCAATCAAGTTCAGTTGGTCGTATCTACTTTGACACTATTCAACCTCTGATAACCTGGCTTCCATCAAAACTCGCATAGAAGGAATGTCAACTTCTACTGGGAGTATAACCTCCATGCCGTAAACAAGTGAAAAAGGAGTTGCTCCTATTGACGCGCGTATCAAAGTAAGATATCCATGTAAAGAAAACGGGAGCATTTCATGCCAGTCCTTGTACGTGACAACCATCTTCTGAACAATGTTCTTATTAGCGGCTTCAACGGCCCCATTCATCTTTGGTCGGTAAGGAGAAGAGTTATGATGTTCAATCTTGAATTTTTCACATAGCTCTTTCATCATCCTATTTTTCAGGTTGAACCCATTATCTGTAATGATTTTTCTTGGCACACCATATCTGCAGATGAGCTGATTCTTGATAAACTTGACAACCACATGTCTAGTCACATTAGCATAAGAAGTTGTTTCGACCCATTTAGTAAAATATTCAATTGCTACCAGGATAAAATGATTTCCATTAGATGATTTCGGTTCTATGATTTGAATCATGTTGATGCCCCACATGGAAAACGGCCAGGGAGATGAGATAACATTAAGCAAAGTTGGAGGTACATGAATTTTGTCTGCGTAAATCTGACATTTGTATCATTTCTTAGCAAACTTATAACAGTCAGACTCCATTGTAATCCAATAGTAGCCAGCTCTCAAGAGTTTCTTAGACATGGCATGCCCATTAGCGTCAGTGCCAAAAGATCCTTCATGAATTTCCATCATTAACATGTTTGCTTCCCGCTTGTCAACATATTTTAGCAAGACCGTGTCAATGTTTCGCTTTTATAGTACATCATTACTCATGAGAAAATTACCAGCCAATCTTCTCAATATCTTCTTATCCTTGTTGGATGCCCCATACAGGTATTCTTGCTTTCGAAGAAACACTTCAATGTCATGATACTACAGTTTATCATCTTCAACATCTTCTACAGCAAATATGTAAGAAGGCCTATCTAGGCGGTTTACACTAATCCTGGGAAAATCGTTCCACCAATCAACTACAATCATAGAGGCTAATGTTGCTAAAGCATCTGCCGTCCTGTTCTCATCACGAGGAATATGATGGAATTCGACTCCGTTGAAGAAGGGTAGTAGTCGTCTTGTGTAGTCTCTATATGGGATCAAGTTATCTTGACGAGTCTCCCACTCTCCTTTGATTTGGTAAATTACCACATCAGAATCGCCATATACATCCAAATTCTTGATCCTTAAATATATTGCCTCTTCAAAGTCCATAATGCATGCTTCATATTCGGCTTCATTATTGGTACACTTAAATGTTAATCTGGAAGTGAACAAGATATGATATCCGTGAGGGGTCACAATGATTGCCCAATTCCTTTCCCATGAGCGTTGACAACTCCATCAAAAATCAAACCCCACTGAGAATCTGGTTCAGGTCCTTTGTCCGGTAGAGGTTCTTCACAATCTTTCATTTTCATATACATCACATCTTCATCGGGGAAATCATCATTAGTGGACTGATGGTCTTCGATAGGTTGATGCGCCAAATGATCGGCCAAGACACTTCCTTTAATAGCCTTCTAAGTGTGGTACTCAATATCATACTCTGATAACAACATCTGCCATCTGGCAATTCTTCGAGTCAAAGCAGACTTCTCAAAGATATACTTGGTAGGATCCATCTTGGAAACTAGCCAAGTAGTGTGACTCAACATGTATTATTGTAAACACCTAGCAGCCCATGCCAAAGCACATCAAGTATTCTCAAGCATGGTATATTTGGATTCATAATCGGTGAACTTCTTGCTCAAATAATAGGTGACATGCTCTTGTTTCCCTGCTTCATCTCGTTGTCTGAGTACACAACCCATCGAGTCTTCCAACGCAGTTAAATACATGATTAGAATCGTCCTTCACCTGGAGGGATCAGAATAGGAGGCTCCAACAGATATTCTTTGATACTATCGAAAGCCTTCTGACAATCTTCAGTCCAATCATAACCTTGTTCTTTCCTCAAAAGCTTGAAGATAGGCCCACAAGTAGCAGTCATGTTAGATATAAACCGGGAAAAATAGTTTAAGCGTTCCAAGAATCCTCTAACCTATTTCTCTGTAGTAGGAGCCAACATTTCTTGAATGGCCTTAACCTTATCAGGATCTACTTCAATACCCTTCTGGCTAACAATGAAACCCAAGAGTTTCCCTGATCGTACACCAAACGTACATTTGTTAGGATTCAGACGAAGTTTGTATTCTCTCAGCTGACGGAATAACTTTAACAAATGTTCAACATGATCATCCTCAGTTTTAGACTTAGCTATCATATCGTCCACATATACTTCGACCTCTTTATGCATCATGTCATGGAAAAGAGTAGTCATAGACCTCTGATATGTTGCCCCAACATTCTTCAAATCAAACGGCATGACTTTGTAACAGAAAGCGCCCCAGGGTGTGATAAACGATGTCTTTTCTCTATCTTCGGGAGCCATCTTGATCTGATTGTATCCTAAAAATCCATCCATAAAAGATAAAATCTCATACCTTGCAGTGTTGTCCACCAATATATCAATATGAGGCAGTGGGAAATCGTCTTTCGGTCTAGCCTTGCTCAAATCTCTATAATCGACACACATACGGACTTTTCCATCCTTCTTCGGAACGAGCACAATATTGGCTAATCAATTCGGGTACTCAGCAGTGACAAGAAAATCTGCATCGATCTGTTTTTGTACTTCCTCTTTGATCTTCAAAGTCATGTCAGGTCGAGTTCTTCTAAGCTTCTGTTTGACTGGCGGGCATTCTGGCTTCAAAGGCAAGTGATGTTCCACTATGGTAGTGTCTAGCCAAGGCATGTCTTGATATGACCAGGCAAACACGTCGACATACTCCTTAAGTAACTCAATCAACTTCTCTTTCACATCCGACTTGAGTAGAGCTCCGATTTTTACTTCTTTACGGATTTCCTCCGTACCCAGATTAATTACTTACACAGGCTCCTTATGAGGCTGAATAGCTTTCTCTTCGTTTTCGAGTAGTATGGAAATCTCTTCTGGAATATCTTCTCCGGTTTCAAACACCGGAAATTCAAAGTTCGGCGAAGGTAACAGGTCATTATTGTTGCACCCCAAAATTTGCCCAACCTTTTCTAACCTAGGTTTATGTTTCAATTGCATAGTCATTTGCATTGTCATCATGTACATAGTGTATTCATCTGCATAGGCAAGCTATCTTAATCAGAGGATCAAGTGCTGTTCTTATTTCAAGAGGTATATCCAAGGGTTTCATTCATATTCAAGACTACTCAGGTCATCAGGGAAGAATTTGAGCTTTGAAGAGCTGCCAGGTTGATCAGTGAATTCTCTCCTATCGTGAGGCTAGTGGGGGATCATCAGAGGAAATGTGAGCTATGAGCCAAGAGCATGAGGTGTGTATGGATGTTATGAAGAGTATAGAGAATCATTTTTGAGGAGAACCAAGTCATTTGAATGATTGCAGGAGCCTCAGTTGAAGCCAGTCAACTAGGGTCAACACTGGGTCAATTCTAGGTCAAAGAAGTGTTTTGAAGGGCATCAAGGATCATTTGAAGAATGGGGGATTCATTATTTGCTAGGTGGATATGGATATGATGTTATGATAAAGAAAAATCGAGAGGAGTCAAGGAGAACTGGAGTTACTAAATTAGGGTTTTATTGTAAAATCCCCTGATTTAGGTCAAACTTCAAAGCAGTGTAACTCAAGATGCAAGCTTCATATGGATTATTGGTCCACATGAAACTTGTAGAATATCTTCATAGATTTAATTTGAGTGGTGGAAGTCATCAAGATGATTTGTAGAACTCAAGTTATGGCTCTTGCAAGTTACAGGCCATCTGAGGGCACTGAAATTTGTCTGTGAAAATTGTCTGTATTCCAAGCAACTTTTGACTTTCAAGGGTACTTCAAATGGATTTCTGGCCAACAGGAGAATTGTTCCTTATTGTCTTATCTTTCTAGAATGGTATGGTATGCCTTCATATGATTTATGGAACTCTACTTATGGTCTTGGCAAGAAAAGGGTATTTTGGTCATTTGAGGATTACAGGTCATTCTTAGTATATGCCTAAAACTCATACAAGGAAGCTTCAAATGAAAAACTTCACAACATAAAAGTTGTTCAAAATGGGATTTTAAGGCTATAAAAGAAGGTGTGAAAGTTTGGAAAAGCTTAGAGCATGTAATTTTAAAATTGATGCAAATGACTTGAAAATGGCTTATAAGTTGAAAAAGTTGAAATGGAAAATTGGTTTGGGAGATCTACAAATCCAATATGGGTCATCCAATATACCAAATTGATTCCAAACATCATTTTAAAGACATTGGTTCAGCCACTTTTTTGCGTTAGGGTTTAAAAATTGGACTTGCTTTGTATTTTTGTTACTTGCATAATAAGGCAAGTATAGAAAACTTGGCACAAGATGAATTTTCAAGGCAAGGAGCTTACATACACTTCCCATATCTCATGTAAGGAGATTTTGACATAAGTTTGGAAAGGTGCAAGCATGAGATAAGAGATATTCAAGGTATCATGGCATGAGAAGTTCATGAAATTTCCACAACCTTCTAGAATCCTCCAAGATTATTCTAGAAACCTCTAAGTTTGTTAATCATCATCTATATATTGGATTGAGATCATTAAGAGTAAAGGTTGGTGATAGTTGATGTTGAATCCATTTTCAAATCATATTGAATTTTTTCTCTTCACCATTTTTTCCATTTTTCCCACACTTTCACATTTTGGAATTTCCATTTTTTTCAATTTTTTTCTTCTCACTTTCCATACTTTTTCTCTTCACCAATCAATTACACAACAATTATAGAGATGGTTCATCATTTTTTTTGAGAGAATTGGAGCAAGAGGAACCTTGTAATAACATGAAAAAGTGGTGAAAACTCAAATTCCAATTTTCACTTTTTCATCAATTCAAGACTTGTCAAGGCTTCAAACATATTCACCAAGCATTGTTGAGTGATTCTACATCATTTTCTCAAAGAATTGGTGATCGAGTGAAGCTCCATAAGCCATTTTTCGGAGGTATAAAGAATTCGACATAACTCATTATTTAGGAGTCTTTCTTGCATTATTTTTATTGCATTCCATTGCCATAAAGGTCTACATGGATTCTAGTACAAAAAAGATGGGTTTTATGACAATTTTTGGTTCTTGAGTTTTTCTTGAGGTGCCACGTTTTGGGAGTTAGAGAGAGTTTCAAGAAAATCTAAGACCATATTTGGATTCCTTGATTTTTTTCCTTCGAGTTTGACCAAAATTTTGTGCGAAACGGATAATTATTGATGGAGTTATGGTGTTTCAAAGTAGCAAAAAACTCATGTTCATGGGGCTGCGGGTTACTATTCACAAAGTTGAAAATTTTGATTTGGAGAAGAAGGTGTTAGCACCGTCGGATGCATTTCCAAGTCAAGGTTTCTTCCATTCATCCAACGCCTCTCACTGCGCCACGCAATCCGCCACATAAGCCTCATGCCACTTTTATTTATTCATGTTATTTTCTTTTATTTTCCTATTGCCATGTTTCTTTTATTTTTTCTGTTTTATATGCTGACTTCAAATAATCATAAAAAAATAGGAAAATTAGTCTTTATGATCCCCATTTTCTTGTGCTGAATCTTTAAGATGTCTAGGATTTAATAAAACTGGAATTATAATTTTACCATTTTTTGACATTTTCTTTGGATTTTTTACATTTGGGTCGTCATAAAAAGGCCAATGCTGGTGCTATCATTTTGTTGAATTTCTTTGACCTATCAAAACACAATTTAAATGTCAATCCTTTTGCAGGGATCTCATACACACGTTGAGGTATTGTGATATATTTTTGTGGGAATTTTATTGTACCATTTTAATTGGTTTTGGATGCTTTCTTTAACATGCTCCACTTTAATCTTTCCTTTGGTATACATGAGATATCTTCCAATGTTTTCATCTTGTTTGACCATTTATCTTTGGATATTTTTGTGGTATCTCTCACCCCTGGTTTGTGGCTTGATGTAGGGCATTGGAGATTTTTATTTGAATTTTTTAGCACCTTTTGCTATTTTTCTTCTGTTTTGTATTCGAACTTGTAATTTGGACTTCCAAACGGACTTTATTTTTGTTAAGGCTCCAACGGCCGATTTGTGTTTGCGTGGTGAACGCCGTGGTTTATATTTCTTATTATAGATAGGCTAGAGGTATTTGAAGACCCCTTAGGTGGCTGTTATTTGTATGTGTAGCTTGCCCAATTATCGACTTGTTTGCATGATAGCACGTTGCGATTCCAAATAGTGGATTACGCGTTTCATTCGGAGTTTTCACTCGATTCTTTGCATATGATCACTTGATATTTTCTTATTCCATCCATGAATGGGCTTGAGGTTGAGACGGACCGTCCTCCCTCCTTTGCATTGCATTTACCATTGCTATATTCATGTTCACTTGTATGCGGTTATTACTTGTATTTCCGTTTCTTCCTTTCGTTTCCTTTCCCGTAGGACTTCCATTCTTCCTTGTTCAAGGGAGGATGTGATAGACATTAGGAGTTAACCCATGCATGATAACATTAGGGTAGATTTTATTCCCTTTTAACCCTAGGATTTGTAGAGTGTCATCTCTTCTTCCTTCAAAACAACAGAAAAACATTAATAAAGGTTATAACAGAGATTAATTCATTTCTTCCGTCAAAAGATTTGAACAGACATCAACCTTTTTGCAATAAGAAAACCCTTGTTTAAGGTGAGATTTTTCATAAAAAACACTTGAACAGCTTGTGTCATGCGTAGCCCGAACTACGTTTGCTCTGATCTTCCATGCTGTGTGGAAGTACGTAGGCATAGGATGCGATATCCTAGCGAGCAACCTTCACCCACCTTCCCCCGTAGTTAGGCGAACTACGTTGACTCTGATTTCTCGTTCCAAACGGGAATACGTAGGCATAAAGTGCGATGCTTTGCCGAGTCAAATTTTCTTTTCTTTTCAGACCTCATCCTTTAGTTTAGATAGAAGTGTAATCCGTACAAACCAAGCAAGCGTGGATCCCGTCGAGTACGACGGACGTGAGGGGTGCTAATACCTTCCCCTTGCGTAACCGACTCCCGAACCCAGGTTTTGGTTGCAATGACCATACATTTTCTCGTTTTTCGCGAGGTTTACTTCGAGCGTTTCCTTTCCCTCCGTTGGGATAAATAACGCACGGTGGCGACTCTTCTGTCAGCCGGCGCCGATTTTCGCAGTAGCGACAATTATTCCCGAGACGTTGTTCGTGCAACAATCTGCGCATGTGATATGGTTTTATTTAGTTTTATGAAGTGAAACATGTGTGTATATGCAAGATGGTTATCGCTTTATTATTATCATTTTCTAGAGAACGTAAAAGATAAATGGAATAGATATGAAACAAAACAATGTTTTTATTAATGATAGCAAAGATGACAACATGCCCTTAATAAGATCACATTTCCCTTGGGCAGAGCAAAGGGAATTATTTTAAAAATAGTCACACAAAACAAATTTTTGCCTTGGGTAGAGCGAAAACTAAAACAAATGATTACTTTGATATATGAATAATAGTAGGGACTTCAACCGCGCTCCAATTCTTGACCATTACTCCTTATGTTACAAAGTTAGGTACGTCTTCGTCAGAATCTTCTTCAGTGACAACATTGACTTCAAAACCGTAATTTCGGCGTCTTGATCTAGGAAAGTAGAAAGGCACATAGGCGTTTTCACTCTCTGAATCATACCCCAGATCTTCCATGTAAGGCTCATAGTCTTCATACGGAATGGAGAGACTTGTAGAACCGTCTGATATATAGCCTTCGGACTCGTATTCAGATACTGCATTAATATGAGGAGGATGAATAATTCCTCCGCTGTGAAATACCTCCTCAATAGGTGGAACCACCTGACTTCTGACCATCAGTTTATTAGAGCTGGTAGTAAAACCGAGACCTTCCTTATTCTTATTCTCGGGTAGAGATAGCATCTTGCCCCAACCTTCTTGAAAACCACTATTCATAACCTGTTGTGCGTCTTTGAAAGATGACATGGGGATTCTAGGCTTCTGGGTAACATTATCCATAATTGGCAATGCCTGAAATTATGTTCCAACTTCTTCCTCTGTCTCAACATAAGAAAATGACGACATGTGACTTACTACCAAGGCTCTTTCTCCATAAACTATAACTGTTTTACCCTCGAAGGTATACTTCAGCTTTTGGTGCAGCGTAGAGGTAATTTCCCCAGCCTCATATATCCACGGTCTCGCTAATAAGCAGCTATAGGCGACGCGAATGTCCATGACCTGAAATGTAATCATAAAGACTTGTAACCCGATAGTCATTAGTATATCCACTTCACCGATCACCGTTTTCCTGGATTCGTCAAAAGCTTTAACAATGACATGGATCGGCCTCATCGGCAGTCCTTGATATGATAGCTTTGATTGAGTAGTCCTGAGCATCACATTCAACGAAGACCCAGTGTCGACCAGCACGCTGGATAATGCATCATTCCCATAATTCACCGAGATGTGCAATGCTATATTGTGTTTTCTTCCTTCTTCCGGGAGATCTTCTTCATTGAACCACAGGTTGTTGCAAGAATTAATATTACCGACGATATTATCAAACTATTCCATGGTCATATCCTGTTCAACTTATGCTTGTTCCAACATTTCCTGAAGCACTTCTGTATGTGCTTCGGAGCTCATGAGCAATTGCAACAATGAAATATTGGATGGAGTCTATAATAGTTGGTCTGCAACCTTATAATCACTTCTTTTGATCAATTTCAAGAACTCGTCAGGCTTAGAATGGTCAGATCCACCAGATTGTCCCACAGTTAGATCCTTTGTAATTGGCTTCTCAAATGAGACCCCCTTATCTTTTGAAGGTATTGAAGGATAGACTATACCGCTTCTTGTCACCCTGCTAACGTCTGCAATATTAACAGCTGAAGGCAAAGTAGGTAAAGGCACATCCTTTTTGTTTTCCGTCATCGTGGCGTTATATCTGTATAGAACCGCCTTAGTGGAAGTGTAAGGGATGGGTCCCGACACATTAATCACCAAAGGAGTTACGACAGGCCTTCTACTGTCATAAGTAATCTCAATGCGCTCCACTTCTTTAAAGTGAGGCACTATAACAAATGCTTCTTCATTTCTTTCCTCTGAAACTAAAACTTCGTCATATGTAATTGTAGTAATTCTCCTGTCTAGCAGGTCCTGAATATCTTCTCTCACAAGGCGGCAGCCTCGAGAGTCTTCAGAAGAAACAGAACAGCTAATATAATTATGTTGCTCATGATTAAAAGATACCAGCTTTGTCAGGTCATCATGCATCTTCACTACAGATTCTCAAATGTTCTTCAAATTAATTACAACATTCTTTCTCAAACAGTCTTGGACCATGTTCACAGTGGATGAACCATGCTGAGGTAGGGGGTTATCTTGTACGTTAGGATTGGAATCTTTGAAAGATAAGATCTCACACTTAACCAGCCTTTCAACATCTGCTTTCAAACCGTAGCAATTCTCGATGTCATGACATGGAGCACCTTAGTGATAAGGGAAAATTTTGTCAGCTTTGTACCAGTATGGAAGACTTTTGGGTACCTCAGGTGGAGCTTTCGTCTGGATGTATCCCTTATGTATCAAAACCAGGAAAAGTTCAGTGTATGTCATAGGAATTGGATCAAAGTTCAGTCTTTTGTGCACACGACCCTGGTTGTTGAATTGTGACCGATTTTGCTGAGGAGATTGTTGATTTTGTTGACGCTGTGGAGCTCTGGGAGCTTGAGGTTGTTGATATGGCTGAGCAAACTGTGGTTGATAAGTTGGAGTGTTGAGTATCGGTGTTACCACAACAACTTGCTGAGATTGTTGATACCTTTTCCTCGGTCGTCCTTGTTGTACGATGCTCACATCCCGTTGTTGTACCCCAAAATTTGACCAACCATTTCTTGTACTTGGCTTAGGTTTCATTTTTATTTTCGAATTTCTACATGTCATATCATTTGTTCTTGGGACAGGGGATCAATGGTATTTCTATGGCTCAGGTTTCTTTTTAGTGCAAGGGACTGAACGACAGGTATCAGAAGCTTCGACATTTATTTTTCTCGGCGATTGAGCGTTCCATTTTATTTTATTTTATTTTGCAAGATATTTCCAGCCCAGGAAGCATCACTCATGTTATTTCAAGCATTTTCACGGTTATATTGTCAAAAGGCGAGTTTCAGAGGCCTAACAAAGCTCAAAACGAGTGAAAACGGACAAATATGCAGGTTTCCCTCCAAAAGGCACCTAAATTCAAAGTTTCAAAGTGTTAATCGATTAACCCAAATGGTTAACCGATTAACCAATGAAAAGTCAGAGCAAATTTAAGATTTTAAGGGTGTTAATCGATTAACCCAGGTGGTTAACCGATTAACCAAGGCAAATTTTGCCTCTGCACGTGAATTTTCAAGAGGTAGCCACTTTGGGGTCCATTTCGATCACTTGTGAATTTGATTTTACACCAGAGGAAGGATCTAAAACCACTTTGAATTTTGATTATTTTTCAAATTAATTCAAATTCCCTCCAATTTCCCACTCCTAATCCCATTCCAATTTTCATAACCACACTCTAAACCACCATTTGGATCCTAACCAAGAGCATATTTAAATGATTTGCTCCAAACCTCACAGAAAATCCTCATGATTCCATTTCATTTTCAGAATTCACTCTCATTCTCTCAATTTTTCTCTCAACTTTTTCACTCCAAAATCTCCATTAGAGCTCTTACCTTGAATTCTTTGATTCTCCATTAGAATCATTGAATTCTAGAGCTAAACCTTCATCCTTCATTCATATTATCTCCAATTCTCCATTCAATTTTAGTGTTAGTTTGGATCTGATCTTAGAAGCTGGTTTGGAAGAGGTTATTTAGATTATTCTTGCTTAATTTTGGTGGATCTTCATTTCTACTACAAGTAATCACTTGGATCTTGAAGGAATTCTGGATTTCTAGCTTGGATCTGCTCAATTGAAGTTGAATCAACAATTACCAAAGCATATCTTTGCTTTGTAGGTTGGAATTCTAGATCCGTTGCTATTTTGAGCTTATTTTGCATATTCGATGTGGATCTTCATTTTTGATTGACTTTTGGTTGATTTGATCCATGTGATTTATGATCTTGTTGTTTAATGTGTTTACATGTTGATTGGATCATTGTTTTCGGTTTAAATTCGTGCTTAATTGATTATATAATCATTTGGATTATTGGAGAAGTGATTAATTGCTGAAAAGTGTTTTTGAGCTGTTGTTTTCTGCCTCTGGTACAGTGTTAATCGGTTAACCAGTTGCAGTGCAAACTGGTTAATTGATTAACCAGTGTGAATTTTAAAACATTTTTAACTAGTTAATCGGTTAACCATATGTGTTAACCGATTAACACTGAACTAGAATGTCATGTTTACTGTTTTTGAGCTTGTTTTGGGTATTATTTCACTTTGAATCTTCATGGATCAGTATGATGCATTTGAGTGAGATGTTTTGGATATTGTGTTGTTGTTCTTGATTGTTTAATCATGATTTATTTGACACACGTGTTCGATTTCCATTTGAATGCATACTTTTGTAGATGTTGTTCAAGAGATGTTCACTTGTTTGAGTTCTTTTTGCTTGCATTTCTTTTTGTTTTGCATCCCTTGCTTGACATTTAAGAGGTTGAGATGTGCTTGTGGTGGTTGCTTCCCCACACTTTTTTCCTCCCTCTTTTCTTTGTGTTGCATTTCATGTTTGCATCCCTTTCTTCCTTTTCATTTGTGATTGATTTATCTTGTGTTTTCTTGGTTCCTTTGCCATGATCCCTTAGGATTCCTAGTCCCTTTTGGAGTAGGAGAGACATTAAGTGTTCAATCCAAGCATGCTAACATTAGGATAGTTATTCCCTTCTTAATCTCAATCATAGGAGCACATTGCATGATAACATTAGGGTTGAGTTAGTTCCCCCTTAGTCTTCTGTTCTCTCTTCTCATCTCAAAACTTCTTCAAAACACCTAATAAAGGATAATGAGTGTTTTACGCTACGAGGCTTAAGCATTTGGGAAATGATGATTGGGGGGCCTCCTCTCAATTGTCTAGAGTGTTTAACGTAAGCCCTTTGGGCGATATGCAACGCATTCGCTCCTAAGTCATAGTCTTTAGTGCAACATGAATTACAAACACAATTCAATTCACTTCTTCTTCATAAAAGACTACAAAACAAATATTAAACCTTTTTATCCTTCGGAATTAATTGAAAACCATTTTCAAAGAGAGTGTTGTTAACTCTTGGTTCTACCGCAAACAGGTAACGCCTAAGTCTCCAATGGTCGAGCAACAATACACCTAACTACTAGAACTAAGGTTTAACCCTACTCGGCTAAAACGCTTGAACCAATCCGTGGTTGTATCAACCTGAACTATGTTTGCTCTGATTTCTCGTGCCAGACGAGGATACGTAGGCACAAGACGTTGATGTCTTAGCGAGCAACCTTCCCCACTTTCACCCGTAGTTTTCCGAACTACGTTGACTCTGACTTTCCTATTGCACGAGGGAATATGTAGGCATAGAGAGGCAATGCTCTATCGAGTCTCTTTTCTTTTTCTTTTGTCCCTGTGGCCTGTAGCTTAGATAGATAAACACCCTTTTAGATAGGCAACAAGTGTGGATCCCGTTGAGTACGACGGATGTGAGGGGTGCTCATACCTTCCCCTTGCGTAACCGACTCCCGAACCCAAGATTTGGTTGTGATGACCTGTCTTTTCCCTTTTTTGTAGGTTTTCTATGATAGTTTCCTTTCCCTTTCTTTGGGATAAATAACAAATGGTGGCGACTCTTCTGTCCTTGCCGGCCCCTCTTCGCAGTGACGCGACACCCGTTCTTTCTTTTTTATAAAATTACTTATGTACTTTTTCACGCTGCTAGGGGTACTTCCTTCCCTCGCTAACCTTCCTTCATGAACTCTTTCTTCCAGACGCATACCCATGTTTACCATCTCAGTGAAATCACTGGGTGCGCTGGCGACCATTCTCTCATAGAAAAATGAACTGAGTGTTTTCAAGAAGATATTGGTCATTTCATTATCTTCTAATGGTGGTGTAACTTGAGCGGCTAACTTGCGACAGCGCTGAGCATATTCTTTTAAGTTTTGTTTGTCCTTCTGAGTCATGGCCCTCAATTGATCATAGTCAGGTGCCATATCCATACTATACGTATACTATTTAATGAAGGCTTCATAGGGATCATTGAAAGTTCAAATCTTTGCACCGTCTAACCCCATGTACCATTTGAGTGTTGCACGGGTTAGACTGTCTTAGAAGTAGTGAATAAGTAACTAATCATTGTTGGTTTGTGCTGACATCTTCCGAGCATACATGACAAGATGGCTTTGTGGACATGTGTTTCCTTTGTATTTTTTGAAATCCAGAACTTTGAACTTCATAGGGACCTTAACATTTGGAACCAAATAGAGTTGGAAATACTCTTGTTAAACAGTTCTTTTCCTTAGAGAGCTTTCAGTTCTTTCTGAATTTCTGAGAACTTTTCCTCGGTGTGAAGAAGGGAGGCACTGGGATTGGTGTTGATACAACTTCAGAAATGACAATTATTTGAGTGTTGTGTGCTGATTGATTCGACAGTGCTTCAACCAACCCATTCAACCTTTCTAAACTTTCCTTCAGAGTAGTGACCTCGTCAGGGAGCATTCGGTTCTCCTGTTCAAGTTGGTCCATTCTTCGATGCTGACTGGCTCGAGTATTATATCTATGATTCAGCTTGTCTGTGAAGATGAAGCAAGAGTAAGAACCTGGAATGCAAAGGATGATATGCTGATGCATATACACATGCGCAAATGCAAATGAAACTTCAAGAAATTCAAAAGTATTTTCCAATATTGTAACAACTAGATTTTTTTTGGGTGACTGAAAAACTCATTTTTTTACTCAAATTAGAGAAGCATTACAAAGTGAAAGTACTCCTTCAAGAGTTTGACTACATCAAAAGTACTGAAAACAAAGCAAAGGAAACTTAGAAGTCTAATATACTAATTATGGTTCTTTCTTCCCATGAAGCTCCTCCAAGAGTCGATCAATCTGTTCTTGCATCTTTGCTTTTTCGATAATGAGCTTGTCCACATACTGTTTTCAAGCTACAGAGGTTGGAGGAAGATCAACACTGGTAGTTGGCCCTGATAAGGCATGAGGGTAAAATAAATCCTCTTGCACCTTCCTCTTCTTCATGGGTTCTTCTTCTCTTTGTTGCAGCTTCTGAAGTTTCTCATTCTCTAGTTTGAGGATGTAGAATTTATTCTTCCAAGCATTCTTTAACTTTTCAGCTTCGTCCAGGGAATTTTTCAGCTTCCCTTCTTCACTTGTATCAGCCCAAGCAGAATCTCGGAGAGTTAACAGCATAGGTTCAGAAAAGGGAAAAGGCATCTTTAGCTCAAGAGCTCTTTCGCGTACCCATTATAGATAAGCTTCCGAAATGGTACAGTCAGGGTACCCTAATGCAGTCATTCCTTTCTTGTGAACGCGGCACCATGCTTGTAATATCCTAGCTTTGAGCTCTGGGTTTTCTCTTTCTTTGAGGAAGATTCCTTCTAGCAAAGTTTGATCTAGTTTCTCCTTCATAGGGCGTCCGAGTTGTCTGTATGCTAAACCAGGATTATAGTTGATACATCATTTTGTCCCGACAAGAGGTACATTTAGAAAGTCCCCGAAGCTACCGATTATTCTTATACCACCATATAAAGTGTTATACCATACAATGTCTTAATGAGTAAGAGCCATGACTATATCTGACTAGAAAGGTGTCTCTTTTAACTCCCAGATACTTGGAAACCATGTCAAGCGAGAAATGAACCATGAGTAGAGAAGAGAAGTACAACAGACTATATGACCTCCTCCTTCAGAGTTCCTCAGATGGATTGAGTGGTAAGTATCAGCTAACAAAGTGGGAACTGGATTTCGGAGGATGAATATTTTGATGGCATCCATGTCAACAAAGTTGTCGAATTTTGGAAACAGAAAAATCCCATAGGCTAGCAGTGCAAACCTAGATTTAAGTATTGCAACGTTCTTTTTATCACCATGATAGCGAATTTTCTCTATCAAGAAATCAACTGGTAACCCAAGGACTCCTTCCTTGGTGGTCATGTGAGATTGAATGTCAGTTAAACTCAAGCGTGTAGCACTTATAATCTCTTGGTCACTGGGTGTGTCTTCCAATCTAGAAAACAGAGGTCGGGACATGACGGCCATTCCCATAATCGCAGAGTACTCTTCAAAAGTCGACATCAACTGGTAATCAAGAAAAGTGAAACAATGGTATAGAGGGTCGTAGAATTGAACAAGCGTGTCCAACAGCCCATCAATCATCCTGAGTCTTAGAAATGGAAAAATTCTTCCATATTCAGCTGAGAAAGTTAGACGGTTGTCGATTAGACTTCCTAGTTCCCTTAAGCTTTCAATGTTTGTACTCTTGAAGATGTACTTCAATGTTTCTCTTCTAAAATCCATTTTACAATATCTGCAAAACAAATTGAGTTTCTTGAAGTGTTAGAGAAAAAAAATGAAATGCAGAGATGCGAATATGAAAGGCTTCATGGAAGTCCAATATTTATAAACATTGCAGTATATCAAAAGAAATTCTTTTATTAATTTATAACAGATTACAAATAAATATTCTTAAAAGAGTCTTAAGATAACAGCTAAATAAAAGCTAATAAAGCCCTAAGGAAGTTTTGTATTATGCTCCTTAATCTGCTCTTCTAGCTGGGCTTTCTCGAAGATGAGCTTGTCTACAATCAGTTTCCAAGGGGTATTCTGAGGTTTAGAGGAAAATAAATCCTCCTGTGCTTTTCTCTTCTTACAGGAAAGCGACTCTTCATTTTTCAACTGAAGTTGTTTCTGAAGTTCAACATTCCCTTTAACGATCACCTGATATTTATTTTTCCATGCTTCTGATTCCCGCTGTGCTTTGCTCAAAGCAATCTTCAATTCTTCAGCTTCAGACATGAAAATTAAGGCAAGTTCCCTTTTCAAAGTCATAGGCCCTTGTCAGGGATAAGTCATCTTTAGTTTGATAGCTCTATCTCTGATTCACTGAAGGTATCACTTCCAAGAAACACAATTAGGCTTTCCCAGACTTTCTTTCTCTTTCTTATGTAAGTGACGCCAGGAAACCACAATCTTCTCTTGAAGTTCCTTGTTGTCCTTAAATAAAATACCTTCCACGTGAACACTCTTGGGTTGATATTTTAGTGAATATCCTAACTGTCGATGAGTTAGAACAGGATTGTAATTGATTCCTCCATTAATGCTAAGGATAGGTACATTGGCAAAGTCTCCATAGCTGCCAATAATTAACATCCCATCATATACATAGTTATACTAATCAAAATCTGAGTGGATCAGAGTCATAACTTTTTGTGAACAACGTCCTTTATTAAGATCCCAAAAAGAGTTAGACTTGGACAAGTGCGAAATAAACCACTTGTACAATAAAGGCACACAGCAAGTAATCATCCCTCCACCATGAAAATCTCGGAGATGCACAGAATGGTAAGCGTCAGCTAGTAAAGTTGGTACCGAATTGTTCTTTATGAAAGCTTTGATGGAATTAAGGTCAACAAATCCTTCGAAACTTGGGAACATGAACACTCCATAGAAAAGTAAGGCAAGGATTGCCTCGAATGTATTCATGCTCGTATGATAAACATAGTATTGGGATTTCTTGATCAATAAGTCGGTTGTTAATCCAAAAGTTCCACCTTTATTAATCATATTATCTTTGATGTTAGATAACTTCAGATATATGGCTCTAGCAATGTCTTGTTCCTTAGGATTCTTCTCCAGGAAAGGGAAAGGTGAATCATCCAGAATGGGTAAACCAACCAATTGAGAACATTCTTCTAAAGTAGGCAAGAGTTGATAATCTGGGAAAGTAAAGCAGTGATAGTCCGGATCATAGAACTGCAGCAAAGTAGAAAGAAGTCTGTTGTCCACTTGAACTTTCAACAAAGATAAAAGCTTCCCATACTTGTTTCTGAATCCTTCTTGATCTTCAACCAAAACTCCTAACTTTCTTAGGTCATCCAATTTAATACTCTTAAAAGAATATTTCAAAGTATTTTTCCTTTTGCAATCCATAATGGTCCTACAATGTTCATAAATAAAGTTGAACTCCATGAAACCAATGCAGTATGATGCTTATGAATGCAAAGATGCACAAACACAGGCAAGCACAGAGATACACTAAGATAAAACAAACAGGAAACCTAGGCTTGTAAGCATGGATACAAAGGGTATAACCATCCCCAAAGGTTTGGACTAAAGGTTTGATTGTACCTATAAAAACAAGGGTTCTAAGAGGTTCCCAAAGTCATTAGTCCATCTTTCGAATATTATCAATTTCCCAAATACTCGGTAATTAATAATATTCTCAAGAGAACCTCTTTTGAGTTTAGTATCGTGTATCAACTACTTCGGGAATAATCCCTCATATTTATCGCACCACGTGCTAAGAAAGGCCAAGTGGGGTTAAAGGTAACTAAAGGTCCCCGGTATCACAGGCTCCTAGGTCAAAAATAATAAGAGTTTTCACGAATACTCGTTCAACGGTGCTTATTTTCAAGAGGGCCTGAACTGAACGGTGATTCTCAAGTTAGCTTGGTCGGGAATCACTCCCTATAAGCCTTCTCAAATATATCACCTTCCTATCATAAGTGTCGCTACTGCGAAAATCGGTGCCGGCAATACAGAAGAGTCGCCACCGTGCGTTATTTATCCCAAAGGAGGGAAAGGAAACGCTCGAAGTAAACCTAACGCAAAGACGGGAAAAGGTATGGTCATCGCAACCAAAACCTGGATTCGGGAGTCGGTTACGCAAGGGGAAGGTATTAGCACCCCTCACGTCCATCGTACTCGATGGGATCCACGCTTGCTTGGTTGGTACGGATTACACTTTTATCTAAACTAAAGGATGAGGTCTGAAAAGAGAAGAAAACATGACTCGGCAAAGCATCGCACTTTATGCCTACGTATTCCCGTCTGGAACGAGAAATCAGAGTCAACGTAGTTCGCCTAACTAAGAGGGAAAGGTGGGGAAAGGTTGCTCGCTAGGATATCACATCCTATGCTTACGTACTTCCACACAGCATGGAAGATCAGAGCAAACGTAGTTCGGGCTACGCACGACACAAGTTGTTCAAATGTCTTTTATGAAAAATATCACCTTAAACAAGGGTTTTCTTATTGCAAAAAGGTTTGTGTTTGTTCAAATCTTTTGACGGAAGAAATGAATTGATTTTGCTATAACCTTTATTAATGTTTTTCTGTTGTTTTGAAGAAAGAAGAGATGACACTCTAAAATCCTAGGGTTAAAAAGGGAATAAAATCTACCCTAATGTTATCATACATGGGTTAGCTCCTAATGTCTATCACATCCTCCCTTGAACAAGGAAGAATGGAAGTCCTACGAGAAAGGAAAACAAAAGGGAGAAACGGAAATACAAGTAATAACCGCATACAAGTGAACATGAATATAGCAATGGTAAATGCAATGCAAAGGAGGGAGGACGGTCCGTCTCAACCTCAAGCCCATTCATGGATGAAATAAGAAAATATTAAGTGATCATATGAAAAGAATCGAGTGAAAACTCCGAATGAAACGCGTAATCCACTATTTGGAATCGCAACGTGCTATCATGCAAACAAGTCGATAATTGGGCAAGCTACACATACAAATAACAGCCACCTAAGGGGTCTTCAAATACCTCTAGCCTATCTATAATAAGAAATATAAACCACGGCGTTCACCATGCAAACACAAATCGGCCGTTGGAGCCTTAACAAAAATAAAGTCCGTTCGGAAGTCCAAATTACAAGTTCGACTACAAAACATAAGAAAAATAGAAAAAGGGGCTAAAAAATTCAAATAAAAATCTCCAATGCCCTACATCAAGCCACAAACCAGGGGTGAGAGATACCACAAAAATATCCAAAGATAAATGGTCAAATAAGATGGAAACATTGCAAGATATCTCATGTATACCAAAGGAAAGATTAAAGTGGAGCATGTTAAAGAAAGCATCCAAAACCAATTAAAATAGTACAATAAAATTCCCACAAAAATATATCACAATACCTCAACGTGTGTATGAGATCCCTGCAAAAGGATTGACATTTAAATTGTGTTTTGATAGGTCAAAGAAATTCAACAAAATGATAGCACCAACATTGGCCTTTTTATGACGACCCAAATGTAAAAAATCCAAAGAAAATGTCAAAAACTGGTAAAATTATAATTCCAGTTTTATTAAATCCTAGACATCTTAAATATTCAACACAGAAAAATGGGGATCAAAAAGACTAATTTTCCTATTTTTTATGATTATTTGAAGTCAACATATAAAACAGAAAAAATAAAAGAAACATGACAATAGGAAAATAAAAGAAAATAACATGAATAAATAAAAGTGGCATGAGGCTTATGTGGCCGATTGCGTGGCGCAGTGAGAGGCGTTGGATGAATGGAAGAAACCTTGACTTGGAAATGCATCCGACGGTGTTAACACCTTCTTCTCCAAATCAAATTTTTCAACTTTGTGAATAGTAACCCGCAGCTCCATGAACATGAGTTTTTTGCTACTTTGAAGCACCATAACTCCATCAATAATGATCCGTTTCGCACAAAATTTTGGTCAAACTTGAAGGAAAAAAAATCAAGGAATCCAAATATGGTCTTAGATTTTCTTGAAACTCTATCTAACTCCCAAAACGTGGCACCTCAAGAAAAACTCAAGAACCAAAAATTGTCATAAAACCCATCTTTTTTGTACTAGAATCCATGTAGGAGATGAGAGCAATGTAATGCAACAACAATAATGCAAGAAAGACTCATAAATCATGAGTTATGTCGAATTCTTTATACCTCCGAAAAATGGCTTATGGAGCTTCACTCGATCACCAATTCTTTGAGAAAATGATGTGGACACGTCCTATAATTGATGAGGAATGTGTTTGGATGGAAAGAAAGGAGTGAATTGATGGAAAACAAAAAAATCAATTTTCACTTGGAACTCACTTTAATGGAGTTGTGTAGCTTGGTTCATGCATCAATTATGGCCAAAAAAGTGTTGAATCAATTGTAAGAATGATAAGGAATGTATTTGCAATGGTGGAATGAACCAAAAGTGGGAGAAAAATGGAATTGAAAATTTGAGTTTTCAAGTGTAGAAAAATGTGGGAAAAATGGAAAAATGGTGAAGAGAAAAATGAAGATTCAATATGATTTGCAAATGGAGAAAATGGATCCAACATCAACTATCACCAACCTTTACTCTTAATGATCTCAATCCAATATATAGGAGAGCATGGAAAGATCTAGAGTCTTCTAGATCAATCTAGGATGATTCTAGAAACTTCATGAATTTCTCATGATATGGTATTTTGATGTCTCATGAAATCTCACTTCAATCCACTAACAGCCCCTTAACCACCTTTTAAAATCTCTTTTCATGACAAATTGGAGTGATATGAGTGAAAAACAAGGGATTCCTTTGCCTTATGTTGAGTTTCTCACATGTACCTTATTATGCAAGTAATGGAATTACAAAGCAAGTCCATTTTTTAACCCTCAAATCAAAATTGTGGCTGAACCAAAATCTTTAAAATGTTGTTTAGACTCAATTTGATATATCATATGCCCCATTTTGGATTTGTAGATTGCCCATACCAATTTTCAATTTGAACTTTTTCAACTTATGTCATTTTTAAGGTCATTTTCACCAACTTTTATCAATCTGAGTTCTATGCATTTACAAAATTCCATGACCTCTTTTCTAGACTTAAAATGCCATTTTGAGCAACTTTTATGTTGTGAAGTCTTTCATTTGAAGCTTACTTGTATGAGTTTTAGGCATAGGCTAAGAATGACCTATAATTCCACTTTCCCAAAATACCCCTGACTTGCACAAACTATAACTTGAGCTTCACATATCAGATGAAGGCATACCATACCTTTTTGGAAAGGTAAGATCATGAGGAACAACTCTTATGTTTGCCAAGAATTCATTTGAAAACTCCTTGAAGGTCAAAAGTTGCTTGGAAGACAGACAACTTTCACAGACAAATTTTAGTGTCCTCAGATGACCTGTACCTTGCAAGAACTATAACTTGAGTTCTATAAATCAACTTGATGACTTATACCACTCAAATTAAAGCTATGAAGATACTATACAAGTTTCATGTGGACCAGAAATTCATATGAAGCTTGCATCTTGAGTTACACTGCTTTGAAGTTGGACCCAAATCAGGGGATTTTACACTGAAACCCTAATTTGGTAACTCCTCTTCTCCTTGACTCCTGTTGATTTTTCTTTGGCACAACACCACATCCACATCCACATATCAAATAATGAATCCCACATTCTTCAAATGAGCCTTAATGCCTTTCAAATCAAGCCCTTGACCTAGGATTGACCTAGATAAAACCCTAGTTGACTGACTTCAACTGAGGCTCTTGCAATCATTCCAATGACTTGGTTACTCCTCAAAAATGATCATCTAGACTCTTCATAACATCCATACACACCTCATGCTCTTGGCTCATAGCTCACACTTCCTCTGATGATCCCTAAATAACCTCAAGATAGGAGAGAATCCAATGATTGATCTGAGTAATCTTGAATATGAATGAAACCCCTTGAACATACCTCTTGAGACAAGAATAGCACTTGATCCCCTGATTAAGATATCTTGCTTATGCTATGCAATGCAGATGAATACACTATGTACGTGATGACAATGCAAATGACTATGCAATTGAAACATAAACCTAGGTTAGAAAAGGTTGGGCAAATTTTGGGGTGCAACAGCTGCCCCTATTCAAGCGGCTTGGACCCGACTGGATGAAGAGCGCGCAACCTTCAGACATTCGAGGTACGAGACGGTTGAATACGAAAGAACCCGGAAATTTGCCAACCGCAAAATCAAATTGCTAATACGACTACTGCTTGGGGAAAATATCATTCAGAAAACCGAATCCGGTTGTCACGGCAACAACTGATCAATTATCTGATAAGAACTGACTTGATTTCGTCCTCAACCACCTGCGTGACGCCACAGGCCTTGAATCCACAATTAATTCCAAATTTTGCTACAATAAGCATGCATCGAGCTAAAGGACCACGTCGAAAACACAAAAGTCTTGACCTTCGTTTGTAGAGAAACAAACAAAATGCTACGTAAAGCGCGAATCAGGCATCCGGTGACTTGAACAAGTTACTCTGTGGGATACATCTCCGACGACACAGATACTTGAACAAATAATTCCGCAGGGAGCCACTCCGTTAGCACGGGTAATGATTCTGCCAACACCGATAATAATTCCTTTGACAAAAGGTAACAACTCCATCGACCAGGATAACAAACTGCCTCAAACAAGGCATAATAACTCCTCAAACCAGGGTGTAACTCCATCACCCAGGGTGACAACTCCCTCAACCAGGGTAATAACTCCTTCAACCAGGATATAACTCCTTTAACCAGGGTATAACTCCTTCAACCAGGGCAACAACTCCCTCAACCAGGGTAATAACTCCTTCAACCAGGGTATAACTCCTTCAACCAGGGCAACAACTCCCTCAACCAGGGTAATAACTCCTTCAACCAGGGTATAACTCCTTCAACCAGGGTAATAACTCCTTCAACCAGGGTAATAACTCCTTCAACCAGGGTAATAACTCCTTCAACCAGGGTATAACTCCCTCAACCAGGGTAATAACTCCTTCAACCAGGGTAATAACTCCTTCAACCAGGGTATAACTCCTTCAACCAGGGTATAACTCCTTCAACCAGGGTATAACACCTTTAACCAGGGTATAACTCCTTCAACTAGGGTATAACTCCTTCAACCAGGGTATAACTCCTTCAACCAGGGTGTAACTCCTTCAACCAGGGTAATAACTCCTTCAACCAGGGTAATAACTCCTTCAACCAGGGTATAACTCCTTCAACCGGGATATAACTCCTTCAACCAGGGTATAACTCCTTCAACCAGGGTATAACTCCTTCAACCGGGGTATAACTCCTTCAACCAGGGTAATAACTCCTTCAACCAGGGTATAACTCCTTCAACCAGGGTAATAACTCCTTCAACCAGGGTATAACTCAGAAGGTTTAATCCACAAGATTCTTGTAACAACAATCCGAAGAAAACTCTACTGGGGTAATTCTGACGACAGCCGTCAAACACCTACTTCGACGGCAGGTAGTAATTTCAAGATTTTCAATACTGACGTGACAACAGTCTGAAGAAAACTTCGCTGGGGAAGAAGAGAAACTCAACCAAGCAACTCTGATGGGGAAGAAAACTCTACTGGGGAAATCACGGCGATAACTCCAAAAAATCTGAACTATGAAATCTTGTAATGCCGACATAACAGCGACCTGAGAAGGACTCAGCTGGGGAAAAGAGAAACTCAACCAAGCAACTCTGCTAGGGGTCCACACGATAGGACGAACACGATCACTGCTCGCCTTGCGCCACAAATCCGACTATCCGAACATCTTCCTGAATCATAATCTCAATTATCTGCAGGGGAAAACAAACATCTGAAACCAACGAGGTAACCAACCTGGTTTATGTTTCTGAATACGTATGTTCGATAATGACGTAATGTTTCCATATAGCATGGAAATGCTACGTATTTTGAAACTGAAATGCAAGTATGATGCAAATATGATGATGCATGCAATATGCTAATACAGGCTCGGGCTGCTGGAGAAAGTCGGGTACAGAAAACCATTTCAGCAAAATAAATGCTGAAGACGAAGCCAACTCCGCTGGGGATAAACCGGATATCACAGAATTATTCCAGCAAAATAAACGCTGGAAGAGTAGCATCAACTCCGCTGGGGAATTTGGGAACTTAACCAAACACCTCGTTGAAGTAACACCCTGCTGGGGAATATAACTCTGCTGGGGAATAGCAGATGTGCCAAGTATGATTAGACTCCTCTGGGGAAAACAGGCGGAGTCTTCCTGCGTACTAATGAAGATTGGATTTGAAACTGATGCGCCAACACGGACGGGCCTTACAGTGATTGCCAATACATTTTTCTGGTTGAAGAATCGGAAGATAGTAACATGACTTCCCGACATTCGTCTCACACTTTAAGATTGACTGAATCTGCTCGAATAGCTCTGAGTAGCTCTGATGATACGGAGAAGAACAATTCCTTCGCTTCTGATATGCCCCGGCCTGTGGGACCTCTATGGGGATAGTCCTCAAAAGGGAATCTGAACATTTGTACCCCGTTGGTCTGATATGAACTGCCCCAGCATTCTGAACTTCGGAGAAATACTTCACACCAAATGCCCCCCGAGTAAAGAATAACTTCTGCGCTCTTAAGATGGCCTGCCCCTGATTGCAATGACTTTGCCCCTGATTAGCTGATCCAGAGCAGTACCTCCAACTACGAGAGATTTACCGAATCTCGACCTGATTGCCCCAGAGTAACTGACTTTGAATGGCTGACCTGACTGGGGAGCACTTAATGGCTTGCCCCGGCTTGCGGAGCATTCGGGCGCTCTGCATTCTATCCTGACCATACTTTCCACTGTAGGAAACTTTTCTGCTGTCAAGCGCTTACTCGCAAGTAAAACAAGTTGTTCTGCGTAAAAGACGTATTAATGCACCACATATGATAGTTTTGACATCCAATCTGTTCACTGGGAGAAGGGAAAAACAGTTTATAGCATATAATGCGCAAAACATTTATCAACATCAGTACCAACATGGTAAGAGGAACCCTTTCAGGAGTCAGAATCGACGCGACCTTTACCGAAGTATGCTTTCGAAACAACCTGCTTCAATTAGGACTTTTGAAGGTTATAACGTGGTCAGGTTCACGGTTTTGAAGGAAAGGATAAAGGCTCAAAGTTTATTTTAACCCACCCATTCTCCTTGATGTTCTCCGATCCTATGTTCAGCTAATTCGACCTTAGCACTCACCTCTCAGAGGCTGAAAGATAGGAGTGATAGTTCGAGAAATTATGATTGTTGGGAGTGACAGCCACTCACCTTTCGTCTTTGACACTTGAGGTCACACGACTCGTATTTCATTTGAGGATTTTTCCATCCTTTCATTTTTCATATCCCTAACTTTTGCCTGGACTGACTCTTTTGAGTTCTTTTGGTTTTTTGAGTCCAGCGGGATGCCCTCATTTTTGCCTAAGTCATTTGTCTTGAAGTTTTGACTTAGCGGGCTTTTGATTCTCTTTGCTTTCTTTTTTCGAACAAGTCGTGTGACACTGGTTGTCTGACTCATTGGAGAATGATGTGACTGTCTCACTCTTGATTTGACCATTGTGGTTTCTTAGGCACGACCTCTAGAGGTGTGACTGATCCTCGAACGGACACTCCTTTTGCAACTTGAACGCTCGGTCAAATTAGCTAACACCTACCCTGCCCCAGGTTAAGATTGAGGGTTTTTCATTTTCAGAAAGAACTCCTACTACTAGGCTCAAAGGGGTTGACAAGGGATTATCTTCCTTATAACTCCGGTGTTTAGGGATTTGAAACAATGCCTGTACATCATCAACAGGTTTTATTTCGAAAGCATACAATCAGAAGCTTGCATGTCGTTCATTTTCGTCATCCTCCGCAGATCCTTCTTAACCAAGCATTGGACATTTGCAAAAACGATTGGTGAACACGACTGGATTTAATCAAAACATGCATATTTATTTCATTATCATCAATTGAAATGAAAACAACAAGTTTTACGAACAAGATTGCAATTTAAACATGAAAGAAACTACAAACGTAAAGAAATGACAAGATAAAACAAAGAAAAATGCCAGCTTCCGAGAACCGGGCTTTCACATCTGTCCTGCTGCTGAACCAGCTATCTTCACAATCAGTTATTAGAGGCAGCCTGCCACTGTTCTGATCTACTTTTAATGGCCCACCCGAACTATAGAACTCCTCTTTGTCCACCATACTCCAACCTATTCATGGTTTGGCATTGGTTGTTGTGTAATATTGGGCCCTTCCGTACCAAAATTAATAGCAGTGCTATCAAGCAAATCTTGCACTTTATGCTTGAAAGCGTGGCAGTTTTCGATATTATGGTCGGGTGCCCCAGAGTGGAATTCACAATGCTCATTAGCGTTATAACTGGGTGGGGGTATCCCTGTCGGAGGAGCCATCGTTCTTTTCTCGACCAACTGTAACCGTAACAAATTCTGAAGAAGCTCAGCGTACGATACTGGCGGCGGATCAAATACCCTTTTCGGCTTCCCGTTCTGAATTCTTCGCTGAGCCGGATGTTGTTGCCCCTGCTGCTGCGGCTGTTGCTGATGTTGTGCGGGGATTGTCACACTTGCAACTTGTTGCAGTTGGTATTGCCTCCATCCCCTATTTCTTCCCCGAGAGCTACATACCGAATTGGCATTTTCCTGTTTTCTACCCCCGAAAGCTTTCTTATTGCTTCCAGCTGAAGCAGACTCTCCCGCTTAAATCTTACCGATTTTTATCCCGTTTTCTATACGCTCCCCCATCAGGATCAACTCGGAGAAGGTACTCATTGAGAAGTTGAGCAGCCGGTCATAGTACATTCCTGAGAATGTCCCTACGAACAAGTCCATCATTTCACGCTCCACCATAGGAGGTTGTACTCTGGCAGCCAAATCACGCCATCTCTGGGCGTATTCTTTGAAGCTTTCACTGGGCTTCTGAGAGAGGCTTTGCAGCTGAACCCGGTTAGGGGCGAGATCGCTGTTGTATTGGTAATGCTTCACGAAAGCTTCCGCTAGCTCTTTCCAGCTTTTTATCTGTGTTGGCTCTAGGCTCATATACCATTCCAGCGACGGCCCTGACAAGCTGTCCTGGAAGAAATGCATGAGCATCTTTTCGTCGTCTGAATACGCGGACATCCTCCTGTAAAATGAACGAACATGTACCCTCGGGCACGTGTCCCCTTTATATTTATCAAAAGATGGCGCTTTGAATTTCAGAGGTACCCTCATCCCTGGTACCAATCCCATATTGGACATATCCAGCCCCACAACATTCTGGCTAGCCAAACCATTTACCTTCTCTTCCAGCAATCTCATTCGGAGGTTGTCATCCCTAGCCCTTTCATAACCCTCGTTCTGACCAGAGAACACATCCTCCTGACGATCCTCCCAGCGAGGTACTGCATCGTATCCAACATAATCTGCATCACGGCCCGGACCCGTTTGGAAGGACCTGGGGTCATACCTCAGATTGCCCATCTCTTGAGCGTTGTATGCACCAGTTCCGTATCCAAGATTACCATAACCATAGCCACCAAACCCAGCCTTGGCACCAGCAATGCTGCCATACCTCATGTTCACACCATTGAAGCCCTGGTTACCATTAATACCATTCATTCCGACATTCTCAATGCCCCCATTGAAACCCTGGTTGACATTACCCACAAATACCCCAGCAGTATCTGTATTGGCATTCATATTACCGGCGTTCCCACCTCCACCTACAGGACCAGTTTCTCCAGCATTCAAACCGTTTACGGGAATAACATCAGCACTTTGACGATTCTCAACTCGGGGAGAAGCAGCAATATTTTCACCATGCGGTGTCCCGTTGTTTTCAGCCGGTTCGACTATCGGTTGAACCAGATTCTGCAGCTGCTCTTGTCCTTTGGCGATGGTCTCCATGGTTTGCATGAGCAGGGCCATCCTGTCACGCATCTCTTGCATTTCACTCTGCATGTTGTCTATTATCTTCTTGTGATTAGTTCTGGTAGAGTAACGGTGGACCCGCTTTTCTGCAATCCTGAAAATACCTGGATATATGGATGCAGGAGATAAGATACACGAATCACAAACCTGTAATGCAAATATGAGTATGTATGCAAAATGCAATATGTGCCTGTGCATTGGGGAATATTACTCCCCCCATTCTAGTGCTAATACATTTGATACAGGGCAGCGCCGTGACAGTGCGGTGACGAAAGTTGCAAGAAGTTGAAATTCAATCACAAAAGAGAAAACAACTCATATATTGAACAGGCCTTCAAAGGCAAAAGTATAACTCTTCTTGAAGCTAGCCCTAACCTCATCATCCACAAGGGCAATCAAACTCAATATAGAATTCACATCCGGAGTGGGCAGCTTATACGCAACTGTCTTCCGCACACTATCCATATCAATAATCAGAAGTCCGGAGCACTAGAACAGGGAAGTATGTAATGCACCTGCAGCACAGACACACGTTAATGAAATGCAATGATAAATGGGTATGCAAACAATGCAATGCAAACAACTGCAACAGGGGATCAAGTGCCCTGAATAAGAAGCCCAAGTCACACCAAGAACAGGTCTCAGACAGACCCTCCAATACTCATCAAACCCTGGTCTCAGACAGACCTCACAAAGAACTCCAGCCTGGTCTCGGGTAGACCCAATAATATAACCCACACCTGGTCTCTGACAGACCCTGATAACAGCCCATAAAATATCCACAATCCTGTATCTCATAAGAAATAAACCGGTAGTCTGAAGGTCAAGTTACCTGCATGCCCCAAGTCCCTCTCACAGGTAGATGTCCCTATAACTGACACAAGGTACGGCATCCTATGCGGTCGTCGGCGTCACAGACTTTTAGGGTTGATGATACGATACCCAGAAGGTGTGGCATCATCAAATCCTGAAGAGGCCTCACTTAGCCAACTTCCAAATGATCGGTCTCCGGAGTCGACAATCCAACTAACCAACAGCCCACTGCACCCAAAGGGTGAAACAGGAAGTCAACCAGAAAGACCTCGCCCGAGCGTAGATTTCGCGGGAAGCTAGTACATGCAAAGCATGCACACCCCCACTAATCTCTACTCTAATTCTAGGTGCACTCAAGCCCAACTCCGACTTATCTCTCCATCATAGAACCCCCATCAAACCCACAATACAACAATAATAATGATAATAAAATGCTGAAATGTAAATACAGAAATGTAAATCCATACAAAGCCCACGACGGGAAAACAAGCGCTAGGATTGACTCGCGTAGGGAACCGTTGGATTCCCCAGCAGAGTCGCCAGCTGCTGGGGATGACCCCAAACAGCTAGGAAAAAACCTAAGGCGAGACTCGTATAGGGAACTATCGCAGTCCCCAGCAGAGTCGCCAGCTGTCGCTACTGCAAAAATCGGTGCCGGCAATACAGAAGAGTCGCCACCGTGCGTTATTTATCCCAAAGGAGGGAAAGGAAACGCTCGAAGTAAACCTAACGCAAAGACGGGAAAAAGTATGGTCATCGCAACCAAAACCTGGATTCGGGAGTCGGTTACGCAAGGGGAAGGTATTAGCACCCCTCACGTTCATCGTACTCGATGGGATCCACGCTTGCTTGGTTGGTACGGATTACACTTCTATCTAAACTAAAGGATGAGGTCTGAAAAGAGAAGAAAACATGACTCGGCAAAGCATCGCACTTTATGCCTACGTATTCTCGTCTGGAACGAGAAATCAGAGTCAACGTAGTTCGCCTAACTAAGAGGGAAAGGTGGGGAAAGGTTGCTCGCTAGGATATCGCATCCCATGCCTACGTACTTCCACACAACATGGAAGATCAGAGCAAACGTAGTTCGGGCTACGCACGACACAAGTTGTTCAAATGTCTTTTATGAAAAATATCACCTTAAACAAGGGTTTTCTTATTGCAAAAAGGTTTGTGTTTGTTCAAATCTTTTGACGGAAGAAATGAATTGATTTTGCTATAACCTTTATTAATGTTTTTCTGTTGTTTTGAAGAAAGAAGAGATGACACTCTAAAATCCTAGGGTTAAAAAGGGAATAAAATCTACCCTAATGTTATCATACATGGGTTAGCTCCTAATGTCTATCACATCCTCCCTTGAACAAGGAAGAATGGAAGTCCTACGGGAAAGGAAAACGAAAGGGAGAAACGGAAATACAAGTAATAACCGCATACAAGTGAACATGAATATAGCAATGGTAAATGCAATGCAAAGGAGGGAGGACGGTCCGTCTCAACCTCAAGCCCATTCATGGATGGAATAAGAAAATATTAAGTGATCATATGCAAAGAATCGAGTGAAAACTCCGAATGAAACGCGTAATCCACTATTTGGAATCGCAACGTGCTATCATGCAAACAAGTCGATAATTGGGCAAGCTACACATACAAATAACAGCCACCTAAGGGGTCTTCAAATACCTCTAGCCTATCTATAATAAGAAATATAAACCACGGCGTTCACCATGCAAACACAAATCGGCCGTTGGAGCCTTAACAAAAATAAAGTCCGTTCGGAAGTCCAAATTACAAGTTCGACTACAAAACATAAGAAAAATAGCAAAAGGGGATAAAAAATTCAAATAAAAATCTCCAATGCCCTACATCAAGCCACAAACCAGGGGTGAGAGATACCACAAAAATATCCAAAGATAAATGGTCAAATAAGATGGAAACATTGCAAGATATCTCATGTATACCAAAGGAAAGATTAAAGTGGAGCATGTTAAAGAAAGCATCCAAAACCAATTAAAATGGTACAATAAAATTCCCATAAAAATATATCACAATACCTCAACGTGTGTATGAGATCCCTGCAAAAGGATTGACATTTAAATTATGTTTTGATAGGTCAAAGAAATTCAACAAAATGATAGCACCAGCATTGGCCTTTTTATGATGACCCAAATGTAAAAAATCCAAAGAAAATGTCAAAAAATGGTAAAATTATAATTCTAGTTTTATTAAATCCAAGACATCTTAAAGATTCAGCACAAAAAAATGGGGATCAAAAAAACTAATTTTCCTATTTTTTATGATTATTTGAAGTCAGCATATAAAACAGAAAAAATAAAAGAAACATGGCAATAGGAAAATAAAAGAAAATAACATGAATAAATAAAAGTGGCATGAGGCTTATGTGGCCGATTGCGTGGCGCAGTGAGAGGCGTTGGATGAATGGAAGAAACCTTGACTTGGAAATGCATCCGACGGTGTTAACACCTTCTTCTCCAAATCAAAATTTTCAACTTTGTGAATAGTAACCCGCAGCTCCATGAACATGAGTTTTTTGCTACTTTGAAGCACCATAACTCCATCAATAATTATCCGTTTCGCACAAAATTTTAGTCAAACTTGAAGGAAAAAAATCAAGGAATACAAATATGGTCTTAGATTTTCTTGAAACTCTCTTTAACTCCCAAAACGTGTCACCTCAAGAAAAACTCAAGAACCAAAAATTGTCATAAAACCCATCTTTTTTGTACTAGAATCCATGTAGGAGATGAGAGCAATGTAATGCAACAACAATAATGCAAGAAAGACTCATAAATCATGAGTTATGTCGAATTCTTTATACCTCCGAAAAATGGCTTATGGAGCTTCACTCGATCACCAATTCTTTGAGAAAATGATGTGGACACGTCCTATAATTGATGAAGAAGGTGTTTGGATGGAAAGAAAGGAGTGAATTGATGGAAAACAAAAAATCAATTTTCACTTGGAGCTCACTTTAATGGAGTTGTGTAGCTTGGTTCATGCATCAATTATGGCCAAAAAAGTGTTGAATCAATTGTAAGAATGATAAGGAATGTATTTGCAATGGTGGAATGAACCAAAAGTGGGAGAAAAATGGAATTGAAAATTTGAGTTTTCAAGTGTAGAAAAATGTGGGGAAAATGGAAAAATGGTGAAGAGAAAAATGAAGATTCAATATGATTTGCAAATGGAGAAAATGGATCCAACATCAACTATCACCAACCTTTACTCTTAATGATCTCAATCCAATATATAGGAGAGCATGGAAAGATCTAGAGTCTTCTAGATCAATCTAGGATGATTCTAGAAACTTCATGAATTTCTCATGATATGGTATTTTGATGTCTCATGATATCTCACTTCAATCCACTAACAGCCCCTTAACCACCTTTTAAAATCTCTTTTCATGACAAATTGGAGTGATATGAGTGAAAAACAAGGGATTCCTTTGCCTTATGTTGAGTTTCTCACATGTACCTTATTATGCAAGTAATGGAATTACAAAGCAAGTCCATTTTTTAACCCTCAAATCAAAATTGTGGCTGAACCAAAGTCTTTAAAATTTTGTTTAGACTCAATTTGATATATCATATGCCCCATTTTGGATTTGTAGATTGCCCATACCAATTTTCAATTTGAACTTTTTCAACTTATGTCATTTTTAAGGTCATTTTCACCAACTTTTATCAATCTGAGTTCTATGCATTTCCAAACTTCCATGACCTCTTTTATAGACTTAAAATGCCATTTTGAGCAACTTTGATGTTGTGAAGTCTTTCATTTGAAGCTTCCTTGTATGAGTTTTAGGCATAGGCTAAGAATGACCTATAATTCCACTTTCCCAAAATACCCCTGACTTGCACAAACTATAACTTGAGCTTCACATATCAGATGAAGGCATACCATACCTTTTTGGAAAGGGGAGATCATGAGGAACAACTCTTATGTTTTCCAAGAATTCATTTGAAAACTCCTTGAAGGTCAAAAGTTGCTTGGAAGACAGACAACTTTCACAGACAAATTTTAGTGTCCTCAGATGACCTGTACCTTGAAAGAACTATAACTTGAGTTCTATAAATCACCTTGATGACTTCCACCACTCAAATTAAAGCTATGAAGATACTCTACAAGTTTCATGTGTACCAGAAATTCATATGAAGCTTTCATCTTGAGTTACACTGCTTTGAAGTTGGACCCAAATCAGGGGATTTTACACTGAAGCCCTAATTTGGTAACTCCTCTTCTCCTTGACTCCTGTTGATTTTTCTTTGGCACAACACCACATCCACATCCACATATCAAATAATGAATCCCACATTCTTCAAATGAGCCTTAATGCCTTTCAAATCAAGCCCTTGACCTAGGATTGACCTAGATAAAACCCTAGTTGACTGACTTCAACTGAGGCTCTTGCAATCATTCCAATGACTTGGTTACTCCTCAAAAATGATCATCTAGACTCTTCATAACATCCATACACACCTCATGCTCTTGGCTCATAGCTCACACTTCCTCTGATGATCCCCAAATAACCTCAAGATAGGAGAGAATCCAATGATTGATCTGAGTAATCTTGAATATGAGTGAAACCCCTTGAACATACCTCTTGAGACAAGAATAACACTTGATCCCCTGATTAAGATATCTTGCTTATGCTATGCAATGCAGATGAATACATTATGTACGTGATGACAATGCAAATGACTATGCAATTGAAACATAAACCTAGGTTAGAAAAGGTTGGGCAAATTTTGGGGTGCAACAATAAGTACACTCAAGTACGGTTGTATAACTTATCTCTTCATGCAAGGATATCAACCCAAAGCATAAATATAAACAAGGAGATATATATAACAATAAACACAAAATATAAAACAAGTTAGGGGGAACCCTCAAGAAGTCCCCAACAGAGTCGCCATTTCTGTCGCGGTGAGAATTGGATATCAAACTATTGGATTAACTTGAATCTTGATTCATTATTCACCATCGGTCTTTAATTTATCCAAGGGAAGGAATAAATATCGAATTACCCACAAGATGCAATACAAATGCAAAGCTAGAGAATCTAAGGTTCAGAGGTTGGTTATACCTAGGGAAGGTGTTAACATCCTAAGCATCTGTAGTACTCTACAGGAACCTTTTATTTTAATGTGTTATTCTTGTCTGCTAAGGGTAAAAGGTCTAAGGGTTTATTTCTAAGTATACAAGCCAAGAAATCGCATCTTGTGCCTACGTATCCTAACGGGAATGGAATAAGAGTATTCGTAGTTCCCCTAAAAGGGACTGAGGAACTTCTTGACTGTGGTCAAGGTTCCAGGGGAAAAGGTCTGTTGATTGGTTCTAGGAGAAAAGACGAGTCATCATCTTAAGGAGAATACTCGACTTAACCACCAAAACTTGTAGGAGATGGTCTTTGCGTTACATTGAGAGAAGGGCTCGAAACTCGAATTTCATCGACGAGTATGCCACATACCTCTCTCAAGCGGAAAATATTCTACATCTCTCGATTTGTGGGGTAGGAGAATTATATCTCGACTATTAATATGAATCGCGTCTAATTCTCTTGTGAGGAAAATAAGAGGTTTAAATTGAATTGACAGTTTGTCTAAGTTGAAAGACTTAAGGAAGTCTATCCTATCTTAAAGTATAAGGATAAATCCTAAGCTGATCGACTTGAAAAAACAAGGATCAAGCGGGGGAACATGATGCAAATGCTAATGTATTATATATGAATTATAAATTCATATACATATTCTTCCATTGGAAATACATACGCAAGTCTATTATGGATAAAAGCAAACAAGTATATAAAGTTACAACCATGGTTGAAAATTAGGCACACAGTAATTGTTTTAAAGTGGGATATTATCGTTCATATGGGAGTTAAGAGTACGACCACAAAAGGCTATGTAACCTGAGGATGGAGTTCTTATCGCTTGTTCAAAGAATGTAGGTAAATAAATAATCTTGAATTAAATATGAACGAAGATTAGATAATTGGTATGATTATTAAAATTCAAGGAAGGAACGATAGTTGAGTGTGTGATTATAATTATAATGACGTGATTATATAAAAACTCTGAATGGATTAAAAAGATATTTTGAAAATAAATTTTTGAAAATTAAAAAGGTTGATGGGATTAATTAGATGAATTAGGGCTAATCCAAGTTTAATTAAGGTGGTGTTTTTTTTTAGCAAAATAGAAAAATTGTTTTGTGAGTTTTCTTTTTTTTTATAAAAAAAGAGGAAGGTTGGGCTTGATGGAAAGAAAAGAACAAGGAAAGCAAGCCAGGTAGAGTCTTTGACCCGCCTGGTTGGCCACAAAAGCCCCAAAGAAAACAAAGATGGGAAAGGAGAACCCTAAACCGGCCTTTCCTCTCTCAACCCTAACAATGTGATTCGACAGAAATCATGTCGTTCTCCCAAGTTCCTATGAGTTCAAAACCCTCCACATTCTTCTCTTGCTTCTTATCTTTCGTGCTGGACAGATGTGAACCCTAAGAATTGATGCATCCAAACCGAAACAACAAAAACAACCTACGAAGATCAATCCGTGGGGAACAGGATACTTACCGTGTACAACGATGATGATGATAGCTTATCCGCAACACATGCACTTTCTCTGGCAGAAGGCTGATGCGAATGGAGGGATGGCGGTAAATTAACGGTGTCTGCGTCGATTTCAACGGTGGCGTCAAAGGGGTTCGCTTCAAAACTATTCCAGGTTTTCTCTGTATTTGTTTTTGTATCTTGTTGTGTGTGTGTTGCACCCTAAAATTTGCCCAACCTTTTCCTTTGGCTGGCTTGTGTTTCATTTCATTTTAGCATTTGCATTACATAACATATTTCACTTTACAGGGGATCAAGGGGTTGTGCATAGAAAAAGGAGTCTACTCATAGGTTTGAGCCTAAGCAAGGGGTGTTACTCAAGTTTGGATGGTCATCAAGTCATCAAGAAGTGGACAATGGTCTTATGAAAGAAAGGATGGATGTATGTGGGTCAGCTCCTAACTTGGAGGCCAGTTCAAAGATCAGCAGAGGGTTGTGAATTCATGGTTATGGATATAATATGTTGAGAGATCTCATTGAGTGCCTTGAGGGCCATTGTGGAGCTCATCCAAGTGTTTGTGCTAAGTGTGAAAGGTTACAGTTGAAGGTGTTGCATCTAGGGTTTTCATCTGGCTAATCCTCAGTCAATTGTGAAATTGAAGGAGATTAAAACTCAATTCAAAGTCTCTATGGTCATGGGATGTTGTGTTAAGATATATGGGATATCATTTCAAGATCAATTCATCAAGGATCAAGTGTGTGAGAAGTTACTAAATTAGGGTTCTCAGGGTAAAATCCCCTATTTAATGCCTAACTTCAAGACCACCTATCTCAAGATACAAGTTTCATCTCAACTTTTGATCAACATGGAACTTATAGATCATGTTCTTAGCTTTATTTTGAGTACTAGAAGTCCTTGATTGGATTTATAGAACTCAAGTTATGATCCAGACAAGTTACAGGTCATCAGATGAATGTGATTTTGGTCAACAAAAAGTCAACCAACTTCCAAGCCATTTTTGACCTAGAAGGGTGTTTCTCCTCAACTTTTGGAAAACATGAAAGTTGTAGGTCTTGGTCTTATATTTCTAAAAAGTACTAGAAGTCTTTCATATGATTTGTGGAACTCAAGTTATGAGGCTTGCAAGTCAGGGGTATTTTGGGAAAGTAAGATTACAGGTCATAAAATTATAGGTCCATTTCACCAACTTGCACACTTCTAATGAAGATCTTTCCAACATCAAACTTGTTCCAAATGGTGTTATTTGTTTAGTCAAGCATTTAGAAGTCATGGATTAGGCTTGGAATGAGAAATTCATGTGTGAATTTTCATGGAAGAAAGTTTAAAAGGGCAAAATGGGAATTAATTCATTATTGACCATTTTTGTGCAAATGAATGTATTTTTTGAGTGCAAACAACATTTTAAACACATTGGCATTAATAGAATTTGGATTGGATGAGTTTTAGTGAGCCATTTTCAAGATTTCTTCATCATGAAGTTACACAACAAACATCAACCATTGAGATTAAACAAGGCTCTAATCCTAGCCATTCACACTCCATGTGGTACCAGCAAGCATTTTGAGCCAATTTGGAGCCAAAAATGGAAGGAATTTCGTGCACATGAGTGAGCTTCAAATTCATTTCCTTGGATTTTCAATTGGGCTGTTAGAGGCTGAGATTGGGCTCAATTCTTATCAAGATCCATCACATATAAGGTTTTGATCATTCACAATTCATCAGAACAGAGAATTGGAGGCAAATTGCTCAAGAACAGTTTTGAAAAAGTAGTGAAATTTTGAAATTCGAATTTGGAGATAGAATCCATTTCAAGCCAAATTGTGAATTGCAAAAGCTCTATTGAAGTTTATTGAACGATTCTGGACAATTTTCTTCAAGCTTAAGCTCCATTTGAAGGCTCGGTGGAAGTTCTCCACTAGGTAATTGCAAATCAATCTTACACTCTCATTATGCCATGATTCATTGCCATTTTTGCATATTTGAGACGTAGAAACAATGTAGATCATTAATATATAAAACGAACTAGCATTGGTGTTGATTGTTGGATGATGCTAAAAAATGTTTGGATCTATTTTGGCTTGTTCTTGCGTGTTTTGGCTTGTTTGTTGATGGATATGTAACCTACATAACTTCTAGATGATTTTTTAAAAAAATTGGATGAGTTTTGGTGAACTTTCAGTTTTGGTGCTCAAACTTGTTTGATTCGGTTTGCTCTCATGTTGCATGATAAATGAATTTTGTTGTTGGATTTGAGATCCTCGTGATCTCTAGATAAATTTTGACATAAAATTGTGCAAAACAGTTGAGTTTTGATGCATGTGGTTGTTGTTGCTCCGTTCACGGTGGAGATTGGCCGGAGAAGACAATGAATAGTACTTCCGGCCGGTGACTGGTTTCCCTCCTTATTTTGGAGGTTGAAGATGATTATGTGTCACGTTCTGGGCCTTGCGATGTGATTACTTTTGTGTTCAACATTCACGATTAAGAAACACGGTGGTCCATGGTTGACTCGTTACACTTAATCTCATTTGAATATTTCATTTATTCGTTGGCATGTTCAAGACCACTTGATTGCATTACTTTTGATCAAGCGCTTCCTAGCGCACTTCCACGCTAGTCCATGGTTGACTGAGCCACACGTGAGTGCCAGGTTTTTTTTGTTTTGTTGTGGATTTTCTGTTGGGCCTTGTGTATGCGCGCTAATTTCACCCCCAGCTTGGGCCCAGTCTCATTTTGCACTGGATTTGATTGCTATTTGCCACCTTTGTTTTCTATTTTATTTTATTTTTCTTTTGATTTTTATTTTATTTTCTGTTTAGAATTTAAATCATTAAAAATAACTCCAATACTTTAAAAATTCACCAAAAATATTTTTTATATACTTTGAGATGTCTAATATTTTTTGAACATTTTTATTTTATTTTTCAGTTTTATTTTCAATTTAAAAATGAATTAAATATTGGAGTGGTTTTAGATGGTTTAAATTGTAACTTTGTTTGCTTTTGCATTTATTTCTCTTCCTCCTTTTTGATCCAATGAGTAAAAATTGATCCTCATCTCAATGATAAGTTGATCAATTTCTTAGGACCATTTTTCCCCTGGTTGTTGACTTTTGGGTTGACTTTTGTGGCTTTGCTTTGTGCCTTTGTTTCTCCCATTTCAAAGTGGTACATCTAAATGAATTGTTTCTTTTGATGGTGCTTTGAGGGGATATTTGTCTTTATCTTTTGGCCTCTGGTTGCCAACATGTTTAGCTTCTTTGTGCATTTTATTTGATTGTTTTTGAACCATTTTCCTATTTTTGAGGTAATTTGCAAGTCAAGTTACCTCCAAGGGAGGTTCACACATGTATCTTGACCTAGTTTGATTTGGATATGACATTTTTGGATCCCTTAAACCCCCAATGCCTTTTGTTTCATGTTGTTAACATGTTAAGGTTGATTTTGGTTCAATTTTAGGTCATGACATTATTTCTTCCTTGTTCATTTATGCCTTTCTTTTTGTGCTTTCAACTTGAACTCCTAAGTGATGTGTGCTTGCTTCCTTTGTTGCTCTTGCTTGCATTTCTTCTTGATTTGTTTTGATATTGCTTTTGAGCTCTCTTACCTTCATCTCCCTTCTGTCCAATGACCTTGGAGTGTCATTTAAGGTAGCTTTGTCTCTCCTTAGGAGGAACTTGAAGCTTACCTAAAGTGATGAATCCATGAGGACTTTTCCTTTGTGTTTTGTCATTTGTTTGTTTGCTTTTGATGCATCTTTCTCCTTCTTTTTTCTTTCATTTCCATATGTATGCTTGGTTGAGATGAGCTTGTGGTGGCTACTGCCCACACTATTTTCCTCCCACAATCATTCTACTTGTGCATTCTATGTGTGCATCCTTTCATTTGCATATGCATTCTTCTTCTTCTTCTTTTTCTTCTTTTGCTTTTCTTTGCCATGTTCCCCATAAGTTCTCTAACCTCTTGAGGTTATGATAGACATTAAGGTTCTACATATGCATGATAACATTAGATAGTTTCCGTTTTCAAACTCAACTTTAGGTCCACTTTGCATGATAACTTTTAGGATTGATTAGTCTCCCATTAGTGTGCCTTCTTCTCTTCTCATCTTCAAACAATCTTAACATACTTAATAAGGATAATGAATGTTGTGCCATGAGCCTTATACTTGGGAAATGGTGATTGAGAGGCCACCTCTCAATTGCCTAGAGTGTTTAGTATACGTCCTTAGGACGATATGCGACGCATTTGATCCTAGGTTTTAGACTTTGTTACAACATACATTATGAAAACTCAAATTCAAAACACTTCTTCTCTAAAAAACACAAAAACACTTCAAACCTTTTTCACCCTTTGGGGTTCTTAATCAAGGAAAATATTTTCACAAAAAGAGTGTCGTTAACTCCTAGTTCTACCGCAAACGGTAACGCCTAAGTCTCCTATTGCTCGAGTTGCATACACCAACTGCTAGAACTACTTGTTAATCCTACTCGAGCCTAAAAAACTTTTGAACCGTCCTGTGGTCCTTTTAGCCTGAACTACGTTTGCTCTGATCTTTCATACCAGATGAAAGTACGTAGGCACAAGACACGATGTCTTGGCGAGCAACCTTTCCTCTTTCTTTATCCGTAGTTAGTCGAAATACGTTGACTCTGATTTTCCCATTGCATGAGGGAGTACGTAGGCCCATAGCAGCGATGCTATGTCGAGTCCTGTCCTTTATTTTTCTTTTGTCCCTGAGCCTTTAGCTAGATAGTATCAACACACCCTTTTAGATAGACAACAATGCGTGGATCCCGTCGAGTACGACGGAAGTGAGGGGTTCTAATACCTTCCCCATGCGTAACCGACTCCTGAATCCAGACATGGTTGCGATGACCTTGTCTTTCCATTTTTCTTTAGGTTTTTTAGATTGTTTCCTTTACCTCTCTTTGGGATAAATAACGAAAGTGGCGACTCTTCTGTTTTTTCTGCCGGTGGTTTTTCGCAGTTGCGACAGTGTGGCATGGCCTTCTTTCGTATTGAGTCCTCCTTTTATAGATGCTTCCTAAAATCTTCGAATTTAAAACCTACTGTAAATGACGAGGAATGTTTTCCTTTTCTAGCATATCTTATTTTTTCGTGTCTGAAGATGTTTTAGGAAATAATTCAAGTTCTGAAACAAATCACTTATTGTCTTTGAAATCGTGTTGGATGTTGTTTGAAGCTTTGATGGAGGAAGATACGACTCTTGATGCTTGTGGTGATATTGTTTCTATGTTGGTTCAAATGTGTTGAGATTGTGCTTTTCATCCAATTAAATGTATGTTTAAAGTTATTTGGTTGCCTGATTTCATGTGATAAATTCCTTCTCTCTTTCTACTCCAACGTGTTTAACATATTTGGGAAATGTGCACTGGTACTAGTTCTTGCTAGCTTTGACTTTTCTTTTTTTAGGACAAATCCAATATCCCGTGTAACCGTGCCTCTTGATGCATGAAGAATCTCCTGAAGGTATGATCTTGTCTTAGTATTATGATGTGCTTCTTCTCTCTTTCTCAGAATTGTTCCAACTTTTCTTCAAAGATAGGATGTCTCCTTCATTTTATCATATTCAAAGCGTGTCTTAGTGCTAATTGTAATCAAAAGGTGATTATTTGCTAATGTCTGTGTTGCAGGTTATCGTTCTTGATATGGAAATCAAAGAAATGCGCAGCTTTGTTTTAGTTTTCAGGTGTTTAAGGATGGAGTAACGGTGACTTGGCTTCTATTGATGCTTTACACAAGGTTATGAATGATTTCATGTCCTCCATCTGTATAGCCGAGACTACAAAACTCTGTAGTTTCAACCCTGTGTCATGAACAGGTTTCAGTGATTCATCCATCTGTTTTCTCGAATACTCCATCATATCCCGCAATATGGTGTTCATTATATGGTCTTTCTTGGGACGAACATCAAACCGGTGTGCTGACTGATTCTTCTTTGCATTATGGACAGGTTATGAATTGCTTTGGTTTGTCGTTGGATAGGCTAAGGGCGTTGGTGACGACATCAACTCTTACAAGATTCGACTTGAGGATTGTGGGTAGTGATTTAGCAAAGCATTCAGAGCATGGTTTGTCGGATGAGGGTCCTTTATTTGTAACATGTTCTTGGTGAGGGAGAGGATTGTATTACCGTGGGGTTTAAGTTGCTTCTGGTGGAATTCTCAAATTTGTAACGTGATATGTCCAATTGTTTTGTAGAGATATTTGTAAGAAACAATGAGCCTTGGGTCTTAATTTGGTGCCTATTTGCACTTTGTATCTTATATGAAAAAGAACTGGACCTGAGATTTGGGACTTAAATATTCCTTGCATCCCCATTTGGACTTCCATATCTCATGCTTTAAAATGCCTTAAGTATGGACAAAACCTGCGATTCCCAATTTTAATTAGAACCAAATGATATTCAAAAACCTACATTTTCCACGTCAAACTTAGAACAAGACTTCGCTCATTCTTTTAGAATTCTTGGTCAAAAATGAAACTTTGAGCAAGTCTTTAGACGTGAACTTAAACATAAATCCATTCTGAGCTTGCACAAAGTAGAACTTTAAATCAAATTGTTTTTGAATTTGTATGGATTAGGATCCTGAATCAACAATTCATTTGAATTTTCTTGAACTATGCTTGGGGAATCATCAACAAAACTCTCTAAGATGCTACCTAAAACTTTATAGAAATGAGTTTGACCATATTTGGACCTTGACCCTTGTTTCACATACCCTTGCCTTGATGGACTACCTAGACTTGATTTTAAGAAGATTTTCTTTTATCCAAGCCTCACCATTGGATTTTGTGTCATAGAGACCTTAAGGACAGCCGGATAAAGGTGACCAGTAGAAAAGATTCTAGTACCAATCTGAGTCAGAATCATTTAGTCGGATCTCGAGGTACTTATGGGAATTAGAAGGGATGTACTATCTCCACTTGAAATTATTGCACCATCGTAAAACTCGTTAGTCGTAATAAACACACATACCACACCGACCTGCAAGATGATGCACAAAGCAATGGGATCTTAGGTTCAAAAATTAGGTCGTGACACTATTCTTCTATTTTCGCCTCTCCGTCGTTGCGTTTTCGAGTAGCGAAAGCTTGACGACTCTGTTGGGGATGACCTAGCAAGCCAAACCTAGTTTGTTTGTCGCATGCGTGTTTTATTTGTTTTTATTATGTTGTGTTCCTCTTATTTGTTGGGTTTATTGGGGATGGTTTGTGAGGATAAAAGCTTTCTACTTGAGCTTTTCTAGTATACACTATGTTAGGAGGTGGTTGCTTTCTGATTTGCGAGACTTAGGACTCATTGAGTTAGTTTGACTTTCACCGCTCAGATGAGGCCCCTTTGGGATGATTATGTCTTACGAGTAGTCGTAATGGCGTCTTTATTTCCGACCTAGGAGTCTGTGATTCTGAGGACCTATTTAGAACCCTATTCTAAAGGTTATTAAGACATAACTTTGTGTTCATCCTTTGAAGGGATTACCATCTTACGAATCGTTGTTATGATGGAAAACTTTTGAGGGTTAGTGCATGGGATTTTGTTCAAAGCCTTTGGGATGCCCTGTAAAAAACCAATAGATTACCTACCCAAGGTAAGAGATACCTTGTTGTGTTGACCTGCAGGACCTGTGACCTTGACCCCTGTGTTGTTGATTTGTTCTAGAGTACATTCATAACATTGCATAAGCACAAGTGTCTATGCATCATTTTGCATATCATTCTCTGACCAAAAATACAAAGAGCTCACCCATCCCTTATTCGTAACACACAGTTGATTTCCCGACACTCATATTGAACCTGTGGGAGTTGTGAAGCATTTGAAGCAAGAGGAACATAGACACCTTGAAAGGTCAATTAGATGAAGCAAACTGAGGTAGCTATGTCAGAGAACAACCGCCAAAATGTTAATTCCCCACCAAGATTTACTATGATAACTAATCCACTGTATGATCCTCTGCCTGATGATGATCTTCTACAAGTAAACATTCCAACTCGACCCCATAGGGTGCCATTAACTGATCCCGTAAAGGAAAGGCTTGGTGCCATTAAGGAGAAGCTCCAAGCCATGAAAGTGCATGATACGCCCGAGCTCGATGCTGCTGATATGTGTCTAGAGCCAAACTTGGGGATTCCTCCAAAATTCAAGGTCCCAACTTTGAGAAGTACACGGGCTTTAGTTTCCCAAAGCGTCATTTGGTGATGTTCTATCGAAAAATGACCTCCTACACTCATGACGATAAGTTGATGATTCATTGTTTTCAAGACAATTTGAGTGGGGCGTCATTAAGTTGGTACATGGACTTAGAAAGAAGCCATATCTAATCATGGAGGGACTTAGATAGCGCTTTTCTAAAGCATTACCAGTTCAATCTGGATATGGCTCCCAATCGTATGCATTTGCAAAGCCTATCTCAGAATGGCAATGAATCCTTTAAGGAATATGCACAGCGGTAGAGAGAATTAGCAGCCAGATTTTCGACGAAGGAGGTCTGAGTCGAAGGCTAGAGCACCAGGAGCAAGGCCTGCTACCTTCAAGCCATTTACTGAGCTTTCTAACGGCAAATAGGTCAAACCAAACGAGGACAGGCAGAAAGGTCAGTAGAAATGGAAAAACTTTGACGTTAATAGGGGCTCTTCGATTACCTATCGTAAGGAGTTTCAATCCTCCAAAATTGCTCACGTTTCTGAGAACTATAAAGGAAAGAATTCGATGTCGCGATCTCAATGGAGGAGAGAACAACGTAGAAGTAAGGCTCTTAGGGAGGCTCAGTCAAAGGACCAATGTGATTCCAGTATTAATGTCCCTACTGATGATAACAGAGGGAATCAAATGAAGATTGTTGAAAAATTGCCCGTGGGGCGAAAATTGTTTCCCTCTCAAGAGGACAAACATGAAAAGACTGTCGAGGATGATGAAGAAATGACATACAACTTCAATTCTGAGTCTGATGCTTATTTAGGCATCCTAGTCAATATGGTGTCTGTGATGCCTAGGGACTTCGATCAAATTACAGAGGTCGAAAATTTGAATGCTTACACTGAAGCAGAGATGGCAGCGCAGAAGCCTGTGTGCTACTATATTATGAATAATGGGTGCGTTGAAGAGCAGAACACCTTCTTCGAGCGACCTACAGAGGACATGAAAGGACACCGGAAACCTCTTTATAACATTGGGAAGGTGGAAAATGTACCAGTGAGCAAGATATTGATGGATTGTGGCGCAACAATAAATCTGATGCCACATTTCTTATTAAACAAGATTGGCAAGTATGACATTGATACTAAGCCACATAATATGGTTCTTTCGAATTAAGAAGGACAAGTTGGCTCTATATTGGGTGTGATACAAGTTGACTTAACAATTAGGACAATCACTAGGCTTACTACCTTCATGGTAGTGGAAACAAAAGCCAACTATAATATGCTTTTAGGACATGAGTGGATACATGGCATAGGTGAAGTGCCATCTTTGATGCATCAACGAATTACCATATGGAGGCCAAATGGTATATTAGAGAACATTGAAGTTGATCAGGGGTATTTTAAGGCACCCATAAATCATGTCGATAGAAGATAGTTCGACAAACACCTGGCTCTATTGCCCCTTGTGGCCCAGCAGATTTTGAGTTTGTCCCAAATGATGAAACATTTTGCTCATTGTACTTACACCCCCCCGTCAATGGTTTCTGGTGGGATAAGGAGGTTCCAGGAGAAAGGCTACCATACCTTGGCAAGCATATGTTAGACCCCACAGGGTGGGGAAGTGAATTCAATGACAATGACTGAGTTCGAAGCATTGACAAGAATTTCGGACTACGTGGCTGAAACCAAATTACAGGCAACTTTGGAAGCTGCTAATGAATATATGGTCGTCAAGGCCAATTCTGATTTCCACCAAGAAGGTCCTCATAAAGACTTAGACCCATAGCCACCTGATAAGGTTCAGGGTGTAGAATAGGGCCAGAGGCTTGATGCTATCTATGATGATGAGCCTTTGGGGTTTGAAAAGGATCCGCTGGCGAACAGGGTTAAGATACTAGCGCAGAACCCATTAGAAGAAATCTACCTAGGAGAGGGTGTAACCAGAAGGCCAACATATGTCAGCACCAATCTTGACCCACAACTTAAGGTCGAAGTCATCCAGTTACTGCAGGAGTTTAAAGACTGTTTCGCTTGAGACTATGATGAGATGCCTAGTCTGAGTAAAGAGTTGGTCGAACATAAGTTTCCAATCAAGCATGGGAAGAAGCCAGTTAAAAGACTCCAAGACGGTTTTCCCCATAAATTCTCTCAAAGATAAAGGAGGAAGTCGAAAGACTCCTTCGATGCAAGTTCATTCGCACTGCCTGTGGCAGAAATGCTAGTCGATTCCGCTGCAGGACATGAGTATCTTAGTATGTTAGGTGGGTACTCTAGTTATAACCAAATATTCATTGCTGAAGATGATATCCCCAAAACAACTTTTCGTTGTCCTGGAGCCTTAGGCACCTATGAATGGGTGGTGATGCCTTTTGGCCTCAAGAATGTTGGGGAAACATATCAATGAGAAATGAACTCAATCTTCCATGATTATATAAAGACTTTCATGAAAATATATATTGATGATATTGTGGTTAAGTCTATTTCTGGGAAGAATCACTTGGGCCATCTTCGACAATCCTTCGAAAGGATGAGGAGATATGGTCTTAAGATGAATCCTCGTAAATGTGCGTTTTGTGTGTAGGCAGGGGATTTTCTAGGCTTTATGGTCCACAAAAGGGGATCAAGATTAATCAGAATAAAACCAAAGCCATCATGAAAGTGAAAGTACCATCAACTAAAAAAGAGCTGCAATCACTGTTGGGCAAGATAAATTTCTTGAGAAGGTTCATATCGAACTTAAGCGGAAAAACGCAGGCCTTTTCACCATTATTTTGATTCAACAAAGAGGGGTTCGAATGAGGGCAAGATTAGCAGGAAACCTTCGACAAGATCAAGGACTACTTAAGCCATCCTCAATTCTTTCACCACCTTGTAGGAATAGGAGTATGAGGTTGTACATAGCTGCGTCAGACAAAACCTTAGGGAGCATGTTGGCTCAAGAGGATGCATCGAAAGAGCCATCTACTACCTCAGTATAGTTTTGAATGATGCAGAAACTAGGTATAGCATGATAGAAAAATTATGCTTATGCTTGTATTTCTCTTATAAAAAATTGAAGCAATATATAAAACCAGTTAATGCTTATGTTTCATCTCATTTTGATGTTATTAAACATATGTTGTCTAAACCTATCTTGCATAGTCGAGTTGGTAAGTGGGTACTAGCATTGACTGAGTATTCTTTAACATATAAGCCTTTAAAGGCAGTTAAAGGACAAGTGGTAGCAGACTTTATAGTCAACCACTCCATAAATGAAAGCACTTAGAATTACGTCGAACTGGAACCTTGGAAGTTATACTTCGATGGATATAGCCACAAAGAGGGAACAGGCATAGGCGTGTTAATTATTTCGCCTGAAGAAATTCCAACAAAATTCAAGTACAAAGTCGAAGGACTTTGTTCCAACAATGAGGCTGAGTATGAAGCCTTAATAGCAGGACTTGAGATTTTGTTAGAATTGGGGGCAACTCGAGTCAAAATAATGGGAGACTTAGAGTTGGTCATAAAACAAATTATAAGGAGTACAAATGTGTTAAGGAAAATCTTATCATGTACTTTGTAATAGCCAACAGACTACTGAAGAAATTCGAAGTGGCAAGCATTCGACACATGCCTCGACTAGAGAATCAAATGGCTAATGAATTAGCTCAGATTGCTTATGGGTATAGGGTTTCAAAATAAAATTTACAAAAGGCAATTGAAGCTAGAGGTAAAGTCGTGTCTGTTGGATTACGCCCATCAGATCTAGAAGTGATGAAGTTTGGATACCCGGATAAAGAAAATTTCGAGATCTTTGCAATAGACAGCTTGACGGACAAAGACTGAAGGAAGCCTTTAGTTGAGTACTTACATAATCCAGCAGCGTCCACAGAGCGAAATGTCAAGTATCAAGCTTTAAGTTACGTTCTTCTAGGAAATGAGTTATTTAAAAAGAGCCCTAAGGGAGTCTTACTCAAATGCCTTAGTGAATCAGAGGCGTATTTAGCCCTTTCGACTGTTCATAGTGGGGAGTGTGGGGCACATCAAGTAGGGCATAAGATGAAATGACTATTATTTCGACAAGGAATTTATTGACCTACTATGCTAAAAGATTGTATTGAATTCGCCAAGGGCTGCCAGGAATGCTAAGTTCACGCTGGCATACAACATATCCCTGCAAGCGAGTTGCATTCCATAGTCAAATCATGGCCTTTCAGAGGTTAGGCTTTGGATTTGATTGGAGAGATTCGACCAACATCCTCCAAGAATCAGAGATGCATTTTGGTAGGAATTGACTACTTTACAAAGTGGATCGAGGCGATATCATTACCAAATGTAGATCAAGAGGATGTGATTGAGTTTATTCAAAAATACATCATTTACAGGTTTGGAATTCCAGAAACAATCACAACAGATCAAGGATTAGTCTTTACTAGTCGAAAGATGCAGGGGTTTGCTAAAGAGATGGTTTTCAAACTCTTAACCTCTACACCTAATTATGCTCAGGCTAATGGTCAAGTCGAAGCAGCTAATAAAGTGGTGATTGGTTTGATAAAAAAACATGTGGTAAAGAAGCCTAGAAATTGGCATAAGACATTGGACCATATCCTCTAGGCATGTCGAACCTCTCCCAAAGAAGCAACTAACACTACATTTCGATTGACTTTTGGTCACGATGCAGTGTTACCCGTTGAGATCTACCTGCAGTCGACTAGGATTCAAATACATCATGAAATTCCTCCCGAGTAGGGCTGGAAATAAGTCGAGTCGAGTTCGAGTTCGAGTTCAACACGAACTATTTTTTAAGTTCAAACTTGACTCATTATAAGTTCACGAACAATTCGGTTCGACTCGTTAGGTTCATCTCATTAGGTTCAGCTCATATGATTCACGGACTTAAAAACTATTTTTTTAAATATATATATTTTTTAGTATATTTGACATTTTAAATAAATATATTTTTAAAAAATAAAATATTAAAATAAAATAAAAGTTATCATATTGAAATTTAACTTTATCATCGAAATCTACTAATTCAAAAACTACTAAATTGAAGATTAAATTTGTCTAAGATTTGGAGTAAATATTTAAACCTAATCGTAAAGACAGTATAATTCTTCTCAAATATAATCGGGTTGACTCATGAACCTAACGAGTTGAACTATGTATAGTTCAAGTTCATCTCATTTAGTTAACGAACTTAATTTTTTGCTCATATTCAACTCATTTGGTTCATGAACCAAGTTCAACAATTTAATTGTCAAGTCGAATTTCGAACTATTTTCGATTTGGTTTGGTTCATTGCCAGCCCTACTCCTGAGTCTTATTGGAATATGATGTTAGATGAGTTGGTAGATTTGGATGAAGAAAGACTAAAGCTCTAGAACTTTTGAGCAGACAAAAGAAAAGAGGAGAGAAGTCTTACAATAAAAAGGTTAAGATTAAGACCTTTTTCCTGGAGATTTAGTTTGGAAGGTAATTATGCCTATGGATCGAAAGGTCAGAGCCTTGGGAAAATGGTCCCCAAAATGGGAAGGCCCATTTCAAATTACGCAAGTATTTTCTAATGGAGCCTATGAAGTTGAAGAATTAAACGAGGATAAAAAAATCTTGAAAGTAAATGGCAAGTATTTGAAAAAGTATAAACCAGTGCTTCAAGAAATTAAAATCTCTAAAGAGTAATTTGATGTAAAAAGGCAGAGCCAATAATGGTATTCATAGGTGCCGAAATGGCTTAAAGTCATTACATAATAAAGTCTCAAAGGACTATGGAACATGGTATTCAAAATAAAACATTACAAAGAAATTATCAAGCTAAAAGGGGAGATTCTCTTTCATCTTCAAGTACTTCGACTTCTGGAGTTCGAGACGCCTTTCACACAAGGTTATGTCAGACCTTAAGCGTGCAACTTCATTCTCCAATTGTCGAGCTTCCTCAGTAAAAGTTATGGCGTTGTCAAGCTCTTTCGATAGGCCAGAATCATCAAAGGCAGACAACTCAACATTGCGTCTTTTGGCCTTTGCGATCTTGGCTTAAAGCTTCTTGATCTTTCACTTCCAAAAGGCAATGTTTTGTTCGTTAGAAGTAATCTCCTACTTGTTCTTTTCTTTGGCTTCCTCCAATTCTGCTACCTTATTCTCAAAGTCAGTGGCAGAAGTCCAAGCGGCAGCCTCACTTCCAGATTTGGTCGAAATGGCTTTCTTAAATTGAGGCAGACGCTTAAGGTCACCATAAACTTGGTCAATCATAGTGCCAAGCTCTAGAATGATGGTGGAAGATTCGGGGGAGATAGCATGAATGTCAACTTGTTGGAGGAGATTTTTCATAGAGATTTGGGTAACATTATCCATTCGTGAGAGTGTGAAAAGGTCACCCTTAAAGATTTTTTCTTTGATCTTCAGAAGGATGTTGTCCTCAGGCTTGCTCGAAGGCTGGTCTCCAGAGGTAGTTGAAGCACTAAGAGTTTTCCAGAGGAACCCCCTCGACTGCCAAGAAGGATCTTTATGTATTATCGGGGTTGCTGGCCTTCAAGGCATCGAGTTCCTTTTCAGAAAGGCATACTCCATATAGAGTGGATGTTACCTTGCCTTCAGTAGCAGCAGTAGTGGCTGGAGTAGTGGTGGTCTCGACAGGGATCGACTCATTACCAAGTCCTTTGTCAGTTTTCTCCTTTTTGTTTTGCCCTCATCTTCTTCATCTTCATCCATGTCATTATCAACATTTTCGTCACTGTTGCTAACAAGTTCAGACTGGCGCATGGTCTCATTATCTTCCTCTATCTTCTCACTCCCTTCTGGATCAGCATTTTTGTCACCAAGAGTACTATTGGGGAGTCATCTTCATCAACCAAGGTTGCAATTTCCTCCATATTGACGTCTCTTGGATTTTGTGTCTCGAGATTCTGCTGATCATCATCTTCCTCGTGGTTAGAGCCATCTGTTTGAGACTGCTGAGTAGCAGTTTTTGTAGGCGAAGAGGGGACTGTTTCAAAGTCAGGTTTGTTAATTTCACCAAGTGAACTCATTCCAGAGCCCAAATTAGAAGTGGTATGGTATGTGGGTTCACCTTGGCTATTTATAACGGTGGCTGGAGAGGGAGGATTATCCATTGGTGGCTTTGATCCACTTGCATCAGCCTTCGAAGAGGAAGCGGATTACAACAAAAGGAAACAAGGTAATTAAGTTGGCATTTCAAAAAATTGAATTGATAAGTTACCTTGACACCTTCAGCAGCAGGGCTAGAATTATCGCTTTCAGCATGACCTGTGGCTGGTTTTGAGGCAGCCTTAGAAGAAGCTTTCACAGCACCATTGGCGGGGTTGTCCTTTTGGAGACCTTAGCCATTTTGGGATCAGATTGGCTACCAACAACATCTGTCTCTTGACTGGCTTTCTTCCTCTTCCTTAACTTTAAGTCTTCAGGAGGAGATTGGTCATCACCCTCTGAGTCAATAATAATTTGGGCAGTGCCCCTTTTCGACTTCCTCGGAGGTGTTGGAGGTAGTTTGCGGGAAGCCTGAGGTAATGAGAAGCATTAGGGGAAACAAAGACTAATCAATGAAAGGAAGAAGTATGTGACGTACGTTGCTGCCTTCAGCCTTTGTTTTGACCAGCTGTTGAGGTATGTTTTTCTTGGGTACAGCTTCAAAATAAACAAAGTTATCACAAGTTAGTAATGATAAAGTTTAAATAAAAAGAACATAAAATCGAAGGATGGTGACCTTCATGTATTTCAGATTCGGTGCGAACATCCTCGATACCGACATGAAGGTGTCCTTTGAAACTGTCTAGCGTATGCTTAGTCGAAACCACCCGTTGAGCCTTGGGTTTCGACTGCTGACAAAGGATCTTTATAGAATCCCCACAGATGAACCAATCTGGAAATAGATGGGCAAGGGCCACCCCAAAATCAGCATATGACAGTCGAGGAGTCTTTGGAGGAAATAATGTGAAAGCCACTACATAGCATTTCTTAGGAGGAACGTATGAAGGGAGTTTCAAACTCTCCATTTTCTTTATAAAAAAATTCTTTCAGCGTAACTGCGGCTTCGCGGACGGTTCGGCTAACATCACCGGGTCGATAAACAGTTTCAAAGTACTTCTGGAAGGCTTGAATCTCTTTGATATGAATGGATATACCTTTCTTGATCTTCTCATGCATATCAATAAAATCTTGGTCAATCAATTGAGCAAAGCTAGAAACATCGAGGAACTCTGCAGTACAATGCTTCGACCACCAGTTGTAGAGCTCCTTGGTGCAGAGGCGAGAAGGCTCAAAGTAGACAAGAGTAAGGAGTGATTTGTGCGCATATCGAGCTAGGTGTATCGAACTCTCTATGCCATTTTAGATAGTATGGGGAAGGATCACATGGACCTTCTTGTCATACAGACACTTGGGCAAAGTTTGGACCAGGCCAAATTATCGAGAGACAAGATTTGGTTAGTAGGCCATCAAAGCTGTTTGGCCCCTTAGGAGGTTGAGTCGGTGAACAATGAGTCGAGGGATTAGAAAACCCTCTCAGGCAAGCTTCGACTCTGCCTCATGTTTCTTGAATGCATGAGGGAAGGCTCTAGTGAACCATTCAGGACCATTCTTTCTTTCTGCAAATGGGGTCATTCTTGGTGTAAACTCATATCGTTTAGCAAACATCTTGATGAAGCCGGAGAAGGATGCCCTAAGTGTCTGCCCTTATTCCCTAGGGGTTATCTTCACCAGTCGAGTCCATTCGACTCGCCTCTCCTTGATTTTTGAATCTTCTTCGTCGACTGTCTCTTTGTTAGGGAGACTAGTTTCAAATGTGGCATTAAGCCAAAGTTAGAGCAGCCAAAAAGGTCTTGACAGCAAGAGATTCCCACTGCTTTCTTAGTCTTATAGTCGACTAGCACATTCACTTAAAGATTCATACAAACTGGCTAATATCATTTCACTTAGGAAAATGCCTCGATTAAGGTGCAATTGGTTGGCCAGAGTTAGGTATTTCCTTGCCACCTGCAGAGATTTGGTGCAAAACACATAGCCGTAAATGCTATATGTTCTTGATCTTAGACCGTGTCAGTTTGTTTGTTGTGGTAGTGGTTTATGAAGTGGGTGTAAGTGTGTTTGGTGGTGAAGAACCCTGTGGTGTCTTGAGCATCTACCTCAGGGTCATAAACTAATCCATATGGTTTTAGCCCTGTAATAGCGGCTATGCCAAAAAGGTTGGGTGTCATCATCCCACAAGGGAGGTAGAATGTATAATGGGTATTATCCCAAAAATACAAAGAAGAAGCTAGCAGAGTTGGACAGTAAGCGGGACCTGTCTTCGACATCATAATCAAGTCATAAATCCTTATTTTCTTCCAAGTTTCTGCTTTGACTTTTTCTACTTTGGTTAACCAATTCAAGTAGAGGTCAGAATCTTTAAAATATGGGGTTGCTCTAAACAACCTAGACCCATCATTCAAATACTTCAAATCTATGTTCTTTAGGGCTACACTATCATGAGATTCAGTGGTTACCCTGGCTTGATCCTTTTGCCCTAAGGGTTTAGTTTTACGGTATGAAGGGAAGAAGTCACTAATGGTTGCATAATCTACACCCAAAGTAGATAAAGGACCAGATAGGGCTAATGGTTTGCCATAAATGGTCACAGGAATCATTACCTGAGATTCGTAGATATATCTCTTTTCTTCTTTGAGAGGTTCATGGATGAACTGTTGATTTTTCACTACCTTGGATCCACTCAATGTAGTAAAAAGAGGAAGTAATGACACACTCTTTGGCCCTTTGACCTTCGGGTTTTTCTTTTGATCTTGAGTAGTAGCGGTTGGAGACGCCATCGTTAAGAACTTGAACAAAATGGGTTTACTGAAGGTGAAGAGCTGAGAGTGTTTTGAAAGAGAATAACATGTTTAGTGATTGCTTTGGAGTGGGAAAAGTAAAAATAGTTTCTGGAGAAGCTATTTATAAAGTGTGTAGAAGTAATAAAAAATCACTAATCATCATTAAGGGCTAAAAGCTAGTGGGACACGTGGCTTCCTAAGAGCGAAAGTGGGGGCGGTGGGAGTTATTACCTATGCCGACGATCTCATAGATCCTAGGAGAGGTGATGATGGTCTGGGATTTGATGTGATTTCCAAGAAATTGTTTTCATAATTGGCCATGACGTCATGAATATGTTTGAAAAGAAGCTGAACAGTTTCTTGAGACGCGGGTTGGTGAGTTACGTTGACACCTATGTGGGGTCGAAAGATGGCGTCGAATAAGACACATCAAAAAATGACTTTTTTCTTCAACACTGTCGAAAAAGACATTTGGGGGGGGGGGGGGGGGGCAATTTGTTAGCTCAGAAATTCGACGCCCATATTAAGTTGGAAGTATTGGTTGGAATGTTGAATTCTTGAAGAGGTGTAAAGGAGTCTTCGACTGGGTCTTCATGATGGGTTTAAGTCAAAGGTGCTCACATAAGAAGAGGATACTTTTTGGACTTAGAAAATATTTCTAAGAGTTCAGAAGCTACCTTCGATCGAGAATGATGTCCGATGCTAAGGGGATTTGAAATTCAAACAAATGAGGGAGTAGTTATTCTTATCCGCCCCTGAATAAGACAAGTGGCGCACATCCAAGAGACAGAAGCATGCAGCAGAACACTTGTCATATGTTAATTGTTTTAGGAAGTTAACATCAGTTATTTTTATTATTATAAATAGGGGGTGTTGTATTCACTTTGTATAAGTTACTCCAAATTTACTCAAAGTATCTGTGTGTAAAGAAAAGATTCTTGGGAGAATGTATGTGATGTAAACACCATTTTCTTCTTTAATGAAATTTACTTTAACTTTCCATCAAAAGTGTTTATCTTTTACTTTCTTGAAAGTTACATTTCAGTATTATGTCTTATTTCTTTTAGCCTTTCTTTAACGTCTTCAGCCCTTCTTTCGATTTAATGTTCTTGTATTTCTTTCGAACCATACTTTTAAACAAAATTTTCTTTATGAACACTGTCAAAGTGTGTAGTCTTTAGAATTTAATTTGAAACAATATTTAGCACATGTCCTAAGATCAATCTGATCGATCCTGTGAGTCACCAAAGTTAGATTTGGAATATCAGCGGTTGTTTTCCTCTCAAAAATCCACTTGGACAGATTAAATCCACTGTTATTGAACCTTAATCTAATGATTGTGTTATGCAAAATGCGATGAATGGTATGTTAAATGTATGACCTAATTGAATGAATTGATGACCATGTATGCAGATAATTTTGAACCATAAGCCAGATAAGTTGAATAAATGGTAGGGAAAATTTTGCAGTATGACACCATGCATGGGACATCTTCTCAGCATTGACTTGTAACGCTCCCAAGCTTTGCAAAGGGATTCACTTGAACATTGAAAAAATATCACAATTATTGTTTTAGCCTCCATAAATCTGTTATGTGGGATAAACCTATCAAGAAATTTTTCTTCAAACACATTCCAATTTGTCATAGTTTGAGTTGGTTGATCAAGGTACCACTTTTTTGCTTTTCCAATCAAAGAATGAGGAAACAATCTCATGAACACTAATTCTTCTTCTTCTGTAGGAGTTCCAAGTGTACCGGCAAGCTCATAAAACTTAGTAAGATAAGTGTATGGGTATTCACGATTAAGTATCATGAAAGGATTTACATAAATTATTTGAAGCAATCTTGTCTTCATCTCCGAATTCCTTGCATTTTGAGCAGGTATGACAATATGAGCATTTATTATTGGGTTGTTGACACACGGCCTTCTTACAACTTCTAGAGGTTCTACCATGACTGGTATAATAATAAAAGTTGTTGAAGAAGTACTGTCAGAAGTTCCTTCACGTTGTTTTCTTTCCTTAACTAGCTGTATTTTCCTTCTGGTTTTGCTATTAAGTCTAAAAGAAGTTCTTTCAATCTCAAGATAAAAAAGAAATTGATCTTCAGGTACACTTCCTCGCATAAATAGAATTCTGAAATTTTAACCAAGCAAATTAACAAACACTAGGGATACTAATAAGATAGTCTATAATAGTACAAAATGACTTAAAATAAGATAATTTGTTGCAATGCTAACAATATCTAAACGCCAATCCCCGACAATGACGCCATTTTGTTGAAAGTAACTTTTCGATGGTTAAGTATTGTATATCGTATACACAAAGGTTAGTGTGATATCACCTTCATTCTACAGTCAATAATGTTTTAAGTAAGGGTTTCAAATGGTTTTCGAGTGTGAAAAGTATCGATTGCATGAAATATGTGTAACAATGGTACAAGATTCGAAAAAATTAACATTTAAAAAACATGTCAAGATTAGATTTCATCAACCTATTTCATATGTATTCGATTAATCTAGCATGTGAACTTCATTTATAATCAATATAATCATGTATCATTCATTAATATAGCTTATGTCTAACCGGTATTGCGGTTTTTATCGAATTGTTTAATCAATAATATCTTAGCCTATTAAATAATACAATAACATTAAAACTTGATACAAAGTGAATATCAAACTCCAAATCTATGTCTAGGTTTGGTCTTCGATAGATGAAAACTTAGGTCAAGACTTGAAAGATATTTCTCAACAATGATTCAAATCACATATATAACATAAAAGCAAAGATAATCATCTATATTCATCATTAACTTGTTCATATATAAAGGATCAAAAGAAATACATACTAGTTAGATTAATTACATCTGATCTTGACAAAAGGGGGTTTATCTACACATCATGGTAGCTTGCTTCACAAGAAATCAAAGGAGATAAATAAGCATCCAAGTTGAATAATCGACAAAGGTTGTGTATTCAGCTCTAATTAAATGATTATGAGTTCTTTTGATATTCTAATGAGCTTTTAGGGTTCCGAGGTCAAGAAGAAGTCCAAAAAATATGATTTGAAGCCTTTTATAGACTCTGTGTATTCAGCTCTAAAATATGATTTTATGCATTTTCTAGCTTATTTTCTTCATCTCTTTCTACCACAACTTCCTTTTTCTCACCATCATCACCAATGCTCGTGCCAATTTGTCTAGAATTATGAGTTAGAATGGACTTACAATGCTCTTTCAGATTCTCTTGATTAGTTGTAGAAAAAGTTCCTTTTTAATGATCGGATAATTGCTTAGCTATTTGACCAACTTGAGTTTCAAGATTTTTTATGGCCGCATCACTGCTCTTTTGATTCGCCGTGGACATTTGCATGAATTGGTTCATAGTATCCTCCATCTTTGAGTTGCTACCTTGTGGTTGAGAATTTTGGTTATAATTTTGATAAGGATTTTGTCTATTGGAAGGTCCAAATTCTTGTCGCTACCCTTGGCCATATTGTGCATTGTTTTCTCATTGTTGATAATCAGGATTGCTTTGATACGATACTTACCTTCGATGGTATTGATTTTGATTTCCCACGTAATTCACCTCTTCATTTATTGGAGGACAATATCTAGTAGGATGATCTCCATTGCAAAGTTCACAAAATGATACTTGTTGATTGTTGTTCGGAACTCCTTGCATATCCTTAAATTGTTGCAGAAGCTTCAAAATTTGATTTGTAAGTGCCTCCACTTGTTGAGATAACAATTTATTTTGTGCCAATATTGTATCATTTGTTCCCAATTCAATGATTCCTGCTTTCTTTTATAATGAACATCTATTGTGTTGACCTTGGTGATCATTGAGTGTCATTCTATCAATAATAGCTATTACATCTTCTGCACTATTTGACATTAAGGAAATACCTGTTGTTGCATCCAAAAGAAGTTTATGTTGCGGTTGGAGTCCATTACGAAAAATATGAATTTGAGTAAGCTCGTAAAACCCACATGTCACTACACAAAAAATGTATAGAGTCGTCACCGAATTTTATTTATTCCGAAGAAAGGTAAAATAACGATAAAATGCCCTAAAGGTGAAGAAAATGGTCTCGTAACCAAAATCGGGTTTGAAAATCGGTTATACAAGGGGAATGTATTAGTACCCCTCACATCTGTTGTACTAAATGGGGACCATTTAGGTTGTCTAAGCGCAAATGGGTGTCGTTTATCTAAAGGTTACTTGTTATTGGAAAAAATTGAGGTTCTTAAATTAGTGTGCTAGCCAAGATCTCACAATCTCGTGCCTACGTATCCTCATAGTGCAATAAGGAAATCAGAGCTCTGTAGTTCGGGGTAGAAAATGAGTCTTTGTTGATTGATTTTAGTGGACAATATTGATGTTAGCGTTCTAGCAGTTAAACGTTGCTTGCGTGTTCGCGCATGTGAGACTTAAGTGTTTGTTTGTTTGCGATAGAATGGATGCGTTTGGATCGCATTCTAGCAGTTAAATGTTGCTTGTATGCTCGCGCATAGGTTGATTTTAGAGTTTAAAAAAAATTATTTTAATTTGAATTGCACTAAAGTCTATGAGTGGAGACGAATACCTCAAACGACCAGGCCAAGCGTCCCATGTTCGTAATTTTCAAAATGAGGGTAGGAATTCTCCACTCTCATTTCTTCTCCACTACTTAAGATTCGTGACGTACAATCCTAATCGTATTTTAAAGTGTTTTTGAATTTATTTGCAAAATGGTTTGAAAATGACTTGACATTGGATCAAGTGTTTGGGGTTTGAATTGTGAAATTGGTGAGAATGAAAGTGTAAAAGTGAAATGGAATGGATGAGATACTGGACGTTGGATCAAGCACTCGCGTTGCTTTCGATTGAATTTGATTTAGAAAACACTTAATGTTTGATCAAGTGTATTTTATTCTTTTAAAAGATTATTCTTTATCATTTTGATTTTAGCTTGGTTATTAGCATGCAAAGAAAAGCGATAAAGAAAATAAATCTTACACTATTACATGTTCATGGGAGTGGGAGATATTTTATCCACAATAGGGGGATGAATCACAAACCATACAAGAATTAAAAAATTCATACAAGTATACAAACCATACACCCATATTGAACTGGAAAAAAATCAAATGAAAGTGGTGAAAGAATTAAATTCTAACTAGATCTAATTAAAAATCAATTCTAAGATTAATTCTAATTAAATGAAATTATAAGTTAATCAAAATTAAAATTATAACTAAATTGATCTAATTAAAATGTTTAATGAAATATGTATAAAAATGTCTACTCTAAAATGTGCTTTTTAAAATAAATTGTGTATTAAAATATGATTAAGAAAATTAAAAGAAAAATTAATGAGATTAAAATTTAATTAATTCCTAATTAAACTTAATAATAATATGTATTATTTTTCTAATTTTCTAACTAAAATTAACTAATGTATTATTTTTCCTAAGCTACTAATGATGTATCTAAATAAAGCTAATGTATTATATATCTCTTAACTAAAACTAACATATATTTTCCAAACTAGTATTATAAAAAAGAAAAGCAAATTTACATGTTTCTAAACTAAGGCTACTGTGTTTATCTTTCAACTAAGTGGTTACTGTATTAAAGTAAGATGTGGTATTATTAAGCATAATTATTATAATACAGTAAGAATATAATAATACATAATAGAATAGTAGAAAAAATGGGATAAGAAAATAAGTGGTAGCAGTAGCAGTAATAGCATAAACGCTAGCGGTAGGAAGAAAAAGAAAAATACCTTCTTTGTACAAGTTTTGGGGAACGGATAACGGAACTGAATTCAACGAATTAATGTATTGTTAGAATTGAAATTTTACAAAAAAATCGAATATGTATTGCAAATTCTGAAACAAACTATGAATTATACTAAAAAAACAGCAAAATTATAGATAAAAAATTCGATTAAAGAATAGGTTGGTTCACCTAAAATATGTATATGAACGAAAAACTAAATACATATTTATGATCAGCGCGAAAAATCAATTTAAATGGTATATTCACATATTATTAATAGTTAAGAATTAAAAAAATCACAATTTTAATGGAATTTGAATTTATATTGATCTTACATTTGATAAGAGAAATTATAAGGATAACATATGTGTTTTGTCAAGCTTTACAACAACAATCTTAAGATGTAGTTAATGTTGTGATTTTAGTTCGTGCAACAAAAGCTTTTATTCAAGAGTTGAGAGAAAATGGTTCTGATAAGTTATATGCTAATGTGACGGCTTATTGTGTGAGACATGATATTGAGATTCCTAATCTTGATGATACTCATTCAGCAACAAGATATGAACACTCTCGTTTTGCAGAGAATCAGGTCACACTAGAACATTACTTTAAAGTTGAAATATATTTTGCTATTATTGACCAACAATTACAAGAGTTGAATAGTAGATTTAGTGAGCAAGTAATGAATTTATTAACTCTAAGTTGTGCTTTGAATCCTAAGGGTAGTTATAAAGCTTTTAACATTATACTATTTTGCACTCTAATTGAAAAATATTATCATATGGATTTCAATGAGCAAGAGAAGATTACTTTGCAATTTCAATTTCAGAAATTTCTTATTGATGTCCGTCAATCAACAAATTTAAAGAATTTATCAATTATTCAAAAATTATGTTCGTGTTTGATTGCAACTAATATGAATAAAATTTACTTCTTGATTGATAGACTACCTCGTCTTATCTTGACTCTTCTAATTTCTACTGCCACAACTGAGAGATCTTTTTCGGCAATGAAAATTATCAAGATTAAGTTGCGAAACAAGATGAAAGGTCGGTTTCTAGTAGATAGCATGACTATTTATATTGAAAAAGAAATTAGTGCATGTATTAGTTTTGACTCTATTATTGATGATTTCAAGTCACTCAATACACGTAAAATATTATTTTAAGGTATGTAATTCATTTTTCTAGTAATCAATTTTGCGATTATTACGACTTAAATCTTTATTTGCAATATAATTTTTATATTTAATTTAAATATTATAATTTATTTTAGTGGCCCACCCAAAAAAAAATTGGTTGGCTAGTAATTAACTTTAATTTAAATGCTTTTTCCTTAATTTTTCTACCACTTTTCACTTGAATTTTTAGTGAATCATCTCATGGTTTAAGTGCCTTTAAAAAGTGATTTTATGTTGAAAATAAGCACTTTTGAATTGTGTAACCTCATGGATCAAATTCTTAAATTTTTTGGGTATGAAAGTGAATAACAAGTAGTGAATTTTATCAGAAATTAACACTTGACATAATCATGACACAATCCATTTGTGATGAATGATAATGAATCCATTGATCAAATGCTTGTAAAATAGGTCTAGAAAAACTCAGGAGTCGAAACCGAGTCAATAGTTGACAGTTGACCAAAAGTCAACAGTTAAACAAAAAGTCAATTGTGTGACCAAAAAAGTCAAATGTACCCAAAAGATGTAATTTTTTAAATAATTTTTCCTTGCAATCCATTCTTTTAACTTGTATCTCAAGAAATATGCACCGTATCGTGAATTTTCAGTAAGTGGATGAAATTTTCCTTTTATTCCAACTTCGACATTTCTTTGAATCCAAGCAAACTTCTGAATTGAGTGGTGATCGGTTGAATCTCCTAACTAACCATGAATTGCAAATAAAGAGATGATCCGCACCAAAGCAATATGAGAAACAAACCCTAATAATTACCAAACAATATATGTCTCGAAAATCCACTTGAACAAATTAAATCCACTATTACTGAACCTTAACCTAATGATTGTGTTATGCAAAATACGATGAGTGGTATGTTAAATGCATGATCTAATTGAATGAATTGATGACCGCGTATGCAGAGATGATTTTGAAACATAAGCCAGATAAATTGAGTAAATGGTAGGGAAAATTTTGCGGTATGACATCATGCATGGGACATCTTTTCACCGTTGACTTGTAACGCTCTCAAGCTTCACAAAGGGATTCACTTAAACTTTGAGAAAATACCGCAATTGTTGTTTTGGCCTCCACAAACCTATTATATAGGATAAACCTATCAATATATTTTTCTTCAAGCACATTCCAATTTGTCATAGTTTGAGTTAGTTGATCAAGGTACCACTTTTTTGCTTTTCCAATCAAAGAATGAGGAAAAAATCTCAAGAACACTGATTCTTCTTCTTCTGCAGAAGCTCTAAGTGTACCGGAAAGCTCATAAAACTTAGTAAGATAAGTGTATGGGCCTTCATGATTAAGTCTCGTGAAAGAATTTGCATAAATTATTTGAAGCAATCTTGTCTTCATCTCCAATTCCTTGCATTTTGAGCAAGTATGACAATATGAGCATTTATTCTTGGGTTGTTGACACACGACCTTCTTACAAATTCTGGAGGTTCTACCATGATTAGTACAATAATAAGAGTTATTGAAGAAGTATTGTCATAAGTTCCTTCACGTTGTTTTCTTTCCTTAGCTAGCTGCATTCTCCTTCTAGTTTTGCTATTAAGTTTACAAGAAGTTCTTTCAATCTCAAGATAAAAAAGAAGTTAATCTTCAGGTACATTTCCTCGCATAAATAGAGTTCTGAAATGCTAACAAAGAAAATTAACAAATACTAGGGATACTAAATAAGATAGTCTATAATAGTACAAAATAACTTAAAACAAGATAATTTGTTGCAATGCTAGTAATATCTAAACACTAATCTCCGACAATGACGCCATTTTATTGAAAGTAAATTTTCGGTGGTTAAGTATTTTATATCATTTCCACAAGGGTTAGTGCGATATCACCTTCATTCTATAGTTAATAATGTTTTAAGTAAGGATTTCAAATGATTTTCAAGTGTGAAAAGTATCTATTGCATGAAAAATGTGTAACAATGGTACAAGATTCGAAAAAATTAACATTTAAAAAACATGTCAAGATTAGGGTTCATCGACCTATTTCATATGTATTCGATTAATCTAGCATGTGAACTTCATTTATAATCAATATAATCATGTATCACTCATTAATACCGCTTATGTCTAACCGGTATTGTGATTTTTACCGTATTGTTTAATTGACGATATCTCAGCCTATTAAACAATACAATAACATTAAAACTTGATACAAAGTGAATATCAAACTCCAAATCTATGTCTAAACTTTAGTATTCGATAGATGAAAACTTAGGTCAAGACTTGAAAGATATTTCTAAACAATGATTCAAATCACATATATAACATAAAAGCAAAGATAATCATCTATATTCATCATTAACTTGTTCATATACAAAGGATCAAAAGAAATACATACTAGTTAGATTAATTATATCTGATCTTGACAAAAAGGGGTTTAGCTACACATCATGGTAGCTTACTTCACAAGAAATGGAAGGAGATAAATAAGCATCCAAGTTAAATAATCAATAAATGTTGCATATTCAGCTCCAATTAAATGATTATGAGTTCTTTTGCTATTCCAATGAGTTTTTAAGGTTACGAGATCAAGAAGAAGTCCAAAAATCTGATTTGGAGCCTTTTTATAGACTTTGTGGATTTCCTGCCTTGCCCGAAGAACAAAGCCTCGCCCAGCGAAATCACCTTTTTGGCACACCCTTCTGCCAACAAAAGTATCAAACTGCCCTTGAGACAAATATCCTGCCTCACCTGGCGACCAAAGCCTCGCCCGACAAAATCATACAAAAAAAAAAACCTCGTCAGGCGACCATGAAGACTTTTGCCATTGGAATTCATTTTCTTTTCCTCGCCCTGGCTTTACTGGGCAAGCTCGCCCTTCCTTTACCACAGCTCGTTGGGTGAGCTTGCTGAATTTCTCATTCTTAGCTTTGTGTCTTTTTCTTTGTTTTGTGCCTTCACTTTTGGTTTCTTGCAACATTTTATGCATACTAACACACATATCAAAGACACCAAAGCTAAATGCAAACAAGGTTATATTATGTGAAAACTTGGGAAATTCAATTATCAAAAATGTAAAATAAAGCCTAAAAGTGCCAAGTTTTTATGTGCAAAATTAGTCATGATTGGAATTTATCATTTCCCCGCATTAGGAACTCATGTTGAGAATTAATGTTTTCATAATAATGTTTTCAAAATTTCTTGAACAGAGCTTAACAAGTGAGTAAGATCTAAAATTTATGTGACTGGAATTTAAATAAGATGTGCATAATAACACCAATAATACTTAAAGAGGAACATCTTCAGTTGCTTCTTTATACATCATTAGCTGAAATATTACTCGTGTAAATGATTTTACTATCATTGATATATTCCCATTCACAAACATCATTTCTGACAATTTCCTTATCATTTAAAGACCAAAGATGAACTGAAACTAAAATTTTTCCTTCATAGTTTTTCATTGTCTCATCCCCTCCAACAAAACCCATTTTTTCAAATTTATAATTTGAAAATCAAACAATGACAACGATTATCATTACCACATGTCATTGAACACAAGAACCACTCAAAGCTTCAACCCCCGATCATTTTCTATAGAGAAAAATTTATCAAAGTTTAAATAAACTCTTGATTCAAAAGAAAAATATATGTTGTATACACATATATAGAGGTATAGAGGCCTCACCTTTCACATAAATTAGTTTATTATTCCAAAATCCAAGAAAAAATAATGCTTTTGGATAACCACTCAATTGTATGCTCATTGTCTAAAAGCACACTATTCATACCTCTATAGATGAGTTTGAGAGAATACACTCTTAGTGTTTTTAGTCATATAGCTAATTCATAATCATATTTAATATTTTTACCTTTGTGGTTGTTATAACAATATAAAATATCTCATCATGGTTTAGTGTTTCTTAGAGTGCATAGTTTATTCAATAGCTTTAATATAGTACCAAATAAGCCATGCATATTTTTGCTACCATTTCCACACTAAATCGAACAAGTGTCATGTTCATGTTATTATGATGACATAAACTTTAATGTTGCCAAGCACAACTTCTTTACAAGCTCTTTATGCTCAAATTGTACCATTCACCTATCTATAAAATATTCAAATACAATGTTAAAGCAAGCCAAAAGTAGTGATGTAACCAAAAAGTTAAAAAAGTGTAAAAAATTGTTTAGTGGAAGAAAGAGATCATCCTTTATATGAGCAATGATAGTAATGTCGAGGACATAATCGTCAAACTGTAAGGCATTGTTATTCACAACAAATAACTTTAAACTTTGAATATATATCATCACTTTTACGAAAACACCCTTCTACCCCTTGTAGTGAATGTGAATCCATATCTCTTTCTCTAACTCTCTGGCTTCCACTTAGAGGAGTGATTCATTATTACAAAAAAATGTTTAAGAAATATTAAATTTCATCATATCTGAATACAGTTTCCTCTACCCTTTCTGATGAAAATAATGAACCAAGATCAACAGGGATAAAGTTAATTCCACTGAAGTTGATTTACATGAACAAGAATTTATCCATTTATTGAATAACTTCTTTAAAACACTCAAACTATTTTTAACAGTGACAATAGAACATTTTAACATTGTCACTTAATAATGCAACTAGTCTCCGATATGTTTTTGTAAGAGGAGATGGAAAAGATAAAAGTACAAACCTGCAACATTGATAATTGGTTTTCATATCATTTTTATTAGTTATTTTTCCTTTATATTTTATTGTTTTCATTTGCTTTCCTTTAATTTTATCATGTATTACGTTTTGGTATTGTATTTCCTTTATTTGCAAGTCATAATAAGCATTCCAAGCGAAAGAAGGACGAGAAGTGGATAAAACGCGTAAAAAGAACGCGAAAATTTGTTAAAGTGATTCACAAAGTATATTTTTCAGCATGTTGCACATCATGATAGACCTGTGGTGTTTTGATCATATCTAGAGCATCGTAAATAGAAATGACGTGGGACCAATGGCAAATGAAAGCTAACGGAAAAGGCTGCAAAATCTAAGAGTCGCCATATAAAAACCAAAGGCCTACTATGGGCACCCGTAATAGGCAGACGAATTTTTCCCGATCTGTTTCATTTCCTAGCCTGATTCCCTCTGCTTTAAGGCTCATTATTTGCTTGGATTTTATCTTAAATACTTGTAGTTGACATTAATTTCTAAGAGATTCTTACCGTGATTAGGATTTAATATAAAAACTCATAGGTAGTCTTGAGTTTCTAACCAGTTTTCTATTTTCAGTTTTACTTTCATGATTTTCATTCCGCTGTTGCACCCCAAAATTTGCTCAACCTTTTCTTGCCTGATTTGTGTTTCATTGAATTTCATTTGCATAGTTACATCATGTACATAGTTCAATCATTGGCATATCATAGCATAGCATGCATACAACAAGGGATCAAGGGTGTCTATCAAGATAAGAGCCTAGCAAGGTATGTTATCCAAGATGAGAAGTCATCCAGGCCATCAAGAAAGGGTTTGAAGTCTTGAGAAGTTTGAGTGCCTACCTGTGGGTTTTGCTCATATCTTGAAGAATGTTGAGAATCATCAGTGGGATGAGAAACATGGAATGTGAATTTGAGGTGTGTATGGATCTCATGGGATGTCTAGAGGGCCCTATTGAAGCTGAGGCAAGTCATTGATTCAAGTATGAGAGCCACAGTTGAGGTGCAGTCAACTAGGGTTTCATCTGGGTCAACCCTAATTCAATTGAGTAATTGGAGAGCATCAAGGCCTACCTTGAGGTCAAGGGATTTATGGATTGGTATGTTGATACATGTGTGGTGTTGTGTCAAGGTTAAGCAAAGAAAGATCAAGAATGTGGGGAGTTGCTAAATTAGGGTTTCAGTGTAAAATCCCCTATTTAGTGCTCAACTTCAAAGCCACATAAGTCAAAATAAAAGTTTCAAATAGATCTTTGGCCAACATGAAACTTGTATAGCTTCTCAATACCTTTAATTTGAGTACTAGAAGTCTTCAAGAAGATTTGTATAACTCAAGTTATGGTCTTGGCAAATTACAGGTCACCAGAGGACACTGAAATTTATCTGTGAAAGTCACTTGACTTCTAAGCAACTTTTTCCCTTCAAGGAGTTTTCAAATGGATTCTTGGCCAACATAAGAGTTGTAAATCTTGATCTTATATTTCCATATAGTACTAGAAGTCCTTAAGGGGACTTATGGAACTCAAGTTATGATCTTGGCAATCCAGGGGTATTTTGGGCATTTGTGATTATAGGTCATTCTCAAGCATGTGTCAAAATCTCCATCTTCCACTCCTCAAATGAAAAATTGTTCAACATAAAATGTGCTTAGAATGATGTTTTTAGGTCAAAAGTGAATTCATGTTGGATTGAATGAGCTCATATCAAAAGTCATTCAAAATGGCCTAAAATAAGGAAGGATTTTAAATGAATCAAAGAGGGAAATTGTGATTTTTGAGTTATAGGTCCTAAACATGGCAAATGACTACATTTTTTGACTGGAAATCATATTCTAAAGACAATGGCAATGTTACTTTTTTGAATTGAAGCTTGGTTTCATGACTTGCTTTGTAAAATTGTTACTTCCAAAACAAGTCACATATCCAAATCATCCACCAATGCAATTCAGGGCTCCATTTTACTCTAAACACATTCACCAAGCCACAAGGAGTTGGTTAGAACCTTCTGGAACAAGATGGGAGTAAGATTTCATAACTGTTATGTTGAGATTTCAAGGGAAAAATCAGAATTGTGGATTCATGGAATTGGGCTTCAAACTGGGCTCAAAAGCCCATGGAAAGTTTCTATATATTGAGAGGAGTGATTGCAGATTGATTTTGGTGGTGATTTCGTGCTAGAAGCTGAGATAGCAACTGAATTTTCTCACCTCCAACTCAGAATCGGTTTTGGAGTTGCAAGCCTATTCAAGCCAAGTTAAAGGTTGAAGAAGCTTCATTATGCATCACTGATCGTGTCTGAAGAGTCTTGGAGCTTGAATTGAGCATTTGATACCTCTGTTGATCCAATTTTTCCAGGTATGTAAACCTTCAAATTCCTCATGATCTAGGAAGAATTGAGTAGGATCTTGCATGTGGTTAGGACCTAGGTTGATCATGGATCGTTTCTGGATAAGAATTTTAGTGTTTAGAGACAATTAAGGGTGGTACACCATTTCTGTTTGAAGACGGTTATGGATGATCTTGAGGTTTCAACTTGAATGGTATAGTTGTTGATGGTCAGTGCAACAAGAGGAAGAGATCCATGGCTTTAATTTTGGATTTGGTGTTGATCAAATTCTTGGTGCCATTTCTGTTTGCTTTCGAATCTAGAAATGTGGTGAGATGTAGGGGATTTGGAGTGGAGATTTGACATCCTTGTAAAATTCTGGTCAAGATCAATATTTGGTTTGTGTTTTCTGATCACCTGCAACCACCATCTCATCGGGGAAGATGGTGGTTTCCACCGTGGACCACCGCCTGGAAATGTCTCAGGTCGCCTGAGCTTTTGGAAAAGATGAAGCCTGGGACGTTGGATCAGTCTCCAAGATGGACTTATTCCACAGATCGTGTGGCCATGGTTTAAACTCAGGTTTACCTCCAAGCCATTGAAACGCATCATTTCATTAAATGATGTGGCACACCAGTCAGCACCACACATGGACATGCTCTGAAGCTTTGGATTCTACCAGTCAATTGATCTAGTGGCTCCCATTTAATTCAACATTTTAATTTCTTTATTTCATTTTTGCTTTATTTTTAATCCATTTTGATTCAAAAAATCATAATAAATAGAAAAATTAACATTTTTAAGCTTGATTTTTTTCCCTAACTCCTTAAAAAATGTAGAATTTAATAGGATTGAAAAATGTTTAATTCATGCATTTTTTTATTTTATTTGCATTTTTTGCATTTTTATTGCTTTTATTTTCAATATGGTTGATACATGATTTTGTGGATTTTATTGTGAATGATTGGTGATGAATTTTGAGTTGATTATTTTTGGGCTAGTTAGCTTAGAAATGCATGTACCCATAGTAATTTTCTCATATTTTTGTGAGATAAGTTTAGGCTAGTTTGAGCATTAAACATTAGGTGGTTTAGAATTAGGGTTTTAAGATGATTCCTTTAGGTTTAGGGCATAGTTTTAGGTCCAAATGAATGGTTAAACCCCTGGTTTTTGTATGAGACATTCATAAGAGGTTTAGGAACCCTTATTAATTTTTGTAGGATTTTACAACCATGTTTGAGATTTTAATTAGAATTAGTTTTAAGACTAACTTCTAGGTGTTTCTGATGAACTAATGTGACTAGTTTAATTCAATAGTTCCCCTTAGACTAGGGTGGTGTTGCTTTTGAGCTTGGATGATCATGAAGACAAATTTAAGATGCTTTAGAGATCTTGGAGGAGCTTGGATGTGAAGATTCTCTCATCTTGTGGATGCTTGTCAAGAGCTTAGGGAAACTAGGGTTTTAGGAAGAGCATTAGACTAGTTTTGCTTCTTTCTTCAAACATGGAGTATCTTGTCCATCTCCATTCTATCCAATGACATAAAGTCCTCCTTGGGAAGCTCCATCTCTCCTTAGGAGGGATGAGTGGTATGCCCAAGTGAATAGAACTTTGAGGATACCTTTCATTTGCAATGTTAAGTCCTTAGTGATTTCCCTTGGTTGTCATTAAGTCTCTTAACATTATAACTTGATTCTTGTTGGTTTGATTCTCCCTTGGAGGTGCTTGTTGAAGCTTGGTAAAGGAAAAGATGAGGTAGCTTGCTGAAGCTAGGGTTTTGTTTGCTTGTTTGAAGCTAGGAGCTTGTTAAGGTCAGGAGCTTGCTGAAGCTGTCTGCTGGTTGGGGTTTGAGCTTGTTTAAGCTGGTAGCTTGTTGAAGTTTGGTGTCTATTGAAGATTGAAAGTTTATTGAAGCTTGAAGATGGGAGTTATTCATGAAGATGAAGGTTGTTGTTGTCAACTTTTTGCTGGTTAATCATCTGTTGCTGTCAGAGCTGTTGTTTGCTGTAGGAGTTTGGTGCTGCTGCTTGGGCTGCCTCCTCTGCTTTGGGATTTTGTTTTCTGTATTGTTTGTTGGATTGTGTAGCTTGCCCCCTAGGTTTGAGGTGAATGTTGATTCACTTTGCCTGTTGTTTTCCCAAGTTAGAGGTTGAGTGGGACTCCATTGCCTCGCTTGTATTGATGCATTGCATGCATTTTACTGCATTTGCTTGCTTTCTTTTCTGTTTATCCCCTAGGATCTCTGATTTCCTCTATGCAGGAGGGAATTATGACAGACATTAGGATTCTTATCCATGCATGAAAACATTAGGTTAGTTTTTATTCCTTTTCAACCCTAGGCTTTTTAGAGCTTCTTTCTCTTCTCATCTCAAAACAATTCAAAATACAGTAATAAGGTTAATCAACGCCGTACGATACGAGCCTTAAGCTATTTGAGAAAATGTTATTGGAGGGTCACTCTTCAGTAATCTGACTGCTTAGTATGGTACCCTTAGGGTGACATGCGACGTAGTCACTCTCAGATCATAGTCTCTAGTGCGTCAGAGATTGAAAATAAACTAAAAAACACTTCTTTCGTAAAAGATTCAAAACAAATTTCAAAGTGTCATTTTTGTCCGCTTGGACTCTTAATCAAGAAAAACCCTTTCATAAGGTAATAAAAAACCAGTCAGACAAGCTTGTGTCTTCCGTAGCCCGAACTACGTTTTCTCTGATCTTTCATGCTGTATGAAAGTACGTAGGCATAGGATGTCGTATCCTAGCGAGCAACCTTCCCTCCTTTCCCGTAGTTAGGCGAACCACGTTGACTCTGATTTCTCGTTCCAGACGGGAATACGTAGGCATAAAGTGCGATACTTTGCCGAGTCGTTTTCTTTTCTTTTTAACCCAGACCTGTAGAGTAGATAGAATAACATACCCTTAGATAGAAAACAAGCGTGGATCCCGTCGAGTACGACAGACGCGAGAGGTGCTAATACCTTCCCCTTGCGTAACCGACTCCCGAATCCAGGATTTGGTTGCGATGACCATTCCTTTCTCTCTTTGCGTTAGGTTTACTCTGAGCGTTTCCTTTCCCTTTTGTGGGATAAATAATGCACGGTGGCGACTCTTCTGTCATAGCCGGCGCCGATTTTCGCAGTAGCGACAGCTGGCAACTCTGTTGGGGACTCCAACGGTTCCCTATGCGAGTCAACCCTAGCGCTTGTTTTCCCGTCTGGGGTTTTGTATGTATTTACCTTTCTGCCTTTACTTTTAGTATTATATTATTATTGTTGTGTTGAGAAGATGGTTAGATTGAGAGATAAGTCGGACTTGGGCTTGCGTTTGCACATAGACTTAGAAGTAGAGAGTAGTGGTTAGCCTGCTTGCTTAGCTCGCACCAGCTAACCGCGAAATCTGCGCTCGGACGAGATTCTCTTTGATGCTTCTTGCCTGGCCCTTAGGGCTCGACAAGTTGTCTGACCCGAGGATTGTCGACTCTGGGGACCTATCATTTGGGATTCAACTAAGTGAGGCCGCTTCAAGGGATGGTGAGGCCACACCTTCTGGGTATCGTATCATCGCTCTTGAAAGTCTGTGACGTTGAGCCCGCATAGGATGCCGTACCTCGTCTGCGAGTTAAGTACATACCTATGAGGGGTAGGTAGGTCTGTTTGCAGGAAACCTTTGACCTCAGAGTACCTGGTTTATCTCTGTCAGTGAGATGTGGTTACAGGGTTCATTTGAGTGGTTGGTTTGGTTTGAGATGAAGAGTTGATGGTTCTCAGGCTTCAGTACAAAGCAGCACAGTTCATCAGCATTGCACTTCATCCCCTGTTGCATATGCATGTGCATTTTCACGTTTACATTTCATTAACGTGTATTTATGTTGCAGGTGTGATCATTCCCCTCTGATTCTAGTGCATCTTCTAGCCAGACATGGAGTCCATGAAGAGGACAGTTGCTTACCGGTTGCATTCGCCAGATATCAGTGCCTTGCTGGGATTAGTTGCTCTAGCAGATGAGAGAGTGAGGGCTGAGTTCAGAGTATCTTATGGGAGATTGCTTAGTTTGTTGTACAGGCCTTCAACATTTGAGACGACTGGGGTGTACACTTTGATGCAGTTTTATGAGCCTCAACTGAGATGCTTCCTGTTCTCCGACTATATTCTGGCACCCACTTTGGAGGAGTATTCTGCTATATTGGGGGTTCCCGTGTTAGACCAGATGCCATTTATACATGTTGACGCTAAGCCTGAGTTGGCTACACTTGTTGAGATTGTCAGTTTAGACGCTTCTGAGTTTCCTGGAGGATTGGTCAAGCTGAACGGAGCCTATGGTTTTCACCTGTCTGTCCTGGTTGAGAAGGCTACACAATGCGCGAAGAGTGGATGTTGGGTTGCCTTCAGTGCCATTCTAGTTGTCTGCATCTATGGGACTGTCTTGTTTCCTAATGTGCCAGATTTTGTCGACTCAGATGCCTTCTTGATTCTTGCCTCGAAGAATCCAGTTCCTACTCTCTTGGGCGATGTTTATCATTCTATTCACTACAAGAATGAGAAATGTCGTGGCAAGAATGTTTCCTGTTGTCTTCCTCTTTTGTACAGGTGCTTCCAGGGACATCTTCCGAAGATAGGGCCTTTTGTTGATGTTGTTGATACTTTGGAGTGGTCTTCCCGGTTGATGGGGTTGTCTGCTGAGAACATCATTTGGTTTGATCGAAACATGCTTGGCACTGATATTATATATAGTTACAGTGGCTTTCCGAATGTCCCTTTGATTGGACGGAAAGGTTGTATCAACTATAACCCTTCTTTGCTGGTGAGACAATTTGGTTATGCCTTGAGAGATGCTCCCATTGAGGTTGAGATACTGGAATCTCTGTATCTCACGGGCTCATTAGACGAGGCTGTTTTGATCAAGTTGAGACATGCATGGGCTAACATCCATAGGAGAGGGAAAGCTTTGCTTGGTAAGAGCAACAACAAAGCTTATGATCCCTATTTGGCTTGGATCCACGAGAGGGCTAGGATTTCCTTGATGCCATATCCTGCTGTGGAACCTCTGTATCTTCCAGTGATTGAGGCACCTACTTCGGTAGAGATTGAGAAGTATAACAAATTGTTGGCTGAAAATGAAGAATTGAAGAAAGCCAATGATGAGTTAGAGAAAGAGATCTTCCAGTTGCGTCATGAGAAGAATGAAGCTACCTTCACTGTCAAGGAACAGATTGAGTTGATTAATAGGTTGGGTTCAGATTTGACTGAAGAGACCAACAAGAGGGAAAAGGTGGGAGCAGCCTTGAACGGTGTTAGCAAGGTGCTTGCTTCCAAGAAGGAACTCTTAAACAAAGCTTATTCCCGACTCGGCAAGTGGGAAACATTATGGAATACCACGCTTACCAAGCAGAAGGAGCGCGAAGATGAGCTGAAGCTGCAGATTGCCACGCTAGAGGCGCAGATTAGAGCCCAGGATGCAAAGATTGCTGAAGAGACATCACTTAGGAGCGTTGTTGATCTTAGAGTAAGTGACCTTGGCGAGAAGATGAGAGGTTGTGAATTGAAGGCCGGCTCCAAGAGATTCAGACTCGACGAGTGTTTTGGTGAAGGAACCTGCAAGGACGATGCCAAAAAGCTGAGATCCACTATTGAGCGACATGCGTTACTGATACAAGATCTAATCTCCAGACTAGGTCATTCGGAGACGTTGAGGATATTGGAAGATGTCAGGGCGCGCCATTTGGCCTGAGTTATCTTTGCCTTGCTTTGTTATCTGTACTTGTATTTTGACTATCGCCAGGCTTGTTGGCCGAGGTCTCTTCAGTTGTATTCAGTTGTACTCTTGTACTCTGCCTCTTGGCATTTGTTTATGTATGAGGGTTTTCTGATTCCTTGCTTGCTTGATGGGGACTCCATTGTCGTGATGGCCTTCTCTCTGAAACTAGAATCGGGGGGGGGGGGGGGGGGAATATAACCTGCAGCATATTTATACGTTTGCATCTGCATCCTCATATTGCATGACCAGTATTTTGAATCTGTATCTTATTTCTTGTATCTCATAGGTTTTTCAGGATTGACGACCAGAGAGTCCACCGTTATTCAACCAGAAACAACTGCAAGATAATGGATCAAGTTCAGGTCGAGATGCAGGAAATCCGTGAGAAGTTGACTCTGTTCATGCAAGCTATGAAGAGCATGGCCAAGGGCCAGGAGAATCTTCAGACCTTGGTGCAGCCGTTGCTGACGCGGGCAAACGGAAATGGCAACACTGACCATATTTTTGTTGAAACTCCTCGCCGGGAGGATGAGATATCGGCAGTTGTTACTCCACCTGTTGTGACTGTCAACGGAAACACGGGTACTGGTGCAGGTGCTGGCGCTGGTAATGGTAATACTGGAAATGGTGGTGATGGGCATGTTGTTAACAACAAAGGCAACACTTTGGATGCCGATCAAGGATTCGTTGACAATGTTGGCTTTGGAAACAATGGGTATGGCAATGTCAATCAGGACGGGAACTTCGGGTTCAACAATCAAGGCTTCGGTAATGACGGTTACGGCAACAATCAGGGGTATGGCTATGGTAATGGTAGGTTCGGTAATGTGAATAACAACAGCGCTGGAGCATTTCCTTTCAACAATGGTTTTGGACCTGCTGGGGTCAATCTAGGGTTCGGCAACCGAGGACAAGGTCCTGTGTACAATCAGCAAGGATTTGGCCGTAACATGGGTTACGATGGGTATGGCAATGAGTGGAAGGTGGATCAACAGGATGACGCTTTTTTAGGAAGAGGTATGGAACCTGAAGGCCCTATTGACCCTGTTCAGAGGATCAGAATGCTAGAAGAGCAGATGAAAGGTGTGGTTGATCAGAACTCCGCTGGGTTAGATATGACTACTATGGGGTTGGTATCAGGGCTGAGGGTGCCATTGAAATTCAAGGCTCCAACATTCGACAAATACAAAGGGGATACCTGCCCAAAGTTCCATGTACGTTCTTACTATAGAAGGATGTCTGCGTATTCCAATGATGAAAGGATGTTCATGCACTTCTTTCAAGACAGCTTATCGGGACCATCATTGGAGTGGTACATGGGACTGGAGCCCACTCAGATTAGAAGCTGGAAGCAGTTGGCTGATGCTTTCGTTATGCATTACAAATATAACAGTGATTTGGCGCCAAACAGAGTTCAGTTGCAGAGTTTGTCGCAGAAAAGCAGTGAAAGTTTCAAAGAGTACGCACAGAGGTGGCGCGATATGGCAGCTCGGGTGCACCCTCCTTTGGTTGAAAGGGAGATGAATAACATGTTTGTGGAGACATTTACAGGAATGTACTATGACAAGTTACTCAATGTTTCGATGAGTAGCTTCTCCGATATGATCCTTACGGGAGAAAGGATTGAGAATGGAATTAAAATTGGGAAGATTCAGGCAGGCGAATCTACTTCAGCTGGGGGTGCGAGAAAAGCGTTCGGCGGAAGACGACAAGGTGATACCAGTGTTGTGTTTGGTGGTAGAGGTCGGGGCATAGGTAGAAATCAGTATAGCCAACCTCAACAAATAGCCAATGTTACTATTCCAATTCCTCAACAACAGCAGCAGCAGCAACCACAGCAGCAGCAAAGGCAGAATCAGGGTCAGAGAAGGTTTCAGAATGCAAAGCCGAAGAGGGTATTTGATAAGCCTCCGTCGACATATGCAGAGCTTCTTCAGACACTGCTGGGGTTGAATTTGGTTGAGAAAAGAACTTTGGAACCACCTACAGGACCGGTACTTCCTTATGGGTATGACGCTAATAAGCACTGCGAATTCCATTCCGGGGCGCCCGGACATGATGTAGAATCTTGTCATGCTTTCAAGCATAAAGTTCAAGACTTGTTGGACAGTAAAGCCATCAATTTTGGTCAAACTGGGCCTAATATCGTACAACAGCCTATGCCTAATCATGGGGCAAATGCTATCTTGACAGAAGAAAATTTGAACTTGGTGATGGATGTTCACGAACTGAAGACACCATTGAGTGAAGTGAAAAGCAGGTTGCTCAGAGGGGGAGTATTCCTTGGTTGTGATGAATACTGTTTAGAGTGTTGGACCCAGCCCGAGGGTTGTACTGATTTGAAGCAGGGCATTCAGGCCATGATCGACGAAGGGACCTTGCAATTTGATCGAACTGCGGTTGAGAAGCCTGTGGAGGCATTATGTGAAGAGCAGAATGATATTGCAACAGTGACGATCCCGAGGAAGACTATAACGATAACAGCGCCCGCCCAGCGGCCAATTATTACAATTACTAAAGCAGGGCCTGTTCCCTTTGAGAGTACGAAAGCGGTCCCGTGGACATATGGATTAGAAACATATTGCAACGGTGAAAAGATTGTGATGAATAACCAGCCAACTGGGGCTGTTGATAATGTTGTTGGTACGGGGGGCATGACCCGTAGCGGAAGGATCTTTACCTCACCTGAAATAGAAGCGGAGAGATTGGCCAAAGGCAAGGCCAAAGTAAATGAAAGCGGGCCTACTCAGTCGAAAGAAAAGGATACGTCGCTCAAGGACGTAGAGGAGTTTATGAGACTGATTCGTAAAAGTGACTACAAAATTGTTGAACACCTACAGCAGACGTCGTCGAAGATTTCTATCTTGTCGTTGTTATTATGTTCCGAAGCCCACCGAAACGCCTTGCTAAAGATTCTGGATATGTCATTCGTACCCCAAGAAGTTTCTGTAAATCAGTTATAAGGGGTAATGGCGCATGTCAATGCTGGACATAGCCTGGGTTTCACAGATTTTGATCTAACGCCCAGGGGTCGAGAGCACAACATGGCTTTGCATATATCGGTGGAATGTCGGGGCACCGTAATGTCGCGTGTATTGGTGGATACTGGATCGTCGTTAAATGTACTGCCAAAGAAAGCCATGATGAAATTGGACGTACGAGGAATTATTTGCACGCCCAGCGATTTGGTTGTGAGGGCGTTTGATGGGACGAAAAGATCGGTGTTTGGGTCAATAACATTACCGCTTCAGGTGGGGACGAAAATTTTTGATACCGAATTCTACATCATGGATATCCACCCAGCTTATAGCTGCCTTCTTGGGCGACCATGGATCCACGCTGCAGGGGCTGTGACGTCCACATTGCATTAGAAGCTAAAGTATATGGTGGGTGATAGTGTTGTTACCGTTTGCGGGGAGAAGGATATTTTGGTCAGTCACCTGTCATCATTCAGATATGTGGAGGTCGACGGAGAAATACACGAGACACCTTGTCAAGCCTTCGAGGGGTTGCGGATTAAAGACAAAGCTCAGGGTTCTAGCAAAGTATCAGAGGTGGCAGTGTCATCCTACAAAGAGGCTCAGGCTTTAGTGCAGACTGGTGAGACTAAAGGCTGGGGGCAGGTACTGGAGATTCCCGTGAAGAATGACAAGTTTGGGCTAGGATATCGACCGACGTCGTCAGCGTCATCTTCAGGAGCGCCCAGGTTCAAGGGACCGGTCACGATTACGCCAAGCGGGGTGTGCTTTGAGACTATCAATGCTATTTCCGATGCTGAAGACGGAGATAGCGACTGCGATATGGACGCGTGGATCAAGCCAAGCATGCCATGACAAAGTCTCTGCAACTGGTCCATACGGGAAACTGTCCCAGTGACTTTTAAACAGTAATGATTTGTTTTATCAATTGTTGAATAATCCTATGTCCTACCCGGGGCATAGTGATTTTACCTTAGGACTACTTGATTATGTATATTGCATTGTTTTAATCACGAAATAAAGGCGTTTTTCATATTCAAATATTGTGATCCCTGTCTTTCTTGTTTTTTACTTTAACAATAAATGGCAACGTGGTTATTTGCTTTGTTTGCGTGTTGAAGCGTTTAACCATTTCCTTTGCAGGACTAATATTTCAGATGACATCTCATACGAACCGCCTATGACTCGTTTCGACTTCGAGCACCCGGTATTCCAAGCAGAGGAAGAGATTGTTGAGGATAGCGACTTGCCAGAAGAGATGACTCGTCTGTTGAAACAGGAAGAGAGAATCATTCTGCCTCACCAGGAGGAAATTGAGATCATTAACTTGGGGTCGGAAGAAGCTGTGATAAATATCTGTATAGGGGCTGCGCTGCAGAGCGACGTCAAGCAAAGGATGATTGAGATACTGCGAGAGTATAGTGATATATTTGCTTGGTCGTACGAAGATATGCCTGGGTTGGATACGGACATGGTTGTGCACCGTCTGCCGTTGTGAGAGGAATGTCTGCCTGTTAAGCAGAAACTCAGAAGAACCAGACCAGACATGGCGGTGAAAATCAAGGAGGAAGTACAAAAACAGTGGGATGCTGGTTTCCTAGCCGTTACAACTTATCCATCGTGGGTCGCTAATATAGTACCAGTGTCGAAGAAAGACGGTAAAGTGCGAATGTGTGTAGACTACCGTGATCTGAATAGGGCGAGCCCGAAAGAAGACTTTCCACTTCCTCACATTGATGTGTTGGTTGATAACACTGCTCAGTTCTCCATATTCTCCTTCATGGACGGCTTCTCAGGCTATAATCAGATCAAAATGGCGCCAGAAGACATGGAGAAGACTACCTTCATTACTCCCTGGGGAACATTTTGCTACAAAGTGATGCCCTTCGGACTGAAGAACGCTAGGGCAACATATCAATGTGCTATGACGACTCTCTTTCATGACATGATGCACAAAGAGATCAAGGTTTATGTTGATGATATGATTGCCAAATCCCAGACGGAGGAAGAGCATTTGGTTAATCTGCGGAAACTGTTCAAGAGGCTTAGGAAGTTCAGGTTGAGACTGAACCCTAACAAGTGCACCTTTGGGGTGAGATCGGGTAAACTGCTGGGGTTTATTGTGAGCGAAAAGGGAATAGAGGTTGACCCTGCAAAGATAAAAGCAATACAAGAAATGCTGACGCCTAAAACAGAAAAAGAAGTGCGTGGGTTTTAAGGGAGGTTGAACTACATCGCTCGGTTCATATCTCACCTAACTGCGACATGCGAGCCGTTATTCAAGTTGCTGAAAAAGGATCAGGTGTTGACCTGGAATGAAAATTTTCAAAAGGCGTTCAACAAGATAAAAGAATACTTGCAGGAACCTCCTGTTTTGATACCCCCAGTGGTCGGGAGACCTTTGATTATGTATTTGACGATTCTTGAGGAAAGTATGGGTTGTGTTCTCGGTCAACACGACGAGACCGGACGTAAAGAGCATGCGATATACTATTTGAGTAAGAAGTTTACCGACTGTGAGTCCAGATACTCAATGCTCGAGAAGATGTGTTGCGTGCTAGCCTGGGCCGCCAAACGTTTGAGGCAATACATGCTGAATCATACAACCCTGCTAATTTCAAAGATGGATCCAATCAAATACGTGTTTGAGAAGCAAGCACTCTCCGGAAGAATTGCCCGATGGCAGATGGTGTTAACAGAATACGATATCCAATATGTCTCGCAAAAGGCTATTAAAGGTAGCGTTCTGTCAGAGTACCTTGCGGAGCAACCTGTTGAGGACTACCAATCAATGAGGTTTGATTTTCCTGACGAGGATATCATGTACCTGAAAATGAAAGATTGTGAAGAACCGTTGCCGGACGAAGGACCAGAGTTGGGTTCCAAATGGCAGTTGATATTTGACGGAGCTGTGAATTCCTATGGTAGCGGAATAGGCGCAATTATCACCACTCCTCAGGGGTTGCACATCCCCTTTACTGCCCGATTGACCTTTCCTGTTACCAATAATGAGGCTGAATATGAGGCTTGCATCATGGGTCTGGAAGAATCTATTGATTTGTGAATCAAACATCTGGATGTATACGGAGACTCAGCTCTAGTGGTGAATCAGATTAAAGGAGAATGGGAGACACGTTAGCCCAATTTGATACCATATATGAACTATGCAAGGAGATTGTTGCCTTTCTTTGACAAGGTGGAATTGCATCACGTGCCAAGAGCAGAAAATCAAATGGCTGACGCCCTGGCGACATTGTCTTCAATGTATAAAGTTAACTTCTGGAACGAGGCTCCCCGGATTGATATCTCTCGGCTCGATAGGCCTGCCTTCATATTCGCTATTGACGAGGCTCCCGATGGTAAACCCTGGTACTTTGACATTCAGAACTTCCTGAAGAACAAGGAGTATCCGGCTGGGGCATCCAGTCGAGATCAGAAGACTCTCAGGAGATTGGCTGGCAATTTCTATCTGAATCTGGATGGTGTCCTGTACAAGAGAAACCACGACTTGGTGTTGCTACGTTGTGTAGATGAGAAAGAGGCAAAGTTGCTCATGGAAGAGATACATGAGGGTACATTTGGTACACATGCTGGCGGGCATGCTATAACAAGAAAACTGTTGCGGGCAGGTTATTATTGGCTGACTATAGAAACAGATTGTTTCAAGTTTGCAAAGAGGTGTCATAAATGCCAGATTTATGCGGACAAAATCCATGTGCCTCCGAGCCCTCTGAATGTGATGTCATCACCGTGGCCTTTCTCGATGTGGGGGATTGATATGATTGGCAAGATCGAGCCCACGACATCAAACGGACACCGGTTCATTTTGGTGGCAATCGATTACTTCACCAAATGGGTGGAAGCAGCGTCATATGCTAATGTCACCAAACAAGTGGTGGCCAAATTTATCAAACGAGATATTATCTGCAGATATGGAATCCCTGAGCGGATTATCACCGACAACGGTTCAAATTTGAATAACAAAATGATGAAAAAGCTGTGTCAGAATTTTAAGATTGAGCATCACAACTCTTCTCCTTATCGGCCCAAGATGAATGGCGATGTCGAAGCGGCCAATAAGAACATAAAGAAGATTGTTCAGAAGATGGTTGTGACGTATAAGGACTGGCACGAGATGCTACCTTTCGCTTTGCACGGTTATTGTATGACGGTACGCACATCAACTGGGGCAACTCCTTTTTCATTGGTATACGGGATGGAGGCGGTGTTACCATTGGAGGTCGAGATTCCTTCCCTGAGGGTTTTACGTGATGTCCAACTTGACGAGGCAGAATGGGTTAAAGATAGACTGAATCAGCTCAGCTTAATGGATGAGAAGAGACTGGCTTCTTTAGCATACGGTCGGCTGTATCAGAGCCGGATGAAGAAAGCTTACGACAAGAAGGTGTGCCCTCGAAGCTTTCAGACGGGCGATCTTGTTTTAAAAAAGATTCTCCCACCACAAACAGATCACAGGGTCAAATGGACTCCTAATTACGAAGGTCCCTACGTTGTTAGAAAAGTCTTCTCTAGAGGAGCCTTGTTACTATCCACCATGGATGGTGAAGACTTTACGTCTCCTATGAATTCGGACGCAGTTAAAAAATACTTTGCTTGAAAGTGACCCGCTGGACAGTAAAAAGAGAGTCCAGGCAAAAATGGGGCATCCCGACGAACCATAAAAAATGAATAAAAGGTTCGGGAAAAAGTTATGGATAAAATTGAAAAGATGTACACCCGCGAAGTCGAAAACCTAAAAAGGGCGACTTCGGCAAAAAAGGGTATCCCGGTGAATTGAAAACCCGCAAAGGGCGATTCACGCAAAAGTTAGGGATTGAAAAAGCAAATGACTGCGGTCTGGATTTGATACAGCATTGCTTAGTGGTTTGGGAGTACATGGGGGCCGTCTGTCCAAGAACAATCTCTTCCGAAGATCGAGTACCGGGAAAGCACAGAGTCAGGCGAGTCATAGGAGGATCAGCCCATGGTGTTTGTCTGTACCACATTGCCGACATGTGTACAAATATTTTTTTGTATTTTATTTATGCTTCTTGTGCATATATGTATGTATGTGTGTGCGTAACTTCCTCTTTTCAGGAGTTGCATCCAGTGTACAAAACTTTGCCTATTCAGAGGCCCATTATCAATAAAACATGTTATTCAGTACTTGATGCTTGTTCTTTACTGTTTTGTGTGTGAAAGACGCCGATGTTTTTGATAAACTTGCACTTACATAATCTTGCTGGCCCTTGCCAATAATTGCTAAAACTTCGAATCGACTGAAGTAATGTCACAGATGATAACTCTGATAGATTCCGTTGTATAGGCCTGTTTTGTCTCGTTTGTGTTTTGCAGGGTTCTTACCTTTGGAGTAAACAGTCAGGAATCGCATTCCCCAGCCAAGATCGCTTGACATAAGACCTGACTCCAATTGATGTCATTCCTCAACTAGCCGCAGCTATCCCCCGAGAGTCGGAGTAGCGGCTATCCCTTCCCGAAAGAGGGAATTATCTTCCCCAAGAGAGTGTCATCATGGAAAGCCGTCCATAGGACTAATCCCAGCAAGTCAAAATCAGTGTCCCCTGCAGAGGTTGCGCTCCTCAGCGAATCGAAGATGTGCACGTTCAATCTCCAGCATGGGAGAGTCCCGCAATAGCTAACCGAGCTGTTGGTTCGAAAGGTTTATATCCGCGAAGGATGGTTTTCTTGCTTCCCATAAGTCGTCATGCCATTGACAGGATGTTGATCCTCAGCAGAGTCCGAGGCTCCGAGTTTGTAAACTGTGCCCAGACAGTGTGTTTTTCCTAGAAGTGTCGCTTCTTTCCCCAAATGAGTTGGTTCACCAGCAGGGTGGTTTGTTCTTTCCTCCCAGTGGAAATTGGTGTTTAATCTCTCCCCGGTAGAGATGGTTGTGTTTTTGGCGTTTATTTCTCCAGGATATTTTGTGATACTTGTTCTCCCCAACGAAGTTGGCTTTATCCTCATCATTCATGTTGTTGAGACATCATTATCAGAATGGCCCTGGCAGCTTGAGTCTGCATTTGCATTTGCATATATCATCATATTTACATCTACTCAAACGCGTAGCATTTCCGTGTCGTACGGAGCATTACGCCATTTTCAAACGTACGCATTTTGAAACATAAATCAGGTTGGTTAACCTTTTGCTTTCAGGTGTATTTTCTCAGCAGGAGTATGGAGTTCTAGCTCAGATCTATTACCAGGTATTCGAGGTCTCGCCGTGAGACGTGTGATGATATGGTTCATCTCTTTTTTTTCCCACAGAGTTAATTGGTTGAGTTCTCTTTGTCCCCGAGCAGAGTTATTTGCTTAAAATTTCTCTTGTTTTCCCCGCCATAGTGGCTTGGTGAAGTTTTCCTTATCCAGCCAGCGGATTATTTTCTTCAAATTTGTTGTTACGTCAGCATCAAAGGGTTTCATGAATCAAAATCTCAGAAGCTGCTGCTGGTTATCGAAACAGGCGTCCGACAGTTTGATTTCCAAATATCCCCAGTAGGGTCCGCCTCAAAGTCGCTGTCACGTCAGTGCTAAAAGATTTGTAGGTTGGGATCAATGGAGTTAGCTACTGCAGAGATAAGCAGAGAAACTGTATTCAGAGTATCTTCCCGTTGACAAAAGTACTTCCCCGGAAGTCGCCAAAATTTTATTGCCTATGTTGATAGGAGTTCCTCGCATTGACGAAATACGAGTCCTGACATGGACAATTTATTCCTATATTGACGGGATTTCTTCGTGCTAGTGAAGTGGGTGTCCTAACATGGACAAATTTATTTCCTCTGGTTGACGAGAAGCGCTAGTCCTAACATGGACAAATTCGATTTCTCCGTATTGATGGCATGTGGAGTCCTGACGTGGACAAAATTGATTACTCTTCGTGTTGACGAAATGGCGTCCTGACGTGGACCATTTATTCCCAGCAGATATCTTTCTTCGTAATGGTGAAATGTGCGTCCTGACGTGGACAAGTTTATAGTTCTTCGTGTTGACAAGATGCGCGAGTCCTGACGTGGACAAATTTATCTTTCTCCGTGTTGCCGAAGCGTGAGTCCTGACGTGGACAGGTTTTATTTCCTCAGCGGTTCGAAGAGGCGCGAGTCCTGACGTGGACGACTTTATCTTTCTTCGGGTTGACGAAACGGTGTCCTGACGTGGACGATTTTACTCCCATGCTGATAGGATTTTCTTGTGCTGACGAGATGTGAGTCCTGACGTGGACAAAGCAAGGCAAGATGTGAGTCCTAACGTGGAAAGGATATTCCTAACATGGAAAGTTTATTCCTAACATGGAAAGTTCATTCCTAACGTGGACAGGTTATTCCTAACGGGGACAGGATATTCCTAACGTGGACAGTTTATTCCTAACGTGGAAAGGATATTCCTAACGTGGAAAGTTTATTCCTAACGTGGATAGTTTATTCCTAACGTGGACAATTTATTCCTAACATGGACAGTTTAGTCCTAACATGGACGATTTATTCCTGACGTGGACAATTCATTCCTATGTTGATAGGATCCCCTCGTGCTGATGAAATACAGACGAGTCATCCCCAGCGAAGTCGCCGGGATTTTGCCGTGTTGACGGCAGGTGGAATCCTGACATGGACAAGTTTAAGTTGAGATTTCTTCGTGTTGATGAAACAAGCGTCCTAACATAGACAAAGTCTTATTCCTGTGTTATTGAGGCGTGAATCCTGACGTTGACAGATTTGTGTTTATTCGTGATTTGACGAAATTTGGGTCCAAATGTGGACAAGGTTACTCCTGTGACGACAAAATCTCTATTCGTGTTGACGAATTTATTTCTCTTCTTGTGTTGACAAGGTTGGGCCAGTTGTGGACGAAGGTGTTTTGCGGAAATTGCTCAGCACCTATGGCTTTACATAGGTGGTTGAAGTTGAAATCAGAATTATTATCAAACGTTGGATCAGTTGTTGCCGAAACAACCAGATTCAGTTGGTGGATGTCGTTCCCCAAGCAGTGCAGTTTATTTCTGCGGTTGGCAAATTTCCAGGTTTCTTGGTATTTAACCGTCTCGTACCTCGATTGTTTGAAGGCCGTTAGCTCTTTGCCCAGTCGGGTCCAAGCCGTTTGAATAGGGGCAGCTGTTGCACCCCAAAATTTGCTCAACCTTTTCTTGCCTGATTTGTGTTTCATTGAATTTCATTTGCATAGTTACATCATGTACATAGTTCAATCATTGGCATATCATAGCATAGCATGCATACAACAAGGGATCAAGGGTGTCTATCAAGATAAGAGCCTAGCAAGGTATGTTATCCAAGATGAGAAGTCATCCAGGCCATCAAGAAAGGGTTTGAAGTCTTGAGAAGTTTGAGTGCCTACCTGTGGGTTTTGCTCATATCTTGAAGAATGTTGAGAATCATCAGTGGGATGAGAAACATGGAATGTGAATTTGAGGTGTGTATGGATCTCATGGGATGTCTAGAGGGCCCTATTGAAGCTGAGGCAAGTCATTGATTCAAGTATGAGAGCCACAGTTGAGGTGCAGTCAACTAGGGTTTCATCTGGGTCAACCCTAATTCAATTGAGTAATTGGAGAGCATCAAGGCCTACCTTGAGGTAAAGGGATTCATGGATTGGTATGTTGATACAGGTGTGGTTTTGTGCCAAGGTTAAGCAAAGAAAGATCAAGAATGTGGGGAGTTGCTAAATTAGGGTTTCAGTGTAAAATCCCCTATTTAGTGCCCAACTTCAAAGCCACATAAGTCAAAATACAAGTTTCAAATAGATCTTTGTCCAACATGAAACTTGTAAAGCTTCTCAATACCTTTAATTTGAGTACTAGAAGTCTTCAAGAAGATTTGTAGAACTCAAGTTATGGTCTTTGCAAATTACAGGTCACCAGAGGACACTGAAATTTATCTGTGAAAGTCACTTGACTTCCAAGCAACTTTTGCCCTTCAAGGAGTTTTCAAATGGATTCTTGGCCAACATAAGAGTTGTAGATCTTGATCTTAGATTTCCATATAGTACTATAAGTCCTCAAGGGGACTTATGGAACTCAAGTTATGATCTTGGCAATCCAGGGGTATTTTGGGCATTTATGATTATATGTCATTCTCAAGCATGTGTCAAAATCTCCATCTTCCACTCCTCAAAAGAAAAATTGTTCAACATGAAATGTGCTTAGAATGATGTTTTTAGGTAAAAAGTGAATTCATGTTAGATTGAATGAGCTCATATCAAAAGTCATTCAAAATGGCCTAAAATAAGGAAGGATTTTAAATGAATCAAATAGGGAAATTGTGATTTTTGAGTTATAGGTCCTAAACATGGAAAATGACTACATTTTTTGACTAGAAATCATATTATAAAGACAATGGCAATGTTAATTTTTTGAATTGAAGCTTGGTTTCATGACTTGCTTTGTAAAATTGTTACTTCCAAAACAAGTCACATATCCAAATCATCCACCAATGCATTTCAGGGCTCCATTTTACTCTAAACACATTCACCAAGCCACAAGGAGTTGGTTAGAACCTTCTGGAACAAGATGGGAGTAAGATTTCATAACTGTCATGTTGAGATTTCTAGGGAAAAATCAGAATTGTGGATTCATGGAATTGGGCTTCAAACTGGGCTCAAAAGCCCATGGAAAGTTTCTATATATTGAGGGGAGTGATTGCAGATTGATTTTGGTGGTGATTTCGTGCTAGAAGCTGAGATAGCAACTGAATTTTCTCACCTCCAACTCAGAATTGGTTTTTGAGTTGCAAGTCTATTCAAGCCAAGTTAAAGGTTGAAGAAGCTTCATTGTGCATCACTGATCGTGTCTGAAGAGTCTTGGAGCTTGAATTGAGCATTTGATACCTCTGTTGATCCAATTTTTCCAGGTATGTAAAACTTCAAATTCCTCATGATTTAGGAAGAATTGAGTAGGATCTTGCATGTGGTTAGGACCTAGGTTGATCATGGATCGTTTCTGGATAAGAATTTTAGTGTTTAGAGACAATTAAGGGTGGTACACCATTTCTGTTTGAAGACGGTTATGGATGATCTTGAGGTTTCAACTTGAATGGTATAGTTGTTGATGGTCAGTGCAACAAGAGGAAGAGATCCATGGCTTTAATTTTGGATTTGGTGTTGATCAAATTCTTGGTGTCATTTCTGTTTGCTTTCGAATCTAGAAATGTGGTGAGATGTAGGGGATTTGGAGTGGAGATTTGACATCCTTGTAAAATTATGGTCAAGATCAATATTTGGTTTGTGTTTTCTGATCACTTGCAACCACTATCTCACCGGGGAAGATGGTTGTTTCCACCGTGGACCACCGCCTGGAAATGTCTCAGGTCGCCTGGGCTTTTGGAGAAGATGAAGCCTGGGACGTTGGATCAGTCTCCAAGATGGACTTATTCCACAGATCGTGTGGCCATGGTTTAAACTCAGATTTACCTCCAAGCCATTGAAACGCATCGTTTCATTAAACGATGTGGCACACCAGTCAGCACCACACGTGGACACACTCTGAAGCTTTGGATTCGTTTACCAGTCAATTGATCTAGTGGCTCCCATTTAATTCAGCATTTTAATTTCTTTATTTCATTTTTGCTTTATTTTTAATCCATTTTGATTCTAAAAATCATAATAAATAGAAAAATAAACATTTTTAAGCTTGATTTTTTTCCCTAACTCCTTAAAAAATGTAGAATTTAATAGGATTGAAAAATGTTTAATTCATGCATTTTTTTATTTTATTTGCATTTTTTGCATTTTTATTGCTTTTATTTTCAATGTGGTTTATACATGATTTTGTGGATTTTATTGTGAATCATTGGTGATGAATTTTGAGTTGATTCTTTTTGGGATAGTTAGCTTAGAAATGCATGTACCCATAGTAATTTTCTCATATTTTTGTGAGATAATTTTAGGCTAGTTTGAGCATTAAACATTAGGTGGTTTAGAATTAGGGTTTTAAGATGATTCCTTTAGGTTTAGGGCATAGTTTTAGGTCCAAATGAATGGTTAACCCCCTGGTTTTTGTATGAGAGATTCATAAGAGGTTTAGGAACCCTTATTAAGTTTTGTAGGATTTTACAACCATGTTTGAGATTTTAATTAGAATTAGTTTTAAGACTAACTTCTAGGTGTTTCTGATGAACTAATGTGACTAGTTTAATTCAATAGTTCCCCTTAGACTAGGATGGTGTTGCTTTTGAGCTTGGATGATCATGAAGACCAATTGAATATTCTTTGGATAGCTTGGAGGAGCTTGGATGTGAAGATTCTCTCATCTTGTGGATGCTTGTCAGGAGCTTAGGGAAACTAGGGTTTTAGGAAAAGCATTAGACTAGTTTTGCTTCTTTCTTCAAACATGGAGTATCTTGTCCATCTCCATTCTATCCAATGACATAAAGTCCTCCTTGGGAAGCTCCATCTCTCCTTAGGAGGGATGAGTGGTATGCCCAAGTGAGTAGAACTTTAAGGATACCTTTCATTTGCAATGTTAAGTCCTTAGTGATTTCCCTTGGTTGTCATTAAGTCTCTTAACATTATAACTTGATTCTTGTTGGTTTGATTCTCCCTTGGAGGTGCTTGTTGAAGCTTGGTAAAGGAAAAGATGAGGTAGCTTGCTGAAGCTAGGGTTTTGTTTGCTTGTTTGAAGCTAGGAGCTTGTTAAGGTCAGGAGCTTGTTGAAGCTGTCTGCTGGTTGGGGTTTGAGCTTGTTTAAGCTGGTAGCTTGTTGAAGTTTGGTGTCTATTGAAGATTTAAAGTTTATTGAAGCTTGAAGATGAGAGTTATTCATGAAGATGAAGGTTGTTGCTGTCAACTTTTTGCTGGTTAATCATCTGTTGCTGTCAAAGCTGCTGTTTGCTGTAGGAGTTTGGTGCTGCTGCTTGGGCTGCCTCCTCTGCTTTGGGATTTTGTTTTCTGTATTGTTTGTTGGCTTGTGTAGCTTGCCCCCTAGGTTTGAGGTGAATGTTGATTCACTTTGCCTGTTGTTTTCCCAGGTTTGAGGTTGAGTGGGACTCCCTTGCCTCGCTTGTATTGATGCATTGCATGCATTTTACTGTATTTGCTTGCTTTCTTTTCTGTTTATCCCCTAGGATCTCTGATTTCCTCTGTGCAGGAGGGAATTATGACAGACATTAGGATTCTTATCCATGCATGACAAGATTAGGTTAGTTTTTATTCCTTTTCAACCCTAGGCTTTTTAGAGCTTCTTTCTCTTCTCATCTCAAAACAATTCAAAATACAGTAATAAGGTTAATCAACGTCGTATGGTACGAGCCTTAAGCTATTTGAGAAAAGGTTATTGGAGGGTCACTCTTCAGTAATCTGGCTGCTTAGTATGGTACCCTTAGGGTGACATGCGACGTAGTCACTCTCAGATCATAGTCTCTAGTGCGTCAGAGATTGAAAATAAACTAAAAAACACTTCTTTCATAAAAGATTCAAAACAAATTTCAAAGTGTCATTTTTGTCCGCTTGGACTCTTAATCAAGAAAAACCCTTTCATAAGGTAATAAAAAACCAGTCAGACAAGCTTGTGTCTTCCGTAGCCCGAACTACGTTTGCTCTGATCTTTCATGATGTATGAAAGTACGTAGGCATAGGATGTCGTATCCTAGTGAGGAACCTTCCCTCCTTTCCCGTAGTTAGGCGAACTACGTGACTATGATTTCTCGTTCCAGACGGGAATACGTAGGCATAAAGTGCGATACTTTGCCGAGTCGTTTTCTTTTCTTTTTAACCCAGACCTGTAGAGTAGATAAAATAACATACCCTTAGATAGAAAACAAGCGTGGATCCCGTCGAGTACGACGGACGCGAGGGGTGCTAATACCTTCCCCTTGCGTAACCGACTCCCGAATCCAGGATTTGGTTGTGATAACCCTTCCTTTCCCTCTTTGTGTTAGGTTTACTCTGAGCGTTTCCTTTCCCTTTTGTGGGATAAATAACGCACGGTGGCGACTCTTTTGTCATAGTCGGCGCCGATTTTCGCAGTAGCGACATCCGCAATATTGTAGAAGTCTCCATTGGAGCAGCTGGTTCAACTTTGAATAAAAGAATTGCTTTTTCATTAATCTGGTTCTCAATTACTACTTTAATCATTCATCTAATGATCATATCTTTATTCGCGATTATTGTTTTGATTGAATTGTTTCTGAATATGAGCGAGTAGTCCTCTAGTGACAAAGAGTTATGAACATTATCGTTTGATTATTTGCATGACCTAGTCTAGTTGCAGGAATTTCACCCTTTTTATTTTAAAAGTTTGAGTATTTTTTAAGACTTGCTACGAGAGTAGGAGTATTGCCTTTAGGTATTTGACTTTGCACCAAAAGCATATAGACAATACATGAAAGCAGATTTTTAAACAGTGAAATCCGAGTCACGAGAGTGGTTGGAGGAAATTAAGAAAGGTCTCATCTTTAATAGCTGAGCAAAAGTAAAGACCATTAATGAACATTTCTGCACGAGCAAGAGCTGACAAGTGTCCCGTTCGTTAGAGGTAGGGCAATACACTGGCAAAAGCATGTGTTGTTATTTTAACTATTTTTTATAAACCGAGTCAAAAATCCCGTAATATATATGCTTAGGTCATGTGGATAAGTCTAGGATATGAGTCATAACCCTATGTCCTGCTTGCTTTATATAATTTTTACCCACTTTTAATTTGTTTTTCTATAATTTCTTTTCTGTTTAAGTTGTTTTCAAAACCCATCATTTGGTCACTCTAACTTTACACCAATAGGATAGAAATCGGCACTTAACCATTGGTCTTTGTGGTTTAATACTTCTTTACTAGTCTTACATTAGTCGTGCACTTGTGGCGTGTCAAGTTTTTGGCGCCGTTGCCGGGGACCAATTGCGTTAATATTGAAATTTTGTCTGATTATCGTAGAGACTATAGCATTTTTTTTGTTTATTTTATTATTTTTGTTTGTTATAGTTCTCTCGCTACCCTTGTATGCGAGGAACTCATTTTGATTATTTTAATCTGCTATTGTAGATATTAGAACTCTTTTTTTCTTTTTTGTTGTTTCTCTTGTGGTATACATGAGATCCATACAAAATATGTTCAATTATGTGAACAATAGCCATGGAAACTCTTATCCCAATGCCTATAACCCATGGTGGATGAAACACCAAAATTATTACTATGATAACCCCTCCAATTATTTCGAGGAACCACTAAATTTCCAACTGTCCAACCTTGATATGTTAATGGATAATTTCATTGAGACACAAACTCACTCTAACCTGAAATATATGATAGAGAGTTTTGTGGCAACACAAACTCTCGTGAATGAAGAGCTTAGAAATTAAAACCTCCTCATCATTTAGGCACTTAGACAGTTGAATACTAAGGTTGAGAATATTATCACCCATACCAAAATGTTGGAGACTCAAATTTCCCAAGTAGCACAACAACAAGCTGCTTCTTCCACCCATCCTGGATTACTTATGAGGCAACCCGAGCAAATCCCTAAGGGACATGTGAATGTTGTAACAATCGAAAGTGAAAAACAAGTTGAAACTCTTAGGGAGAATGATAAAAATATTAAAGAGAGTTCTAGTGAGAAAAAGGTAGAGAGTGAGAAAAACTCACTGACACCACCCGAAAAGGAGGCTAAAAAAGAGGTAGGGAAGGAATCACATTATCTTTCTCCTCCTCCATACAAGCCATAAATTCCTTTATTGCAAAGATTGGTGGAAGCTAAGATAGACACCCCATCCAATAGGTATATGGAGATGGTGGGAAAGATCCTTACCAATATACCATTAACCAAGGTACAATCTAAAAAGAGAATATTAAAGGACCATGAAACTGAGAAAATTATTGATGTTAAGAGGGGAAGTTTGACCTTTGAGGTGAGGGATGAAAGGATTAAATCCAAACCCAGAAATTTGATACTTATGATAGAACCGAAACTACCCCCATATGTTCAGAAGTACAAACCACCCCATAGGAAAAAGAAAAAGAAGAGTACTGGATATGAGGGATGGCTTGATAAGTGGAATACTACTGAGAGTAAAGCTGAGGAATTATTTTTTTAGGGAGCCACCTCGAGGGCTTGCACTCATCACTGGTCAAGCTAAATAACCTTAAACAAAGCATTTCATGGGAGGAAACCCACACTTTTTGCACTAATTTATTTTCTTGTTGTTTTATTTTTCCTTCTAGTTAATAAAAAGCACATGACAGAGGAGAAAACAAGACAAGAAGTAGTCTTGGATGATGTCCAAGCAATGATGCAACAACTCATGTTGTGGTTTTCACCTCCCAAGTGAGGTTCTTGTGAGTTTTATTCCCTCTTGCTTGCATCAAAATATTGAGGACAATGTTTAGTTCAAGTTTTAGGGGTACTTATTTATTTTCTTGAACTTTTGTTTCTTGAATTTTTATGTTCATGTTTCTTTCTTGATTTCTAGTTTTCTTGTTTGATTGATGCATTAAGCCCTATTTTTTGTAGTTTTCCCAATACTAAGACCGTGAAAATAAATTTGAGAGCTTTAATTTTGAGGGATGTTGAAAAAGTATATAGATTTTGAGGAAAGAGAGGCTAGGACTAGGGACATTCGGAAAGTTTTAAAACTTAGGTATGACCCGAACACCTTAGGTTCCTCGAAGTAAAGACGTGTAGGTTTGTGCCATAGTACTCAGATTTGAGAAGTATTTCCCGATTAGTTTATATTGATCGTCTGACATGATCAGAAAGACTTGCATGTATATTTGTTTGGTTGAGAAAATAAATAATTTGGGCACCAAAAATAATTAAATAAAGATAACTAGTCCTTCTAATTTGGGTAACCCTTACCCGGTTATTTAACCTAATGACGATTGAGTCTCAATTGTCGTCCTAAAGTGGACTAATAAACGCCAACGTGCATAAAAGAAAAAAATTGTAAAAAGGTGTCTAGAAAACGTTTCTTGATTAATCTTATGCATGTGAGGGAAAATAATCGTAAATGCCTTAATTTTATTGTCCGAATGAAAGGGGAAGAAAACCGAAAAAGAGACTTAAGCCCAAAGTATAGTTTGAGAGGTGACTGAAAGGGAGACTTAGGTCCATAGTTTTACCGCAGAGTGTGTTCTTGTAATGCTTTCATTAATGGATGGTTACCAAGAGAAATGAGACTATCCAATCAGAACGAAAGCTCACATATAAGTACAAACACACTTTATTTTCACAAGTTCTTTCATTCGAAGTAAACCGCTTGATCCAAAATTTTGCTATGCAAGCTTTGTTGTTTGAGGACAAGCAACGGTTTAAGTTTGGGGGAGTTTGACAAGTGGTTTTTATATCGTGTTTATTAGTTGGTTTTCCTTTATATTTTACCGTTTTCATTCACTTTCCTTTCACTTTACCATGTATTATGCTTTGGTATTGTATTTACTTTGTTTTAAGGTCATAATAAGCATTCCAAGCAAAAGAAGGACGAGAAATGGATAAAACGCATAAAAAGAACACGACAATTTTTTAGAGAGATTCACAAAGTGTATTTTTCAGCATGTTGCACATCATGATAAAAAGAACACGACAATTTGATCATATATAGAGCGTCGTAAATCGAAATGATGTGGGACTAGTGGCAAATGAAAGCTAACAGAAAGGGATACAAAAGCCAAGAGTCGCCATATAAAAACTAGAGGCCTATTATGGGCACTTGTAATAGGCATGTGAATTTTTCCCGACTTGTTACCTTTTCCAACCCGATTTCCTTTGCTTTAAGGCTCCTTAATTGCTTGGATTCGATCTTAATTACTTGTAATTGACATTGATTGTTAGGAGATTCTTACCATGATTATGATTTAATATAAAAACTCATAGGTAATCTTGAGTTTTTATCCATTTTTCTATTTTCATTTTTACTTTCACACTTTTCATTCTGCAATTTTGTACAAGTCTCCATTGGACGAGTGATTCCAGCGCATCAGCAATAGCAAGATCATTTCTTCTAGCCGTCTGCAACCACCAACAGGGTTATAAGAAAAAAACTCATCCAATAATGTTCTCACACTATTGACTGATAGGGGACTAACAACATAAAAACTTGGCCGGACGGACCAACCAGGCTCTGATACCACTAATGTAACACCCTTTTTCTACCCCACAATTAAATGGCAAAATAATCACATATATCAGAGTAAAATAATAAACTCAATCAAAATCACCTCAAAGGGCGTATATTTCCCAATAAATCAAAAATAGGTCAAGGCTCCGTAAACAACGGGTTTTTCCAAAAGATATCAAAAATTTCACAAAGGCAACGGAACTCAAAAGGCATAATCCCAAAGTTTTCCTTATACAGAAAGATAATCAAAATAACACAATAAAACATGGTTTAACTCAATACCCCAACCCGATGTTACACTATCAGAGCAAGACCCTCTAAGTTAAGCAAAAGGCCAACAACTAAAAACTTCAAAAGTCCTCAACGGCATCCACGGCTAAACCTGGTCATATGCATGTTACCCACGAGGAGGCAACATTCAAATAGGCAGGGTGAGTAAAACGATTCATAATAATCAATGTAGGAAATCAATATATAAAATCTCGTCATTTTCATATTCAACATCATTATATTCATCAAGGAACATCAAAGGCCACAACATCATAATTTACTCAAGATCATCTCATAAATGCAAATGCAACAAGACTCAATACATGTGGTACCAATCATCACAGCTCGATGGACATTGGGCCATCAACCCTCCATAGATCCCCATCAATAGGATCAATTCTACTTGAGAACCGGAGCACATCAAAATACCTCACATCCGCACAATGGGATTGAAGCCAAAGTAATCAAGGTCCTGAACCGAAGTCCGGATGCACATGAATGCATGATGCACAGTCAATAATCATCCTCATAATAACATCATAGGTCATTCATCATTCATCATAATCATCATCATCAAAAATCATGTCATCATAGAATCATCAAAACTCATGGGAGTATCATCATAGTTCATCAATCATTACATCATGGAATCATCATACAATCATGTACGAATCAGAGAATTCACAGTCATACTCATCTTAATTCATCAAAGAAATCACAGCATCAAACATCAAGGCATCGCTACACAACATCAGCATTCGCAAAACTCTGCTACGTTCACTAGCAAGTTCGTTGTGCGAGTCTGGAGCGAGTTTCTTCGCTTTGCGAAGGATTCTTCGCAGTACGAGTCTGGGATGAAATCGTTCGCTGTGCAAACAACGCGATGACAGCAAAATGCTGTTAAGCACCAAAACCTAAAATCAGCCCAAAAGCCCCACAATTCACTTCCCCAATGCCCCCAAAACATCCCTAAGGTCTTACGGAAATAAAGACACAAAACCTACGGTTTATTAGGCCAATCTTGTATCATATTCACCCTCTAAATCCCATAAACCCTTACCACTACACCACAATCATAAGAGTTTCTCACTATCAAATTTCCCTATAGGGTTAGACAAATGTCAAATCAGAGCTTTGGCCACAAAGGCCTAATTTCCCTTTCACCCAAATAAATCCCAACGGTTAAAATCTCAATAATAGATTTAGGCCACGAGACCAAATTCCCTTTTTTCTCATAATCAGCCCCAAAACCCTTAAATCGGCCTTAAATACATTGAAATTACACATTGAAAATAATAAAGGAAATACTCCCCATACCTTAATTGCCGACTCTAAGCATTCTCAAATCTTTCAGAAAACCTTTCGAAGCTTTTGCCTCAAACCTCCTCCTCGGAGCTCTGGCCTTAATTCTTCTCACGGTCTAACAAAATGAATCCTAATCCCATCACAATTCCCTTTTTGTTAAACTTAACCTTGGGCCTATAATTTGGGCTTTTCCAATATTATCCTCACTAACTCTTCCTCAATTGTCCAATTTGCCCTTAGTTAGCTTATATTTATTTATAATACTAATATATTTATATTATATACTATTATTTAGATAAATAACTCAAATTCCATAATTCTCAATATTCCACAACAACCACCGAAAATCACCGAAATGCGAATATTCTTATTTAAATAAATTAAATAAATATTTCTATTAAAATTTGGGGTGTTACAACGAGAGTGATTGGAGGAAATTCAGAAAGGTCCTATCTTTAATATCTAAGCAAAATTAACGACCATTGTTGAACTTTTTTCGCAAGCGAGAGCCGATGAATGTCCTGTTTTTTAGAGGTAGAGTTGTCATACCCCAAATTTGTCCTACCATTGATTTTCTTATCCCATGCATTTGCATTGTTTAACGGTCATTCATTCATGATTTATTTCAAGTGGAAATTTGACCTAACCTTGGTCAAGAAAGAAGAAGTTGCTTCATTCTCAAGTTATCTTTGTCAGAGATCATTTTAAGGGAAATAGTGGGTAAAGTCAAGCGTTTCATGGTTGATAATCATCAGGATTCAGTTCATTTTTTCAGTTAGGGGTTTGTGCAGTGTATTGAAGTTCACATCTTAAGTCATGGTTCTCTAATTTCAAGGCATGTTCTTGCTCAAAAAGGTGCAAGGTGAAAGTTTTTCATCAGGATTCAAGTGGAAAAATCAAGATTTATTCATGGATTCGGGACTCTAATTCATTCCAAGTTCAAGAGTGATTTATGATTGATTTTATTTCTCAAGAACCGATTCAAGTTTTAGTTATTTCAAGTGAAGAATGCAAGATGGTTAGAATTTGGTTTTGACTGTGTTTTTCGATTCAATTCAAGCATGGCATATTTCAAGTCAATATTCAATATTGGTTCATTTGGTTTCGTTTCTCAAGACTAATTACAAGGGATATTGTGTGCAATTTTGTTTCAATTGGTGTTTTTGTTCATCATCATCATTCATGAAGACTATTAATCAAAACAATTGCAAATTCAAGATCAAAAATCAATGCATTGTTTAAGAAGATTTCAAGGTGCAAATTACACCATCTAAGCCTAAAGTAAATTTACAATACAATTCAAGTTTGTTTAAACAAGACCAATTCCAATTACAAAAAGCCCATTGTCCATTTTTTGTCTTACAACGATTGTACAAAAAATTAAGGAAAAGAAAATACATGAAATAATATCCAAGCCTGTTACATGAAGCAAAGTACAACCACGTAACATACAAGCTGCAATGAGCTCCAAACAAAACAACTTTTGAATCAAGCTGCTACTATGAACCAAAAAGCTACTACATGACACACAAGCCACCACGCGATACAAGCTGCAAAAGCCTTCTTGCTACTTCACGTAAGCCACACATGCCAAAGAAAACAAGTTGCGCAAGCCAAAGCCATATGAAAGCAAGGAAAGCAGGCTACACAAAAATCCACATTAGGTGCAAAACTACACAAAAACAACATATAAATGACTATGCAACAACCTGCAAGCAAAACGCAGAACACAATTCAAAACACAACAACATTAATAAATTCCAAATTCCAAATACCCACATTTGCCCTTCAATATCATTTATAAATAAGTAGCAATCTTCACAATTTTCTCAAGCTTTTGAGAGCCAAGAAAGCTCTAGAAAAATCACAAACAACAATAACAATAAAACTCAGAACCTCAAATTCTTCAAACCCTCTTCAATCATCCTCAACAATTAACTTGCAAACTACGTACAAACTACACAAATAATAAGCCACTACACAAATCTTCATGCATAAACCCATCGCACAACAATGAAACCCGCAACACAATACCATAGCCACACATAACCCATCAACACAACAACAATTAGACAGAAAAGAAGAAGATTCAAAATACCTGAGACATTTCACTATTGACCTCGCTTCCTTCATTGAGTAGGTACCGTTTGGATCTCGTCACAATTCGTGCCTTGTTTTAAGAATCATAAGGAGTTGATTTTGGATTCAAAACTACAAGAGAGATGTGAGCAATAACGTAACCGCCACAACCGTGAGGCGCGCCAGCGTGGCAACATGACTTTGTTTCCCTACGTCATGTTTTGAGAAGAAGAAAAGGTTTCACGAGTTTGATTTTACTGCTTTTTGGTCATTTTTTAAAAACTTTTTCTTCTTAAAATGGTAATGGGCTCAGCCCATTAACCTGTTTTGGATTTCTATCCTCACGACTCCATTAACCTGTTTTACTATTTTAATTTTCTTCTAGTTTTTTTTTTAATACTGTTCTTTGTAATTTGCTCTAACCTCTTTTGTTCAATCATTTTGTGATCCTTTTTGTCCTTTATTATTTTGTTTCCTTTTGATTTTATTTTTTCATTTTGGTTGATGAAAATCTAATAATCATGGAATGTTGATTGTCAAAGATGTTGCATTTGGATCATTCTCTACACTTTGAGATAGTGATGGGTTGCATTTGATTAATCATAGAAGTTCTTTATTAAGATGAGACTGCTATCTTTTTCTTTTTGTGTGGCATGACTTTAGGAGAATGATTTACGTACCACTTTTCTAGCATGTTTTAACACAAAGATTGTTATTGACCGGCCTCCCATAGTAGGATTTTCATATAGATCATGCTACGATTTCCTAACATAGCGCTAAATTGGTCCCGATTCGAGAAAGTGATCATTCTATCAATAACCATTAACCATTAACAACTAACTCCTAACATCTAACATTTACTTTCTTGCCTTTACATTTCCGCAATTTTATTTACTTTTCGTTATTTACTTTTCACTCATTTATCATTCATGCACTTATTTTATGTCGTCTTTTTTCTTATTCTTTATTTCTTCATCTTATTAAAAAAATATACAAAAACATGATAAAATGATCAAAAAAACCTAAAAAAACATAAAGCTTGGACTATGGTTACTATCTTTAGCATCATGGAGTTTTTGACCTTGTACTTAAACCCTGGAAAATGAGGCATGGATCTTGGATTCTTTATTTTCATTATCTTAGCTTAGGACACCTTGCACAACATTCATAGCTTACTCTTGGGCTTTCTTGCAATGAGACTTACTCGATTAATTACTTCTAATTAGTCGTTTAAAAGACTAGTCCACTTTGCTAGTACATTCGTAGTTCAAATTCGATTTAAGTGTTTTACCACTTTCCTGTTATATCCACTTGTGTATGCTTTCTTGTTTTGGTTGTGTGTTCATTGTTTATTCTTATCCCCATTCGAAAAAAGTGTACCCTTATCCCCATGAAGTGTAAAATAATTTTATTGCTTTCCTTTATTTTGTTGATTTCTTGCCATTGTATGATGAATAAAATAAAAACCCTCAAGTATTCTTAATCCATATTGAAATTATAGTAACAGATAGTCAATGTTATATCGGATGTTATGACATCCGCTTCTGAATAGATTATTAAACTTAGCAGTAAGCAAGTAACGAAAGCAGTAAAGAACACAGAAAATTGTTTACCCAGTTCGGTGCAAATCACACCTACTCTGGAGGCTACCAAGCCAGGGAGGAAATCCACTATAAGCAGTGTTAATTCAAAGCTAAAATACTAGTTTGCACTCTTCACTTAAGACCTACCCAATGCAATTTTAATCTAACTCTAGACCTGAGTTCCTACTCACTCCCCCTCAATCACAACAGTGATAACTATCAAATAACGAACAGATTCAAAAGGAAGACACACTTTAACCAAATCTTGATCTTGCTTAAAAGCTTCAATCAAGAGACATAGCACTCGTGCTTAAAAGCTTAAAGTGACACAATCAAAATACAATTAAAAAAACCACACTATTCCAATGCAATCATCTAGGTGATAATTGCTTGGCTCACAAGAAAACCTAAGACAAAAACACACGTGAAGATACAAACACACAAACAGAATTCTTCACTCCAACAAATCTCCCAATCTTCAGTAAGGAATGCCACTCTTCTTTATATGCAGCGTATGGGCCTTGGGCCTAAGTAGCATAAATTAGGTTTAACCAAGTTAATCCAATTTCCACAACTCAAGGTGCTAAAAAATAGGCCATAGGCGTTTCCTTTCATGATCAGCACTGAAAGGAAAGTTTCCCAAAATATAGCCTAAGATAGAAAACATAACAGAAAACAAAACAGCACCCATGCTGGCAGATACCGATGTCACAACATTCAGCTTGACATCCAATAAACTCTGTATTAGCTAACCGAACATATCCTGCAGAACACTACACAGGTATGTCATGACATCAGTCAAGACATCTACACACATAACAATGTTTTACCATAAAATGCAGCCAATCAATCAAATTTAATTTAGCATATCAAATCAAATCAATCTCCAAATCTGTAATTGATCTCAATCTCCAAAACAGCAGTTGATCTTCTGATATTAAATCCAAATCAAATCCAATCTGATCCAGAAGATGCAACAAAAACGCCTTGACTCACAAAATAGAATCACACAGATTCCACAGCAGATATGTGCAGCCAGCTTGCACAAAAAGATATGCTCACATATACATTCATACAGAATATTCTGGATCATGAATGTCAAGACATCTGGTTTGACATCATGAGAAAACCTGTTACACAACACAAAATTCCACCTACTAATTCTGGCTACAGATGTCACGGCATCTTGTAGGACATCTTGTGATTACACTTAGTTTCACCAAAATTCATGCCAATCAGGAACTAACAAACTCCCCCTTTGGCAAATTTTGGCTAAAACAAATCACAAGGTCAAAACATCATAAAAGAGTACAGCACAGCAGAAAAAAACTCCAAATCAAGGGAAGTAAAAACAAATAAACTCCCTCTCAACAGATGCATAACAAACCATTCAAATCACAAAAAAAACAGCCCATAAACATAAACTACCAGCAACCTGTAGAGCACAACCTATCCAAGCACAAGAAACTAGGCTACTAATAAGTTCCAACAAGGAACACAACTAACATCTAATAGGATCAACAGTTTGTTAACAACAAACGAGCAACATCAGCAGCTACCATCTTTACATCTGCTCAGCACACCAGCAAAACACACCAGAACAAGGTATACAATCAAAGCAACAACACAACACATCTTCCACCTGTTTAGGGACATACACCAAGATGTATATCATACAACTACTTAGTTGTACAACTACTTCTCCCCCTTTTTAGCCACAATTTAAGATCATAAACTAAGGGATTATCATTGATCAAAACAGTCAGAAATAATTGCTATAAGTCCTCATAAATGCAAATTCCGAACTTGCTTCTTAAATTCTCAAATTGAGTAGCATCTAGAGCTTTTGTAAAAATGTCAGCAAGTTGTAGTTTAGTGGCCACATGCTCCAGGGTAATCACTTTGTCTTCCACAAGATCTCTTATAAAGTGATGCCTGATATCAATATGTTTGGTTCTGCTATGTTGAATTGGGTTCTTGGAAATATTGATGGCACTAAGATTGTCACAGTATAATGTCATGACATCCTGAGTGACATTGTATTCAATTAATGTTTGCTTCATCCAGACTAGTTGGGAACAACTGCTACCAGCTGCTATGTATTCAGCTTCAACAGTGGATAAGGAGACACAGTTTTGCTTCTTGCTGAACCATGATATGAGGTTGTTCCCTAAGAAGAAACATCCACCATATGAGTTTTTTCTGTCATCAGCACTCCCAGCCCAATCAGCATCACAATACCCAGATAGAATAGGGTCACACCCATGAGAATAAAGCATGCCATAATCACAAGTTCCATTCACATATTTGAGAATTTTCTTGACTTGATTTATGTGACTCACTTTGGGATCTGCTTGATATCTTGCACACACACCAACTGCAAAGGCAATATCAGGTCTACTAGCAGTTAGATATAGCAAGCTTCCAATCATGCTTCTATACAGGCTTTGATCAACACTAGTACCACCTTCATCTTTAGATAACTTCAAATGTGAGGGTGCAGGTGTTCTTTTGTGACTAGCATTATCCCTGCCAACTTTTTTTTGACTATGTTCTTGGCATATTTACTTTGGGAGAGAAAAATTGAATCTTCCATTTGCTTGACTTGCAGCCCAAGAAAGTATGTTAATTCTCCAACAAGGCTCATTTCAAACTCAGATTGCATTTGATTGACAAAATGTTTGACCATCCTATCTGACATCCCACCAAAAACTATGTCATCCACATAGATTTGAGCAATCATGATTTTTCCACCTTCATCCTTCACAAAGAATGTCTTGTTTATCCCTCCTTTCTTGTATCCATTAATAGTGAGAAACTCAGTCACTCTCTCATACCAAGCTCTAGGAGCTTGCTTCAATCCATAAAGGGTTTTCCTCAATTTGTATACATGATTTAGTAGGTTAGGATCATCAAATCCTTTAGGTTGTTCCACATATACTTCCTTATTCAAGTATCCATTTAGAAAAGCACTTTTCACATCCATCTGGAATAATTTGAACTCCAGAATGCAAGCAACTCCTAACAGTATCCTTATTGACTTAAGTCTTGCAACCGGTGCAAAAGTTTCATCAAAATCAATCCCTTCAACTTGAGTATAACCTTGTGCCACCAGTCTAGCCTTATTTCTAGTTATTACTCCTTGTTCATCAGATTTGTTCTTGTAGATCCACTTGGTACCAATGATGTTTGTTCCTTCAGGTCTTGGAACCAATTCCCATACTTCATTCCTTTTGAACTGTTCCAATTCATCTTGCATGGCATTGATCCAATATTCATCAGTTAGAGTTTCCTTCACATTTTTTGGTTCAATCTTGGATACAAAACATGAACTTGAGATGATCTCTCTAGATCTGGTAATTACACCACTGTTGGGATCTCCTATGATAAGCTCTTTGGGATGATCTTTCTGGATTCTGATAGAAGGTCCTTTGTTGAGAGCTTCTGACTTAGAATCTGGAGGTACAACATGAGGATCTTCAATTTTGACAACAATATTAGTATGAGTTTCAAGGAATGTTCCAACATCCTCTATGACATTGGTTTCTTCATGTTGGTCATCAACAATAACATTAATGTATTCCATCAAGACTTTTGTTCTGGAGTTGAATACTCTATATGCTCTGTTGTTTATAGAGTATCCCAAGAATATGCCTTCATCACTTTTGGGGTCCATTTTTCCTCTTTGTTCACGATCTGTCAGAATGTAGTGTAACGCCCCAAATTCTGAATTTCCCATTTTTATTTAGTCCTTTTTAATTCATTTGGATGGTTGGTATTTTAATTGTGGAATTTATATGTTGATATGTTTAATTTCAATATTGTGCTATTTTACCGATTCGGAGAGTTTTCGGGGAAAATAGAGTAAAGGGTATTTTAGACATTTAGTATTAAGTGTTAAGTGGATTATTGTGTGAGAATTAATTGGTAAGTGTTTGGAAAGAAATGGAGAGGAAAGAAAATAGAACATGAGATAAGAGAGAAAAGGAGATAGATAGAAACATTAGTGGAAAAACAAGGGAAAGAAAGAAGAGAGAAGAGAAAGAGGAGAAAGAAGAGGAAAACCTAGAATTTTATCAAGGATCAACATCCAAGCTTTCAATCGATCGGGTAAGGGTGTGAAACTCTATTATACTGTTAATGTGTATGATTATGTATGTTGTTGATTGTTTGATGTTGGATTAAGAAGAGTTTCTACTCAATTCTATCTTAGGGAAATATTAGGATTTAATCGGTAGAATGTTGCTTTAACCGGTTAGAATCGAGAAATGGATGGAGTAGGATAATCGGGTGTTATTGGGTTGGACTTACTAGGGTAGTTTAGTGTTAGAATCGGTTGGTTTTGTGAGGTTTAGGCTTTTGGACAGCAATGGAAGTTCTGAGTTCGCCAGGCGGACGGCAGCGAAACTTCGCCAGGCGAAGCCCAGCGAGCAGCAGCGAACTAAGTCAGAAGCATCCACCCTGTCTTTGTTGGCAAGTTCGCCATGCGAATGAGAGTGGCGAAGGTTCGCCAGGCGAGTGTGCTGGCGAGTACTAGCGAGTAAATCCAAAATAACTTCCGGTGGTCTTCGCTGGCAAGTTCGTCAGGCGAACTAAGTAGCGAAGGTTTGCCAGAGGCTTCGCCAGGCGAAGGTTGGCGAATGCAACAACATTTTCCTATTCTCTATGTTTTTCCTTTCCATGCGGATTTCTTTGTTCAGTTATGTTTAATCCTTATCGAATTGAATAGTTTTGTGTGTCGTGTGGTATGTTATATTGTGGGTAGCCGCAAGGCGTGAATCCTAGAATGTGGAATTTTGATTGTGAAAGTATATGCCTTATATGGAATGGTATGTGTTGAAATGAAGAGTATGTGTATATTATGGAGTATAAGTATATTGTGAATGTACATAGATTGTATGTGCTTGTATGAGATGAATATGCATAGTGATATATTTGCGAATATGTATGCATGTAGAGTAATGTTGTGAGTCATTTTGCATAAAGGCATCATGATGTACATCCTAGCGATGTTGATTCCTTGGAGAATCTGCTAAACATTTGATTCCTCGAAGAATCTGCAGAGTATTTGATTCCTCGGAGAATCTGTTGAATATTCGATTCCTCGGAGAATCTGATGAATATTTGATTCCTTGAAGAATCTGCTGAATACTTGATTCCTTGGAGAATCTGCTGAATTGAGTCGGTACCGCATTTGCATCTGCATAGAGTCGTGAGTCGGTCTCTATGAGTTGCATTGGTCATCTTTATATGATGCATGGAGTGAATTGAACATAATTTTAGATGTTTATGTGGAAGATGATGAGTATGTATAGACGCATGATTTGATGAATATGCTTGATTATGTGAATATGCATCGTGATGAGATGTGGTGAGAATTTGAATTGTGTTAATCCCATGTATGTATATAGATATATAAATATATGTATTGACTGTTATGATATTGTTTCTCACCCTTCTGCTGTTTTATGATGCTCTATGAGGCATTGCAGAGTAGGATTGCTGGAGGTCCTTTTTATGAAGCAGGTCTTCATTATTTTTGGTCGATGGCTCTGATATGTAACATCTGGATAGTTAGGAAGCCTTTGGCTCTTTTTGGAGATACATTTGTTTTGATTTCTTTTGTGATACATCTGCGTATGTATCTGATGATGGATGTTTGTACATATGAATTAACTGAATGATGTATATATGTTTATATGAATGTATTGATTCAATGTTCAGATGTTTCCGCTTTATTCTAAATATTGAGATGTGGGTTTTAGAACTATGTTCTTCAGTTGTGAATTGCCCATTATTGCATATCTATTTGAGCAGGTGTTGTAGGTGTTTAACTTCATGATAATGTGATACACCTCTTTTATATCATGTATTAATTAAACTCTGATGAAACTTTTATCAAGTGTCTAAATGATTTAATTGTTTATTTGGGAGTATAGAAAGGGGGTGTTACATTAAGTGGTATTAGAGCCAGCGTTGAGTCAGTCTTATTGTTGTGTTGGTTGAACGGTTGTTTAACCTTGTTGTTTTTGGGAATCCTCAAAATATGGCTGGTCGTAATGACAATGCTATGGCCGCGGCGTTGGAGGTTATGGCTAGGGCGGTGCAAGACGCACCGAATGTGAATGCGAACGATGAGTTTAGAAAGAATCAACCGTCGGTATTCAAGGGAAGATTTGATCCGGACGGTGCTCAGATTTGGTTAAAGGAGATCGAGAGGATCTTTAGAGTTATGAATTATGCTGAAGGCAACATGGTGAGACTTGGGACTCACATGCTGAGAGAGGAAGCTGATGATTGGTGGGTCGGTATGAGACAAGTTCTTGAAGTAGACGATGAGGGAATCACTTGGAATCTTTTTCGCACCGAATTTTTGAGAAAGTATTATCCTGAGAGTGTGAAGGGAAAGAAGGAGATGGAGTTCCTGGAATTGAAACAAGGCAACATGTCTGTGATAGACTACGCGGCTAAGTTCACAGAGTTAGTGAAGTTTCATCCTCACTATGATACGGTGACAGCGGAATTTTCCAAATGTATTAAGTATGAGAATGGCTTGCGCCCTGAGATCAAGCAAGCGGTGGGTTATCAGAGGATTAGGAGATTTTCAGACTTGACCGAATGCTATAGAATTTTGAAGAAGATAGTAAAGCTCGTTCCACTCACTATAAGAGTTTGAATGAGAAGAGAGGGAAGCAACCGGTGAGGAGTGGACCTTATATGACGCCTGCTGATAAAGGCAAGCATAGGGAAAACTTTGATAGGAAGCCCGAAGGAGGTTCTAGTGCGATTAAATGTTTCAAGTGTGGCGTAATGGGCCACAAGTCCTTTAACTGTGGAAAATTTGTGGAGAAGTGTGCTAACTGTGGGGTTCCTGGACATGCCACTTCGGATTGTAGAAGGAATGTGGTGAAATCCTACAACTGGGGCGAAGTGGGTCACATTAAGCCCAATTGTACTAAACCGAAGCAAGCTCCAGCGGGTGGAAAGGTATTTGCGTTAGCTGGTGTGGACACTACTAATGCGGATCATTTGATTAAAGGTACATGCTTTATTAATAATGTGCCTTTAGTTGCTATTATTGATACTGAAGCGACTCATTCGTTCATTTCTCTTGAGTGTGCCAAACGTTTGGATTTGTGAATGGTTTCTTTGAGTGGTGGCATGGTTATTGAGACTCCCGCTTCGGAGTCGGTAACTACTTCCTTGGTATGCATAAGTTGTCCTTTGACCATGTATGGTAAAGACTTCGTTATGGATTTAGTGTGTTTGCCGTTGGACAGTTTGGATGTGATTTTGGGTATGAATTGGTTGCAATATAATAAGGTTCATCTGGATTGCTATCACAAGTTGGTAAGATTTCCTTATTTGGAAGATGATGGAAGTGAGAGTTTTCTATCCACTAAAGAGTTGAAGAAACTTTTAGCGGACGAAGCTCAGTTGTTTGGTTTGTTTGCGTCCTTGTCGGTAGAGAGTAAAGTGGAACTGGAGGTGTTTCCCGTAGTGTAAGAATTTCAAGAAGTGTTTCCGGGAGATATTAAGGATGTGCCGTCGGAGAGAGAGATTGAGTTTTCTATTGATCTAGTTCCGGGTACTAGACCGATTTTGATGGCACTGTATCGTATGTCGGCATCGAAATTGGTAGAGTTAAAGAAGCAGTTGAATGACTTGTTGGATAAGATATTTGTAAGACCAAGTGTTTCTCCTTGGGGTGCGCCAGTATTGTTAGTAAAGAAGATGGAAGCATGCGGTTGTGTATTGATTATCGGCAGTTGAATAAAGTGACGATTAAGAATAAGTATCTGCTTCCAAGAATAGACGATTTGATGGATCAATTGGTTGGAGCCCGTGTTTTTAGTAAGATTGACTTGAGATCGGGTTATCACCAGATTTGGGTGAAAGAAGAAGATGTTTCAAAGACGGCCTTTAGGACACGATATGGTCATTATGAGTATACGGTGATGCCATTCGGAGTTTCCAACGCGTCGGGTGTGTTCATGGAATATATGAATCGTATTTTTCATGAGCAGTTAGATCGTTTTGTGGTGGTGTTCTTCGATGACATCTTGATTTATTCTAAGTCTCAAGAAGAGCATAAGGGGCATTTGAGAATTGTGTTGCAGATTTTGAAAGAGAAGCAATTGTATGCCAAGTTGTCGAAGTGCGAGTTTTGGTTATCGGAGGTGAGTTTTCTTGGACATATTATTTCTGGAAATGGTATTAGTGTTGACCCATCCAAGATTGATGCAGTAATGCAGTGGGAAGCTCCTAAGTCAGTTACGGAGATTCGAAGCTTTTTGGGATTAATCGGTTATTATCGGAGGTTTATTGAAGGATTTTCTAAGTTGGCACTTCCGTTGACTCAATTGACTTGTAAGGGAAAGGCTTTTGTTTGGGATATTAATTGTGAGAAGCGTTTTGTTGAGCTTAAGAGAAGGTTGACAACAACACCGGTTTTGATTTTACCAAATCCGACGGAGCCGTTTGTGGTTTATTGTGATGCTTCTTTATCCGGTTTAGGTGGTGTTTTAATGCAAGATGGGAAAGTTGTGGCTTATACATCGAGACAATTGAGAGTGCATGAGAAGAACTACCCTACGCATGATTTGGAGTTAGCGGTCGTGGTGTTCATTTTGAAAATTTGGAGGCATTATCTTTATGGTGCAAGATTTGAGGTTTTTAGCGACCACAAGAGTTTGAAGTATTTATTTGACCAGAAAGAGTTGAACATGAGACAAAGGAGATGGCTAGAGTTTTTGAAAGACTACGATTTTGGTTTGAATTACCATCCGGGTAAGCCAAACGTAGTAGCCGATGCTTTAAGTCGAAAGTTGGTTCATATGTCAACATTGATGATAAGAGAATGGGAATTGTTGGAGAGTTTTAGAGATTTGAGTTTGGTTTGTGAAGTGACCTCGAGAAGTGTGAGACTTGGTATGCTTCATATTACAAATGATTTTCTTGCGACTGTTTGTGAAAAACAAAAATTGGATTTAAAGTTTGTTGATTTGATGATGAATGAGAATGAAGATTTCAAGGTTGATGAATTTGGTGTTTTGAGATTCCGTGGTCGTATTTGCATTCCCGACGATGCAGAGTTGAAAAGGATGATATTGGAAGAAGGTCATCGGAGTAACTTGAGTATTCATCCGAGAGCGAATAAGATGTACCAAGATTTGAAGAAGATCTTTTGGTGGTCCGGATTAAAGGGAGATGTTGCTCATTTTGTGTATTCGTGTTTGACGTGTCAAAAGTCGAAGGTGGAACATCAGAAGCCTAGTGGATTGATGCAACCGTTGGATATTCCGGAATGGAAATGGGATAGCATATCGATGGATTTTGTTACGGGATTGCCGAATACGCAAAGAAGTCATAATGCTATTTGGGTGATCGTTGATAGACTTACTAAATCTGCTCACTTCATTCCGATTGATATTAGTTATCCTTTGGAGAAATTAGCCGAGATTTATGTTCGTGTGATTGTAAAGTTGCACGGAGTTCCTAAGAGTATTGTGTCGGATAAAGATCCTATATTTACTTCAAGATTTTGGGAAAGTTTGCAAGGTGCCTTGGGTTCTAAGTTAAGGTTGAGTTCGGCTTACCATCCGCAAACGGACGGTCAAATCGAGAGGACAATTCAGTCGTTAGAAGATTTATTGTGTGCTTGTATGCTAGAACAAGGTGGTGCTTGGGATGGTTATTTGGTGTTGATTGAGTTCACTTATAATAACAGTTTTCATTCGAGCATTGGTATGGCACCATTCGAGGCTTTATACGGTCGGAGATGTCGAACACCTTTGTGTTGGCATGAGACGGGTGAGAAGTCGGTAGTTAGACCGGAAATGGTACAACAAACGACGGAGAAGGTGAAGTTTATTAGGGAGAAGATGAGAGCTTCTCAGAGTAGGCAGAAGAGTTACCATGATAAGAGGAGGAAGGACCTTGAGTTTCAAGAAGGCGACCATGTCTTTTTGAGAGTTACACCGGTTACGGGAGTGGGTCGTGCCTTGAAGTCGAAAAAGTTGACTTCTCGTTTTATTGGTCTGTATCAGATTATTGCACGAGTTGGTGTTGTGGCTTATCATGTGGTATTGCCTCCGAACCTTTCGAATTTGCATGATGTGTTCCATGTTTTGCAACTTCGGAAGTATGTTCCGGATCCGTCACATGTTATTCCTATGGATGAGGTCGAAGTAAGAGATAACCTAACGGTTGAGGTTTTACCGGTTAGTATTTTGGACCGTGAAGTTAAGAGGCTCAGAGGTAAGGATATCGCACTGGTGAAGGTGGCATGGGGGGATTCCGCGGAAGGCAATATGACTTGGGAATTGGAGAATAAGATGCATGAGTCGCATCCAGAGTTGTTTGGATCAGGTAATATTTTCGAGGACGAAAATTTCTAAAGTGGGAGAGAGTTGTAACGCCCCAAATTCTGAATTTCCCATTTTTATTGAGTCATTTTTAATTCATTTGGATGGTTGGTATTTTAATTGTGGAATTTATGTGTTGATATGTTTAATTTCAATATTGTGCTATTTTACCGATTCGGAGAGTTTTGGGGGAAAATAGAGTAAAGGGTATTTTAGACATTTAGTATTAAGTGTTAAGTGGATTATTGTGTGAGAATTAATTGGTAAGTGTTTGGAAAGAAATGGAGAGGAAAGAAAATAGAACATGAGATAAGAGAGAAAAGGAGATAGATAGAAACATTAGTGGAAAAACAAGGGAAAGAAAGAAGAGAGAAGAGAAAGAGGAGAAAGAAGAGGAAAACCTAGAATTTCATCAAGGATCAACATCCAAGCTTTCAATCGATCGGGTAAGGGTGTGAAACTCTATTATACTGTTAATGTGTATGAGTATTGTTGCGGTGGAAATAGGATCACAAACTATTAATGAGTTTGAATCACAATTCAATTCACAACCGCTCTTTGATTTATCCGAAGGAAAAGGTCAAAAAGGGAAAACCTATTTTGCATTGTAAACACAATGCGGGGAAAGATCTAGGGTTCGGGGGTTGGTTAAATTTAGGGAAGGTATTAGCACCCTAAACTTCTGTAGTACTCTACAGGAACCTTTTGTTCAGATGTTCACTATTTTGCTTTATTCATTTGCTTAAGGTATATGTACAAAGGGATTAAAAGTGAGAAAAGAGACCTAAGGGGTTAATTCTAAGTTTACTCGGCAAGACATCGCATCTTGTGCCTATGTATCCTTACGGGAGTGGAATCAGAGTAATCGTAGTTCCCCTCAAAAGGGAGGTTAGAGACTTCTTGACTGTGGTCAAGGTCTCACGGGGAATAAACATGTCTTAAGGACACGCTTACGTGGAGTGTAGAAACTCCAAATCTCTATGTTGAATTGTTAAGTTGTAATTAGGGTTAAATTAGGGATTCCACGGCGGGAAACCCTAAAATGAGCGCGGCGGCTCTTTGACCTAATGCTAGGGGTAAAATTGTAATTTTGCCTGCGGCGAGGCATTTGTGAAAATTAGGGTTTGTAAGGTGTAAGGGTTGAAGGTGAGGACTATTGACACGGCGGTCAAAAGCTAGACCTAATTCCTTCGGCAGTGTGTGCAATGTGACAGAAATATTGATGAAGGTGTGAGATAATTGAATTGCAAACAGGGAATAAAAACAGAAGTTAAAGTCATGCAAACAGAAATTTAAAGGCAGAAATTTAAAGCGCGATTATTAGATTCGCGGGGTTACATATGAGAAGCAGTTACAATATAGTAATGAAATTTAAATAAACCAAACAGGCAGGAAGAGCTGCAAATGATGACCACTGTCAATAAGCAAGATTAAACGGCAATTGGACAAGTCAGGAGAAAAAGTGTAATGTTGAAGACTTTTGTTATTTTGAAAGAAATGTTAAATGAGTCTATAAAAAAGGTAATGTTAATAGAAAATATTTTAAATTTGATCTTAAAAGGATTCTAACTTAGATATTTTTAAAAGATTTTTTGTTATTTATTGAAAAAGTTTTTTTATTTATTATATGGAAAAGAAGTTTTTTATTCTATTTTCTTATAAAAGGTTTTTTTAAAATTTTATTTATTTTTAATATTTTCACAAAAAGGTTTTTTTCTTTTTAAAACAGTTTTTAAATTATATAAAAAAGTAAAATGTTAAAAAACAATTTAAGAACATAAAACAATTTTTAAAAACAAAACAAAAAAATAAATAAAGGGGTTGGGCCGGTCATCACATCCGGACCCAACCCAGTTGGTTAGTAATGAGGCCAGATATCAGTTAGGGTTTCAAAACCCTCAATTCTTTCTGCGGCGCCGTTTGCCTCTTCTTCTTCTCTCTCGCTTCTCTCATTCTCATTCACGATGTCAATCACCTTCTTCTCCGTTGATGGCTTTTGTTAATATCACCTTGTCCTGAAAATAGAGCAAAACAAACATGTTATCATGTGATGGCTTACATTTCACGACCGCAACTCTTCCAATCCGCGATGAAAAGCCGATGATGTTTGGAAACTGAGGCTTAGAGTTGATTGCCCGCCGTTTGAACGGCGAAGGCGATCTTCTCCTTCGGTGATTCGCGGCTGTTTGTGGTTCAGATAATATTGACGTGCGGTGATGTTTGTTGTTCGCCGTTGATGATCTTCGTTCCTCTTTCTTATGAAGACGATGATGAGGATATTGGTTCCTCTGAGTCTCGGCCGTTCTCCTTTTTGCGCCGCCTAGGGTTTGTTCGCGATTTCGTTCGTTAGCGTTCGCTTGCGATCTCCGTTAGGGTTTGTGATCGTGGTTCCTCTCTCTCTCGCGGTTACCCGTTAGGGTTTTCTCACAGGTGAAATTGTTCCTTTTATAACTTCTCTGACCCTCTCCTTTTTGGGCCTTTGATGTTGGATTTGCGTTATTGCCTTATGATTTCGTGTTGATTTTGATGATTCGATTTGATTTTGTTAGCATCCGTTTCTGATACGATCTGATTTTATCTGAATCGAAATTTTCCATTTTGTTTGACAGATATGATTTGGATTTCATTTGGTATGATTCTGATATCTGATTGAACTTTGTTAGGATCTGATTGGATTCGTAATTGGATTTGCTTCGAAACGTTTTTTCTCTGATTTGGAATTGATATCAAATCAAAATCTCTTTCTATTATTTTTCTGATATGGTTTGGAATTGTGGCCTTGATCTTCTTTTCCTTTCTGTTACAGATTGAATTATGGACTCGTTTTGGATATCCACATGGTTTTGATCTTCACGACTTTTCTTCTTCTTTTTTCAGAATCGGTACATGCGCTCTGGTTGAGTTAAATGCCGCTGAGAATGGTATACAGCGATGATGATGGTATTCTGAGCCTGATGACACCGCTGTTGCCTCTGATGATCTATGCGGGGTTCTTCGCTTGTTGGTTTATCATTTGTTCCATTTGAGTTGTTTTAGCCTGTGATGAACTTTTGCTGATGCTATTTGCTTCTTGCGTTTCAGGGCTGGTATTTTGGGCCATCGTGTCCGACTATGAATTCAAATGTTGCTTAATGTTGCCTATTTACTTGATAGTGGCTGCGAGTTTGGGCCATGATGCTGATTACCTGAGCCGCGACGACTGATATGAACTACCATGGTTTTGTGCACTTGTTTATTTTATGAACTGAGATGTTTATGTTTGCTTGTCCTTGCTGGTACAATCCGTGCCATGATTTTGTGCTGATGCTGTGGGTGCTTGTGATTTCCAACATGAAGCTTGACATTAATCGATGCCTTTGAACTTTGATACAACGTATGATGCTGTTTTGATTTGCATTTCGTTTTTCTGATACTTTGTTGAGGTCATTCAATGCAGTTTGGTTTGTATTTTTCTGTTCTGTTTAGACTTGGTTTTCGTTCTGAACTTTTTGACGCCACTTGATGCAACTTGGTTTCATTTCATTTTTCTTGTTCTGTTTTGAACTTGGCTTTCATTCTGTTTTGAACTTGGCTTTCATTCTGAACCTTTGTGGCAGATTTGTTTCTTTGTGCCTCTTCACACTTGTACTGGCGCGGGCTCCCTTTTGCCTAGTTTTGTTTATGCAGCTTGTTATGCTTTGAGTTCTGTTGTACTGATGATGTTTGTGGCTTTTCAGGTGTTGGAAATTTCGAAACCAAAGTGGCTCAGACCTGCCGGCATCCGGGTCTGAGTCCAAACTTGCCTATGTTGCCTTATTCTCGTATCAGTTTGGAAATCCAATCGCGGCAAAACGAATCAGCCCCGCTTCTTTTACCACTTCTATCTCTCGGATGTCCCGTAACGATAAGAACAGGTGTTACCTGATCTGACGCCAACGGCGCGGATCGGTAACGGGGGTAGGACGCAGCTTCGGTTGTGCCACTCCCGGCACTCGATGATGACACTGTTCTGAGAGTGTCGAAAACAAACTCTAACATTTTTCTATTCTGTTTGTTCTGTTTTGATGTGCAGGTGAATCGGAGATTTTGCGGAGAAGCTCAAGGGACATCTTAGAAATTATTAGGACTTAGGATTTAGGATATGCCATCTTTATTTCTCTGTAACTTGTAATAAAAAAATATTATGAAATAATTCAATAATACATTTTTTTATCCAAATTATTTCCCTTTTATAAATCATGATGAAATATTATTCAAATTTCTATCCAAATGCTCTTTACGAATAATAATAAAATATTATGAATGAACTTCACATATTTATTAAAATCATTTTCCTATTTCCTTTCCATGATTTAATTCGCCAACATCTCAACATCCGATTAAATCTTATCAGACAAATATCCTTGAATTAATTCGATCCAAATCTTAATAACTTCAACACGAATAAACTCCATCAATCAGTAGAAGTTTTCACTGTTGTCCCTCTAAAGATGAACTGGAAGATATAAGAAATGATTTTTTTGTTAAACCCCGTTCCACAGATCAGATTTTCTAAACCAAGTTGATATCAAACCCACGTAAATAAATGCCTCAGGAGTAAAACCTCATTAGGCCCCAAAATTACGGATTATGCTTCAAAATGACCAAAACGCCCCTGGGGTATTTCCTGCAAAACAAACACCTTCAGGACTTGTTAGTGGTTAGCAAATGCACATATGAGATGCTATGCGAAATGACTGACTAAAATATAAGGGTAAAATTTGGGGTATTACAGTTGCCCCTATTTAAATGGCTACACCAGACGATTTGAGTGACAGAGACTCGAGGAATCATGGTGGAGAGATTTAAATATAGATAACCGAAAATTTTGCCCTTATATGCGACGATATGCAATGCTATGGACAAAGCGGGAACAGCTTAACGCAGATGATGCCGTGAATATGATATGATGCGTATGCTGGAATGATGAATGCGAAAATGCTGACGACTACGACGACACAGGGACAGATGCTACGAGAAGAACACACCGGGGAAGACGACGCGCTGGGACACAGTACAACACTGGGGAATTCTAAAAATGATGGTCAACTGGTGCGAACATGACCAATTGTCTTTTTTAGAAAAGGAACGAAATTCTCAAATGGAGATGGTACCTATGAGACGACCTCCACTGGGGAATCTAAAAATAAAACTGGATCACGTACGATTGCAAGATCGATTACAGAATGCTGGAGCATTGAGCAAAGAATAACATCCAAGCTTCTGTAAACTATCCCTCGTAACAGGATGAAACGGACTTTTCGGAACTCCGTAGCAAATATACAGGGTAAAGACCGGCTGTATGCCAAAATAAATGGACTTTAATGGGAAATGCCCTGATAAGCTTCTCGAGGGAGAGCTGTCACTTATCGTTGGAAGGGACTTATGTGCCAAAATGGATAATCACTCAAATAAAGAGGCTGCTGCTTATCTGATAAATAAATCTTCTCGCATTTAAGGTCGGTGCCTGGAATACGATTCTGATTCTTCTCTTACTGAAGGATAAATAAACTTCTTCATGTTTCAAGATCGTGCTCTCCTGAACATGAAAAGGGTAAACTGAACTTCCTCATACTTCAGAATCGTGCTCTCCTGAATATGATTCGGCTTTTTCGGGTAAATGAAATTCTTCATACTTCAGAATCGTGCTCTCCTGAATATGAAAAGGGTGAACTGAACTTCCTCATACTTCAGAATCGTGCTCTCCTGAATATGATTCGGCTCTTTCTTGTAAATGAAATTCTTCATACTTCAGAATCGTGCTCTCCTGAATATGAAAAGGGCTAATTGAACTTCCTCATAATTCAGAATCGTGCTCTCCTGAATATGATTCCGCTCAAACCTCCCCGTACTTCAAGATCGTGTTCTCATGAATACGATTTGGTTTCTTCTTTTACTAAAGGGTAAATGAACTTCTTCATAATTCAGAATCGTGCTCTCCTGAATATGATTCCGCTCAAACCTCCCTGTATTTCAAGATCGTGCTCTCCTGAATACGATTTGGTTCAAAACCCCCCATACTTCCAGACGACAGGTAAATGGAAGCCCAACTGCTCCATGGAGATGGCCATTTGCTGCGAGTCATAACGAAGATAGGATCGGCTTCTTAGGTGAGAAATGTTGTATATCGATGCTGTAAGATGTAGGATTGTAATAATAAATTATCTAGGCATGAACTGGCATGTATCTGTAAAGGATTGTAGTTGATTTTCTTGAAAGATAGTGCAAAATAAATGCACGTCCGGGTACAGTGATAAACCTCTCAAGCGAGATAGTCGCGTATCTGTCATAGTATGGTGAAAACCTTTAGATGGTGCAAAATAAATGCACGTCCGGTTGGGATTGATGACCGACAAGACTGAGATTCAATCTAGGATCGAGCTAGAAAGAAGACTGGTAATCAAGACTCCATCGAGGGAATGAACCCGAAGGGTAGATATCTTATCCTGGCGAGGAAAGATAGCTGAAGTAACCGTCATCCACGAGGATCGAGCTCCGTAGGGAAACTTGGAAACACATATGTATTTTATGCTTAGGGCTAACAATCTATTTGAAGAGAATGGACGAACCTAGTTACTCGGCGGTAACGACCAATGATAGAGACACAATGAACCTGTGCATGCTAACGCGTATGTTAATGAATATGTTAATAGGAATGTATGTTGATGCCTATGTATGTAAATATGCAGGACGTTATGAAATGAGTATGTAATGAATATGTAATGAATATGTAATGAATATGTAATGAATATGTAATGAATATGTAATGAATATGTAATGAAATAGGCATGTGATGCTTATGCCCTTGCGTATGCTGACGAAACAGACTAGAGACGGGACGAGAGATGAAATAAACATCTCGACGGAGATACTCTGCGTTCTTTGCAACCAATACGTCAATCATGGGTAAGAAAGATCAATGGTAGAACCAAATCCGATTTTAAAGTTCTGAATTCTCTGGGGAGAAGGTAATCTGCTTGGGTGCACAGTATCATGGGGAGAAGAAAACCTGAGGGACACTTTCGAGTTACCCAAGAAAAAGTTGTCAGCTTATAGTCTCGCTGGGGACTGTGTTAGAGCAATGATTTGAAAGTGTTTCTGCAATAATGATATTTTCGGGGAGTGAAGAGATCCTTCCGAAATTTCCACTAGTCAAAGTAATTTCTTATATTTCAATTTCGTTTTTTGAAAAACAGTTTTGAAAAATCTACAATGCACCTTTCATTTTCAAATTTTAAGAATAAACGCATTTTGCATAACAATAGAAAACAAAGAGCAATGCACCAAGGAATGTAAGTAACAAAATGGTATCTTTTATTAAAGGGTGGTAGCTCGCTGAAGGCATAGCTCCACAGATGATTACGTTTTAAAATTGGCAACATGGGAAAAGGTTACATTGAATCCAACGGCACATACTGACACTAATAACTAAGATTAATCCAGAATCCTGCTTTGGGCAAGGATGAAAGAACTGAAGCATGGCTCTCATGCGGAAAGTGTGTTCGCGATGATCAGTGTCCTCTGATGCAATGAAATGCCTTTGTCCCTAACTTTTGCCTGGACCGCCCTCTCGGGTTTTCAATCCACCGGGACGCTCCTTTTTGCCTAAGCCGCCCTTTCGGGTTTTCAACTTAGAGAGCTTTTTATTATTATTTCTTTTTTTTTTCAACCCTTACTTTTGCCTAAGTCGCCTTTTGCAGGTTTTCGACTTAGCGGGTTTTTAGGCATAATATTTTCGGACTGCATCAGAATTCACGGGATGTGCTAGTTCTTCACCGTCCATTGTTGTAAGTATCAGAGACCCTCCGGAGAAAACGGTCTTTACAACGAATGGGCCTTCATAATTGGGCATCCACTTTCCACGCATATCCTTATGCACTGGCAAGATCTTTTTGAGTACGAGCTCTCCTTGACGGAACTCACGGATACGAATCTTCTTATCAAACGCTCTTTTCATCCGTTTCTGATATAATTGCCCATGGCACATGGCTGTCATGCGCTTCTCGTCAATGAGATTCAACTGATCCAGTCTGTCTTGAACCCACTCAGCTTCCTCAAGTTCAGCTTCCATCAACACTCTTAAAGAAGGTATCTCTACTTCGATGGGGAGCACGGCGTCCATTCCATACACCAATGAGAAAGGTGTTGCCCCTGTCGAAGTTCTCACTGAGGTTCTGTATCCATGCAAAGCAAACGGTAACATCTCATGCCAATCTTTGTAAGTCACAACCATCTTTTGCAGGATTTTCTTGATATTCTTATTCGCAGCTTCAACGGCCCCATTCATCTTAGGACGGTACGGAGAAGAATTGTGATGAGTGATCTTGAAACTGTCACACAGCTCTTTCATAGTCTTGTTATTCAGATTGGTGCCATTGTCAGTTATTATCCGGCTTGGGATTCCATAACGGCAGATGATTTCTTTCCTGATGAAGCGGGCAACCACTTGCTTGGTCACGTTGGTGTAGGAAGCAGCCTCTACCCACTTGGTGAAATAATCAATAGCAACAAGGATAAAACGATGACCATTAGAAGCCTTCGGCTCGATTGCCCCAATCATGTCAATGCCCCACATAGAGAACGGCCATGGTGAAGACAAAACATTCAACGGTGATGGAGGTACATGCATTTTATCAGCATAAATTTGGCACTTATGGCATTTTCTAGCGTATTGGATGCAGTCAGCTTCCATGGTTAACCAATAATACCCAGCCCTTAACATCTTCTTGGACATAGCATAACCATTGGCATGAGTTCCGAAGGTCCCCTCATGAATTTCCTGCAGTAACATGTCCGCTTCCTGTTTATCAACACATCTGAGCAGAACCATGTCGTGATTTCTCTTGTATAGCACACCATTACTGATAAAGAATTTGGACGCCAGTCTTCTCAATGTTTTCTTGTCCAGACCAGTAGCACCATCGGGATACTCTTGCTCGACGAGATAGTTCTTGATATCATGAAACCAAGGCTTTTCATCCACCTCAACTTCTTCGACCACCTGACAATAAGCGGGCTCAACTTTGCGCTCGATATGGATAAGAGGTGCTTCATTAACGAATTTAACTTTCCACATGGATGCTAACATGGCTAAAGCATCAGCAACGTGATTCTCGGATCTAGGAACATGCTCGAACTCTATCTCGTCGAAATACTTGATCAGCTCAAGAATGTAGTCCTTATAAGGGATTAACTTCTCATTCTTCGTTTCCCATTTGCCTTGTACCTGGTAAATAACCAAGGCTGAGTCACCACTTACTTTAAGAAGTTTGATTCGGAGGTGAATTGCTGCTTCGAGGCCAAGAATACATGCTTCATATTCTGCGACGTTATTAGTACACTCAAAGTCCAACCTTGCTGTAAATGGAGTGAATCCACCCTTTGGGTTCATCAAAACGGCGCCTATACCATGCCCATTGAAATTCGAGGAACCATCAAACATCATCCTCCACCAAAGACCTGGTTCTGGACCTTCGCTCGGATCTGGCTCTTCACAATCTCTTTTAATCAACAAAATATCCTCATCAGGAAAATCAAACTTAAGAGGTTCATAATCTTCAACTGGCTGGTCTGCAAGATAATCAGATAAAATACTACCCTTAATCGCCTTCTGGGGTACATACTGGATGTCATATTCGGATAACAACATGTGCCAACGGGCTAGCCTCCCGGTTTGAGCAGGTTTTTCAAAAATATACTTGATCGGATCCATTTTAGAAATCAACAATGTGGTATGACAGACCATATATTGCCGAAGGCGCCTAGCGGCCCATGCCAATGCACAACAAGTTTTCTCCAATGGTGAGTATCTGTTTTCACAATCGGTAAACTTCTTGCTCAGGTAATAAATCGCATGCTCCTTTCTTCCAGTCTCATCATGTTGTCCAAGCACACAACCCATAGACTTCTCAAGAACGGTAAGGTACATAAACAACGGTCTTCCAAGTACGGGAGGAATCAGAATAGGGGGGTCTTGCAAATAACCCTTAATCTTCTCAAACGCTTTCTGACAATCGGGGTTCCACTCAACCGTCTGCCCCTTGCAAAGTAACTTGAATATCGGCTCACAAGTAGCGGTCATGTTGGAGATAAACCTGGAAATATAATTCAAACGTCCCAGAAAACCTCTAACTTGCGTCTCGGTTTGCGGAGCTGGCATATCTTGAATGGCTCGGACTTTGTCAGGATCCACCTCAATCCCTCGCTGGCTAACAATGAAACCAAGCAATTTTCCAGATCTGACACCGAAGGTACATTTAGCAGGATTCAATTTCAACTGATATTTCCTGAGTCATTCAAACAGCTTCACCAAATGGTCTAGATGCTCCTCTTTACTCTGAGACTTGGCTATCATATCGTCCACATACACCTCGATCTCCTTGTGCATCATATCATGAAAAAGAGTGGTCATAGCGCGTTGGTAAGTTGCCCCCGCGTTCTTTAAACCGAAGGGCATGACTTTGTAGCAGAAGGTCCCCCAAGGAGTAATGAAAGTAGTCTTCTCTCGATCGTCGGGATTCATTTTGATCTGATTATAGCCAAAGAAACCATCCATAAATGAGAACAACGCAAAACTGGTTGTATTGTCTACCAGTGTATCAATATGTGGCAGAGGGAAGTCGTCTTTCGGACTTGCTTTGTTCAGATCCCTGTAATCCACACACATCCTAACTTTACCGTCCTTCTTGGGCACTGGCACAATGTTGGCAACCCAATCTGGATATTTTGCGACTGCCAAGAAACCTGCATCCAACTGCTTTTTAACCTCATCTCGAATCTTCAAAGCCATGTCGGGTCTCGTTCTTCGAAGTTTTTGCTTGATAGGTGGACAATCTGGCTTAAGTGGCAACTTGTGAACAACAATATCCGTGTCTAGGCCCGGCATATCTTGATACGACCACGCAAACATATCAATATATTCTTTTAACAACTCAATCAACCTCGGCTTAACCTCTGTCCCAAGCATTGCACCAATCTTGACCTCTTTCTTGTTCTCATCTGTACTAAGATTAATTAAGTCCACCTGCTCTTTATGCGGTTGAAGCTCTGTATACTCGTACTCAATCAATCTTGTCAGTTCAGCGGGTACTTCAAAATCTTCTTCACCCTCGTCTTCAGCTTGATTGATGGGTGAGTCCCAGTCAGGAGTGTCAGTAAAGTCATTGGATCCAACAAGGTTTACGATGTCTCTGCATGATGGAAGGCTTACTTAATTAAAATGCTCGAAGATATGTAAGATAAGAGATGAAATGCTATTTTTTGTTTTATTTTTTGGAAAAAAGGTTGCCAACTTCATTTTTTAAAGGTGAAAACGAAAAACGCAAATGAACCAAAGTGGAATTGAACAAAATGCCTTTATTAATATCCTCTTAGAAATGAAAAGTGGCCCAACAAAACGACCCTATAGCCTTGGGCAGAGCTACGGATTTTTATTCGAAAATGTAAATGAAACTTTAAAAAAAATTACTTTGACAAGGGAAAAATAACAGGGATCTCTACGGCCTCCCAGTTGTTCAAAACTGCATCACCCTTAAACACCAGGTTGCTCAGCTCTTCATTTTCCTCACAGTCACTGATGGCATTGACTTGGAAACCTCCGCTGACAAATACCTCTTGGATAACCTTCGGACGCCCTTCGACAGTTGTGGCAGCTCCATTCTGAGTTGGTTTGTAACCCAACCCAAAGCGATCGGTCTTGGTCTTGACATCAATTACCTCTCCCCATCCTTCAGGAATGCCCCTGTCAATTGTTGATTTGGTACTCTTCAGAGATGCAAAAGATGGATTACCCGGACCCACTGTCTCTTCGACTTCTAGCAGAACGGCATTGGCGATCTCAAGTGCTTGAAAGGAGATTTCCAAAGCATTCTCATCGGCCTCGATGTAACGGAAAGAAGACAGGTTACTGACCATCAGATCCTCCTCACCGTGTATAATAACCAACTTTCCATCGATCACGAACTTCATCTTTTGATGTAACGTTGAGGTTACTGCCCCAGCGGCATGAATCCACGGCCTTCCAAGTAAACAACTGTAATTGGGATTAATGTCCATGACTTGAAATGTGATATTAAAAACTTGCGGACCAATCAGGATAGGAAGCTCAACCTCCCCCATTACCGACCGGCGAGAACCATCGAAAGCCTTGACTATCAAAGGAGTAGGTTTCAACACAGTCTCTTTGAAAACCAACTTATCAAGAACCCTCTTGGGTAGAACGTTCAAAGAAGACCCGGTGTCCACTAGCACTCTTGCCAAATTATCTTCCTGACATCTCACTAATATATGTAAAGCACGATTATGATTCGGACCCTCCTTTGGTAACTCTTCGTTGCTGAAACTAAGGGTGTTACAGGCGGTCAAATTGGCAATCACACTATCGAACTGACTGGTGCTGATATCTTGATCCACATGTGCTTGAGTCAAAACTTTCTGCAAGGCCATCCTATGAGCGGGTGAACTCATCAACAGAGATAAAATCGAAATCTTGGAAGGAGTCTGATGAAGTTGATCGATAACTTTATAGTCACTTTTCTTGATGATCCTCAAAAACTCAGCATCTTCATCATTCGTAACGGCTCCCTTACCTTTGTCTTTGACGGCCACTGGGATATTAGTGGTTTCCTTAGGTGGAACCTCATTGGAACGGGGAGTATACACACGGCCACTGCGAGTCATCCTGCCTGCCTCTGCGATATTGGTCACAGTGTCCTTAACCTCTTCATTTGGAATAACCTTCCCAGACTCCTTGTCAATCATCGTCACGTCGTATTTCCAAGGTACAACTTTAGGATCACTGAAAGGAAACGGACTTGGTCTTCGAATAACTATTGGCTTATGCTGATTCACCTCAGGGATAGACGACTTTGGTATATCGAACACGAGATTGGCAGAACCTGCCCCTGATAGATTAAACATTGGTACCTTTCCTTTTGATCCAGGCTGATGGAAGACTGGCTCAACCACATCGACCTCATCTTTCTTGGGTTGGCCTGTCACTTGTAAAACACCCTCATTAATCAACCTCTGAACATCGTTCTGAACCAACACACAACCCTTAATACTGGCTTCACAACTTACGCATGCAACGTGGGAAGTATCTACCAGACCAGCTTCAAACAGTTTCGAATGGAACATCTTGAGAGGAGTCTTAATCTGTACAACATCAAGGACATAACCTTCCTCAGAATCGGCACTAATGGCATTGACACTCTCATGGTTAGGAAAAGGGTTCTTCTTAACATTCGGTTGAGGATCTTCAAATGACAAAATCTTCTTTTCCAATAAATCCCTGACAAGATTTTTGAGAGCATAACAATTCTCCAGGTCATGACCAGGCGCACCCTCATGAAATAAACAATGAGCGGCGGCATTGTAATTGGTGGGTAGAGGATTAGGAGGCGGACCCAAAGCCCGAGTAGTGATTAGACCTTGCTTGACCAAAGAGGGATACAACTCGGTGAAAGTCATCGGAATCGGCGGACAAGGCTTATACGTCCTTCTGTTCGGAACATTCTGGCAAGGAGCCGGACTCCTTGGCTGTTGAGGAGCAGGAGCGTTGGGCGCCTGTAGGTAGTTGATAGGAGGCGGATAAACAGGAGGTTGTTGCATAGGTTGATACATAGGAACCTGTTGATTGAAAGAAGGTGTAACAGCTGCCACATAGGGTTGTTGAGCATATTGGATTGGGTACCCTTGAGGTTGAGCATAACCTTGCGGATATTGATAAAATTGGTCTCTTAGTCTACCAGAGGATATAGCATTAGTCTCGCCCTCTTTCTTCTTCTGGGAGCTATACGGAGGTTTCTTCGGCTGATCCTTAGAAGCACCATGATTACTTGTCATTTTACCACTTTTCATACCCAATTCAATCTTGACACCCACAGCAACGATGTCAGAGAAATTTGAAGTCACACTACCCACCATTCTCTCGTAAAATTCTGGACGAACCGTGTCGACAAACCAATCAGCTAACTCTTTCTCGGTCAAAGGAGGTTCTACCTGCGAAGCAATCTCTCTCCACCTTTGAGCATACTCTTTGAATGACTCAGAATTCTTTTGTGACATACTCAACAACTGTCTTCTGTCAGGAGCCAGATCCATATTGTACTTGTAGTGTTTGATGAAAGCGTCAGATAAATCTTGGAAACTCTTAACGCGAGACTGGTCCAAAGTTAAATACCACTTGGAAGAAGCGCCCTTCAAACTGTCTTGGAAGCAATGAATCATTAGTTTATCATTCTCAACATGGGCAGCCATTTTGCGATAGTACATGATCAGATGACTCTTAGGACAGGTGGCACCTTCATAACGATCGAAGTTTGGAGTTTTGAACTTCGGGGGAATAACCAAACCTGAGACCAAACAAACATCCCTTGCAGCAGTCCCAAAAATTTGATCGCCCTCTACTTTTTTCAATCTCTGGACGATGGTGTTTACTTCTTCACGAAGCTTATCACGTTTCTCATAACCTTCAACATTCTCATCAAGATTATCAAAAACTGTCTCATTGAAGTACGGTTGCGCACGGGTGTGTACAACAGGTGGTGCAAAGATAGGAGCCCCCCTAGGAACTTCAGAGAATAGAGGCACGGCTTGCTGAACAGGCTGATTAATCGGAACAGTGGCTTGAGGAGGCACAAAACCGGGAGCAAGACCATAAGGTGGGTCCCTTGCTACGGTCACACTTGGCGGAGGGTCCACAGTAACGCCGGTAATCTCGGAAACAACAGTGGGTTGGGTATCCATCTTAGCATTCATGACATGTAACAATTCCATCATACGCCCCATACCCCCTCGCAGGTCTTCAAGTTCATTGCTAAGGCGATCAATCTCTTTTGTCTGATCCTCCATTCTCTTCCGAGTTTGAGCTCTGGTGTTGTACTGATGCCGAGGACTCAGGGTGACGAAACTGGAAGGCGAGAGAACCGATCATGAGAAAACGGAAGACACATGCAATGCAAGAAAGTATATGATGCTATGATGCAAATGCAAATGAAGATTTCATGGAATTCAAACATTTACGAATATCGTGGGGTACAAAAAATTTTTGTTTTTTCATTTTTATTTTATCCTGCGATATAAATGATGTTTGAATTCCATGAAATACAATGCGATGGGATGCTTTATGGATGCAACGTAGGAAAACACACAAAGCCCTAGGTTAACAGTCATGCGTGGAGTTAAGGTCTACCCATCCCCAAAAGGAGTGTACTATAGGTTAGTTGTACCTGCAGAACAAGGTTCTAAAAAGTGCCCAAAGTCATCAGCCCATCTTTCGGATATTATCAACCTTCCGATTGACTCGGGGATTAATAATATTCTCAAGAGAACCTCTTTTGAGTGTAGTATCGCGTAGCAACCGTTGTAGGATTACTCCCACATAGTTCCCGCACTACGTCCTAAATAAGGCCAAGGTGGTGTTAAGGTACTACGGTCCTCAATATCACAGACTCCAATCGACCATGGAAAAAGTTTTCACGATTACTCGTTCAACCGAACCATTTTCGAAAAGGTCTCAACTGAGCGGTGATTCTCGAATCAGCTTGGTCGGGATTCACTCCCTATAAGCCTCATCGAATATATCCCCATCCTATAATAATGTCACTAGTCCGGGCGTAGGACTTATCTCACTGCACAAGGAACAATCCCCCCTCATCAGAGCACAAATACATACATGCAAATGAATAATAACACAGATAGCAATAAAGATGAACAAGTTAGGGATAACCCTCAAAAATTAAGAAGTTTCCCCAGTGAAGTCGCCATTTTCTGTTGCGGTGGAAATAGGATCACAAACTATTAATGAGTTTGAATCACAATTCAATTCACAACCGCTCTTTGATTTATCCGAAGGAAAAGGTCAAAAAGGGAAAACCTATTTTGCATTGTAAACACAATGCGGGGAAAGATCTAGGGTTCGGGGGTTGGTTAAATTTAGGGAAGGTATTAGCACCCTAAACTTCTGTAGTACTCTACAGGAACCTTTTGTTCAGATGTTCACTATTTTGCTTTATTCATTTGCTTAAGGTATATGTACAAAGGGATTAAAAGTGAGAAAAGAGACCTAAGGGGTTAATTCTAAGTTTACTCGGCAAGACATCGCATCTTGTGCCTACGTATCCTTGCGGGAGTGGAATCAGAGTAATCGTAGTTCCCCTCAAAAGGGAGGTTAGAGACTTCTTGACTGTGGTCAAGGTCTCACGGGGAATAAACATGTCTTAAGGACACGCTTACGTGGAGTGTAGAAACTCCAAATCTCTATGTTGAATTGTTAAGTTGTAATTAGGGTTAAATTAGGGATTCCACGGCGGGAAACCCTAAAATGAGCGCGGCGGCTCTTTGACCTAATGCTAGGGGTAAAATTGTAATTTTGCCTGCGGCGAGGCATTTGTGAAAATTAGGGTTTGTAAGGTGTAAGGGTTGAAGGTGAGGACTATTGACACGGCGGTCAAAAGCTAGACCTAATTCCTTCGGCAGTGTGTGCAATGTGACAGAAATATTGATGAAGGTGTGAGATAATTGAATTGCAAACAGGGAATAAAAACAGAAGTTAAAGTCATGCAAACAGAAATTTAAAGGCAGAAATTTAAAGCGCGATTATTAGATTCGCGGGGTTACATATGAGAAGCAGTTACAATATAGTAATGAAATTTAAATAAACCAAACAGGCAGGAAGAGCTGCAAATGATGACCACTGTCAATAAGCAAGATTAAACGGCAATTGGACAAGTCAGGAGAAAAAGTGTAATGTTGAAGACTTTTGTTATTTTGAAAGAAATGTTAAATGAGTCTATAAAAAAGGTAATGTTAATAGAAAATATTTTAAATTTGATCTTAAAAGGATTCTAACTTAGATATTTTTAAAAGATTTTTTGTTATTTATTGAAAAAGTTTTTTTATTTATTATATGGAAAAGAAGTTTTTTATTCTATTTTCTTATAAAAGGTTTTTTTAAAATTTTATTTATTTTTAATATTTTCACAAAAAGGTTTTTTTCTTTTTAAAACAGTTTTTAAATTATATAAAAAAGTAAAATGTTAAAAAAACAATTTAAGAACATAAAACAATTTTTAAAAACAAAACAAAAAAATAAATAAAGGGGTTGGGCCGGTCATCACATCTGGACCCAACCCAGTTGGTTAGTAATGAGGCCAGATATCAGTTAGGGTTTCAAAACCCTCAATTCTTTCTGCGGCGCCGTTTGCCTCTTCTTCTTCTCTCTCGCTTCTCTCATTCTCATTCACGATGTCAATCACCTTCTTCTCCGTTGATGGCTTTTGTTAATATCACCTTGTCCTGAAAATAGAGCAAAACAAACATGTTATCATGTGATGGCTTACATTTCACGACCGCAACTCTTCCAATCCGCGATGAAAAGCCGATGATGTTTGGAAACTGAGGCTTAGAGTTGATTGCCCGCCGTTTGAACGGCGAAGGCGATCTTCTCCTTCGGTGATTCGCGGCTGTCTGTGGTTCAGATAATATTGACGTGCGGTGATGTTTGTTGTTCGCCGTCGATGATCTTCGTTCCTCTTTCTTATGAAGACGATGATGAGGATATTGGTTCCTCTGAGTCTCGGCCGTTCTCCTTTTTGCGCCGCCTAGGGTTTGTTCGCGATTTCGTTCGTTAGCGTTCGCTTGCGATCTCCGTTAGGGTTTGTGATCGTGGTTCCTCTCTCTCTCGCGGTTACCCGTTAGGGTTTTCTCACAGGTGAAATTGTTCCTTTTATAACTTCTCTGACCCTCTCCTTTTTGGGCCTTTGATGTTGGATTTGCGTTATTGCCTTATGATTTCGTGTTGATTTTGATGATTCGATTTGATTTTGTTAGCATCCGTTTCTGATACGATCTGATTTTATCTGAATCGAAATTTTCCATTTTGTTTGACAGATATGATTTGGATTTCATTTGGTATGATTCTGATATCTGATTGAACTTTGTTAGGATCTGATTGGATTCGTAATTGGATTTGCTTCGAAACGTTTTTTCTCTGATTTGGAATTGATATCAAATCAAAATCTCTTTCTATTATTTTTCTGATATGGTTTGGAATTGTGGCCTTGATCTTCTTTTCCTTTCTGTTACAGATTGAATTATGGACTCGTTTTGGATATCCACATGGTTTTGATCTTCACGACTTTTCTTCTTCTTTTTTCAGAATCGGTACATGCGCTCTGGTTGAGTTAAATGCCGCTGAGAATGGTATACAGCGATGATGATGGTATTCTGAGCCTGATGACACCGCTGTTGCCTCTGATGATCTATGCGGGGTTCTTCGCTTGTTGGTTTATCATTTGTTCCATTTGAGTTGTTTTAGCCTGTGATGAACTTTTGCTGATGCTATTTGCTTCTTGCGTTTCAGGGCTGGTATTTTGGGCCATCGTGTCCGACTATGAATTCAAATGTTGCTTAATGTTGCCTATTTACTTGATAGTGGCTGCGAGTTTGGGCCATGATGCTGATTACCTGAGCCGCGACGACTGATATGAACTACCATGGTTTTGTGCACTTGTTTATTTTATGAACTGAGATGTTTATGTTTGCTTGTCCTTGCTGGTACAATCCGTGCCATGATTTTGTGCTGATGCTGTGAGTGCTTGTGATTTCCAACATGAAGCTTGACATTAATCGATGCCTCTGAACTTTGATACAACGTATGATGCTGTTTTGATTTGCATTTCGTTTTTCTGATACTTTGTTGAGGCCATTCAATGCAGTTTGGTTTATATTTTTCTGTTCTGTTTAGACTTGGTTTTCGTTCTGAACTTTTTGACGCCACTTGATGCAGCTTGGTTTCATTTCATTTTTCTTGTTCTGTTTTGAACTTGGCTTTCATTCTGTTTTGAACTTGGCTTTCATTCTGAACCTTTGTGGCAGATTTGTTTCTTTGTGCCTCTTCACACTTGTACTGGCGCGGGCTCCCTTTTGCCTAGTTTTGTTTATGCAGCTTGTTATGCTTTGAGTTCTGTTGTACTGATGATGTTTGTGGCTTTTCAGGTGTTGGAAATTTCGAAACCAAAGTGGCTCAGACCTGCCGGCATCCGGGTCTGAGTCCAAACTTGCCTATGTTGCCTTATTCTCGTATCAATTTGGAAATCCAATCGCGGCAAAACGAATCAGCCCCGCTTCTTTTACCACTTCTATCTCTCGGATGTCCCGTAACGATAAGAACAGGTGTTACCTGATCTGACGCCAACGGCGCGGATCGGTAACGGGGGTAGGACGCAGCTTCGGTTGTGCCACTCCCGGCACTCGATGATGACACTGTTCTGAGAGTGTCGAAAATAAACTCTAACATTTTTCTATTCTGTTTGTTCTGTTTTGATGTGCAGGTGAATCGGAGATTTTGCGGAGAAGCTCAAGGGACATCTTAGAAATTATTAGGACTTAGGATTTAGGATATGCCATCTTTATTTCTCTGTAACTTGTAATAAAAAAATATTATGAAATAATTCAATAATACATTTTTTTATCCAAATTATTTCCCTTTTATAAATCATGATGAAATATTATTCAAATTTCTATCCAAATGCTCTTTACGAATAATAATAAAATATTATGAATGAACTTCACATATTTATTAAAATCATTTTCCTATTTCCTTTCCATGATTTAATTCGCCAACATCTCAACATCCGATTAAATCTTATCAGACAAATATCCTTGAATTAATTCGATCCAAATCTTAATAACTTCAACACGAATAAACTCCATCAATCAGTAGAAGTGATTTTTTTGTTAAACCCCGTTCCACAGATCAGATTTTCCAAACCAAGTTGATATCAAACCCACGTAAATAAATGCCTCAGGAGTAAAACCTCATTAGGCCCCAAAATTACGGATTATGCTTCAAAATGACCAAAACGCCCCTGGGGTATTTCCTGCAAAACAAACACCTTCAGGACTTGTTAGTGGTTAGCAAATGCACATATGAGATGCTATGCGAAATGACTGACTAAAATATAAGGGTAAAATTTGGGGTATTACAATTATGTATGCTGTTGATTGTTTGATGTTGGACTGAGAAGAGTTTCCACTCATTTCCATCTTAGGGCAATATTAGGATTTAATCGGTAGAATGTTGCTTTAACCGGTTAGAATCGAGAAATGGATGGAGTAGGATAATCGGGTGTTATTGGGTTGGACTTACTGGGGTAGTTTGGTGTTAGAATCGGTTGGCTTTGTGAGGTTTGGGCTTTTGGACAGCCATGGAAGTTCTGAGTTCGCAGGTTCGCCAGGCGAACGGCAGCGAAACTTTGCCAGGCGAAGCCCAGCGATCAGCAGCGAACTAAGTCAGAAGCATCCACCCTGTCTTCATTGGCAAGTTCGTCAGCCGAATGAGAGTGGCGAAGGTTCGCCAGGTGATCGCGACTTTCTATGTCTAATACAACTAACTGCAAGTGCACAGTCTACCGCGTAGTAATAAAAGATATCGATCCCACAGGGACTCGTAATCAAACTAGTGTTCTCGGGAGTTACTATGTTTAGCTAGGTAGAATATGTTTTAAGGGGATAAGATTGTCACTAAAAGAGGGAACTAAGATTACTATTTAGATTTTAATTAATTGAATCGATACGCAGTAATTGTGTTCTTCAGGGATTTAATAAGTTATTGGTGTATGAAATAGTTTTCGCATTTTATTTAAGCAGAAAATGGAGATTTGAAGACTCTCGTCTCACAATGGTTATTGACGCTAATCGTAATCCTAAGGGCCAAACGTACACTTTCGTATTCCGTTCGGGGTTAAAATTACTTTTTGGAAATCTCTAAATTCTAATTCGTTTTAAAGTGCTTTCGCTGTTATTAAAACAAATGCCTAGTGTTTACTATCTGACCTTACCGCAGCTTTCGCTTGTTGGTTCGTATCTTAATTAATTTCCCACTTTCGTGGCAAAACTACTTTTAAATAAAGTCTCGCTTTCGCGACGAAGTTTATTTCGTAAATCAATTTTAAACACTTAGACCATAAATTACTTTTGTGAAAAGAAAGTTTTCAAACAAGAGTTATCAAATCCCATTCGAATTATCACTACATATTGATTACCTAAGTTTAGCTAGACATGGAATTGGGAAGAATAAAACATAAATAATAATAGTAAATAATAAATTGCATTATGATAAAACAGAAGTCGATCAAAATGAAAACCGGTAAATAATGTCAATTGGCCTTTGGGCAGACCCTCCACAGATGTTGGCAGGATTCTGTCTTTAGTTCCAATTTGATCGTACAGTGCAGTAAGTATTACAGAAGAGCGGAAATGGGAATGAGGAATTGAAAAGGGAAATAAAGGAAAGGAATACAAATAAAACTGGAGAAATGGATACAAATAATAACTGAAAGTAAATTTGCTCTGGAAATTAAATTTGGCAGCACTTCGTGGTATGAATGCAGCTCCCTTTTTGAAGTCCCTTGCTTCCCTTTTTATAGAAGTGGAATCCCAATGGTTACCTCTGAGGATGATGGACCTTGAGGCAGATAATTTAGGGAGTAGTGGACCATTTAATGGGAATTGGAACTGCTCTTTTGACGTGTAATCTGAGTGGGGCGTTTTTGCCTGCATGACGGTCGTCACAAGGTGTGACGGTCGTCACCCGTGTGACGGTCGTCATGCATCTGTGACGGTCGTCACATCAGCAAAAACTGTCTGTTGCGCTTTTCATTGTGTTTTCACTCCTTTTTCGTCCATATTTCATCTGAGATTGCTTCTTTTCTTCATGTTGCCTTGTTTAGACGTGATCGTTGAATACCTGCAAAACATCAGACAAATACACGGAAATAACCCGAAATCGGATCAAAAACGGTTAGACTTTAGTTGAATTATGCATGAAAATATCTATATGATTTCGTGTTATCAAACTCCTCTAAGCTTGAATCTTTGCTTGTCCTCAAGTAAAACGTGGAAAAGTCGGCAAGCACGAGGCTGCTTCCTCGTTCGCAGAGTTTGGAAAAACCGGGATTCTTGGTAGGAACAAGACGAGTATCATGACGACACTGGACTACGAGTCTCCGGATGTCTCCTTTTTATGCAAATCGGTCTCAGTCATGCTACCGTATCTTGGTGTCAAGGTTCTCGTGGCAAGTTCACCCTGTTTGTTCTAGCGCAATCACATTAAGCCCGTTGTCCGCACACTTTCATGGCAAGTCGACCTGTTAGTGAATATGATCTCGTTTTTGTTTTTGATCTTCTTTATTGATCATAATTTGGTGTCATTGATTTTTCAATGAGTTTTTCGTGTCGTTGGGCTAAATGCTCGGGTGAGGAGCACCTAACTTAGAAGGAAACGTATCTTATATTCTTGGGCTTTTTAGCTCTCTTTTCATGATTTTTCATCTTTTTGGAGATCATACACTTATTTGCATCCGTCGCTCGCTTAGAAGTGTTTTTAGGATGGTGTTGACTGCTAGTATAAACTACTTGGGGTTGAGTTTGTGTAGACACTTGAGACTTTGGTACACGTAGGTGGTGAAACCGACTCGCATAAACTAGAGATCTAAGGTGTCTGGACGATACTGGTTTTGTTAGAACTGTCGTTTCCTCGGAGTTTCAAAACTCGGTTTGAACTCAGGTGCATTCTCGTGATGCTTTTTGCTTTTGAGGAACAAATAAAAGTTTTTGTTTACGTTGAATAATGTGGGGATTGTTTGCGTAACGTGGAAAATATATAGACGAGCGTTATTTGCTAGAAATAGAAAGCGTAAAAATAGAACTTACTAAAATTCAAAGTGCAGTGAAATGGAAATAAAGGAAATAAGGGAAGTTCAGAATACAGTGGAAATAAGGCTCCGCTCCCACACTATCTCGATCAGTGTCCTCACTGATTCCTGAAGCATGCGAGAGGGAGATACAACTGAAAATGAAAATACAAAATACTGACATATAGTAAACAATAAAGGGAAAAAAATGAAAATCTAGTCCCGGGGTCTGTCACGTCCACGCTGGCGTCCTCTAGCTCTAGCAAGGGCTACTCTATCCTCATAACTCATGGCTCCGGTGTGGTAGACCGTGTCTCGGAGTCCTTCGACCTGCAGGGTCAGATTCGCTAGACTCTCAGTGATCGTAGCTTGGCCGGTGTGAAGTTGTTGCATTTGAGTCCGGTGCCAAGCTTCGAACTGGTCAGCTCGCTGGTTCTGCTGCTGCAGCATTGTGAGTATTTGTGCCTGCTGGTCTAGGGAGCGACGGAGGTCCTCTTCGGTGTAGTCGGGCACGGGATGGTGACGGCGGCGGCGAGATGATGTACCTACTGGAGGAGGAGGCTGTGATGCCTCTGGCTGCTCGGACCTGTCCAACTCAGCTTGGATTTCATCATCGGAATCATGAGTGGGATCCTGAGTAGGAACAGCGGCAGCAGGAGGGGCAGTGAGGTCGAACAACCAGTTGGTACGGTCCTCTGGATGGATACGGGTGCGGGAAGGAAGGATGATGCTTCTGACGGTCTTGCCACGCACAACCGGATGGTATTTCCCGTCAGCTCGGGAGCGGATGAGATGGGAGGCCCTGCAGTGGTCGGTGTCAAGGAACACCGAGGGGATGGACTGGAGGTGTTGAAGGCGGTCGCCGAGGTTCAGCCCAAGTGCGATAGCCGTGACAATCCCGCCAAAGTAGAATGGCTTCGAGCCACGGTTGCAGTTGGCCTGAATATGGGCCAGTAGGAACGGGGCAGCGTTGACAGGTTCATTATTGAAGACGCAGAGCAGAAAGAAGAGCTCCTTGGAGTTCACTTTGTGGTTGTTGTCTCTGGCGAAGATAGTGTTACTCAACGCTCTATGAAAGTACCTGATGGCGGGGTTATGGATGTGAGTGGCGTGCAGGGAGTCCCAACCATCGGCATTTAGGCCGGTCAACTGATACCACAGCGCGAAGGCTTCGTGCTGGAACTGGTCAGTGATACGGCGATGAGCGTTGTCGCCACGGGGTAACTGTAGGATGCTGGCGATTTGATTCTGATTCACTTGATAGTTGACGCCGAACATTCGGAAACAAGCGGCACCTGTGTGCTGGTTGAGTTCGCCGCTGCTGGTGACGTACGAGAACGAACTCAAGGGTGAGTTGTTCGTAGGTCGACTGGGGGTTGGAGCAGAGGTTCCAGATGCCTGCTCGTTGAAGCATCCAGGTTACACCTTCAAGGAGTCCGAGCTCCGTAAGTGATGGAAGGTGCGGGTAGTGAGTTAGCTGGAGTGTCCTCTGATGAAATGCAATGTACTGTGCTCGTTGTCTCTCGCCTAACTCGCCTTCAGGGAAGGAAATGTTGCTGACATCTGCGTTTCCGGCCATTGTTGAAGATGGAGAGGTTTCGGAGGTTTTGGGGTTTTTCGGCGGAGAGGGAAAAATGACAGAACGGTGGTTTGGAGGTTGAATTTGGAGTTGAGGTTTATAATTCAATGTGGGGAGGACGAAAATCGTAGTGGGGTATGAATTTTGGAAGTTTGAAAGTGATAATGGGGGGAGTGGAGGGCAACACGAACCCTGTTATATCAGATTGCAGTTCTGGGCTGCGTGACGGTCGTCACAAAGGTGTGACGGTCGTCACCCGCGTGACGCTCGTCATGATGCTGTGACGGTCGTCACAGCAGCAAAATCTGCAGAACGCAGAATTTTGCTCTGAGGGCGTACTCGTGGTGATTTTAAGGCGTAGTATTGCTACGGTGATGTAATATAATAGCCAACAATCAATAAATAATGCGAAAACAGAATAATTAGATAAAAACTAAAATTGAAATAACATAAAATGGAAACAATTGTATGTAGTACATAATGAAATGAACAATGCGAAAAATCCAAATGATTAAATTAAACTAAACTAGACTAGACTAAACTGAAACTACTGCTATGAGCTAATGACTAATCTTTTCGTGCCTTCAACTCATCGAAATTCTGTGAATAGTAGTCGAGTTGGTCGCAGACTAGATCCATGAAGCCTACCAGGTCATTGTGCATGCCTGCGATATCAGCTTTTACATTAGTTAGAGCTTTATCAACGTCGTCCAATTTGAGTAACACGACATCCATTTTGTCGGTGGTCTCCTCAGGGATAGGCTCAGGATAAGTATTGTAGTGTGGAGGAGTCATAGGGTCTACTTCAGTTTCAGAGGCGGCGTCCTCATAGTACATGTAGTCGTGTGCCTCAGAGATGTGGTCACTGTCATACATATAGTCCTGGGGTGTTGACTGTGGTGAAGGAGGTCCCATAGGCTCATCCAATTCGTAGAGCCAGTTATCCTTGTTGTGTATGCTTGTCATCAGGTGATCAGGCAGTGTGAATAGTTGTACTGGTTTTTCGTTAATAAGGTACTCGTACGGTCCAGGTCCCATAGTCCCTAAGATGCGCCTGTTAAAGCAGAATTGAATGTTCATGGGTCTGATGGTACCAAAACGAGTGCTGGCATTTAGATGGAATCTAAGGCCAAGCTCGTGGGCAATCATTGTTACTAGCCCTCCTATAAGAATAGGTGTCTGAGGTTCCAGCGTGAGGCGTTTGAAGGATCTCATCATGAAAGGCACTGCGTTTACTGTCCGTCCCTGAGAAGCACAGAACATGATGAATAACTCTTCCTTAGACACTGTGGTAATATTTTCTTCTTTGCCAAACAAGGTGTGAGCTAGTATCTTATGGAAGTATCTAAAGGCTGGGTTATGAATGTCATCATTGTACATTCTGTCTGGTTCAGGGTGATAGTCGCCTGTGATTCTACCCCATAAGTGATCGAGTTGCAAATCAATATCGTCATCTTCTGCACTGATGAACACATGCGGTCCGCTATGGAATCCTAGGAGGTTAGCTAGTGACATCCGGCTATGAGTTTGGTCCATTCCAAACAATCTGAAGGTAATCAATTCTGTGTTGGATCCAAAACCATAGTTGGGTGTATATCTGAAGGAACTGAGGAATTCATAGGTAAGATCATTGTAGGTAGCGAAGCGTGTTTTCAGAGCAGTGTTCTCCCAACCCAGTTGATTGAACAGGTATTGAATGCTATCCGTGATCCCTAGTTTATCCATAGTAGCCTTATCATAATACAGCGTTAAGGCGAATTCTCTTTCGGTCAGTGCTGCAAATCTTGCCTTTTGAGCGAGTCCTCTGAAGTGAACCTTTGTGAAATCGTACTCGGCCATATTCGCAGGTGTTGCACCCCAAAATTTGCCCTCACCATACAAGACTTTGTGTTCTAAGAAGGTTCACAAGATTCACAATGTTTACAAAGCTTTCCTAAGGGTCATGGGGCCTACAAAGCCACTTCATGATGTTCACAAGGTTCACAAGCTTCACAATACCTCCCATGAGTATCACAAGATATCTTATGAAGATTCACAAGGTTCACAAAGTTCACAATTGGTCAGAAGAGTTGACAATTCCCTCAGACAATGCACCTCCTAAGCAGTGCATCCAAAACTAGGGTTTTGACTTTAATCAGGCTAAATGGACTTCCAAGACTTCAGATTTGGTCCCAGGGGTATTTTGGTCATTTTTACGTGGATCCCGCTAATTCTTTGAGGACGGGCTGTTACTGAGCTGTGAGACACTTGAGACACTATTTCTGAGGCATTTATTTATCACCTGTTTTGATTATATCAAGGTGCCAATTCGATGTGTTCAGTATCGAAATTTGTCGGGCATAACTGGATTTAAGGTCCATTTTATCGCTCATAGTTTATTTCCAGAGCATTTCCGTTGCTGTTAATAAGGCGCAGTTTAATTGGGTATTATTGGATTGTTGCTTATATCATTTGGTCAGTGGAATTCAATTACGGGCAATATCATCATTGATACTAAATCTGTTGTGATTACGGCGCACATTCGCGTTTGGTTAGAAAATGAGGAGAATATTGTTGGCTAGAATCCAAATGAATGAAGTCAGGTGATGAGATTAGGACTACCAACGAGACAAGTACATGAGCAAGAATATCATTCGTGAGTATTTATGGTTTATGACTAGAATAATGAATTTAAATATTTGTGGATTTATTCACAAATGTTTATAATTTATAACTAGAAATAAATATAAATAGATTCAAAGTTGAATGATCATGGAATTTTTATTTCATAAGAATATCATTTTACAAAAGGAAGTGAATCATTTCACATTTGAATTGCTGTGAGATTACATTTACAAATGTTACATCTACTCTAAAAAATCCTAAATCCTAAAAACTCCTAAGGCTTCTTCATGGTATCCTTCCCTTGAGTGTTCCTCGAAGTTCCCGATCACCTGCAAAAAATAAGAGAAACAAAACAGAACAGAGTAGGAAGATGTTAGAAAGATGAATTTGACACTCTCAGAACATTGTCATCATCGAGTGCCGGGAGTGGCACAACCGAAGCTGCGTCCTACCCCCGTTACCGATCCGCGCCGTAGGCGTCAGATCAGGTAATACATGTTCTTATCAAAATGGGACATCCGAGAGATAGAAAAATATAAATGAAGTGGGACTGATTCGTTTCGCCGCGATTGGATTTCCAAACTGATATGAGAGTAAGGCAGTATAGTCAAGCTGGATTCAGACCCGGATGCCGGCAGGTCTAATCACTTTGTGCTCATTTTTTTTCCAAACCTGAATTCCCAAAACTGCATCAGCTCTGAAGCCACAATTACACCAAAACAGACTTAATTCCACAACACAATTCACATCATGAAAAGCGACATAACTGAGTCAGGTGAAATCACAAACTGCACCAACATGAGCTCATAAGTATCATAAAAGAAAAATCAGACAATGCAACAAACAAATGTGCAAGGCCGAAATCAGAGTAACAAGCTGTATCAGAAAAAAGTCAAACCATCATTAATCAACAGTCAGAAAGAGTGTTTCAACAATCAAACAAAGCACCAAATGAATGACTACGAGGACAGGGTGAACACAAATCACACCAGTCACAACCAAACTCAAGGGCACCCAATAAAGCTGAAAGTCGCTAACACATGAAAGTGGTATCAGTAGGGGACAGTTCAACTATCGTGGAATCAAAACACAAGCATCAGGGCTCAGTTTACATATCACAGCCAAATCTGTAGCCCAAGTTCACAAGTGAATCTGTATTAGAGAAAAAGTGAATCAGTTTATCACAAGGCAATTCGAATGGAAGCAAAACAAATAACCCAGTTAATCGAAGCCAAATAAGATGTCCAACTGATCCAAAGGAAACCAAACATCCAATGCAAAATCAGAGTGGAAATAGATATCCGGTTGGGGCCTGAAAGTTAAAAAACCAAGTTAAAATCGAATTAGTAAATTACCACGAAACAAAATCAAATCGAGTTGGAAAAGGAAAGAAATAATTGAAGATCACAAATCGAATCCAATCAAATCCGAAAAGGGGATGATGTTCTCAATCATAAAATCAATATCAGTTGGACAAACATAGATCCAAAGCCCAAAAGAGAAATCGAAAAGATATATAAAGAACCATAGCACCTGATCAAACCCTAGAGGGAGCGGCAGAGAACACCAAAAGCGGCGAAGAGGACGAATCGCGAAACCCTAAACGATCGTGAATCTGAACGAAGGAGAGTTGAGAAGCGAAGACCGCCTTCGTCTTTCGACGGGCAATCACCTTCTAGCCTCAGACAAGGAGTCATCATCGGCTGATCGAATCACTTTGAAGCACACCAAAAATCTTCATCGCTCAAACGTAAGCTGTCATGAAAAATACGTTTCTTTGCTAATTGTGTTGAATGTTTGTTTCAGATGAAAGGGAAGAAGGAACTCGACCGCAAATGATCAAGAATTCATGGTGAAACGCAACGAGAATGGGGCGGAAAGATGAAGAAGATCGAAGGAACGAAACGACACCACTAGTTGAAAAAGGGCCTTTGAAACCCTAAGAGAATTTTTGGTGTTGCCTGTGTATGTGGTTTGGGTCGGACAAATACAACCACCGGCCCAACTTGTTTTTTCATTTTTTTTTTAAACTTTCAGATATTATACGATGTTTCAAGTTAAAATTAATTTGTTTTTTTTTAAAATATAAATCATAACCTCTTTTTTAAATAAAAATAAGAAAACCTTTTTAAAAATAAACCTTTTCTTTCTTTTCTTTTTAAGATAAAAAAATTAAACTTTTTATAAAATTAAATCTCCTTTTAAAACTAGCATTTAATTTCTTTTTTAAATTTACACTAAAATTCCTTTTTCAAAATTAGTTAAATTAAACTTCTCTTTTTACATTTTGTATTTCCTTTTAATATTAATTGTTTTTCAGTATTTGCCATATTTTAGTTTAACCTTTCACTAACGTTTTTCAGTTTTTCTTCGCAGATTAGAGTCCAATTCATTATTATATATGTATCTGTTTCCTGGTTGTAATGGTGCGAGACAATTGTCGCATTATCTTTTTTTTTCTTCAGTACTTTACATTTCATAACTGTACATTTATTCATTTACCACCGCATTTTACAATTATCATTGACTCTGCCATCCTCCGAAGGAATTAGGTCTAGCCGCTTGACCGCCGTGTCAATAGTCCTCACCTTCAACCCTTACAACTTTTACAAACCCTAATTTTCACAAATGCCTCGCCGCAGGCAAAAGTACAATTTTACCCCTAGCATTAGGTCAAAGAGCCGCCGCGCTCATTTTAGGGTTTCCCGCCGTGGAATCCCTAATTTAACCCTAATTACAACTTAACATTTCAACGTAGAGATTTGGAGTTTCTACACTCCACGTAAGCGTGTCCTTAAGATGCGTTTATTCCCCTTGAGACCTTGACCACAGTCAAGCAGTTTCTAACCTCCCTATTGAGGGGAACTACGATTACTCTGATTCCACTCCCGTAAGGATACGTAGGCACAAGATGCGATGTCTTGCCGAGTAAACTTAGAATTAACCCCCTTTATTATTTATTATTGCTTATTTATATTTTATTTATCTTTGCTATTTAATTATTTTGCTTATTATTTTGTAATTGTTTCTTGGATGTAAAGTTGTTTAATTATTTAATTATTATTATGGTTAGTAATTAGGGAGTGTAACAACATGTATGTAATATTAAAATAAATTTAGATCACTTTTAAATAAAGATAATTAAAATAAACACGTCACACACGTAAGTCGATTTTAATCGCCGTCTCACTTCCTAAGGATATCCCTCAAGTTGCCTACGAATAATGGTTAAGTGGGGTGTATAAAGCAAGTCCCTCAAATAAAAAAATCATCAAAGTCCCTTATGGTTGCCTTTACGAATCAAGTCCCTTTCGAAAAATGATGATGGTCCCTTATATGTGCTTATTACATCCCACAATGGCCTTCAAAGTCAAATTGTCCCTCACATACCCCTTAACATCCAAAGTAAGGACTACCTACTCCATTATAGTAGGGATAGTCTTACTAAAGGAAAGAATGAAGAATAAGAAGGACCTTTAAACATTAGGGTAGGTTACTCCTAGGTGCTTGCTCACTTCAAAACTGTTTCACACTTAAACAAATTTTCAACAAGTTTTCAAACAAGTTCTTAACACATCCTTACATGGATTATTTATTAACTATTCTGAAAATTTTCTATTCACACACTACACTTTCAAAACAATTCAAAAGTGAGCTTAAGTACCTAAGAGCCCATGGATAACCATGGATGAAAAGGGTGCTAACACCTTCCCTTTTCATAACCTACCCCCCGGACCCAAAATATTCTCTAAGGTCTTTCCTGTTCTTTTATAACCTTTCCTTATGGATAAAATAAAAGTCGGTGGCGACTCTTGCTATCCGCAACATTGTTTAAAGTCAGTTCTCCCACCGTGTTACAGAACTGGCGACTCTGCTGGGGATCTATTTAAGAGGGGTACCCTTAGGAATTAAGATCACTTTAAATTGTTTGCCTTGTTTGCTTTATTATTATATTGTTGGGGTGCTCTTATGTGTGAAAGGTCCTAACCCGGATCTAGTGTACCTTAGGTAAATGGCAATAGACCAAGGAAACTGTACGACGTATATCGATACGGTTGATCTGGTGGCCATAGTTAGTGCGACTTCTTGGTTGGTGCTTATATTCCTTAAGTCAAGTTGAGGATAATATTGAGGCTGCCTTATGTTGTCAATGCACTAACTGACTTTTAGAACCCTAGTTAACTCATCTTGGCCTTTAGAAAGTAGTGAGGTAACCGGCTTTGGTGCAGACTGAAGTTGGTTGACACTCGATACTACGCTCATTGAGATCTTAAACTTGGAGGGTTTTGGTTGGCAAGTAAGTTGCCTTCTGAACAACCACCCTTATGAAGGATCAATGATATTGAGATCCCTTAGAACCCGGTTACTTTTGTAGGACAGGATGAACCATCTAACTTCAGGGGAGGGTACTTACCTTTAAACCTCATGCAAGCCTTTAAACCTAGGGCAATTGTGTGACTTGTTTGTGTGTGCCACATGTTTGTGATTGAACATAACATCATGACATCATCATGCATCATGAGCATATCATTTTCCCTAACCATTTCAAGGACCAAGGGATTTATTTTTGTTCTTTGTTGCAGGTCATGGCTTCTGCTCGTAGAAACACCATCAGGATCAACTTTGTAGGGATACCTCCCAAGCTCAAAGAGTTGGTTTCCCTAGTGCCTGATCATTCCCAGTTCAACAAGAGACATGGTCACTTATTGGATCTAGTTACTTCAGGGTTCAGTGAAGACATGATGAGTGTGCTGTTTCAGTTCTTTGACCCTAAGCACCATTGCTTTACATTTCCTGATTATCAGCTGGTTCCAACCATGGAGGAGTTCTCTAAACTTCTGGGTATACCTGTTCTTGATCAGAAACCATTCACAGGCTTAGAGAAGGAGCTTAAACCAGAAGTTATTGCTGCAGCTCTACATCTGAAGAAGTCTGACATTGTTCTAGAGACGAGAAGTGGAGTTAAAGGTATTCTTGCCAAGGTATTAGTGGATAAAGCTCAAATGTTCTTGAAGGCTATGAGCTACGATGCTTTTGAGGAGATCTTAGCCTTATTGATTTATGGCTTAGTGTTGTTCCCCAATCCTGATCAGTTCATAGACGTTCATGCCATCAACATATTCCTGAGTCACAATCCGGTGCCTACCTTACTTGGAGACATCCTACATTCTCTTCACACCCGTACTACAAGGGCAAGAGGAACTTTGATGTGCTGCATACCTTTACTTTCTAGGTGGTTTATTTCTCACCTTCCTCGCTCAGTAATGAAGAATGAGCAAGGGTTCAGATAGTCCAAGAGGATCCTGTCACTTTCTCACTCAGACATCCATTGGTGCTCCAGATCTATGGAGAATGTCACCATCATTGACCGTTGTGGGGAGTTTCCTAATGTACCACTTCTAGGCATAAGAGGAGGCATCACCTACAACCCATCTCTAGCTTTACGACAGTTTGGTTACGCCCGGAGCGATGGTCCACATGACATGTTGATTCAGGGCATTGTGTTTGATTACGACAACGATCTTCAGGGTTACCGTCAGAGATTCATACGAGCTTGGGGAAAGGTAAACAGGATTGACAGCAAGACACTGGAGCCTAAGTACACCATTCCTATGGAGGCTTATCTCAGATGGGTATGATTTCGTGCTCAGACACTCATGATGCCATATCCTGCCATCCTACCAGTTACCATGGAACCTGTTGCTGAAAGAGACACAGCTTATACCATCCTTCACCCAGACATGCCTACTGATAGGGAAGACTTGCAGAGATCATGGATCCAACTGAAAGAGCAAAGGGATACTTTCGAGGCTCATTACAAAGCAAGCCAAGCAAGGATCCTAGAGCTAACAAAGCTACTTCATGAGGAACGAAACCTCAACTCATACCTCAACACAAAGAGGAAACGTCCATGGGAGACTTAAAACTCCATCTTTTGTACTTATTTCGTTTTCATTTTTTGTAAGCCTAAAAGGCAAAACAAGTTATTACTAATAAAAAGTTACTTTCTTGTTTGTTTAAGCAAATTTAAATCCTGCGGTCCTTGAAAACATTGCATATGCATTCCCATATCATTGCATCACAGGTTTATAATTGTGCACAGGTTTCTCATCTCCTCGCTGTTTATTTCAGCAATGGCTCTTGAACAATCAGTTAAGGATCTCCAGGCACAGAATGCACAGTTCCAAGAGCTGATCCTGAACCTATCCAAGGGGCAGGATGAATTGAAGACACTGCTGGCCAAGAAGACTAAGAAGGCTAGAAGGTCTGCTGGGTTGCTCAACATGGGAAGAAGGTTCAAAGGTCCTGTCGAGACCAAGGAACAGGTTGAAGACTATGAATCTGAAGAATCTGAGCAGGAGAGAGGCAGTCTCCACAACACTATGGGGGACTCTGATTCTGAGGCTAACTACTACCATGAGCCTAACGAAGACAAATTCAAGATGCTGGTGGATAGAATGGATGCTATGGAATTACAGAAATCATCTGGGCTGGATTTTGAGGATTTGAGCTTGATATCTGGGGTGGTCATACCCATTGGGTTCAAAGTTCCTACATTTGTTGTCTATGATGGGGTCTCTTGTCCCAAATTGCATCTGAGGTCTTATGTCAGAAGAATTCAACCCCACACTGCTGATAAAAAGTTGTGGATCCATTTCTTTCAAGAAAGTTTATCTGGAGCTCAGCTAGAGTGGTATTATCAGTTGGAGAGTGTCAACATCAGAGATTGGAATGACCTTGCTGAAGCTTTCTACAAGCAGTATCAATACAATGTTGACTTAGCCCCCACTCGCATGCAGCTTCAAAGCATGTCTATGGGTGCCAAAGAAAGCTTTAAGGAGTATGCTCAGAAGTGGAGAGACTTAGCTGGAAGAGTTCAACCCCCTTTGACTGATAGGGAGTTGGTTGATATGTTCATGTGTATGCTAAATGGTCCGTTTTACAGTCATCTCATTGGAAGCTCATCATCTGGCTTCACTGAGTTGATCATGACAGGAGAGCGAGTAGAGAATGGTATCAAGAGTGGTAAGATCCAAGTGGGCACTTCTTCATCAGGTGCTGCAAAGAAGCCTCCCACTGGGCAGAAAGAATCTAATGCTGTGTATGGTCAGCCTGATCGTAACAGAAGGCATCAGTCTGTTAGTGCAGTTCATATTTCAAATCCAACTCCTGCAACAACAGAGCAGCCTCAAGGCAACCAACAGAGGGCTAGAAGACAGTTCACGAAGATCAACATGTCAATGGCTCAGGCATTGCAACACTTGTTGAAAGCTGAACTTATTACCCTGAGGGAGGCCCCTCAGAATCCCAATGTTACCTCTCCCAAGTACAATCCCAATGCACGATGTGCATATCATTCAAACTGTCCAGGACATGACACTAATAACTGCTGGGTCTTGAAGAACAAAATTCAGGATATGATTGATGCTGGAGAAATTGAGTTTGATCCACCAGGCACTCCAAATGTGATTACAGCTCCAATGCCAAATCACGAGAAGACTGTCAACGCCATTGATGAAGATATTGATGAAGATCTGCATGTCTATTCAGTTATGGAGTTGAGCACACCATTGTCTGTTATCAAAAAGAGGTTAGTACAAGCTGGGATCTTTCCAGGTTGTCATGAAGATTGTCTATATTGTACCTATAAGCCGGATAGTTGCTTCATTTTGAGAGATGGGATTCAACGTCTCATGGATAAATATACTATAGTGTTTGAAAGAAGACCAGCATCTGTAGAAAGTATGGTGGATCATCTGACTCAGGGTAAGAAGATTGAAGAGGTTGACATGGTTGACAAAGTACCACTAAGAATCACTTCAAAGGGTCCCATTAAAATCACTCATCAGGGCCCAATCAAGATTACTGCTGAAGGTCCTGTGAAAGTTTTTGCTGAAGCCAGAGTAGCTCCTCTGGTCATTACCACTCCTGGTCCTATTCCTTATACATCTGACAAAGCTGTGCCTTGGCACTATGGGTCTGATGTTTACATCCATGGTGTCAAGCAGGAGCCTTTACCTGATATGCCTGTTGACATTGATAATATTGCTGGATCTAGCAAGATCACTCGTAGTGGAAGAGTCTTCTCTCCTCCAGTTGCTTCTAAGAGTGCAGTTACTCCTGCTGTTACTTCCACCACTGATGCTCGGGGCAAGGGTCCTGTTATTGAGCCTGTATCTACTGATGTGCCAGCTGCTGATGACCTCTCTAAGCAGATGGAAGAGGTATTTGAAAATCATCCGCAAGAGTGATTATGATATTGTTGATCAGCTGGAGCATACTCCCTCAAAGATTTCTATGCTCTCCCTGTTATTATGTTCTGAGGCTCATGCCAAGTCATTGATCAAGTTTCTAAAGATGGCTCATGTACCCAGTGCAATTTCTGTGGACCAGTTTGAGAATTGTGTTGCGCACCTGACCTATGACAACGGGTTAGGATTTTCTGATGCTGACTTGACCCCTGCCAAGAGGGATCATAACAGGGCCCTGCATATTTCAATTGAATGCAGGGGCACTACCCTGTCTCATGTGCTGATAGACAATGGTTCCTCTCTGAATGTGTTGCCTAAGGAAGTCCTGAACAAGCTGAGTCCTGAAGATACGGTATTGAAGCCCAGTAATATTGTGGTAAAGGCTTTTGATGGTTCTAGAAGAGTAGTGCATGGGGAAATTGATCTTCCAATCAAGGTTGGTTCTCAGGTGTTTACTGCTACATTCTATGTGATGGATATTCGTCCTTCGTACTCATGTCTGCTTGGTCGTCCCTGGATCCATGGGGCAGGTGCTGTGACCTCCACATTACATCAAAAGTTGAGATATCCGGTGAATGGAAACGTTGTTACTGTCTTTGGAGAGGAAGAATACTTTGTCAGCCATGTAAACACTTTCAAGTATCTGGAAGTAGAAGGTGAATACATTGAAACTCCATGTCAGTCATTTGAAGTGGTTCCCTGGGCTGTTAAGGATTGTGTGACTCCTCCTGCTGTGAAGAAGGTTCCTGTGGTCATCAGAAACCCTCCAACAATGGCAATGGCCTCCCTCGATGATGCAAAAGCTATGGTGGAAGAAGGCGGTTGTACTATTTGGGGTCAGCTTCCTGATATTCCATACAAGTCTGACAAGTTTGGTTTGGGTTTCACTGCAGAGTCCCAGAAGGCTGTTCGTCGTGCTCGTGCTGTTCGTATCACCAATCAAGGGGTTATCAATGCTGTGGGAGATCAAGATGAAGACTACAACTTGGAGGCATGGATTTTTCCTACTGTGGGTGCTGGACTCAATAATTGGAAAGCTGAAGATGTTATCCCTATCTCCTTTAGTCAGGAGTAAATACTATTACTGTGTTATGTTTTTAAATTTATAATTTTTGGAACAATTAAAACTTTCAAGCCATGTGCCTTACCCGGGGCACAATGGTGTGCTTGTTACGGATTGTCATTTCATTTGCATACTGCATTCAATAAAATCAGTGGACGTTTCGTTTTCGTAAATATTGTGTTCCTTGTCTTTCTTTTTCTTTTATTTTTGCTTTATCAGCTATGTGTTCTTACACACACCCACGTCACTAAAATGCAGATCCTCATCCACTCTGGATCCAGTTGATAACAGTTCTACTATTGCCAGTTACAATTTCGAGAATCCGATCTATCAAACTGAAGACGGAAACGAGGACGATTGTGAAATACCTGTAGAGCTTGCTAGGTTGTTACAACAAGAAGAATAGAGGTATATGTGGATGATATGATAGCCAGGTCTCAGAATGAAGAACAACATCTTGATCATCTGCACAAGTTGTCTGAGAGGTTGAAGAAATACAGGTTGAGATTAAATCCAAATAAGTGTACTTTTGGAGTTAGATCTGGAAAAGCTCTTGGATTTCATTGTCAGTGGAAAAGGTATTGAAGTGGATCCTGCAAAAGTGAAAGCTATACGAGAGATGTCAGTTCCCCGTACTGAGAAGGAGGTTAGAGGTTTCTTGGGACGATTGAACTACATTGCAAGATTTATTTCCCAATTAACTACCATCTGTGAGCCAATCTTCAAGTTGTTGAGGAAAGATCAGGTGATGGAATGGAATGATGAGTGCCAGACTGCCTTTGATGAAATCAAGAGATATTTGCTAGAACCTCCAATTTTAATGCCACCAGTTGATGGAAGACCCTTGATTATGTATTTAACAGTATTAGACAACTCAATGGGGTGTGTATTGGGGCAACATGACGAGTCTGGTCGAAAAGAGCAGGCAATATACTACCTTAGCAAAAAGTTTACCGACTGTGAAACAAGATACTCACTGTTCGAGAAAACTTGCTGCGCTTTGGCATGGGCTGCTCGCCGACTAAGACAGTATATGTTGACCCATACTACCTTGTTGATTTCGAAGATGGATCCAATCAAGTACATATTTGAGAAACCTGCTCTCTCCGGAAGAATTGCAAGATGGCAAATGATCTTGACGGAATATGATATACAATATACTACTCAGAAGGCCATTAAGGGGAGTGTTGTTGCTGATCATTTGGCTCATCAAGCAGTAGGTGATTACCAGTCAATGAATTTTGAGTTCCCTGATGAAGACATTATGTCTGTTACCAAAGAACCTGGACAATATGACGGACCTGAACAAGGATCCCGATGGACTATGGTTTTTGATGGTGCCTCCAATGCACATGGTAATGGTGTTGGTGTTGTGATTAGTTCCCCTGAAGGTTGTCATACCCCGATTACTGCCAGGCTTTGTTTCTATTGTACCAATAACATGGCTGAGTATGAGGCATGTATCATGGGTATGCAAGTTGCTATTGATATGAAGATTCAGTTCCTTGAGGTGTATGGAGATTCAGCTCTGGTAGTAAGTCAGATTAAAGGAGATTGGGATACAAAGCATGATAATCTCATTCCTTACAGAGAACATGTGTTGTCTTTGATCCCACATTTCAAAGAGATTACTTTTGGACATATTCCACGAAGAGAGAATCAGTTGGCAGACGCATTGGCCACCATGGCATCTATGTTTGAGATCAGCTGGGATGATGAAGCTCCCAAGATTACCATTGATAAATTTGAGAAGCCTGCATACTGCAATGAGATTGACACTGAAGGGGCAAGTGGACTCCAACATATGAGGGACCATTTGTAGTCAAGACAGTGTTCTTAGGAGGTGCCATGATACTGACTACAATGGATGGTGAAGACTTCCCACAACCTGTAAACGCAGACATAGTTAAAAAATACTACGCATAAAAAGAGACCCGCTAGGTTGACAGGCCTAGGCAAAAATAAGGGCATCCCGGCAAACCAAAAGGGTTTGGGCAAAAATTAGGGATATATATATAAAAAGATATACACCCGGCAAGTCGAAAACCTGAAAAGGCGGCTTGGGCAAAAAAGGGTATCCCGGTGGATTGAAAACCTGAAAGGGCAATCCAGGCAAAAGTTAGGGATTAAAGCGTATGACTATGTCTCGTTTGGATCACTCATGAAACTGCAATCAGTTGTACTACTTACTCAAGCTCAAACAGATAAAGCTCAATCCAATCGTTTCCGTCTCAACAGCAAGAAGATGAGATACTTGAGTGGCAATAGTAGAATTGAAACTCAATAGGATTATTTCCCACATAGCTGATTCTTTTTGTAAAACTTCATGACAAAATTCTCTTACTAGGGTTTATGTCTCCTTGTACAAACTTACCCGTGTATGGGTCACTTTTGATATAAATAAATTCCATCTTTTGAATCCAGATTCACTTTTACCCTATTTACATAAGCGAAACGTCCATTGGTTGTGTTTGAATGTATGTATGCCTTTGAATATGATTGATGTTTACCAGAAACGCATGTATGCTTTTAATATGATTGATGTTTACCAGAAATGCATGAAAATGCAGTAATAGTATTTACTAAGGACGAACGAGGGAAGGATTTCAACGAAGCTTCGCCGGTTCATCTTTACAAGACAGTTACAAACCATCAGTAGGACTAATCCATTTTCACAAAGTCTAATCTCCCCTGGAATTTATATCCATCTCTTTTATCCTCATACGGATATACGGGAAATTACTTTCCAATAAGGGCACGATGAACGAAGACGGGATGTTATACTTATCCTACTATCAAACGAAAACGAAGGTTACCTATACCCTACTATCCCCAACAACGGGAGGTTATCTATACCTTGTTATCCCCAACAACGGGAGGTTATCTATACCTTGTTATCCCCAGCAGACGGAGGGTTATATATTCTTCAACAACGAATCGGGATTTATTTTCCTTGGCCAGCAGTTGTTATACAAGGATATCCAGACACTTCCAGCAGTGTCATAGCATACATACATCATTTACATCATACCATAACATATATGTCTATAGTACATTACCTAAGTGCATCATGTCATACATGCATACATAAAGCATAAACTAATGTTGTTATACAGAATGCTACCTTGTTTTCAGGTTAATTATCCAACAAACAATCTTATGATCTTTGGGACTGCTTTATTGTAACCTCAGGGTTACTTTATCCTCCTGATGAGCTTCTTATTACTTTGGGACTGCTTTATTGTAACCTCAGGGTTATTTTATCCTCCTGATAGCCTCTCATGACTTCAAGACTGCTTTAGAGCTACTGATTGCTCTATCCTCCTGAAATCATCCTATTACTTCAAGACTGCTTTAGAGCTATTCATTGCTCTATCCTCATGAGGTCATATTACTACTTCAAGACTGCTTTAGAGCTATTCATTGCTCTATCCTCTTGAAGCCATCTAATTATTTCAAGACTGCTTTAGAGTTATCCATTGCTCTATCCTCCTGAAATTACATTATTATTTCAAGACTGCTTTAGAGCTATCCATTGCTCTATCCTCCTGAAATCATTACTTCAAGACTGCTTTAGAGCTATTGATGGCTCTATCCTCCTGAAGACATATTACATTACTACTTCAAGACTGCTTTAGAGCTATTCATTGCTCTGTCCTCCTGAAGACATATCACATTATTATTTCAAGACTGCTTTAGAGCTATCCATTGCTCTATCCTCCTGAAATCATTGCTTCAAGACTGCTTTAGAGCTATTGATTGCTCTATCCTCCTGAAGACATATCACATTATTATTTCAAGACTGCTTTAGAGCTATTGATTGCTCTATCCTCCTGAAGCCATTATTACTTCAAGACTGCTTTAGAGCTATTGATTGCTCTATCCTCCTGAGGTCAGATTTATCACTTCCAGACTGCTTTAGGGTTATCATTATTGATTGCTCTATCCTCATGAAGACATGTTGTTACATCAGTATTACTCCAGACTCCTGACAGTTCTCATTATACTACTGAAGAACTTTCCCCTAGTGGCATCTTTAAGCCCACTCAATCATGTTCAACCAACCATCAATATCACTCCATGCACTGGTGAGTGCAAATTTTTGGGCTTTTGTGTTCAATCCCCTTCAACCTTCCAGGTTACGACTGGCAAATATACCAATCTAACCCCTCAGGTTTCAGAAAATTGAACAGGGGCAGCTGTTGCACCCCAAAATTTGCCCTCACCATACAAGACTTTGTGTTCTAAGAAGGTTCACAAGATTCACAATGTTTACAAAGCTTTCCTAAGGGTCATGGGGCCTACAAAGCCACTTCATGATGTTCACAAGGTTCACAAGCTTCACAATACCTCCCATGAGTATCACAAGATATCTTATGAAGATTCACAAGGTTCACAAAGTTCACAATTGGTCAGAAGAGTTGACAATTCCCTCAGACAATGCACCTCCTAAGCAGTGCATCCAAAACTAGGGTTTTGACTTTAATCAGGCTAAATGGACTTCCAAGACTTCAGATTTGGTCCCAGGGGTATTTTGGTCATTTTTACGTGGATCCCGCTAATTCTTTGAGGACGGGCTGTTACTGAGCTGTGAGACACTTGAGACACTATTTCTGAGGCATTTATTTATCACCTGTTTTGATTATATCAAGGTGCCAATTCGATGTGTTCAGTATCGAAATTTGTCGGGCATAACTGGATTTAAGGTCCATTTTATCGCTCATAGTTTATTTCCAGAGCATTTCCGTTGCTGTTAATAAGGCGCAGTTTAATTGGGTATTATTGGATTGTTGCTTATATCATTTGGTCAGTGGAATTCAATTACGGGCAATATCATCATTGATACTAAATCTGTTGTGATTACGGCGCACATTCGCGTTTGGTTAGAAAATGAGGAGAATATTGTTGGCTAGAATCCAAATGAATGAAGTCAGGTGATGAGATTAGGACTACCAACGAGACAAGTACATGAGCAAGAATATCATTCGTGAGTATTTATGGTTTATGACTAGAATAATGAATTTAAATATTTGTGGATTTATTCACAAATGTTTATAATTTATAACTAGAAATAAATATAAATAGATTCAAAGTTGAATGATCATGGAATTTTTATTTCATAAGAATATCATTTTACAAAAGGAAGTGAATCATTTCACATTTGAATTGCTGTGAGATTACATTTACAAATGTTACATCTACTCTAAAAAATCCTAAATCCTAAAAACTCCTAAGGCTTCTTCATGGTATCCTTCCCTTGAGTGTTCCTCGAAGTTCCCGATCACCTGCAAAAAATAAGAGAAACAAAACAGAACAGAGTAGGAAGATGTTAGAAAGATGAATTTGACACTCTCAGAACATTGTCATCATCGAGTGCCGGGAGTGGCACAACCGAAGCTGCGTCCTACCCCCGTTACCGATCCGCGCCGTAGGCGTCAGATCAGGTAATACATGTTCTTATCAAAATGGGACATCCGAGAGATAGAAAAATATAAATGAAGTGGGACTGATTCGTTTCGCCGCGATTGGATTTCCAAACTGATATGAGAGTAAGGCAGTATAGTCAAGCTGGATTCAGACCCGGATGCCGGCAGGTCTAATCACTTTGTGCTCATTTTTTTTCCAAACCTGAATTCCCAAAACTGCATCAGCTCTGAAGCCACAATTACACCAAAACAGACTTAATTCCACAACACAATTCACATCATGAAAAGCGACATAACTGAGTCAGGTGAAATCACAAACTGCACCAACATGAGCTCATAAGTATCATAAAAGAAAAATCAGACAATGCAGCAAACAAATGTGCAAGGCCGAAATCAGAGTAACAAGCTGTATCAGAAAAAAGTCAAACCATCATTAATCAACAGTCAGAAAGAGTGTTTCAACAATCAAACAAAGCACCAAATGAATGACTACGAGGACAGGGTGAACACAAATCACACCAGTCACAACCAAACTCAAGGGCACCCAATAAAGCTGAAAGTCGCTAACACATGAAAGTGGTATCAGTAGGGGACAGTTCAACTATCGTGGAATCAAAACACAAGCATCAGGGCTCAGTTTACATATCACAGCCAAATCTGTAGCCTAAGTTCACAAGTGAATCTGTATCAGAGAAAAAGTGAATCAGTTTATCACAAGGCAATTCGAATGGAAGCAAAACAAATAACCCAGTTAATCGAAGCCAAATAAGATGTCCAACTGATCCAAAGGAAACCAAACATCCAATGCAAAATCAGAGTGGAAATAGATATCCGGTTGGGGCCTGAAAGTTAAAAAACCAAGTTAAAATCGAATTAGTAAATTACCACGAAACAAAATCAAATCGAGTTGGAAAAGGAAAGAAATAATTGAAGATCACAAATCGAATCCAATCAAATCCGAAAAGGGGATGATGTTCTCAATCATAAAATCAATATCAGTTGGACAAACATAGATCCAAAGCCCAAAAGAGAAATCGAAAAGATATATAAAGAACCATAGCACCTGATCAAACCCTAGAGGGAGCGGCAGAGAACACCAAAAGCGGCGAAGAGGACGAATCGCGAAACCCTAAACGATCGTGAATCTGAACGAAGGAGAGTTGAGAAGCGAAGACCGCCTTCGTCTTTCGACGGGCAATCACCTTCTAGCCTCAGACAAGGAGTCATCATCGGCTGATCGAATCACTTTGAAGCACACCAAAAATCTTCATCGCTCAAACGTAAGCTGTCATGAAAAATACGTTTTTTTGCTAATTGTGTTGAATGTTTGTTTCAGATGAAAGGGAAGAAGGAACTCGACCGCAAATGATCAAGAATTCATGGTGAAACGCAACGAGAATGGGGCGGAAAGATGAAGAAGATCGAAGGAACGAAACGACACCACTAGTTGAAAAAGGGCCTTTGAAACCCTAAGAGAATTTTTGGTGTTGCCTGTGTATGTGGTTTGGGTCGGACAAATACAACCACCGGCCCAACTTGTTTTTTCATTTTTTTTTTAAACTTTCAGATATTATACGATGTTTCAAGTTAAAATTAATTTGTTTTTTTTTAAAATATAAATCATAACCTCTTTTTTAAATAAAAATAAGAAAACCTTTTTAAAAATAAACCTTTTCTTTCTTTTCTTTTTAAGATAAAAAAATTAAACTTTTTATAAAATTAAATCTCCTTTTAAAACTAGCATTTAATTTCTTTTTTAAATTTACACTAAAATTCCTTTTTCAAAATTAGTTAAATTAAACTTCTCTTTTTACATTTTGTATTTCCTTTTAATATTAATTGTTTTTCAGTATTTGCCATATTTTAGTTTAACCTTTCACTAAAGTTTTTCAGTTTTTCTTCGCAGATTAGAGTCCAATTCATTATTATATATGTATCTGTTTCCTGGTTGTAATGGTGCGAGACAATTGTCGCATTATCTTTTTTTTTCTTCAGTACTTTACATTTCATAACTGTACATTTATTCATTTACCACCGCATTTTACAATTATCATTGACTCTGCCATCCTCCGAAGGAATTAGGTCTAGCCGCTTGACCGCCGTGTCAATAGTCCTCACCTTCAACCCTTACAACTTTTACAAACCCTAATTTTCACAAATGCCTCGCCGCAGGCAAAAGTACAATTTTACCCCTAGCATTAGGTCAAAGAGCCGCCGCGCTCATTTTAGGGTTTCCCGCCGTGGAATCCCTAATTTAACCCTAATTACAACTTAACATTTCAACGTAGAGATTTGGAGTTTCTACACTCCACGTAAGTGTGTCCTTAAGATGCGTTTATTCCCCTTGAGACCTTGACCACAGTCAAGCAGTTTCTAACCTCCCTATTGAGGGGAACTACGATTACTCTGATTCCACTCCCGTAAGGATACGTAGGCACAAGATGCGATGTCTTGCCGAGTAAACTTAGAATTAACCCCCTTTATTATTTATTATTGCTTATTTATATTTTATTTATCTTTGCTATTTAATTATTTTGCTTATTATTTTGTAATTGTTTCTTGGATGTAAAGTTGTTTAATTATTTAATTATTATTATGGTTAGTAATTAGGGAGTGTAACAACATGTATGTAATATTAAAATAAATTTAGATCACTTTTAAATAAAGATAATTAAAATAAACACGTCACACACGTAAGTCGATTTTAATCGCCGTCTCACTTCCTAAGGATATCCCTCAAGTTGCCTACGAATAATGGTTAAGTGGGGTGTATAAAGCAAGTCCCTCAAATAAAAAAATCATCAAAGTCCCTTATGGTTGCCTTTACGAATCAAGTCCCTTTCGAAAAATGATGATGGTCCCTTATATGTGCTTATTACATCCCACAATGGCCTTCAAAGTCAAATTGTCCCTCACATACCCCTTAACATCCAAAGTAAGGACTACCTACTCCATTATAGTAGGGATAGTCTTACTAAAGGAAAGAATGAAGAATAAGAAGGACCTTTAAACATTAGGGTAGGTTACTCCTAGGTGCTTGCTCACTTCAAAACTGTTTCACACTTAAACAAATTTTCAACAAGTTTTCAAACAAGTTCTTAACACATCCTTACATGGATTATTTATTAACTATTCTGAAAATTTTCTATTCACACACTACACTTTCAAAACAATTCAAAAGTGAGCTTAAGTACCTAAGAGCCCATGGATAACCATGGATGAAAAGGGTGCTAACACCTTCCCTTTTCATAACCTACCCCCCGGACCCAAAATATTCTCTAAGGTCTTTCCTGTTCTTTTATAACCTTTCCTTATGGATAAAATAAAAGTCGGTGGCGACTCTTGCTATCCGCAACATTGTTTAAAGTCAGTTCTCCCACCGTGTTACAGCAGGTAATTCGGAGAAAACAGAAGGAATGTTTTGAAGGCTTTAAAAATCCTGAAAAGTTTGAAACAAGAAATTGAAGTCAGGATTTTTAGAAACGAAAAGTGGTAAAAACAAAAGACAAAAGGGAAAAAAAATAAAATAAGAATAAAAGTACGAAAATGAACGAAAGTAGAAAGTAGTAGTAATTTTAGGATTTTTGTTGGATTTTTCAAAGTAGAATTTTAAAGAAAAATGAAATGCAATGACGAGGAAAATTTGGGTTGCCTCCCAGTAAGCGCTGATTTTAACGTCTAAAGCCTGACGATAGCTTGGTGAGAAGCTATTCGGGTGTTTGAGCCGGAAGCTCAAGCAATGTTATATTGCTGACTTGAGGACTGTTGTCGTTCTTATTGTAATGTTTTAGACGTTGCCCGTTTACGATAACCGGTGCATTCGTCTTATCGGTAATTTCAACAGCTCCACTCTGAAGTACTTTAGTCACTTCATAGGGTCCAGACCACCTAGATTTTAGTTTTCCTGGGAAGAGTTTTAATCGTGAATTGAAGAGCAATACGATGTCTCCCACACTGAATTGTTTCCTGATTGAACGTTTATCATGCCACTTTTTAGTTCGTTCTTTGTAGATACGGGCATTTTCGTAAGCGTCTAATCGAAGTTCTTCCAACTCGTGTAAGTTCAAGATTCGCTTTTCTCCTGCCTCGGTGTAGTTGAAGTTGAGCGTCTTAATGGCCCAGAAGGCCTTATGCTCTAACTCTACAGGGAGATGGCAGGATTTACCGTAAACTAATTTATAGGGGGTAGTACCTATTGGTGTCTTAAATGCGGTCCTATAAGCCCATAAAGCTTCTTGTAGCTTTGATGACCAATCTTTTCTCGAGGTAGCGACAGTCTTTTCCAAGATCTGTTTTATTTCTCTGTTTGAGACCTCTACTTGTCCGCTAGTTTGCGGATGATAAGGTGTATCTACTCGGTGCCTGACTCCATATCTAGAAAGAAGTTTATCGAATATTCGTGATATGAAGTGAGATCCTCCGTCACTAATGACGAGTCTGGGTACACCGAATCTAGGAAAGATTGTGTTCTTGAAGAGTTTGATTACTACTCGTGCGTCATTTGTTGGAGCAGCTATGGCTTCTATCCATTTAGACACGTAATCGACAGCGACGAGTATGTAGTTATTTCCGAAAGAAGGTGGGAAAGGTCCCATGAAATCTATTCCCCAGACGTCGAAGATTTCTACCTCTAAGATTCCTTTCTGAGGCATTTCATCGCGTCGTGAGATGTTGCCAGTTTGTTGGCATCTATCGCACTTTTGCACAGCGATGTGAACGTCTTTCCAGAGATTAGGCCATAATAGGCCGGCTTGGAGAATCTTAGCGCACGTCTTGGACGTACTAGCATGACCACCGTATGGTGCTGAGTGGCATTGGGAAATAATATTTTCTATTTCTTCCTCTGGGACACAGCGACAGTATATGTTGTCGGCCCCTCTCTTGAAGAGTAGGGGTTCGTCCCAATAATAGTGTTTCAGATCGTGGAAGAATTTCTTCTTTTGCTGATAAGTAAGATCTGGTGGAAGCACGCCCGCAGCGAGGTAATTAACAATGTCAGCATACCAAGGTAATGTGACTTGGGCATAGACGGCTTCTACGACTTTTTCGAATTCTGGATCTTCCGAGATTGCATTGGGTGTGTCACTTTCTAATTTGGCTATCAGACGTTCGTACGGGAAATCGTCATTTATCGGTACTGGTTCGTGTCTGATGCCTTCTATTCGGGATAAGTGATCCGCAACAACGTTCTAGGTTCCTTTCTTATCTTTGATTTCTAAATCAAACTCTTGTAATAATAGGATCCATCTCAATAGTCTTGGTTTGGCATCCTTTTTGCTTATTAGGTACCTTATGGCAGCGTGGTTTGTGTATATTATAATTTTTGCTCCTACTAGGTAAGAACGGAATTTGTCAAGCGCAAATATAACTGCTAGAAGTTCCTTTTCTGTGGTAGCGTAGTTCATTTGGGCAGGATCTAAGGTTCTACTGGCATAGTAGATAGCATGGAGTTTCTTGTCCTTCCTTTGTCCTAGAATTGCGCCTACAGCGTAATCACTCGCGTCGCACATGATTTCAAACGGTAGTCTCCAATCTGGTGGTTGCATGATTGGTGCGGTGATAAGGGCTGATTTCAATGTTTCGAATGCCTTTAAACAGTCGTCGTCGAAGACGAACTCAGCATCTTTCATTAACAGGCCGGTCAGAGGTTTTGTGATTTTCGAGAAATCTTTTATAAATCTTCTGTAGAAACCGGCATGTCCTAGAAAACTCCGTATTTCTCGTACGGATTTTGGAGGTTGGAGATCTTTTATAATCTCTATTTTAGCTTTGTCTACCTCAATCCCTCTATCTGTTATAACATGTCCTAGAACTATTCCTTGTCGGACCATAAAATGGCATTTCTCCCAATTTAGGACGAGGTTTACTTTTACGCAACGTTCTAGTACCATTTCTAAGTTTTGTAGGCATCCTTCGAAACTTTGTCCACATACCGAGAAATCGTCCATAAACACTTCCATAATGTCATCTATGAAATCTGCGAAGATTGCTATCATGCATCTTTGGAAGGTTGCTGGAGCGTTACAGAGTCCGAACGGCATTCGACGGTAAGCAAAAGTACCGTAAGGACAGGTGAATGTAGTCTTTTCTTGGTCATCAGGATGGATGGGAATTTGGAAGAATCCTGAATAACCATCTAGATAGCAGAAATATGAATGTTTGGCTAGTCTTTCCAACATTTGGTCTATGAAGGGTAGCGGGAAGTGATCTTTGCGCGTAGCCTTGTTAAGCTTCCTATAATCAATACACATCCTGCTTCCAGTCACGACTCTTTTTGTTATCGATTCGCCTTTTTCGTTTTTAACTACTGTGACTCCTCCTTTCTTTGGTACGACATGAACTGGGCTAACCCGTTCACTATCGGAGATCGGATAGATGATTCCTGCATCTAGTAATTTCTTTACTTCATCTCTGACTACAGTGCTCAGGATGGGGTTTAGTCTTCTCTGATGCTCTCGAGAGGTTTTAGAGTCTTCCTCTATTGTAATTCGATGCATACAGATCGAAGGGCTTATACCTTTTAAATCGCTTATGTTGTAGCCTAACGCGGTGGGGTACTTCTTTAGGACTTCTAATAACTTTTCGGTTTCTGGTTGTCCTAAGTCGGCGTTGACTATCACTGGTCTTTTTAGTTCATCGTCTAGAAATTCATATCTGAGGTTTTTGGGTAGAGTTTTGAGTTCTAAAGATGGGTTCTTCGGACCTGGCATATGATTTGGTGTCAGTGCTAAGCTTTCGCTTAGGCTGTCGTCTTTATACGGTTTACACCAATTGTCGTCTTCAGAAATGTCGGGTATTTGAATCTTTATTATTTCTGAATACGTGGTCTCTTCATTTTCAAGTTCTCTTACGCATTCGTCAATTTCATCTACTAAATAGCAGGTATCGTCTATTGCTGGTGCTTGTAAGAACTTGGTGAGAATGAACTCTATCTTTTCTTCTCCTACTTCGAATGTTAGCCTTCCTTTCTTCACGTCTATAATCGCTCCGGCTGTAGCTAGGAATGGTCTTCCTAGGATAATTGGGGTTACAGTGTCCTCCTTGATGTCCATGATTATGAAGTCGGTTGGAATGTAGAATTGTCCTATGCGTACTGGAACGTTTTCCAGTATTCCAACGGGGTATTTTACTGATCTGTCAGCTAATTGTACGAACATTTTGGTTGGTCTGAGGTCTCCCATATTCAGCTTTTTGCATATAGATAAGGGCATAACACTGATACTGGCTCCTAAATCGCATAGAGCTTTATCTATTACGAACTTTCCTATGACGCAGGGTATGGAGAAACTACCTGGGTCTTTTAATTTAGGAGGCATGTGGTTCTGAATAATAGCGCTACACTCTGCAGTAAGTGTAACTGTTTCGTTATCCTCGATCTTTCTCTTATTCGACAGGATCTCTTTGAGAAATTTGGCGTATGACGGCATTTGAGTTATCGCTTCTGTAAAAGGGATAGTAATATTCAACTGTTTAAGAAGCTCTACAAATTTCTTAAACTGTCCTGAAGTTTTAGAGTTTATTAGTCTTTGCGGATAAGGGATAGGTGGTTTATATGGCGCTGGAGGTGCTTGAGTTTTTTCACTTGCGGTATCCTCCTTCTCGTTGTCCTCCTTCTTCTCTAACTCAGATTCCTTTTCTGCTTGTTCAGTTGGTTTTTGTTGCATGGCTGAGTTTTCGGTCCTCGGATCGATCGGTTCGTCCAATTCTTTTCCACTTCTTAGTATCACAGCATTTGCTTGGCCTTTGGGATTCTGTTCGGGTTGTCCAGGAAATGTGTCAGCAGGTGCAGCAGCAGATGCTTGCTGTTGAGCCACTTGTGATATCTGAGTTTCTAACATTTTGTTGTGGGTGGCTAAAGCGTCTACTTTTCCTGTCAACTGTTTAATTTGCTCGCTAGTGTGTATGTTTTGATTCAGGAACTCTTTGTTCGTTTGAGCTTGAGTAGCTATGAACTTTTCCATCATCAATTCGAGGTTTGATTTCCTAGGTGCATTCTGAGCAACTGGTTTTTGATATCCTTGCGGAGCAGTAGGCATTTGCAATGCATTTTCGCTTTTGTAAGAAAATTTTGGATGATTTCGCCAACCTGGGTTGTAGGTATTTGCGTAGGGATTTTCTTGAGCATAATTTACCTGGTATGGCGGGATTCCGGCTAGCAATGAGCATTCGGGTGCATTATGAGTGGTGCTTCCGCATAACTCGCAATTTGGAGTTACTGCAGCGACAGTTGCAGTGGGGTTAACGGTCAGACTATCAATCTTTTGTGCTAGAGCATCTACTTTAGCATTGAACTTTTCAAGGCTGCTGATTTCGTACATCCCACCTTTCGCTGAGGTTTTCTCATTTGGAGTGCGTTCACCTCCCCATTGGCAATGGTTTTGTGACATGTTTTCTATTAGTTGATAGGCTTCATCGTATGACTTATCCATAAGTGCACCGCCCGCGGCAGCGTCTATGGTTAATCTAGTATTGTATAGAAGCCCATTATAGAAAGTATGGATTGTCACCCAGTCTTCTAGACCGTGGTGAGGACATGTTCTCATCATATCTTTGAATCGTTCCCATGCTTCGTAGAGAGATTCAGTATCTTTCTGTCGAAATCCGTTGATTTGAGCTCTAAGCATAGCAGTTTTGCTTGGTGGAAAATATCTCGCTAAGAAGACGTTCTTCAATTGCTCCCACGTCGTAACGGAGTTGGATGGTAACGATTGTAACCATGTCCACGCTCTGTCTCTAAGAGAGAATGGGAAAAGACGAAGTCTTATCGCGTCTGGAGTTACTCCATTTGCTTTCACTGTGTCTGCGTATTGTACAAACTTCGTTAGATGTTCGTTCGGATCCTCAGTTGCGTTTCCTGAGAATTGGTTTTGTTGTACAGCCGACAGCAATGATGGTTTCAGCTCAAAATCATTTCGGGTAATAGCTGGGGCAGCAATGCTACTTCTAGGCTCCATCTGGGATGGTGTAGCGTATGCCTTCAGCGGTTTGTTCGGAGGTCCTTCAGCCATCGTTGGTTCTTCTTCGGATTTGGGAATGGGAGTGAGAGGATCAGGAATGTTATGTTTGAGTTGGTACTCAATGATTCGGCTTCTTAGATGTAAGAAGCGCTCTAGTTCTGCGACTGAAGGTTTCAAGATATCGCTTTGTGGGCGATCACTTGGCATACAATCGACAGCACTAGTAAAGGAAAAATGAAAATTGTTTACCTAGTCTATACGGCGTAACAGAAGGTTACACTATTGACTAAACGGGTCCCCGGCAACGGCGCCAAAAACTTGATCGCGACTTTCTATGTCTAATACAACTAACTGCAAGTGCACAGTCTATCGCGTAGTAATAAAAGATATCGATCCCACAGGGACTCGTAATCAAACTAGTGTTCTCGGGAGTTACTATGTTTAGCTAGGTAGAATATGTTTTAAGGGGATAAGATTGTCACTAAAAGAGGGAACTAAGATTACTATTTAGATTTTAATTAATTGAATCGATACGTAGTAATTGTGTTCTTCAGGGATTTGATAAGTTACTGGTGTATGAAATAGTTTTCACATTTTATTTAAGCAGAAAATGGAGATTTGAAGACTCTCGTCTCACAATGGTTATTGACGCTAATCGTAATCCTAAGGGCCAAACGTACACTTTCGTATTCCGTTCGGGGTTAAAATTACTTTTTGGAAATCTCTAAATTCTAATTCGTTTTAAAGTGCTTTCGCTGTTATTAAAACAAATGCCTAGTGTTTACTATCTGACCTTACCGCAGCTTTCGCTTGTTGGTTCGTATCTTAATTAATTTCCCACTTTCGTGGCAAAACTACTTTTAAATAAAGTCTCGCTTTCGCAACGAAGTTTATTTCGTAAATCAATTTTAAACACTTAGACCATAAATTACTTTTGTGAAAAGAAAGTTTTCAAACAAGAGTTATCAAATCCCATTCGAATTATCACTACATATCGATTGCCTAAGTTTAGCTAGACATGGAATTGGGAAGAATAAAACATAAATAATAATAGTAAATAATAAATTGCATTATGATAAAACAGAAGTCGTTCAAAATGAAAACCTGTAAATAATGCCAATTGGCCTTTGGGCAGACCCTCCACAGATGTTGGCAGGATTCTGTCTTTAGTTCCAATTTGATCGTACAGTGCAGTAAGTATTACAGAAGAGCGGAAATGGGAATGAGGAATTGAAAAGGGAAATAAAGGAAAGGAATACAAATAAAACTGGAGAAATGGATACAAATAATAACTGAAAGTAAATTTGCTCTGGAAATTAAATTTGGCAGCACTTCGTGGTATGAATGCAGCTCCCTTTTTGAAGTCCCCTGCTTCCCTTTTTATAGAAGTGGAATCCCAACGGTTACCTCTGAGGATGATGGACCTTGAGGCAGATAATTTAGGGAGTAGTGGACCATTTAATGGGAATTGGAACTGCTCTTTTGACGTGTAATCTGAGTGGGGCATTTTTGCCTGCATGACGGTCGTCACAAGGTGTGACGGTCGTCACCCGTGTGACGGTCGTCATGCATCTGTGACGGTCGTCACATCAGCAAAAACTGTCTGATGTGCTTTTCATTGTGTTTTCACTCCTTTTTCGTCCATACTTCATCTGAGATTGCTTCTTTTCTTCAAGTTGCCTTGTTTAGACGTGATCGTTGAATACCTGCAAAACATCAGACAAATACACGGAAATAACCCAAAATCGGATCGAAAACGGTTAGACTTTAGTTGAATTATGCATGAAAATATCTATATGATTTCGTGTTATCACCAGGCGAGTGTGTTGGCGAGTAATTCCAAAATAACTCCCAGTGGTCTTCGCTGGCAAGTTCGTCAGGCGAACTAAGTAGCGAAGGTTCGCCAGGCGAAGGTTGGCGAATGCGATAACATTTTCCTATTCTCTATGTTTTTCCTTTCCATGCGGATTTCTTTGTTCAGTTATGTTTAATCCTTATCGAATTGAATAGTTTTGAGTGTCGTGTGGTATGTTATGTTATGGGTAGCCGCAAGGCGTGAATCCTAGAATGTGGAATTTTGATTATGAAAGTATATGCCTTATATGGAATGGTATGTGTTGAAATGAAGAGTATGTGTATATTATGGAGTATAAGTATATTGTGAATGTACATAGATTGTATGTGCTTGTATGAGATGAATATGCATAGTGATATATTTGCGAATATGTATGCATGTAGAGTAATGTTGTGAGTCATTTTGCATAAAGGCATCATGATGTACATCCTAGCGATGTTGATTCCTTGGAGAATCTGCTGAACATTTGATTCCTCGGAGAATCTGCAGAGTATTTGATTCCTCGGAGAATCTGCTGAATATTCGATTCCTCGGAGAATTTGATGAATATTTGATTCCTTGGAGAATCTGCTGAATACTTGATTCCTTGGAGAATCTGCTGAATTGAGTCGGTACCGCATTTGCATCTACATAGAGTCGTGAGTCGGTCTCTATGAGTTGCATTGGTCATCTTTATATGATGCATGGAGTGAATTGAACATAATTTTAGATGTTTATATGGAAGATGATGAGTATGTATAGACGCATGATTTGATGAATATGCTTGATTGTGTGAATATGCATCGTGATGAGATATGGTGAGAATTTGAATTGTATTAATCCCATGTATGTATATTGATATATAAATATATATATTGACTGTTATGATATTGTTTCTCACCCTTCTGCTGTTTTATGATGCTCTATGAGGCATTGCAGAGTAGGATTTCTTAGGTCCTTTTTGTGAAGCAGGTCTTCATTATTTTTGGTCGATGGCTCTGATATGTAACATCTGGGTAGTTAGGAAGCCTTTGGCTCTTTTTGGAGATACATTTGTTTTGATTTCTTTTGTGATACATCTGCGTATGTATCTGATGGTGGATGTTTGTACATATGAATTATCTGAATGATGTATATATGTTTATATGAATGTATTGATTCAATGTTTAGATGTTTCTGCTTTATTCTAAATATTGAGATGTGGGTTTTAGAACTATGTTCTTCAATTGTGAATTGACCATTGTTGCATATCTATTTGAGCAGGTGTTGTAGGTGTTTAACTTCATGATAATGTGATACACCTCTTTTATATCATGTATTAATTAAACTATGATGAAACTTTTATCAAGTGCCTAAATGATTTAATTGTTTATTTAGGGGTATAGAAAGGGGGTGTTACATGTAGCATTTGCTTCCAAAAATATGGAAATACTTCATAGTAGGTTTCCTTCCTTTCCATATTTCATACAAAGTGGAGGAGGTTCCCTTTCTCAATGTAACTCTTTTGTGAACATAGCAAGCTGTGTTCATTGCCTCAGCCCAAAAGTGCATATGTAGTTTCTTTGCATGAATCATAGCTCTAGCAGACTCTTGAATATTTTTGTTTTTCCTTTCCACTACTCCATTTTGCTAAGGAGTAATAGGAGAAGAAAATTCATGGATGATTCCTTCAGATGAGCAGAATTCAGCAAACTTGGAATTTTCAAACTTTTTTCCATGATCACTTCTGATTCTGACAACACTACTTTCCTTTTCTATTTGAAGTCTTGTACAAAGATCTTTGAAAACATCAAACACATCTGATTTTTCTCTGATGAAACTTATCCAGGTGTATTTGAAGTAGTTATCAACCACCACATAAGCATACTTCTTTTCACCAAGACTTTCTACCTGCATTAGTCCAATCAAGTCCATGTGCAACAGTTCCAGAATTTTGGAAGTTGTAAGATGTCCAATCTTTGGATGTGACATCATGGTTTGCTTGCCAACCTGACATTCACCACAGACTTTTCCTTCATCAATTGTTAGCTTTGGAATTCCTCTCACTGCTTCCTTGGATATGATCTTTTTCATCCCTCTTAGATGAAGATGCCCAAGTTTTTGATGCCACAGTTTAACCTCTTTTTCTTCTTTGGCCATAGAACAAACAATGGAGTCATTTGAGACTTTAGGCTCCCATAAGTAACAATTGTATTTAGATCTAGATCCCCTCATGACTTCCTCATTTTCTCCATTGGTGACAACACATTCTTCTTTAGTGAATCTGACATTGAATCCTTGATCACATATTTGACTGATACTAATAAGGTTTGCAGTCAGTCCTTTCACCAGCAAAACATTATCTAGGTCTGGAACTCCAGGCCAGTCTAGTTTCCAACACCTTTGATTTCCCCTTTAGCTCCATCACCAAAGGTCACATAACTAGTGGAATGAGGTTTGATGTCCACCAATAAGTTCTTTATTCCAGTCATATGTTTTGAGCAGCCACTATCAAAATACCAGTCTTCTTTGGCTGGTACCCTTAGAGAGGTATGAGCTATTAGACCAACATCCTTAGCAACCCATTGTTGTTTCTTGATAAGAGTATCCTGTTTGGGTTTGACTTGATGAGTATGGCTGGGAAATCCATATAGCCTGAAGCAAAAAGGCTTTATGTGTCCAAATCTTCCACAGTAGTGACACCTCCACCTTTGGAACTTTCTCTTTGTCTGGTTCATGCTTATGTTCCCATGATGTTGAAACATACGGTTTGACATATGATCTTCAGGTTTTGACCTTTTAAACCCCAAGGTAGGATCTTGTTCACCAACAAAACCTATTCCAGAGATGTCTCTTGCTTTCTGACCAACTTGTAAAATTTCTTCTAGAGTATCAGTTCCATTATTTAACATCCTGATAGACTTTGACATCTGATCAAGTTTGGAATTCAACAAATTGACCTCACTGTTGAGTGAGTCTATGGTTGCAATATGCTCTTTCTTCTCAGCCTTCAACTCCTTTATGAGTTTCTTTTGCTTCTCCCTTTGTTGGCACACTTCTGCACTTCTGATACACAACTTTTTATATGAGGCTGCAAGTTTATCAAAAGTCAGCTCATCTTCACTAGAATCATCATCATATACATAAACACTGGTTAGTGCAGTGACATGTTTTGTAGATTCTTCTTCTGATCCACTCTCAAAATCTCCATCAGACTAGGTGACAGATAGACCTTTCTTTTGCTTCTTGAGGTAAGTGGGACATTCAGCTCTAATGTGACCATAGCCTTCACATCCATGGCACTGAATTCCTTTGCCTTGGTTGGACTTTTCTTCAGATTTAACACTTCTGCTGGTGTCAGAGGGGATGTTCTTGACATTAGGTCTGGTCTTCTGATATATTCTTTTTATAAGTCTGTTGAATTATCTTCCAAGCATAACTATAGCTTTTAATAGATTTTCCTCACTTCCACCATTGCCTTCATCTGAGTCTTCTTCAGTATTTGATACAAAAGTTATGCTTTTGTTCTTCTTTTCAGCATTTTCACACATTCCCATCTCAAAGGTTTGGAGGGAACCAATGAGTTCATCAACCTTCATGTTGCTAATATCTTGAGCCTCTTCTATAACAGTAACCTTCATGGCAAATCTCTTGGGCAATGATCTGAGAATCTTTCTTACAAGTTTTTATTCAGACATTTTCTCTCCTAAGGCTTCTGAGGTATTGGCTTCATGTAGAAATCATGAATGGTATCATCCTCTTTCATCCTTAGATTCTCAAACTTAGTAGTCAGTGTTGCACCCTAAAATTTGCCCAACCTTATTCAATTGGTTTATGTTTCATCACCATTAGCATTTGCATATAGAGTCATGTACATAGACTAACCATCTGCATAGCATAAGCATAGCAAGTCATTCAACAGGGGACCAATCATTATTTTCATCTCTAGAGGCCTAGCAAGAGGTTATCATCATAATTCTATCTCATTCAAGTCATCAGGAAAGAATTTGAAAGCAAAGAGTTCAGCAGATCAAGCCTTGAGTCCATCTCTTAGCTGAGGGGATCTGAGGATCAACAAGAGGGTTATGAGCTGTGAAATGAAAGCATGGAGAGCATCTAGACATCTTGAGAGACTTATAAAGTCATTTGGAGAAGAAAACAAGTCATTGGTGTGATCACAAGAGCTACAGTTGAAGACAGTCAACTAGGGTTTCATCTGGGTCAACCCTAGGTCAACCCTAGGTCAATTGACTGACTTTAAAGGGCATTCAAGGCTATTGGAGAGGTGTGGGATTCAACATTGGACATATAAAGAAGGATATGGAGATATGACAAGGAGAATTCAAGAGAAATCAAGGAGAAGAGGAGTTACTAAATTAGGGTTTCTCTGTAAAATCCCCTAGTTTAGGTCAAATTTCCAAGCAAGATAAGTCAAAATGCTAGCTTCAAAGGGCTTCTTGGCCAACATGAAACTTGTAGAGGATCTCAAGACCTTTAATTTGAGTGGTGGAAGACCTCAAGGAGATTTATGGAACTCAAGTTATGGTCCTTACAAGTTACAGGTCATCTGAGGTGTCTGAATTTTTGTCTGTGAAAGTGACTTGACTTCCAAGCTAATTTTGCCCCTCAAGGAGATTTCAAATGAATTCTTGGTCAACATAAGAATTGTTCCTCATTGTCTTAGCTTTCTAGAATGGTATAGTATGCCTTCATATGATGTGGAGAACTCAACTTATGGTCTTGGCAAGCAAAGGGTATTTTGGGCATTTGTGAATTACAGGTCATTTTAACCTATGTCCAAAACTCATACAAGGAGGCCTCAAATGGAAAAACTTACAACATCAAACTTGCTCCAAATGGGATTTTAAGTCTAGAAAGAAGGTCACAAGTTATTGGAGAAGCTCATAGCATGGAGTTGCATGATTGGTCAAAATATGAACTAAAAAGGCTTATAAAGTGAATGATTTCAAAGTGAAAAATGGTTTGGGAGATTTACAAGTCCAAATGGAGACTTCCAATATATGATTTTGAATGGAAAAACAATTCTAAGAACAATGGTTCACACACTTTTTTGAGTTTAGAAGGAAAAAATGAAGTTATCCATGGTTGCTTACCTTTTAAGAAACATAATCAAAATGAGCCAAAGTTTGAAAACAAGGGAATGTGCAAGATGGATCTAGAATGTACCATTGGGGTCTATATATTCATGAAAGATGAATTTGGCAAGGGTTGGCCTCATTTGCACCAAGAATTCCACAAGATTTCTCATTCTTTCTTCAAAAGTTTCATTCCAAATCTCTCAAATTCTTCATCAATCTTCATCAAGATCAATTCAATTTTACTCCATCATCATCATAGATCATAATTGAAGCCAGGATCAAGTGATTATCATCCATTTTCGAGTGCTTTTTGCAAGAATATCAAAGTTGCCAATTCCATTGGATAGCATAATTCTGGCCAAGTTTCATCCAAAGCTTGCATACAGAATCAAGTTCCTCAAGGATTGATCAAGATTCAACACTTAGAAGCTTCAGATCCACATCTTCCATAGCTGTTCTCAAGGTTTTACATCAGGTAAGTTTTCCTTCGATTTGCTTAATTCAGTTAGTTTCACATGATTTTATTAGCTTAGACTTGATCTAGGTGGTTAGGAGATTAAGTTAGATGAATTTGGAACGATTTGGTGATGGTTAGTGACAGGTGTAACAAACTGTTAGTGCTTATATCTCTTAGATTAGTGCATCATAATTGTAGCTTGATTGATCAAATTAATCTCCATTAGGCATAGGTTAGTTTAGGTCAAATTTGAGGAAGAATGGTAATGGTTCATATCAGTGCATTTCAATGGTGGCCAGTGTTTGATTCAATCGGATTTGGTGTTGTGGTGAGTTTCAAGATGAATTGATGCCCTAGGATTGTAGAGGGAGAGCTGGGGAGTAGATTTCATGTTCACAGCATGAGGATTCATGGCGTGTAGGATGAGAACAGAAGGGTGTAAAGCTTGCTCGTGCATGGATCCATGGTGAAGTGAAACCCTAAGTTTCAGGTCATTTGGGGAAGACGAAATCTGGACCCTTCATGTTGAGTAGGACTTTTGACTGATAGAGTGATCCAATGGCCAGCATTTAATCTGAAGTTTGGAGGGAATTGGGGTTTGGCTCTAAACGCACCGTTTCATTAATTGAAACGGGCGGGCCTGAGTTGAATCATGCTAATGCCACCCCCGTGTTAGGCCCAAAACCAATATTCAATGTGATTTCTCTGCTTCTCTCACCCCCCAACGCGTTGTATTATTTCTTTGGAGTCTGAGTGTTTTCTGGGCCTTGGTAAAAGGCGCTATCTGCACCCCTGTCTGAGGGCCCATCCAGATATCAACTGGGGCGAGCTTCTATTCTGACCCCCCCCCCCCCCTCATTCATTTAATTCATTTTATTTTCTAAATTTCATTTTAATATTTTACCATTTTCATTAATTCATAAATAATTCATAAAAAATGCATTTTCATCCATTCTTTTTACAATATTTTCATTAAAATGTCTAGAATATTATAGGAAAATAAAATTTCATTTTTAGTTTTATTTCATATTTTTTTCATATTTTCTAAATAAATGTCATATTAAATAGTTCATTTCATGCATCATTTTTATGATTTTTGTTCTCTCACATGCTTTAATCTTTTTTGATCATTCTTTTCATATTGTTTAGATGAGATATTCAACTTGTAGAAATATTTTAGTTCCCATTTTTAGGAGTTAATTTTAGGTGATTAATAAATGCTTGAACATCATGAACAAAACTAGGGTTTTAGGTGACAACTTAAGAAATTTGATTTCATTTCCCTTAGGACTTAGGATTTAATTAGATTAGTTATGGGACTATAAGGGCTATGGGTAGCTATTAGATCCCTTAGAAAAAGTCAGGATTCCCCTACTGCTATTATTACTGTCTGTATATCTGATTGGCTGGTGTGGTGTGCCCTCTGGGGATTGTTGCTTGTTTGTTTGGGTATTGGGTTTGTCTGGGGCCCTGGGATATTCTGAAGACTTGAGAAGGTGAAGTCATTGGAGATTCAAAGATTGAAGATCAACTGTCAGAGTTGGAGGGGAGGTTCTTGCTAGCAGCTGCTGAGGAGACTAGGGTTTAGGAGCTAGGCAGAGCTCTAGGTTAGAAAGTTTGTTTCTCAAACATGGATTGCCTTGTCTGCATCCATTCTTCTCTGTGATTCAGAGTCTCTCTAAGACACTTACCCCCTTCCTTTGGAAGGCTTGGTGATGGTGTCTAAGAGATAGAACTCTTGAGAGAAAATGTCTCTTGTGTTAGAAGCAGTCTGTTCACCACCCTTGGTAGTCAACTGATTGCTTAACACCCAATTCACTCTTGTGACTGATCCCTCATCTGGGAGGTTTGAGCATGAAGAAAAGCCATTGCAGATGGAAGACTGGTGATCAAAGCCCTTGCCTGAAGGCCATGAGGATGAAGATTGAGGCTTGTTGAAGCCTGTAGCTGATTGGAGATTGCTTGGAGCCAGATGTTGATTCAGAGCTGCTGATGCTGTTTCTTTTGCTGTTGTATTTCATTTCTGATGTATTGATTGGTTTTCCTGACTGTATTGTTTGCTGTTTACCCTGTTGGGTTGAAAGTGAAGCCTGTTCACTTTCGCCTATTGTTTTCTAGGTTCGAGGTTGAGTGGGACTCCCTTGCCTCGCTTGTGCTGTTGCATCCATGCATTTTATTCTTTACTGTATATATCTGGTATTGTTTCTGTTTCTGCCTATCCCGTAGGATCTCTGTTTCTCTCTGTGCAAGAGAGGAGCATGATAGACACTAGGTCTTAACCCATGCATGATAACATTAGGTTAGTTTGTTTCCCTTCGCAACCGTAGGTTAGAGTTCTGTCTCTTTCTTTATCAAAACAAACAGAAAAACACATAAAGATTTCAAATACAATAAAAGACACTTCTTCCGTAAAAGAATGTGAACTCATCAAGACGTCATTTTTGTCCTCTTGGACTGTTAATCAGAGAAAACCTTTTCAGAAGGAATAAAATCAACCAAGACAAGCTTGTGCCGTACGTGGCCCGAACTACGTTTGCTCTGATCTTTCATGCTGTATGAAAGTACGTAGGCATAGGATGCGACATCCTAGCGAGCAATCTTCCCCTCCTTTCCCGTAGGTAGGCGAACTACGTTGACTCTGATTTCTCGTTCCAGACGGGAATACGTAGGCATAAAGTGCGATACTTTGCCGAGTCATTTTTATTTTCATTTTCTTTTCTTTTAACCCTTGACCTATAGTTTAGATAGAATAACAATCCATACCCGAAAACAAGCGTGGATCCCGTCGAGTACGACGGACGTGAGGGGTGCTAATACCTTCCCCTTGCGTAACCGACTCCCGAACCCAGGTTTTGGTTGCGATGACCATACCTTTCCCGTGTTGTGCGAGGTTTACTCTGAGCGTTTCCTTTCCCTCCCGTGGGATAAATAACGCACGGTGGCGACTCTTCTGTTCAGCCGGCGCCGATTTTCGCAGTAGCGACAGCTGGCGACTCTGCTGGGGATCCAACGTCCCCTGGCTGCTAAGGACTGCGATGGTTCTTATGCATTTGGGATCCAACGTCCCTTAAGAGAGTCAATCCTAACGCTTGTTTTCCCGTCGAGGATTTTGTATGGAGTTATTGTATATTTCTAACCCTGTATTTTTCAGCTTTGTATATTGATTATTATTGCTGTATTTGGGGTGTGACGGGTGTTCTGGTATTGAGAGATAAGCCGGACCTGGGCTTGAGTGCACCTAGAATTAGAGTAGAAATTAGTGGGCGCCCGCTTGCTTTGCTTGCTTTGGTGTCCCATGAAATCTACACTCAGACGAGGTTCCTCTGGTTGGCCTCCTGCCCCTTCCTTTGGTTGGCGTGGGTTGCTGGTTAGTTGGATTGTCGACTCTGGGGACCGATCATTTGGAAGTTGGCTGAGTGAGGCCTCTTCAGGAATTGATGATGCCACTCCTTCTGGGAATCGTATCATCAACCCTGAAAGTCTGTGACGCCGACGACCGCATAGGATGCCGTACCTTGTGCCAGTTATAGGGCCACCCACCTGTGAGGGGATTCAGGGTTATGCAGGTAACTAGACCTCCAGACTACCGGTTATTTCTTGATCGGAGATCCTGGTTATTTATGGAGAGTTATGAGGTCTGTCAGAGACCATGTGGAGATGTGTTCTGAGGTCTGTCGGAGACCATTTGGAGATGTGTTCTGAGGTCTGTCAGAGAACAACTAGAGATGAGATCTGAGGTCTTGTCAGAGACCAGTTGGAGAGTCAGGAGGTCTGTCAGAGACCAATTATGGAGGTGATTTGAGGTCTATCAGAGACCAGTTGGAGTTATGGTTTGAGGTCTGTCAGAGACCAGTGTTGGAGTTTTATTTTAGGTCTATCTGAGACCAGGGTTTGGTGACTTCTGGATGGTCTATCTGAGACCTTTCTTGATTGGGTTTAGGCTATTCAGCTGCAGCTTTGGTCCCTGTTGAATGTTACTTGCATTGCATCCTTGCATATCCATTATCATTTGCATTTCACTAACGTGTGTCTGTGCTGCAGGTGCATTTGCATTTCCCTAGTTCTAGTGTCCAGACTTCTGAGTGTTTGATCATGACTAGCCTACGGAGAACGGTTGCTTACAAATTGCCTACGCCTGATATTGTTCATTTACTGGGGTTGATCTCTCTTGCTGATGAGGGTGTTCGTAGGAGTTTCCGGATGAGTTATGGTAGATTACTGAGATTGGTGTGCAAACCTACAGAGGTAGAGTTAGATGGGCTGTATGCTTTGATGCAATTCTACGACCCTGCTTTGAGGTGTTTCACGTTCTCTGACTTTATTATGGGACCAACTCTGGAGGAATACGCTGAGTATGTTGAGCTGCCTGTGCAGAACCAGGTTCCATTCATTCATTATGATGCCAAGCCCAAGCCGGAGGAATTGGCAAAAGCCTTGCATGTTGATGCTTCTGAACTTGTGACTACTGTTTCCCGTGGAGTTCCAGGATTCTCATTTCAGTTCTTAGTGGGTAAAGCCCAAGAGTACGCCAAGAATGGGTGCTGGGTTGCTTTCAATGCTGTGTTGGCTTTGTGCATTTATGGCATAGTACTGTTCCCCAATATATCGGATTTTGTGGACTTCGATGCTTTCTACTTGTTTGCCGCTGGTAATCCTGTACCTACCTTACTCGGAGACCTCTACCACTCACTGCATTACAAGAATGAGAAGGGAAGAGGGAAGAATGTTCATCTGTGTGTGCCCTTATTGAGTATGTGGTTTGAGAGTCATCTTCCTAAGAGAGGATCTGCTGCAGAGACTACAATTCCAGTTGGTTGGCCAGAACGCTTGATGAGGCTATCGTCAGAAGATATGGAGTGGTTTGATAGAGATCTGCTGGGATCTGAGCTCATCCTCAGCTGTGCTGGGTACCCTAATGTGCCATTGATAGGAAGAAAAGGGTGTATCAATTACAACCCTTCTCTATTCATTCGCCAGTTCGGATATGCGCTGAAGAATCCACCTCAAGAGGAAGAAGTACAGGAATCTCTGTACTTCACCGGTGACGTGAAGGGGGAGTTATTAGCCAAGTTGCGACGTGCCTGGACGCGTATTAACCGCAAAGGGAAGCCGTTGTTAGGAAAGAATGACTGTCAGGCCTATGCACCTTATAGAGCTTGGATTCAGGAGAGGGCTAGTCAGTTGAAGATGCCGTTTCCAGAGGCACCAATTCTTGATCCTATTCCGGTAGAAGAGCCGACCACTGTTTCTAGGGAAGTCTATGAACAAGTTGTGAGGGAGAAAGAAGCCTTGATGAAGATTAATGAAGGGTTAGAGCAAGAGCTAGCCCAGGCACGCAGTGAGAAGAACAAGGCCGTATATGCTTTCCAACAACAGATTGAGCTGGTAAACAGGTTAGGAGCTGAGTTGACCGAGGAAAAGAAGAAGCGCGAACGTCTGGGGCAAGAGTTCAGAAGCTCCCACGACATGCTGGAAGCCAAAAAGAAGGCGCTCGACGCGGCACACCGAGAGATATCTTCTTGCAATAAGACTTGGAATGCCACACTCACCAATAACAAGAAGAGGGAAGATAAGCTGAAGCAGCAAATTTCCGACCTCGAAGAGAAGTTGAAGTCTAGCATCAAGAAGTGTGAGGAAGAAGTGATGAACCGGTATAGTGTCCAGCATGCACTGAACAAGGCAATCAAATCTAGAGATGAAGCAGTGTCCCAGAAGCGAAAGTTAGAAGATTGCTTCGGAGAAGCAACATGGGAAGAAACTGCTGAAGACGTACGCCGTGTCCTTAAGAAGAGAAACCAGCTTGTTGAAGGGCTGCTTGATCGACCAAGCCATCCGGAGACCAAGAAGTTGATAGAGGAGTACCAGATTTTTGGGAGGATCTGATCATTCCATTATTTGTATGCTTTATTTGCATAGTGCTGACCATCACCAGGATTGTTGGTTGAGGTCATGCCATCTTTGTACTCTCAGTGATATTGTACCCTGGGCTTATTGATTCTCTCTGCTATATATGAGGCTTTCTATGATTCAGCTCCGATATTCCTATTGTCAACACTATCACTGCACCGGCACCTTCGCACTAGAACTGGGGGAATGAACTTCCCTAATGCACAGGCACATTGCATTGCATTCATATTCATCTTGCATAACAGGTAATATATGAATGGTGTCTTATCTCTTGCTCTGCATCAGGTACTTAACAGGATTCCAGATCAACATCCGCACCGCTATTCTACACGATCCAACTGTCGGAAAGTCATGGACCAGATTCAGAACGAGATGCAGGATGTACGCGAGAAGCTCGCCCTCTTCATGCAGACCATGGAGGCTATAGCAAAAGGGCAAGAGAATTTGCAGGCCATGGTCCAGCCTCTGTTGGCTCGCAACGCTGGTCATGGTAACGAAGATCATCAGTCTGTCCGGGTTGATACTGCTCATGGAGACGGCACCCCCACGCCAGTGGCTCCGCCTGTCGTCAATGTGAATGCTGCTAACGTCAACAACGCTACCGCTGCTGTGAATGGTAACGTCGGAGTTGGAAATGAAACTGCTGTCCATAACGCTGGGCTGGGTGATGTCAATGTGGGAGATAATCTCGGAGGCAATGGCTTTGTCAACGCTGGGTTCGGATTCAACGATCAGGGATTCGACAATACTGGCAAGTATGGCTTTAATGCTCAAGGCTTTGGGCAAGATGGTTATGGTATGGTCAATCAGGGCTACGGAGGCTTTGGGACCGGAAACGGTGCTGGTTTTATGGCCGGTGGTCCTGCTGGAGGTGTTCAAGGGTACGGCAACAGAGGCCGAGTTCCGGGGATGAATCAGGTCAGAGCTGGACGGAATAATGCATATGATGGATACGGGGCTGGAAATGGTATGTGGCAAGAGGATCAACAGGAGGACGCCTTCTCTGGAGGAGGCTTTGAAGGGCCGATGGATGATTCTCAAAAGATTAGGATGCTGGAAGAGCAAATGAAGGGAGTCTTAAATCAGAGTGCTGTGGGTCTGGACATGGCAACAATGGGCTTGGTACCTGGGCTGAGGGTGCCAATCAAGTTCAAAGCGCCTGCGTTCGATAAGTACAAAGGAGATACATGTCCGAAAGTGCATGTACGAGCTTATTACAGAAAGATGTCTGCATACTCCACTGATGAAAGAATGCTCATGCATTTCTTTCAGGATAGTCTATCGGGTCCTTCCTTAGAGTGGTACATGGGGTTGGAGCCGACTGATATCAAGACTTGGAAGCAATTAGCGGAGGCGTTTGTAGCCCATTACAAGTATAATAGCGATCTGGCACCCAATCGGGTCCAGTTGGCCGGGCTTTCGCAGAAGAAGGGGGAGAGTTTTAAAGAATACGCGCAAAGGTGGCGCGATATGGCTGCCAGGGTCCGTCCTCCTGTCGAAGATAAAGAAATGAACGATATGTTTGTCGGCACATTCACCGGGCTGTTTCATGATATGCTGTTTCATACTTCTCTGGCCAGTTTTTCAGACCTGATTTTGATGGGGGAAAAGATTGAGCGGAACATTAAGCAAGGAAAGTTCCAAGTTGACGAGTCAGCTGCATCTGGCAGTAATAAGAAAGCTTATGGTGGGCGCCGTCAGGGCGAAGCCAGCGCGGTATTTGGAGGCCGAGGCCGAGGCCGAGGCAGGGGAAGAAATCAATATCGTCAGTCGCAGCAAGTGTCGAGTGTTACTATCCCCTATCAACAGCAACCAATCCAGCAACAACAACAGGTTCAGCAGCAACCAATGCCACAGCAGCAGCAGCCTCAGCAGGGGGCACAGCAAGCTCAACGAAGATTTCAGGGTAATAAGCCGAGAAGAGTGTTTGAGAAACCTCCCTCTACCTATGCTGATTTATTGCAGACATTGTTGGGATTGAATCTGGTAGAGAAAAGAACCCTGGCACCAATAACGGGAACTCCCCCGTTCGGCTATGATGCAAATAGGCGCTGCGAGTTTCATTCTGGGGCCCCGGGCCATGATATCGAAGGTTGTCATGCTTTTAAGCACGTTGTGCAGGATCTCTTGGACAACAAGTCTATCAACTTCGGAACGACCGGTGCGAATATAGTCCAGAAACCCATGCCTAATCATGGGGCGAACGCCGTGCTGACTGAGGAAGGTCTGAATCTTATTATGAATGTTGAGGATTTAAAGACGCCGCTGAGCGAAATAAAGAGCCGACTGTTGCAGGGAGGTGTTTACCCGGGTTGTAATGAGTACTGCTTAGATTGTTGGGCCCTGTCTGGGGGGTGTGAAGATCTAAAGAAAGGCATCCAGGCCTTGATTGATGATGGTATATTGCAGTTTGATCGAACAGCAACTGATGAGCCGGCAGGGGCAGTAGTGGATAATCAGAGTGATGTTGCCACAGTGACAATTCCTAGGAAGACGATCACTATTTCAGCACCAGCTCAACGACCACCGATTACTATAACTAAAGCCGGGCCAATCCCGTATGAGAACACGAAAGCGGTCCCATGGTCGTATGGGCTAGAAGTGTATTGTGATGGGATTAAAATCGATGTTAACAAGCAGTCAGCGGAGGTTGTGGATAATGTTGTTGGCTCAGGAGGAATGACGAGGAGTGGCAGGATCTTTATATCTCCTGAGGTGGAGGCCGAAAGGCTAGCGAAAGGAAAGGGGAAAGCGGTTGAGAATGTTCCGGTTCAAGCAAGTGAAAAAGAAGCAGCATCGAAAGATGTGGAAGAATTCATGCGCTTGATTCGGAAAAGTGATTATAAAATTGTGGAGCATCTGCAGCAAACACCGTCCAAAATATCTATCTTGTCATTGCTGTTGTGTTCGGAAGCTCACAGGAACGCTTTGCTGAAAGTCCTGGACACTTCTTTTGTACCACAGGATGTCTCCGTCAATCAGCTAGAAGGAGTATTGGCACACGTGAATGCAGGCCACAGTCTGGGCTTTACCGATTTTGACTTGACTCCGAAAGGGAGGGATCATAATATGGCATTACACGTGTCTGTGGAGTGTAGGGGATCGACAATGTCGCACGTATTGGTTGACACTGGATCGTCTTTGAATGTGCTGCCTAAGAAGGCGATGATGAAGCTGGATGTTCGAGGGATTTTGTGCACACCAAGTGATTTGGTAGTCAGAGCGTTTGACGGCACGCGGAGAACAGTCTTCGGATCGATTACATTGCCTCTGCAAGTGGGGCCGGAAGTGTTTGCAACGGAGTTTTATATCATGGATATACAGCCTGCGTACAGCTGCTTGCTGGGGAGACCTTGGATTCATGGGGCGGGGGCTGTCACGTCTACCCTGCATCAGAAGTTAAAGTATATGGTCGGAGACAGTGTAGTCACCGTGTGCGGAGAAGAAGACATCCTGGTCAGCCATCTTTCTTCGTTTAAATATGTGGAAGTCGACGGGGAGATCCACGAGACGCCGTGCCAGGCATTCGAAGGTTTGCGCATAAAGGACAAGGGTCCCGGGCCAAGCAAAGTGCCGGAGATAGCTGTCTCATCGTATAAAGAGGCCCAAGCGCTAGTGAAGGCAGGAGAAGCCACGGGCTGGGGCAAAGTATTGGACATTCCTGTGAAAATGGACCGGTTCGGACTGGGGTACCGACCGTCGTCATCAACTCCTTCTGTGGGGGCCCCTCATTTCAGAAAGTCAATCACCATCTCTGCCAGTGGAGTATGCCATGAATCTGTCAATGCTGCTTCGGAATCCGATGAAGGGGACAGCGACTGTGATATGGATGCCTGGATTCAGCCCAGCACGCCAGGACAAGGACTGTGCAACTGGTCTATTCAGGAGCTTGTTCCTGTGACTTTTAAACAGTAATGCTTTGCTTTATTAATTGTTGAATAATCTGATGTCTTGCCCGGGGCATCAGGATTTGCTTAGGGCTGTGTTGTTATAAACATTGCTTCGTTAATCATTAAATAAATGGCGTTTTTCATGTGCAAATACTGTAATCCCTGTTTTTCTTGTTTTGTATTTTTCAATAAAATGGCAATGTGGTTATTCGCTTTATACGCATTTTGAAGCACTTAACCATTCCTTTTGCAGGATAACATTTTCAGATGACATCCTTGAGCCGCCTATGACTCGTCCCGACTTCGAGCACCCGGTATTCCAGACCGAAGAAGAGGTTGTCGAAGATAGCGACGTTCCTGAAGAACTGTCTTGGTTGGTGAAGCAAGAGGAAAGAGCCATTCTGCCTCACGACGAGGTTATCGAAATTATCAATTTGGGGTCGGAAGGGGTTGAGAAAAATATTCGTATCGGAGCCGCACTGCAGAGTGATATCAAGCGAAAACTGGTTGAAATGCTCCGAGAGTATAATGATGTATTCGCTTGGTCGTATCAAGATATGCCAGGGCTCGATACAGATATGGTTGTGCATCGTCTGCCACTGAAAGAAGACTGCCCGCCTGTCAAACAAAAACTTCGCAGAACTCGCCCAGATATGGCAATGAAGATCAAAGAGGAGGTTCAGAAACAGTGGGACGCTGGGTTCCTGGCTGTGACGAAGTATCCCTCATGGGTTGCTAACATCGTACCAGTGCCAAAGAAAGATGGCAAGGCTCGAATGTGCGTGGATTATAGAGATTTGAATAAAGCAAGCCCAAAAGACGATTTTCCACTTCCTCATATTGACGTGTTAGTTGATAATACCGCTCAATACTCTGTATTCTCCTTCATGGATGGCTTTTCAGGCTATAATCAAATTAAAATGGCGCCAGAGGATATGGAGAAGACTACTTTCATAACGCCTTGGGGAACATTTTGCTACAAAGTGATGCCCTTTGGTTTGAAAAATGCTGGGGCAACATATCAGCGTGCGATGACGACTCTCTTTCATGACATGATGCATAGAGAGATCGAAGTTTATGTTGACGATATGATTGCCAAATCCCAGACGGAGGAAGAGCATCTGGTGAATCTGTTGAAGTTGTTTAAAAGACTTAGGAAGTTCAGGCTGAGGCTGAACCCTAATAAATGCACCTTCGGGGTGAGATCGGGTAAACTGCTGGGGTTTATCGTAAGCGAAAGGGGAATAGAGGTCGATCCTGCTAAAATAAAAGCGATTCAAGAAATGCCGACGCCTAAAACAGAGAAAGAGGTGCGCGGGTTTTTAGGGAGATTGAACTACATTGCCCGGTTCATATCTCACCTAACTGCCACGTGTGAACCATTATTCAAACTCTTAAAGAAAGATCAAGCTGTAACGTGGAACGAAAATTGTCAAAAGGCGTTCGACAAAATAAAGAAGTATCTGCAGGAACCTCCTATTTTGATACCCCCAGTGGCAGGGAGACCCTTGATAATGTATTTGACGGTTCTTGAGGGGAGCATGGGTTGTGTTCTCGGTCAACACGACGAGACGGGGAGAAAAGAGCATGCGATCTACTATCTGAGTAAGAAATTTACAGACTGTGAATCTCGATACTCAATGCTGGAGAAAACTTGTTGCGCGCTAGCCTGGGCCGCCAAGCGTTTGAGGCAGTACATGCTGAATCATACAACCATGCTCATCTCGAAGATGGATCCAATCAAATATATATTCGAAAAGCAGGCGTTGTCAGGTAGAATTGCCCGGTGGCAGATGGTCTTGACTGAATACGACATTCAATACGTCTCGCAAAAGGCAGTAAAGGGGAGTGTGTTGTCTGAATATCTGGCGGAGCAGCCTATTGAAGAGTATCAATCAATGAGATTTGATTTTCCTGACGAGGATATCATGTATCTCAAGATGAAAGATTGTGAAGAGTCGTTACCAGACGAGGGACCAGAGCCAGGGTCCAAATGGCAGATGATATTTGACGGAGCTGTGAATGCTTACGGTAGCGGAATAGGGGCAATTATCACTACGCCACACGGGTCGCACATCCCGTTTACTGCCCGATTGACCTTTGCCGTTACCAACAATGAGGCCGAATACGAAGCTTGTATAATGGGGCTTGAAGAAGCCATTGATTTGCGAATCAAACATCTAGACGTATACGGAGACTCAGCTCTGGTGGTGAATCAGGTCAAAGGGGAATGGGAGACACGGCAGCCCAATTTGATACATTATATGAATTATGCAAGGAGATTGTTGCCTTTCTTCGACAAGGTTGAATTGCATCACGTGCCGCGGGCAGAAAATCAAATGGCTGACGCCCTTGCCACTTTGTCTTCCATGTACAAGGTCAATTTCTGGAACGAAGCTCCCCAGATCACTATCTCTCGGCTGGACAGGCCAGCTTATGTATTTGCTATTGATGAAGAGTCTGATGACAAACCGTGGTATTTTGATATCCTTAATTTCCTGAAGAATAAAGAGTATCCGGCTGGGGCATCCAGTCAAGATCAGAAGACTCTCAGGAGATTAGCGGGTAATTTCTATTTGAACCCGGATGGCGTCTTGTACAGAAGAAACCACGATTTGGTGTTGTTGCGTTGTGTAGACGAGAAGGAGGCAAAACTTCTCATGGAGGAAATTCACGAAGGTGCGTTTGGCACACATGCTGGTGGACATGCTATGACGAGAAAACTGCTGAGGGCAGGTTACTTTTGGCTGACGATGGAAACTGATTGTTTCAAGTTTGCAAGAAAGTGCCACAAGTGCCAAATTTATGCTGACAAAATACACGTGCCTCCGAGTCCTCTGAATGTGATGTCATCTCCATGGCCATTCTCGATGTGGGGAATCGATATGATCGGAAAGATCGAGCCGACGGCTTCTAACGGGCATCGGTTCATCCTCGTAGCAATCGATTATTTCACCAAGTGGGTGGAAGCAGCGTCTTACGCAAATGTAACGAAGCAAGTGGTGGCTAGATTCATCAAGAGAGATATCATTTGCCGATACGGAATTCCCGAGCGGATAATCACGGATAATGGTTCAAATTTGAACAACAAAATGATGAAGGAGCTCTGTCAGAATTTCAAGATCGAACATCACAACTCCTCCCCTTACCGACCCAAGATGAATGGCGCTGTCGAAGCGGCCAATAAGAATATCAAGAAGATTGTCCAGAAAATGGTGGTGACTTATAAAGATTGGCATGAAATGCTACCTTTCGCTTTGCACGGTTATCGTACGACGGTACGCACATCAACCGGGGCAACTCCATTCTCGTTGGTATACGGAATGGAGGCGGTATTACCATTGGAAGTTGAGATCCCTTCTCTGAGGGTATTGCGGGACGTTCAGCTGGACGAGGCAGAATGGGTAACGAATAGGTTGAACCAACTGAGTTTGATGGATGAGAAGAGGCTAGCTTCTCTGGCATACGGTCGTTTGTACCAAAGACGAATGAAGAAAGCGTACGACAAGAAGATACTTCCGCGAAGCTTTCAGACGGGCGACCTTGTGCTGAAAAGGATTCTCCCGCCGCAGGCAGATCACAGGGGCAAGTGGACCCCCAACTACGAAGGGCCATACGTTGTCAGTAAGGTCTTTTCAGGAGGAGCTTTATTGTTGTCCACCATGGACGGGGAAGACTTTGCATCACCTGTGAATCCGGACGCAGTTAAAAAATACTTTGCTTAAAATAGACCCGCTGGACAAAAAAAAGAGAGTCCAGGCAAAAATGGGGCATCCTGGCGAACCAAAAAACAGAATGAAAGGTTCGAGCAAAAGTTAGGGATAAAATTGAAAAAATGTACACCCGCGAAGTCGAAAACCTACACTGGGCGGCTTCGGCAAAAAGGGGTATCCCGGTGAACTGAAAACCCGTAAAGGGCGGTTCACGCAAAAGTTAGGGATTTGAAAAGCAAATGACTGCGGTCCGAATTTGAATTCAATGAGTATCAATGCGGGAGAATATATTTGAGGAGTCAGTTATCGGACACAACCTCTTCAGAAGTGGGGATACCGGGAAAGTATTAGAGTCGGACGAGTCATGGGAGGATCAGTTCGTGGTGTTCATCTGCATCCAGTTGCCGACATGTGTACAAAATTTAATTTGTCAATATTTATGCTTCTTGTGAATACTTGCATACTTGTATATTTGCTTTGCGTAGCTTCCTCTTTTCAGGAGTTACATCCCGTGTACAAAAACTCCGCCCATTCAGGGGCCCAATCAATGAAAATGTGTTATTCAGTACTTGATGCCTGTTCTTTACTGTTTTGCGCATGATAAAACGCCTAAGTTTGATGAAACTAGCACGAGTATAACATCATTGGCCCTTGCCAACAATTGTTAAAGCTTTGAATTAACTGAGTGTAACGTCACTAACCTGAATCGATTTGATTGCATAGGCTTGTCGTGTCTTGTTTGTGTTGTTGCAGGTTTCATAACCGTACGAGGAAGATAATCAAAAGATTGGGATAACGAAAGACTCGATCTTCGCGCAGGTCATGCATGTTCTTCCTGAAGAAGGATAGAATTCCCCAGCTAGCCGTAGCTTATCCAAAGGACGTGCTCCAGAGAAGTTACTCGTCCTCAGCAGAGTTTGGTGATTCTGAGATCGTAAGGCTGTATTCAGACAGGTTCATCTCCCCCCGCAGGGTCATGCACTCTCCCCTAGTGGAGTCAGTTAATTTTTCCTTAGAGAATCATCCCCTCTCCAGCGGAGTTCTTTCAGCCAGTGTTCTTTCCTTCCAGTGGAATTCGAAGGTCAAGACTCTCCAAAGCAGAGTTGATGTTGGGTCCTGTCATTTATTTTGTCAGAGATACTGGTAATATCGGTTCACGTTCCAGCAGAAGGTCTGAGCATACTGTGCACATCTGTTATTCTCCAGCAAAGTCATATTCCCCAGCAGGGGGTTACTTCAACAAGACGTGTGGTTTGAGTTCCCAACTTCCCAGCAGGGTCGACTTCACCCTTCCAGCCTTTATTTTGCTGGAATAATTTTGTAGCATCAGGCTATCCCCGGCGAGTCGGCATTATCCTTCCAGCATTTATTTTGCTGAAGCAGTTTTTGTACTCTAGTAGTTCAGGTGGAGAGAGCTCTTGCTCAAATAAATCACCAAACAGTCAAGATCTCAGCAGGAGATATTCAATGATAATGTCAGTTTTGGCTGCATTCCCCACAGAGTTATCATGAGAGTCTCTTTGTCTCCAGCAGAGTCATTTATGCAAATGTCTCTTATTTTCCCCAGCCAGAGTGGCCAGGATAAGTGTCTTCTTATCCCCAAGCAGAGTTTGTTTGTCATTAACGGGTCGCATGAATCAGAATTTCAGAGGCCACCGCCGGTTATCAGAGCAGGCGTCCGATAGTTGGTTTTCAGACATCCCCAGTAGAGTTCATCTCAAAGTCGCTGTCGCGTCAGTGCTGAGCAGTTTGTGGGTGAGGATCATTGAAGAACTAAGTCCTGACGTGGACAATTTACTCCTAGAATGACGGGATTTCTTCAGAAATGGGCGTCCTGACGTGGACAGGTTTGTTTTACCGGATTGGTAAGGTGTGTTAATCCTGACGTGGATAGATTCGGTCTCTCGAAATTTGGAGAAAGGGAGGTCATGACGTTGACAAAAGTTTGGTTACTCTTCGTGTTGGTGTCCTGACGTGGATCATTTGTGTCCAGCAGATATCTTTATTCGTAATGGTGAAATGTGCGTCCTGACGTGGACAAGTTTGTAATTCTTTGTGATGACAAGATGCAAGAATCCTGACGTGGACAAATTTATCCTTCTTCGTGGTGTTGACAAAGTGTAAGTCCTAACGCGGATATTTCCCCAGCAAGTCGAAGACGCGTGAGTCCTTACGTGGACAAGTCTTATTTCCTCAGTGAGTCGAAGACGCCTGAGTCCTAACGTGGACAAATCAAGACGAGATCAGTGTCCTAACGCGGACAGATCAAAGAGATTATTATTCCTAACGTGGAAAGATGCAGTCCTTACGCGGACATATCAACAGAAGTGATTCCTAACGTGGAAAGACGGAGATTCCTAACGCGGAAAAGATGGAGTCCATACGCGGACGTATCAGAAGATAGTTTCCTTACGTGGAAAAATGAGTCCTGACGCGGACAAATTGGAAAGAAGTTGGTATTCCTTACGTGGAAAGATCAGAGTCCTTACGTGGGCATATCAAGAGCATTCCTTACGTGGAAGAAAAGTGGTTTCCTTACGTGGAAAGACGAGTTTATTCCTTACGTGGAAAATCGATTGATTCCTGACGTGGAAAGAAAGGGATCATTCCTGACGTGGAAAAGTTTAGTCCTGACGCGGACAGATCAAAGAAGATATTCCTAACGTGGAAGAAGAAGTTTATTCCTTACGGGGAAGATAGATTGATTCCTAACGCGGAAAGAAGAAGATTATTCCTGACGTGAAAAAAATTGAGGTCCTTACGTGGACAGATTCAAGAAAAGTGGAATTCCTTACGTGGAAAGATTGGAGTCCTGACGCGGACATGTCAAATGGTATTGGAGTCCTTACGTGGACAGATTGATATAGTTTTCCTAACGCGGAAAGAAGATTGCTTCCTAAAGTGGAAAGATAAAAGCGTTACTCCTAACGTGGACGATGTGATTCCTAACGTGGAAAAGCGTTATTCCTAACGTGGAAGTATTTTATTCCTGACGTGGGCGGACGAAGTATCCCCAGCGGAGTTGCCGAGATTTTTCTGAGTTAACAGCAGGTGGAGTCCTAACGTGGACAGATTTAGTTGAGATTTCTTTGTATTGATGACAGACAGAGTCCTAACGTGGACAAGTAAGCAAAATGTTATGACGGAATCCTCTTCAGAACGATGAAGACAATCCCCAGTACGGTCGCGCGAGATCAGTGGGTTACTCTAACAGTCAGATTCAGCTGACGAATGTCATTCCTCAAGCAGGAGCGCAGTTTATTTCTGCAGTTGGCAAATTTCTGGTTTCACTAGTATTCAACCGTCTCGTACCGCGAATGTCTGAAGGCTCCGGGCTCTTCATCCAATCGGGTCCAAGTCGCTTGAATAGGGGCAGCTGTTGCACCCTAAAATTTGCCCAACCTTATTCAATTGGTTTATGTTTCATCACCATTAGCATTTGCATATAGAGTCATGTACATAGACTAACCATCTGCATAGCATAAGCATAGCAAGTCATTCAACAGGGGACCAATCATTATTTTCATCTCTAGAGGCCTAGCAAGAGGTTATCATCATAATTCTATCTCATTCAAGTCATCAGGAAAGAATTTGAAAGCAAAGAGTTCAGCAGATCAAGCCTTGAGTCCATCTCTTAGCTGAGGGGATCTGAGGATCAACAAGAGGGTTATGAGCTGTGAAATGAAAGCATGGAGAGCATCTAGACATCTTGAGAGACTTATAAAGTCATTTGGAGAAGAAAACAAGTCATTGGTGTGATCACAAGAGCTACAGTTGAAGACAGTCAACTAGGGTTTCATCTGGGTCAACCCTAGGTCAACCCTAGGTCAATTGACTGACTTTAAAGGGCATTCAAGGCTATTGGAGAGGTGTGGGATTCAACATTGGACATATAAAGAAGGATATGGAGATATGACAAGGAGAATTCAAGAGAAATCAAGGAGAAGAGGAGTTACTAAATTAGGGTTTCTCTGTAAAATCCCCTAGTTTAGGTCAAATTTCCAAGCAAGATAAGTCAAAATGCTAGCTTCAAAGGGCTTCTTGGCCAACATGAAACTTGTAGAGGATCTCAAGACCTTTAATTTGAGTGGTGGAAGACCTCAAGGAGATTTATGGAACTCAAGTTATGGTCCTTACAAGTTACAGGTCATCTGAGGTGTCTGAATTTTTGTCTGTGAAAGTGACTTGACTTCCAAGCTAATTTTGCCCCTCAAGGAGATTTCAAATGAATTCTTGGTCAACATAAGAATTGTTCCTCACTGTCTTAGCTTTCTAGAATGGTATAGTATGCCTTCATATGATGTGGAGAACTCAACTTATGGTCTTGGCAAGCAAAGGGTATTTTGGGCATTTGTGAATTACAGGTCATTTTAACCTATGTCCAAAACTCATACAAGGAGGCCTCAAATGGAAAAACTTACAACATCAAACTTGCTCCAAATGGGATTTTAAGTCTAGAAAGAAGGTCACAAGTTATTGGAGAAGCTCATAGCATGGAGTTGCATGATTGGTCAAAATATGAACTAAAAAGGCTTATAAAGTGAATGATTTCAAAGTGAAAAATGGTTTGGGAGATTTACAAGTCCAAATGGAGACTTCCAATATATGATTTTGAATGGAAAAACAATTCTAAGAACAATGGTTCACACACTTTTTTGAGTTTAGAAGGAAAAAATGAAGTTATCCATGGTTGCTTACCTTTTAAGAAACATAATCAAAATGAGCCAAAGTTTGAAAACAAGGGAATGTGCAAGATGGATCTAGAATGTACCATTGGGGTCTATATATTCATGAAAGATGAATTTGGCAAGGGTTGGCCTCATTTGCACCAAGAATTCCACAAGATTTCTCATTCTTTCTTCAAAAGTTTCATTCCAAATCTCTCAAATTCTTCATCAATCTTCATCAAGATCAATTCAATTTTACTCCATCATCATCATAGATCATAATTGAAGCCAGGATCAAGTGATTATCATCCATTTTCGAGTGCTTTTTGCAAGAATATCAAAGTTGCCAATTCCATTGGATAGCATAATTCTGGCCAAGTTTCATCCAAAGCTTGCATACAGAATCAAGTTCCTCAAGGATTGATCAAGATTCAACACTTAGAAGCTTCAGATCCACATCTTCCATAGCTGTTCTCAAGGTTTTACATCAGGTAAGTTTTCCTTCGATTTGCTTAATTCAGTTAGTTTCACATGATTTTATTAGCTTAGACTTGATCTAGGTGGTTAGGAGATTAAGTTAGATGAATTTGGAACGATTTGGTGATGGTTAGTGACAGGTGTAACAAACTGTTAGTGCTTATATCTCTTAGATTAGTGCATCATAATTGTAGCTTGATTGATCAAATTAATCTCCATTAGGCATAGGTTAGTTTAGGTCAAATTTGAGGAAGAATGGTAATGGTTCATATCAGTGCATTTCAATGGTGGCCAGTGTTTGATTCAATCGGATTTGGTGTTGTGGTGAGTTTCAAGATGAATTGATGCCCTAGGATTGTAGAGGGAGAGCTGGGGAGTAGATTTCATGTTCACAGCATGAGGATTCATGGCGTGTAGGATGAGAACAGAAGGGTGTAAAGCTTGCTCGTGCATGGATCCATGGTGAAGTGAAACCCTAAGTTTCAGGTCATTTGGGGAAGACGAAATCTGGACCCTTCATGTTGAGTAGGACTTTTGACTGATAGAGTGATCCAATGGCCAGCATTTAATCTGAAGTTTGGAGGGAATTGGGGTTTGGCTCTAAACGCACCGTTTCATTAATTGAAACGGGCGGGCCTGAGTTGAATCATGCTAATGCCACCCCCGTGTTAGGCCCAAAACCAATATTCAATGTGATTTCTCTGCTTCTCTCACCCCCCAACGCGTTGTATTATTTCTTTGGAGTCTGAGTGTTTTCTGGGCCTTGGTAAAAGGCGCTATCTGCACCCCTGTCTGAGGGCCCATCCAGATATCAACTGGGGCGAGCTTCTATTCTGACCCCCCCCCCCCCCTCATTCATTTAATTCATTTTATTTTCTAAATTTCATTTTAATATTTTACCATTTTCATTAATTCATAAATAATTCATAAAAAATGCATTTTCATCCATTCTTTTTACAATATTTTCATTAAAATGTCTAGAATATTATAGGAAAATAAAATTTCATTTTTAGTTTTATTTCATATTTTTTTCATATTTTCTAAATAAATGTCATATTAAATAGTTCATTTCATGCATCATTTTTATGATTTTTGTTCTCTCACATGCTTTAATCTTTTTTGATCATTCTTTTCATATTGTTTAGATGAGATATTCAACTTGTAGAAATATTTTAGTTCCCATTTTTAGGAGTTAATTTTAGGTGATTAATAAATGCTTGAACATCATGAACAAAACTAGGGTTTTAGGTGACAACTTAAGAAATTTGATTTCATTTCCCTTAGGACTTAGGATTTAATTAGATTAGTTATGGGACTATAAGGGCTATGGGTAGCTATTAGATCCCTTAGAAAAAGTCAGGATTCCCCTACTGCTATTATTACTGTCTGTATATCTGATTGGCTGGTGTGGTGTGCCCTCTGGGGATTGTTGCTTGTTTGTTTGGGTATTGGGTTTGTCTGGGGCCCTGGGATATTCTGAAGACTTGAGAAGGTGAAGCCATTGGAGATTCAAAGATTGAAGATCAACTGTCAGAGTTGGAGGGGAGGTTCTTGCTAGCAGCTGCTGAGGAGACTAGGGTTTAGGAGCTAGGCAGAGCTCTAGGTTAGAAAGTTTGTTTCTCAAACATGGATTGCCTTGTCTGCATCCATTCTTCTCTGTGATTCAGAGTCTCTCTAAGACACTTACCCCCTTCCTTTGGAAGGCTTGGTGATGGTGTCTAAGAGATAGAACTCTTGAGAGAAAATGTCTCTTGTGTTAGAAGCAGTCTGTTCACCACCCTTGGTAGTCAACTGATTGCTTAACACCCAATTCACTCTTGTGACTGATCCCTCATCTGGGAGGTTTGAGCATGAAGAAAAGCCATTGCAGATGGAAGACTGGTGATCAAAGCCCTTGCCTGAAGGCCATGAGGATGAAGATTGAGGCTTGTTGAAGCCTGTAGCTGATTGGAGATTGCTTGGAGCCAGATGTTGATTCAGAGCTGCTGATGCTGTTTCTTCTGCTGTTGTATTTCATTTCTGATGTATTGATTGGTTTTCCTGACTGTATTGTTTGCTGTTTACCCTGTTGGGTTGAAAGTGAAGCCTGTTCACTTTCGCCTATTGTTTTCTAGGTTCGAGGTTGAGTGGGACTCCCTTGCCTCGCTTGTGCTGTTGCATCCATGCATTTTATTCTTTACTGTATATATCTGGTATTGTTTCTGTTTCTGCCTATCCCGTAGGATCTCTGTTTCTCTCTGTGCAAGAGAGGAGCATGATAGACACTAGGTCTTAACCCATGCATGATAACATTAGGTTAGTTTGTTTCCCTTCGCAACCGTAGGTTAGAGTTCTGTCTCTTTCTTTATCAAAACAAACAGAAAAACACATAAAGATTTCAAATACAATAAAAGACACTTCTTCCGTAAAAGAATGTGAACTCATCAAGACGTCATTTTTGTCCTCTTGGACTGTTAATCAGAGAAAACCTTTTCAGAAGGAATAAAATCAACCAAGACAAGCTTGTGCCGTACGTGGCCCGAACTACGTTTGCTCTGATCTTTCATGCTGTATGAAAGTACGTAGGCATAGGATGCGACATCCTAGCGAGCAATCTTCCCCTCCTTTCCCGTAGGTAGGCGAACTACGTTGACTCTGATTTCTCGTTCCAGACGGGAATACGTAGGCATAAAGTGCGATACTTTGCCGAGTCATTTTTATTTTCATTTTCTTTTCTTTTAACCCTTGACCTATAGTTTAGATAGAATAACAATCCATACCCGAAAACAAGCGTGGATCCCGTCGAGTACGACGGACGTGAGGGGTGCTAATACCTTCCCCTTGCGTAACCGACTCCCGAACCCAGGTTTTGGTTGCGATGACCATACCTTTCCCGTGTTGTGCGAGGTTTACTCTGAGCGTTTCCTTTCCCTCCCGTGGGATAAATAACGCACGGTGGCGACTCTTCTGTTCAGCCGGCGCCGATTTTCGCAGTAGCGACAGTCAGCATCTGTAGTCTAGACATTTTGACCTTAGAGGTACCTTCATGAGTTGTTTTGAGAGTATCTCAAACCTCTTTGGCCAGTTCATAATGATGCATAAGTCTGAAGATATTCTTATCTATCCCATTGAATATAGTGTTCAAGGCCTTAGAATTTCCAAGAGCCAAAGCTTCTTGCTCTTTACTCCACTCTTCTTCAGGTATTAACACAGTTGATCCGTCTTTCTCTGTCTTCACTGGATGTTCCCATCCTGAGTTAGTTGCTTTCTAGGCCTAGCTATCCAGATATTTCAAGAAGGCTATCATACGAGGTTTCCAGTAGTCATAGTTAGATCCATCCAGAATGGGTGGTCTATTCGCAAATCCTACATCCTTGTCCATAGTACCAGAAATTATCGTCCCTAAATCTCACCCAGAAAATAACAGGCAGAGTGCCTGCTCTGATGCCAATTGAAATTCTAGTAACAGACAGTCGATGCTATATCGGATGTTATGACATCCGCTTCTGAACAGATTATTAAACTTAGCAGTAAGCAAGTAACGAAAGCAGTAAAGAACACAGGAAATTGTTTATCCAGTTCGGTGCAAATCACACCTACTATGGGGGCTACCATGCTAGAGAGGAAATCCACTATAATCAGTGTTAATTCAGACTTAAACTACCAGTTTTCACTCTTCACTTAAGACCTACCCAATGCAATTTCAATCTAACTCTATACCTGAGTTCCTACTCACTCCCCCTCAATCACAACAGTGATAACTATCAAATAACGAACAGATTCAAAAGGAAGACACACTTCAACCAAATCTTGATCTTGCTTAAAAGCTTCAATCAAGAGACATAGCACTCGTGATTAAAATATTAGAGTGACACAAACAAAATACAATTAAAAAAATCACACTAGTCCAATGCACTCATCTAGGTGATAATTGCTTGGCTCACAAGAAAACCTAAGACAAAAACACACGTGAAGATACAAACACACAAACAGAATTCTTCACTCCAACAAATCTCCCAATCTTCAGTAAGGAATGCCACTCTTCTTTATATGCAGCGCATGGGCCTTGGGCCTAAGTAGCATAAATTAGGTTTAACCAAGTTAATCCAATCTCCACAATTCAAGGTGCTAAAAAAATAGGTCATATGCGTTTCCTTTCATGATCAGCACTGAATAGAAAATTTCCCAAAATATAGTCTGAGATAAATAAGGAAACATAACAGAAAACAAAACAACGCCCATGCTGGAAGATACCGATGTCACAATATTCAGCTTGACATCCAATAAACTTTGTATTAGCTAACCAAACATATCCTGCAGAACACTACATAGGTATGTCATGACATCAGTTAAAACATCTACACATGTAACAATGTTTTACCATAAAATGCAGCCAATCAATCAGATTTGATTTAGTAGATCAAATCAAATCAATCTCCAAATATGCAATTGATTTCAATCTCCAAAACAGCAGTTGATCTTCTGATATTAAATCCAAATCAAATCCAATCTGATCCAGAAGATGCAACAAAAATGCCTTTACTCACAAAATAGAATCACGCAGATTCCACAGCAGATATGTGCAGCCAGCTTGCACAAAAAGATATGCTCACACATGCATTCATACAGAATGTTCTGGATCATGAATGTCAAGACATCTGGTTTGACATCATGAGAAAACCTGTTACACAACACAAAATGCCACCTGCTAATTCTAACTACAGATGTCACGACATCTTGTAGGACATCCTGTGATTACACTTAGTTTTACCAAAATTCCTGCCAATCAATAACTAACACATATATTAATCCCTACCCCAACTTGTAAGTCGATCGCCACGTTCATCACTATCAACCTTAACCTAACACTAACTAGGTTCTCCCTTCTAATCATTTTCAAACTCTTGCTATGCTTCAAACGCAAATTCAAACCTCGATCAACATCAATTGTTTTCTCCAAATCAAATTAAACCATTTAATCATACTTAGACCTTATTTCATTAAAGGTGAAAATGAAGATGGTCTGGAGCCTTAGATTCCTCTCCTTGGTTGTTTGGGTATGAGTTGTCTTTCTCTCTAGTTGTACAATTGTCATCTCTAAAAAACTTCTAATTCGATTCACTCCAAACCATTTTCATAACAAATTGAATCAAACCTATTTTCCTAAACACTTAGATGAAAAAGAGAGTGGTCTAGATCCTTTTATTCTCTCTCCCGAATACTTGGATACAAGGAGCCTTCCTTGGTCATTCGAGTACTCGTCATCCACTTAAAATACTTTAATTATATTGAACACTTTCATAATTAAGGATGAAAAGAGAGATGGTCTCGAGCCCTCGATTATTTGGATACGAGGAGCTTTCCTTGGCCATTCAAGTAACCTTCATCCAAATAAAACGTTCAACGTATTAACTCAACTTCTCGCCTCCGTGTGATTAAAACTTTTTTCTCAAAAGAATGATGTTTACCCCCTTCTAATGCGCATACAAACTAAATGCTTAATCCTCCACCAAGAGTAAACAAGCTAATGTTTAGCCCTTAGAATGCGACCTAAACATTCATTTGATAAAATAAACCAACCAACCGTAATCCCACAAACTACATACACTCTAATTCTTCATTTCACAATGGAGATACGTAGGCACGAGGTTTCAAAACAGAGGCAAGCATCCTAATAAAAAACTACACATTTCCCATTAGCAAACAAAACATTTTTTCTCTTATCTTTCTCATTATTAGCTTAGAAGAAAATAAATAGCATGAGCTAACATTCAACCACAATTGGACTAAGAGGTTCCCGTTGAGTACAATGGACGTGAGGGATGTTAATACTTTCCCCTTGCGTAATTGACTCCCGAACCTAGAATTTGGTTGTGGTGACCATTTTTCTTTCTTAAATTTTTTATCGATATTTTCTTATTCTTTCATTGGAATGAATAAAATTCGGTGGCGACTCTGTTCGAACTAAATTTTTCCGCGTCCATCGCGAAGAATCGTATTTTTTGAGGTACAACAAAGGCAATACGCTGGCGAGAACAGGTGTTGCTATTTTAACTATTTTTCTATAAATTGAGTCAGAATTCTCGTAATATAAATACTTAGGTCATGTGGAGAAGTCTAGGATAGGAGTCATAACCCTATGTCCTGCTTGCTTTATATAATTTTTACCCATTTTTAAGCTATTTTGTTATAATTGCTTTTTTATTTAAGTTGTTTTCAAAATTCATTATCCGGTCACTCTAACTTTACATCGATAGGATAGAAATTGATACTTAACAATTGTCTCTGTGATTTGATAGTTTTATACTACTCTGACATTAGTCGTGCACTTGCGGTGTGTCAAACATTAAGCAGGGAGCTATAACAAGCCCAAAAATAAATCCTAATATAGCAATTAAGAGATTTTCAACAATATCATGAAGGGAAAAAATACCTTATTAAATATCAATTACTCTAACCAGATACATGTTCCGATATGTTGCAGCATCGACCAAATAATTCTAGGCTTAATATTTAAGAAGACTCCTGACCACACCAGCTGCCCAAACAACTATCTATACATTCTCTCGCATCTATACGTATGGAATGAGTTCAAACCAATAAAACAAAAATAAAATTAAATAACTTTATGTTTCACAAATAATCATATATAAATAGCTGATAAGTTGTTTACACATGAAGCTCACCGGAAGGTCCATAATAACTTAACTTATGGAACTGCAAGTTACAAATGATGCACTTGTTTGAACAACAAATAAGTACACAACATACATTGGTTATCAGATCTACACAAAATATTCCCATCCTTTGTGCCATTATTACCTTTACACAAAAGCACTAAAACCTTAGATAGAGATAATATCAAGAATGTGCAATTATTACATTTGTCTCTCTATTCTTCCACAACTAAATCTTTTCTAAACTTGAAGTAAAAATTGGAGGATGTTTAATGGGGTTCCAACTACACTTTGAACCTATAATCCTAGTAGCAAAATTGAATGAATTAAAACAATTTTAGTATTTCCACTCATTACATTCTTTCTTCTCAAAATAAAAAATAATTAAAAAGATTATGATTGTGAGAGTAATTAGGAAATGAGCTATAACAAAGACATTAAGAACGAGGACTTCATAAGCTAACAAAAGTACACTGCACTAGCTAAGACATGGTACAAAGATAATGACACTAACATCAATTTCAAACTCTTATGTCCCACTATTCATGTTGTTATGATTATATAAGTATAACTTTCAATGAGAGAAAAAATAACTCACCATTGTAAGGATAAGACAAAAATGACCACCAATTCCAATATGTTCCTCATAACCTTTTAAAATGACTCTCTGAAAATTAATTATGAAACAAAAGCTATCAACACTTGATTTTCTCTAAAGGTAGTAAATAAACTACTATAGAATAGTGACTTGAGTTAAGTATGTAATGAAATTTAACTTGCCGCAATAAAAAGAGAGACAGAGGCAACATTTTAGATAGAACAGAGAAATTAATCAACGAAAAAACTATACAACAAAGCTTAATGGTTGGTCATGTCAAAAAATCATTTTATTGATTAATATCATCCTTTTATATATCTTGTTTAGTAGAGTATAATCCAACACATCTAATTTCATAACCCCTAATAAACAACAAAATCATAAACCAATACTCAACAAATAACCATAACCTTGATCCTAAATCACATTAATTCAAATCATGAAACTAAAGTACAAATGGATCTAACGATAAAAGATTCTAATCATCTATAGGGTTAGTGAAATTAACATAACATTTGGCATCAGAAAGTTCTTAAAAACCCAAACATAAATATATCGGCTAACCTTTTTATAAAGATCGTAAAGCTCGGGATAACTCGAAGGAGTGAGGATATACATGAACGGAGGATGACAAGAAGATAATACAGTGAACGACGGGAGATGTCAGGGTTGGGCTTTGGGAGATTGAGACCTGAGCAAGAGAGGTGGTAGGTGTGTGTGATACAATAGTGACGAAACTTGAAAAATGAAAGAGCAAAGAAGATACATGGAAGTTAGGGTAAACATAGTTTTGGAAAATGAAAGGGCAACGAATATTGAAATTGTGGTAAAATGTTTTTGGAAAATGGAAAGAAAGAGCAAAAGATTTTTGGAAAATAAGACAAGTGAACATATTTACCGCGTTTTTGTGACGTGTGTTTTAAGTCACGTGTACTTTTTTAAATTCAAAAATAGTGCCAGTTCAAACCACCACAATTATCACCATGTCATGTCGTTTGAAAAAAACACCGTAAATTATCATAAATATTGACCGTTTTGGAAACCGCCCTATTTAAACTGCCATAATTTAAGGCTTTTTGAGATGAACTTTGTTTTTACTATGTTGGATCATATGTCTGTTTGAGATTTGTTGAGTACACTTAATGTTATTATATTTTTTAAATTGTTCTTGTGTTTAATTCTTTTTGTCGCTCACGAGCGTACAAATTGATCTAGATAATTAAGAATTTCTGATTATTAGTCTAATTATCAAAACTAAGAAATTTATTCAACTTTATAATGAATTAGGAATATAAATTTAGAAGTTGTTGCTAAAGAATTAATGCACTTAGAATGCCTAATTTAACCATGAATTAACCTAAAGAATTAGGGAATTATTGTATAAATTAGTGAGTTGCACACCAAGAAATTAAGTGTAGTGATTATGTTAATTCACATTGAGATAATAATATGATTGAAACTCAATAGACACGTAGTTCACCAACAAGTAAAAATAAAGGGATTCGATAATAAAGTCCTAATCGTCTTTTGCAACCTTGAATTTCATCTTTTAAATTCTCGTTTTAGAATCGCTTTTCTAACGACCCCCCCCCCCCCCCCCCCCAATTAATTACTTAATTTCACATGTAATTATATTGTTAAATTACAATACTTGTGGAGACAATCTTTTTATTATTAATTCAATATTATCGATACATTTGCCGAAAAGTTATCAAGTTTTTTATCCTGTTGTCGGGGATTGTTGATTTCAACAAGATAATTTTTATGCAATATTTGTTATTTTTTTATTTTATTTTTATTTTTAAATTTAAATTTTCTTTGTTGTTAGTTATTAGTTGTTTACTTTTTTTTTTAGTTTGATTTAGTTTATAATTTATATTTTTTTTGTAAATACTTAGAATTTTATTTTTATTTTCTACTATTATTTTGTTTAGTTTATTTCAATGCTACTGAGGTATTTTTCTTCTATGTATGCGAGGTAAAGAAAGACATGTATAATGGAGCTAACTCTCAATTGAACATGTTAGCATAACTTGAAGTTGTGTCAAAGCAATTGATTGTCTTTACTCGAGTTTAAGAAAGTGTTAATTAGGTCAGGATCCTACATTTGATTTCTATGGTAGAGGTCACACTAATGGTCATTGTGCACCATACGTTGAAGAAACATATTATACGCGACACTATCAAGATTCAAACCATTACCTCAACACGTACGATCCATTATGGGATGATTATTCAAGTATCAACTAGAGTAAGAATCAGACTTTGAATGCTAACCAATGTGTTCAACAAGCTCTTCAAGCACCTTCACATAAACCATAACCTCTTGAAGAGACATTGTCAAATTTCATGAAGGCTACTCAAGCTAGCTTCGAGCAAGTAAACAAGTCTCAGATAACATGGTTAAAATTCAGCAAGAGATGACACAAAATCATATCCTAATGAACAAGAACATTAAAGCATCCATGGAGAATATTGAAAATCACATTGGGTAGTTATCTAAATATGTGACAACTCAAACAATTGGAGATTTTAATGGGAATGTGTTGGATAGTTCTAGGAGTGATGAAGTTGAGAGATAAGTCAAAGATGAATGGGAAGAAGTTGATGAAAGAGGAGTTGAAAAAGAAAAAGAAGAAGAAAAATGTATGCCATCAGATAACATTGAATAAAGAATAAAAACAATCAAGGAGGAAAATAGATATGGGAAAATAGCAAGAATGGTAAGAAAATATGATCTAGTTTTAGATTTAACAATTTATCTAAATGCATATATCCAACAAGAAAATCTTCAACAAAATAATTCCCCTAAAAGATATTGTAGCAATAAGGAATATGGAAGATAAGAAATATATAAAGTATTGGATGGCATATATGCCTTGTCCGTTACTATCAAGCTGACGAAGATATGGAAGTCACATCATCAATACCTAAAGCCCACGGGAGTACTACCAAATAAAAGAAAGAAAAATAATGATGTGTTTTTTTATGTCATAGATAATTCCCTAACAAAAGAGCAAATAATCAAGCTTAAGACCTTAATGAAGTGCTTAATGGGAGTCAACTCATCATTTTCTAGTTTTCAGGTTTAGTTGTTACTTTCATATTTATCTTTTGTTTTATGATCCAAGGAAGAGTGTAAGTTAGCTACCATAGAAGCCCTCCTTGATACTTCTCTTTGATTTAATTAATGAACTTGTTTGCTTCTGTTTTCTTTAAGTTTTTAATTTGCTACCTTACCAGTGTTTTGATGAAAATAAAATAAAAAAGTCACTAAAAAAAGAATGAAAGGATCAACAATGAAGTTCCCTTACAAATTGAAGGTTGATAAAGAAAAGGAAAACCGACTACTTATACTCGATCTCCAGATACCTCGGCTAGTAAGGTTTGAGCCAAATATTTTGCATTGTTTACTTTTCATTCTTATGAGAGTATCCATGCATTAGTCATTTTTTGGAATTTGCAATTTTTCTAATTTTGAGTCTATTGATCGGATAAATACACACTGAGGCAGTTGTTGTTGAAACTCTAAGCCTTTTTAAGCCACCATGTTTTAGTATGCTAATATTCGTTGTTTAACCCATTTGATCCTAAAACCTTTCTTTCAATGACATAGCCATATTATATAGTCATTGACTTGAAAGATTAAATCTTTCCACCTTCTTTGGAGTTAGGTAGAAATTTTTAGTTCCTAGTTGATTGCAAAAGAATAAATTTGGGGTTGCTTTTGAAAGTTAGCAAGAAATAAGTTTGAGGTTGGGGTACTAGAGAAATTCGTCAAAAAGAAAAAAGAAAAAAAATAAGAAGTTAAAAATAACTTCTCCAAAAAAATTGTCGTGAAAAATAGGACCAACAAATGAAATTCTCTAGTACCAAGTAAATTACAATAGAATGACATGGAAGGAAGTTGATAACATCGGGATAACTAAGTACCTAACTCCAAAGCTTTAAGCTTACTATCCTAAATTATCCTACCCTGACATAGGTCATGTTACAACCCGTAAAAGACCTCAAAAGTGTGTGTTTAAATATGACTTTTAATGATTCAATTAGAACATTTTTAAACTCATTGTTAAATTCTTTTGTATGTTGAATGAGTGATTGCCCTGTCAAATTGAGTGTGTAATTGTGAGATGGGAGACAAGTTGAGTATTTGTATGTCAAAACAACTTTTCCAAGTTGATTGGATCAAAGTAGGGAACTGAAGTATTTATCAGAAAAAGGTGGCATTCATTGGTAAGGGTAAGCACTTTGATTCTAATGAAATGCTCAATATGCAGACAGGTTACTTGAGGACAAACAACAACTCAAGTTTTGAGTTGCGATGACAGTCGTCGTTACATGATTTTTATAAGCAAATTTGGATGAAATTAGAGAAATAATGAGCAAAAGTCACGCCAACGTGTGGAGAAAGGAGCAAAAAACTAAGAAGTTCAATAAACAAAGCAAAACCAAGAAATTGTGAAGAAACTGACATTTTTCAGCATAATTTACATCATAACGTCTCTCCAGTAATATGATTATATGTAAAGTTTCATAACTCGGATTGAGACAAATTTTTTTGCAAAAGAAAGCTAAAAAAGAGATATTGCTACTAGAATAATCGCACGCGTGATACTAGCGTGACACATTGCAGTGCAATGCTAACTTTCACATACGCGATAGTGCTTTTTTTGGCTAGATATTTTCAAATGGTAATTTTGGAGCACATTAGAGTTATTAGAGAGCAATTCTTTCATAGATTTTGATGATGAATACTTCTCCACTCATGGTATTTATTAATTTATCAATGTGTAACTAAGTTTCTCTAGATTAGGGTTTTTAAGATGAACCTTGTTTTTACTCTGTTGGATCATATGAGTGTTTGAGATTTGTTGATCATTTTTAATTTTATCATATTATTTAAATTGTTCTTGTGTTTAATGTTTTTTGTCGCTTACAGGTGTATAAATCAATCTAGATAATTAGAGATTTCTAACCATTAGTCTATTTATATGAACTAGGCAATTTATTCAACTTTGTAATAAACTAAGAAAATGAATTTTGAAGTTGTTGCTAATGAATTAACACACTTATAATGTAACACCCCCTTTCTATACCCCCAAATAATCAAACGAATCATTTAGGCACGAATTTAAAATTTCATCAGAGTATTATTTAAAATACGGTATAAAAGGAACATGTCACATTATGCTTGAATTAAAACACATACAACACCTGCTCATAATAGATATGCAACAATGAGCCACAAACACATCAGAGGATCTTAGTCCTTATACCCACATCTCAAATATTTAGAATAAAAGCGGAAAATCTAAACATTTGAATCACCACCGACATGTATTCACATATATACATATTCACATCATTCAATGTAATCCATCAACAACATTCATGTTTACACAACATGCAACACCAATAATACATATACAAATGTATTCATCAAAAATAGCTTAAGGCTTCCTATGCTACCCGGTGTTACATATCAGAGTCATCTGACCAAAACTAATGAAGACGCGCTTTACAAAAAGGGATCACCAGCACCTAATCTACAATGCCTCATAGAGCATCATAAAACAGCAGAAGGGCGAGAACAATATCATAATATTCAATGCATAAATCATATATATACATATCATTAGTTACGCATCTTCCGCATTCACACCACAACTCACCTCAATCATTCTATACATTGCAATGTATCCATATAAGTATCTATGTATAAATAGAACATCAAGCATATACAATATGCAATCACCAATGTTTATATCAATCCATATAAACCTACACACACACACACACACACACACACACACACACACACACACACACACACACACACACACACACACACATATATATATATATATATATATATATATATATATATATATATATATATATATATATATATATATATATATATATATATATATATATATATATATATATATATATATATATATACATATACATACATATTTTCAAGTATACTCACTCATGCCATTATCACAATTTGCATTAATTCACATAAACATACACAATATGTTTATATCATCACCAATTCACATAAACATCCACATACATGTTTATTTCACCAATGCATCATATAAAGATGATAATGCAACTCATAGAGACCGACTCACAACTCTATGCATATGCAAATGCGGTACTGACTCAATTCAGCAGGTTCAATTGAAGAACCAAAATGGAACCATCGCTTGTTACCGAAGTAACTCCCCGTCGGGCCTACGATGTTCACCCATCTCTCACACCCCACATGGGCACACGATGTTTCAGGATTGCTCACACCCCACATGGGCACACAATCCGATTGCTCACACCCCACATGGGCACACAATCCGATTGCTCACACCCCACACAGGCACACAATCGTTCTGCAGATTCTATGCAGAATCAAATATAACCATCGTATCATACGAGGTTCTGCAGATCCTACACGGGATCAAATGTAACCATCGCTCACACGAGGTTCTGCAGATCCTACACGAGATCAATTAACACAAATGCATATCATAATGCTTCACATGCTAACATGACTCAATCAACTATAAACCATCGCTCACACGAGGTTCTGCAGATCCTAGGCGGGATCAATTAACACAAAATGCATACATATTCGCAAATATATTATCATGCATTCTTCATATTCATCACAATTACCATGCATTTTTATTCAATTCAAACAATGCATATAATTTGCCCAACAACCACACTCACAATTGATTCATATCCTAGGATTCACGCCATACGGCTACCCACAGCATAACATATCACAGCAACACACAAATCGTCCATTCAGATAAGGATTAACGTACCTGAAACAAACAATTAACATTGGAAAAGAAAACACAGTGTTGTACCCCAAATTTTGACCCCTTAGATTCTCATTATCATTTTTAGAAGCATGATCATGAATTATCTAACCCTAAATCAGTGCAAGTTCATTATTGTCAAGTTACAGATGAATCAGGGTTCTCGCACCGACAAATCCAAAACAACCAAGGAATGATTTGGGCCAATTTAATCATGGAATGAAATCAAAGATGATATCAAAGTCAAATGAGAAGTCAATTTGAAGAAATCATTTCAGAATCAAGAACAGTGCAGTCAAGAGGCCCCGGTTAGGGTTTTTAACTAGTGAAAAGTCAACTGTGGTTTGACTTTGATGTTGGAAGGTGTTGTAATGGTGGGATTGAGGTCCATGAAGTTCATATAGACTATTAAAGACTATTCAAGAAGTATCAAAGTCTCAGGATGTCCAGAATGTCAACAGGCGACTCAATCGGCACCGATCGATCGTACGGTTGACCGAAAAGTCAACTCCTCAAATTTTGAGAATTGGAATCCAAGTTGTGAATAAAAGTTGTTCCTTATGTCATAATGGACTTGCATATCAATTTTCATGATCATTGGATCAAGGATGAGAGGGTAATCGAGAAATCGGGAAATTAGGGTTTTGAAAAGGGCTAAACCATAACTCCTTAACCACACATCCAATTGAGTTGGTTCTAGTCTCATTTGAAAGCTCTTGACAAACTCTACAAAAGTGTCCTAGTGGTCCATGGTCAGAAAACGCTTAGTTTTTGAGTTAGAGAAGAAAACATTACAAGAGGAGGAAAAGACTTGGAAAATTCTAAGTGTTTTGTACTAAGGAACCCTAAAATCAGCCAACTTCAAGGGGACTTTTCACCTAGTTTCAAATAGAATCAAGACTTCTAGTCAATATGAAAGTTTTAGTACTATGTGAGAGCTTTCTAAAAAGTACAAGTACATCTCAAGGTGATTTATGAGCTGAGAGATACATGTGTTCAAAGTTGGTGTTTTGTCACTTTAGTCCCACATTGGCCAATTTTGCCAAAGCACCTCTCCCACCCAAGTGGGCCAATTTTAACTTGCCAAACTCATGTTACCTGATATATTGAACATCTCAAGCATGTTAGAACAGAAAGATTGCATAGAAGTAGCATGGAATTAAAGTTGTGAAGTTCATTGCCAAAGTTGCCATTTTTGACTTTTCCAAGCATGAGGTGTAAAGCAAACCTACTCCAGCCACTCTATCAAGCCTCTAGCCTGAATTTTATCAGTAAAAACATCAATGTAACTTGCCCCTTGAGTGAAAAGAACAGCCAAAGGTCAGAAAAGCAAGGCAAGTTGGATGGTGGAGGCAAAAATATCAAAGTTTGCTTCATGGTTAAGTTTCTTTCTAGTAAAGCTCCTCACTTCAAAATTCTATAAATAGGGACCTCAAACCCCTCATTAAGAACATCAACATCTCTCTAAAAACCAGAGCAATCAAGTATCCTTGCTATCTTTGATTCTTGCTTGCAATTTGCAAAATCACTCAAATTTCTCTAAGTGTCAAAATTCTGCACTTTACACTTTTGCTACCATATCAATTTTCCTCAGTTCTAACACCCCAATCACCCTCCACACATCTTCTAAATAACATATAGAAGGTGTACAATCTATCAAACCATCAAAAAACCTCAAAAATCAGAAAGTCAAACTCATACCTATCATACTTTGACCAAAAGCCATAAAAATCACCAAATTGTGTTCTAAGCCTTTCCTTGATGTTTTGAACATCCACACACCTCATAAATAACATATCTCAACTGTCAAAACCATTAGCAACCATTGGAGACTCATATTTTCTCATTTGACATCATAAGTATGTTGTTGCTTAAAAGTGAAGTAAGGTTCAAAGGCAAAGAAGTGAAGTAGAGATCTCTGGTTTTCTCAACTGGTTTAGCTTGCTTAAAAGGATCATCAAGAGGTATGTGACTTGTCTCCATTCACTTTTGCATCATTTTCATGAAATTACCTTTTTGAGTGTTTTGGTAGAATTTGATAGTTATGAGCATTATGTGCTTTTTTATGACATTTTATTATTAACTAAATGTGGTCATCATGTGTGCCTTACTGTCAAAATAATCTTGAGATGATAAGCATCATTTACATTTGCCATAGCTGTTGAATTTGGTCATTTTACAGTTATCATGTTGTGAAAACAAAAACATTAAAGTTGTTCTGAAGAACATTTGAATTAGGGACAAACATTCAGTTTGGTAATTGGCCATTTTGATTACACTTAAAATCATTGATGCTTGATGTGTGTTGACATGAATACTATGTTTTCTTTTCATACCCTGTTCATGTTGTGGTGGAAGTTAGTGTTATTTTAGACCTTTTTTAAAAAATGTCACATTTTGTACTTAACTTCCAATGGTAGAAGTTATGTGTTATTTTTGACTTTTCAAAAATGTCACTGTTTGCACTTAACTTCCAATGGTGGAAGTTAGTATTATTTTAGGTTTTTTCAAAAATGTCACATTTTGTACTTAACTTCCAATGGTAGAAGTTATGTGTTATTTTTGACTTTTCAAAAATGTCACTGTTTGCACTTAACTTCCAATGGTGGAAGTTAGTATTATTTTAGGTTTTTTTCAAAAATGTCACATTTTGTACTTAACTTCCAATGGTAGAAGTTATGTGTTATTCTTGACTTTTCAAAAATGTCACTTTTTGCACTTAACTTCCAATGATGGAAGTTAGCATCATTTTAGGACTTTTCAAAAATGTCACTTTTTGCAATTAACTTCCAATGGTGGAGGTTAGTGTTATTTTAGCTTTTTTTTCAAAATGGTCACATACACTTCCATACACCAAGCCACTTTTTGCACAAGCTCACTTTCCACTAAAATCACTTCACACACACTTCATATCAGTCCATTATAATGTGTTAGAATGATCACTTTGTCATAAAACCCTTTACATCAAAATCTCACTCTTGAAATGACCATTTTCATCACAAAAGTAGCATACCACAAACCAGTTTTTTGCAGTGGTCTGTTTTGAATTGATTGGTGTGTTATAACAGCTTGCATTGATCATTCATAGTATGTTTGTATGAGCCAAATGCTTTGAAACCACCTGAACACAAACCTGCACCACAAAGGCACACACAAGCCACTCACACACTCATTTTTCCTTTATTGATCTTTGTCTGAATTTTTTCTGTTGAAACATCTCCTATGTCACATTTCAAACTTGCTCAAACTCACAATTGCTTGAAAAAATTTCTGTTTTGATTTATGACTTCAAGGATGCATTTTTACTTACACATCAAGCAACTCACACCACTGTTTTGCACAAACTCATTTTTACATCAAATTTCTCATTAAGACACTTCATATTCACCATTTCAAAAGTGTAGACATAATCAATTTGGCCTCAAAATAACTGCCTCAAGATTTCATACTTCAAGCCACTTTTCAAATTACATTCAAGCCACACATTTGCTACTTTTTGCACAAGTTTATTCTTCACTAAAAACACTTCACATACACTTCATATTAGTCATTTGTGAAATGTTTGTATGATCACATAACTTTGAAACTGGTTGAAACACACATCACACACTAAAATGCATGATCACACACAAAGAATGCACTTTGAATACCAAAACTTCACATAGTCATTACAGTGCTTGATTCTTCACACAAACATACTCAATATCATGTAATAGATGTTAGAACACAGATTGGTTCTTAATAATTACTCTTTGTTTTGATGATAACTGTTAGGAAATTTATATTTAAGAATTATATACTCTAAAATTTGTTTGAGAGTTTTATTGCAGATTAAAATTATATTAACTCTCTAGAAGCAAATCTGCCTTGAATACAAGAAGTTATTCTGACTCTGAAGCGCCAGATGCAACTTACAGAAGAATTTGTTTGCTCCTTACAGAAGATCCTGAGCGTAGTCTCCAGAAGGATCTGAAGCAAGAAGCTCCAGAACATTCTGAGTCAGAAGCATCTGAAGATAATCAGAAGCATCTGAAGCTGAAGCATCAGAAGTATAGAAGAATATTGAATGAAGAGTTTCTCAAAGCATTAATCTACAGAAGTTTCTGAAAGTACCTACTCTGCCTTGTACTGAAGTTCTGTGTCAAAATGCTCTGATGATCAACACGCTGGAAGCACACACGCTGCAGAAAACTCTGATACAGCATAGTTCTGGATTTCATTAGAAAACTCTGATCCATTCAGACTCTGAAGAACTTGCTGAAACTGTAGAAGTGTTTTCAAGAATGTATCCGTTGGATCTATTCAACGTCTCTTTCCTTATTTGTGCTAGACACACTTACACAGACAAAAAGGATTTATCTGTGCCATCTATTTCAAGTAAAGGTCAGTGCATGTGAAGACAAAAAGGCTCAGACCTTTTGGACTCTCTTTTCAATGTTCAGCTTGCATGATTCAGCTGCCTATAAAAGTAGATCTTCACTTCATTCTTCAGTGCTACTCTCTTGCTGAAAAGAAATTATAATATTCTATAAGCTCTCTTTCTTAAATTCTTCATAGAATCTCATTGTACTTAAACTTAAGAGAAAAATCACTGTTGTGATTATAGCTTTATAGAAGCATTAAAAACTCTTGTATTTAATTTACATTGATTGTAAAGGATATTCCTTAAGAGGATTAAGTGAGAATCAGTAGCTCTTGAGAAGACTAAGAACTGTAGTTCTTAGGTGATACTATTGTAATCAGTTTGATTTAATAGTGGATTAAGTCCTTGTTGAGAAAGGCAAATCACTCTGGAAGGGTGGACTGGAGTAGTTGTTTAACGAACCAGAATAAAAATAATTGTGTGATTATTTTCAAGTATTAATTTTCCATACTTATTCAACCCCCCCCCCCTTCTAAGTATTATCTCACCTTCAGTTGGCATCAGAGCTCCGGTTCTGAGTGTGCTACCACTTAACAAGTGTCAGTAAAGATCCAGAGAGATATACTTTGATCTATATATTTATTTGTTATCATGGCTGATAATTCAATGTCAAATATCAACAATAAATATGAAGAGAGGGATAGGATCAGTACCAAACCTCCAATGTTTGATGGAGAAAATTTTGACTATTGGAAAGATAGAATAGAAAGTTTCTTTCTTGGGTATGATGCTGATCTTTGGGATTTGGTCATTGATGGATATGAACATCCTACTGATGAGGATGGCAAAAAGATTGATAGAAAATCAATGACTGAAGTGCAGAAAAGAGATTTCAAGAATCACCACAAAGCCAGAACTATATTGCTTAATGCAATCTCTCATACTGAATATGAGAAGATTACTAACAGAGATACTGCTCATGACATGTTTGAGTCACTCAAAATGACCCATGAGGGAAATTCTCAAGTTAAGGAGACAAAAGCTCTGGCTCTGATCCAGAAGTATGAGGCTTTCAAAATGGAAGACTCAGAATCTGTTGAAGCCATGTTCTCCAGATTCCAGATACTCACTGCTGGGCTGAAAGTTCTGGACAAGGGATATTCCACGTCAGATCATGTAAAGAAAATCATCAGAAGTCTGCCCATCAGATGGAGACCAATGGTGACTGCCCTGAAGATGGCCAAAGATCTGAACAAGATCTCTCTAGAAGAACTCATCAGTTCATTGAGGAGCCATGAGATTGAGCTGGAGGAAGATGAACCCCAGAAGAAAGATAAAGGTGAATCCATAGCTTTAAAATCTAACAAAACTGCTAAAACTTTGCAGGTCATTCAAGAAAGCTCTGAAGAATCTTCTTCTGAAGAAGAAGATGAGTTGTCCATGTTGTCCAGAAGGATTAACAAACTCTGGAAGCACAAGGGAAAGAAGTTTAACAACTTCAGAAGATCTGATAACAGAAAGGAATCTTCTAGTCACAGAAGATCTGCCAAGAAAGAAGTGGTGTGCTATGAGTGCAAAGAACCTGGGCACTACAAGAATGACTGCCCCAAACTTCTGAAGGAAAAACCTAAGAAGAAGTTCAACAAGAAGAAGAAGGTTCTGATGGCAACATGGGATGACTCAGATGAGTGTGAGTCATCTTCTGAATCAGAAGAAGAATGTGCAAACGTTGCACTGATGGCCAGGATAGAGGATCAAGAGGAAGGTACCTCTGGATATGAATCAGAATCTGAATCTGATGATGATGCAGAAGAGGTAATGGCTAAACTTACCAAAGAAGAACTCATTAAAGTTGTTATAGAAGTTCTTAAAAGTTACAACAACATCAAACTAAAATACAAGAAGCTGAAAAGAAATCTTGAATCTGAGATTGATCTTCTGAAAACAGAACTTGTTGAGCAGAAAGAAATAAATTTAAAAATAAAAAATGACTTTGATAGAACTCAACAAGAATCTGAATCTGAGACTAAGTCTTGTGAAAATATTTTAGAAAAATATGACTCTAGTTTTCAGAGATTTCTCACTAAGAGCATAGACAGAAGCAAGATGGCTTCCATGATCTATGGTGTTAGTGGAAACAACAGAAGAGGCATTGGATATGAGTCTTCATCTGGAAGCAATCCAAAACCTGTTGACAAACTTTTCATCAGGAAGACACCTCTGTATTCTCAATTCAAATTTGGTCATCTGAATGACATCAAACACACAAGCTCTGAGAAGAGTACTTATGTGTTTAAACCAAAGGCAAGTCAGAATAAACATTATGTTGCAAAACAGAAGTTTAGACAAACCTGCAAACCAACTAACCCCAAAGGACCCAAGAAGATCTGGGTACCTAAAAACAAAATAATTCCTGTTGCAGATGTTCTTAGCAGCAAGGTCAGGACACCAATCATGGTACCTGGACTCTGGATGCTCACGACACATGACAGGAGAAAAGTCTATGTTCCAAAGCCTGGAACTTAGATCTGGAGGGGACGTGAAGTTTGGAGGGAACCAGAAGGGCAAGATCATTGGATCTGGCACTATTGGAAATGGTAAACTTCCCTCTATTACTAATGTTCTGTTAGTTGAAGGATTAAAACATAATCTATTGTCCATAAGTCAATTAAGTGACAATGGTTATGATATAATCTTTAATCAAAAATGTTGCAAAGCTGTATGTCAAAAGGATGGCTCTATCCTATTCAGTGGAAAGAGGAAACACAACATTTATAAAATTAACCTTTCAGAACTTAAAGTTCAAAATGTAAAATGCCTCTTATCTGTGAATGATGAGCAATGGGTCTAGCATAGAAGATTGGGGCATATTAATATGAGATGTATATCTCAGATTAATAAACTCAATCTGGTCAGAGGACTTCCTAAGTTGAAGTTCAACTCAGATGCTCTGTGTGAAGCATGTCAAAGAGGTAAATTTTCAAAATCTCATTTTAAATCAAAAAATGTTGTTTCTACCTCCAGACCATTGGAATTACTTCACATTGATCTGTTTGGACCAGTGAAAACTGCATCCATCAGAGGCAAGAAGTATGGATTAGTCATTGTAGATGACTACAGCAGATGGACATGGGTAAAGTTTCTAAAACACAAGGATGAGTCTCATTCTGTGTTCTTTGACTTCTGCAATCAAGTCCAGACTGAAAAAGATTCCAAAATTATTAAAGTCAGAAGTGATCATGGTGGAGAATTTGAAAATAAACATTTTGAAAAATATTTTTCTGAAAAAGGCATTGCACATGATTTCTCCTGCCCTAGAACTCCATAACAAAATGGAGTTGTAGAGAGGAAAAATAGAACATTGCAAGAGATGGCCAGAACCATGATCAATGAGACAAATCTGGCAAAACATTTTTGGGCAGAAGCAATTAACACAGCTTGTTATATTCAGAACAGAGTGTCTGTAAGACCTCTTATGGAAAAGACTCCCTATGAATTGTGGAGAAACAGAAAGCCTAACATTTCTTATTTTCACCCTTTTGGATGTATTTGTTATATGCTTAATACTAAAGATAATCTGAACAAGTTTGATTCCAAAGCACAGAAGTGTTTCATGCTTGGTTATTCTGAACGCTCTAAAGGCTACAGAGTATTCAATACTGAAACACAGATTGTTGAAGAATCTATTCATGTTAGATTTGATGATAAGCTTGGCTCTGAAAAGCCAAAGCAGTTTGAAAGTTCTGCAGATAGAGAAGTGATTCTCACAGACTCTGAAGCCTCAGAGGAAGAAAAGGCAAAGATCAAAGAATCTGAAGCAACCCCAGAAGCTACACCTTTGACCTCCCAACTAGACAACCTGCATATTTCTGAAAGACCAACTGTCAGAGGATCTTCTTCCAGAATCAAAGCTTCTCATCCAGAAGATGTGATAATTGGAAAGAAAGATGATCCAATAAGGACAAGATCATTTCTCAGAACTTCTGAATCTTCTTTATTTGGCTTAGTGTCAATAATAGAACCAACATCTGTAGATGAGGCTCTGGAAGATAATGAATGGATTATAGCTATGCAAGAAGAGCTGAATCAATTCACCAGAAATGAAGTTTGGGATCTGGTTCCTAGACCTAAAGGATTCAATATTATTGGAACAAAATGGGTCTTCAGGAATAAGCTGAATGAAAAGGGAGAAGTAGAAAGGAATAAGGCAAGGCTGGTTGCTCAAGGATACAGTCAACAAGAAGGTATTGATTACACTGAGACATATGCTCCAGTGGCAAGGTTAGAATCTATACGCCTTCTTATTTCTTTTGCTGCACAGAATAACATCACTCTGTATCAGATGGATGTTAAAAGTGCTTTTCTTAATGGTATTATAGAAGAAGAGGTATATGTCCACCAACCTCCTGGTTTTGAAAGTGAAAACTTTCCAGATCATTTTTTCAAATTAAAGAAATCCCTTTATGGATTAAAACAAGCTCCCAGAGCTTGGTATGAGAGGTTGAGCAACTTCCTTCTGAAGAAAAATTTTATCAGAGGAAAAGTGGATACAACTTTATTCTGTAAAACTGTTAAGAAAGATCTGTTGATTTGTCAAATTTATGTAGATGACATTATTTTTGGATCAACAAATATTACACTTGGAAAGGAGTTTGCTAAATGTATGCAGGAAGAATTTGAAATGAGCATGATGGGAGAATTGAGATTCTTCTTGGGAATCCAAGTCAACCAGACTCCAGAATGCACCTACATACATCAAACCAAATATGTTAAAGAGCTTCTGAAGAAGTTCAACATGGTTGATAGCAAAATGGCAAAGACTCCAATGCATCCTACAAGCACTCTAGGTAAGGAAGAGGTAAGTAAGAAGGTAGATCAAAAACTCTACAGAGGTATGATAGGATCTCTTCTATACTTGACTGCTTCTAGACCAGATATTCTGTTTAGTGTCTGTTTATGTGCTAGATTCCAATCAGATCCTAGAGAATCACACTTAACAGCTGTTAAGAGGATTCTAAGGTATCTGAAAGGTACTGCTAACATGGGTTTGTGTTACAGAAGATCTGATGAATTTTCATTAGTTAGATTCTGTGATGCTGACTATGCTGGAGACAGAGTTGAACGTAAAAGCACTTCTGGAAGCTGTCAGTTTCTTGGAAGTCATCTGATCTCATGGTACAACAAGAAGCAACCTACCATTGCACTATCAACTACAGAGGCAGAATACATTGCTGCTGCTGGATGTTGTACTCAGATGCTCTGGATGAAGAGTCAATTAGAAGATTATCAAATCTATGAGAGTAATCTTTCTATCTTTTGTGATAATACTTCTGCTATATGTTTGTCAAAAAATCCAATCTTGCATTCTAAGGCAAAACATATAGAAATTAAACATCACTTCATCAGAGACTATGTTCAGAAGGGTGTAATTAATTTAGCTTTTGTTGATACAGATCATCAATGGGCTGATATTTTCACAAAACCCCTTGCTGAAGATAGATTTAAGTTCATTCTGAAAAATATTTGTATGGTTTTCTGTCCAGAGTAATATTTATCAGAGGCAACCTCTCAGATGCAAAATGTTTAATGATCTGAAGTATTTCTTCTGTTCATTTATTCTATTCTGATTATTATTTCTGATGTGAAAATCTGAACTAACCATCTTTAGAAGATCTGAACGTGACTAACGTTTCATTTCTTGAGAGAATTCAGAACAGCATGCAAGCAAACACGTGTCCCACAAAATCTGAAGAGGTGGCGTGTGGACAACTGAAAAGACGTTTGAGGTGAAATTTGAATAGTAAATATCTTGGTTTTCCCCCCAAATCTATCAGAAGCATTTATTATTTGAAATGATTTTATTCTTTTCATTTAATGTTGCTCAAACGTGCGTTATTTCTGTCTCTTGGTGTGCCTATGTGATTAGTATAAATACTTGATGTGTATTCACTTTCACACTTTTCACTCTCAGAATTTATATGCATTTTCATCTTCTATTCTCTCTGCATAAAAACTCAAAACCTAAGTGTTCTAAAAAGCATTCTTCAATGGCGTCTTCTTCATCAACAACTGCACAGTTTCAATCAACTATGGCTGCTGTGACTTCAGATAACCTTGGTGCTGCTCCATATACTCCTCCACAGAGAACTCTTCTCACACCTGTTGATAAGTTAGAAGTGCTGTGTGAATCCATGGTTGAATTTGATTCACTGGCTGACAATGGGTTTGATTTTCGCTCCATTGTTAGAGCTCAAGGCTGGGTGAAATACTTTGATAAACTATTTGGACCAGTTTACCCTCTGCTTGTTAAGGAATTCTGGATTCATGCATCTGTGTATCCAAAGTTTATTCTATCATCTGTGCTGGGAAAGGAAATCATCATCACAGAGGATCTGATTAGAAGACTGATTGGTTATGAAGAAACAGATGGTGTTTCACATCTGCCAGCTGGGCGTGTTGATATGGATGAAGTTTATGAGGAGGTTATGACTGCTGGACAAGCCTCTAACAGATTCAAAGATCTGAAGTCTGACTACAAGATCTGGGCAAAGATCTTCATGGGATGCATACATCACAGAAAGTCAACAAACTCCCCAGATTATGTCAACAATGAACAGATCTATTTTTTGTACTGCCTTAGTCAGAGTAATAAGGTAAATCTTCCTTACTTATTGTTCATGCATCTGTGGAATCACATCAATGCATCTAGAGAATCTGTGAAGGAAAAAGGCCAGAAGATCAGGACTTGGATACCTTTTGGAAGGTTGCTATCAGATCTTCTCACTGAAAATGGTTTAGTGGCTGCTCTGTATGATGCTGGTGTTACAGAGGAACTAGAGTTCATTATGGGAAAGCCTCTGAACGCTAAAAGCCTTCTGAGACTCAAGATTGTAGATGAACTGACTACTGCTCCAAAGAGGTTAAATATGTCTGATCTGAATAAAAGAGTTCCAGTATCAGACTTTCCTCTATTCTTTGCTGAAGAACCTAGACACATTGTTCTGATGTACATAGAGGAATGTAAAAAGGAAGGAGTGCCTGTTCCAGCCAATGTGTTTCAACTTATCAAACAACCACTGCCAGATGCAGGAGAAGAAGACGAAGAAGAAGTTCCACTTCAGAGGAAAAGATCTCAGCCTGTAGCAGAATCTGAACCTGTCTAGAAGAAGGCTAAGATTGCTGAGAAACCAAAGGATCTTCTGAAGAGAAAGGACTCTGGAGAAGCTGCCTCTGCATCTGCTAAGAGGATTAAACTCAAAGGTACTAAAGCTTCTGTTTCTTCTAAAAATGTTGTTATTAATGATTCATCTATTAAGTTTGTACCCAAACCCCCTGTCACTCAAACAACATCTGTTGCTGCCCCTAGTTCTGTCTCACCTCAGAAACAACCAACTGCTTCTGTATCAAAACCACCTCAACCTAAAATACACATCAAACACTTCACTCCACGTCCATCACCAACTGTTCCACAACCCACAGAACAACAACCAACAGAATCACAACAAACAGAACCACAACCATCAGAACTACCACAAAATTCTGATAAACAAAACTCTGTTCAACCACAAACAGAAAATCATCCAGAAAAACAACCCACAGAAGATCAACCACAAAAAGACTCTGTCATTCCACCATCACCAATTCCATCTTCTGAACCTGTAGCACCTGTTACTTCTGAACCCTCTAAAGTAACTTCTGCTCCTGTTTCATCTGAACCACCATCTCAACAACCTGATATTCCTTCAGAACCATCTCATATCCCTGAGACAGAAGTTCTTGACATCACTCCATTAAAAACAGTGTTTCAAGTTTCTTCTACCTCTTGTACACCTGAAACATCTTCCAATTCATCTGAATCAGAAATTCATCCTGATTTTCTGATTAATCCATCTGACAAATATCCTGTCCATGACCCTGAACCTGAATCAACCTTACCTGCTAAATCTACCATTCCAGACCCTATGCCTCAACCAGCAACATCATCTGAGATGATTGTTCCCTCTACCAATCCATCTTCATCTGGAATATCTTGCGCCCAAGTGTCTTCTCTTTATCATAATTTATCTTATGGTTTCAAACTAAAAGATTTTTATGATAAAGTTGAGCCTTCTGAACCTTTGGAACCTCTGAAACCAAAGCTCACTCAGGCCCTTCCATCTGTAATCCTTTCATATATTCAATCTATGAACAATGAAGGATCATTAGCCACCATATCTGTTACATCTGGTAAAGCTGCTGTTTCAGCTCTGCATCCTGCATCTGATAACACAGTTGCATCTGATAAGCCATCAAACTCTGCATTCGTACCATACTCCAATGCATCTTTTGATATTGTTTACCCACGCACAAGACCTCAACCAACTCTGCTTAATGCATTAAACAGATCTTTACCTCAAAAACCAGAAATTCCATTCTTTCCATATGTTCCCCCACCTCTGATTTCCATCTCAAAATCACTGATACCACCAACTCCCAAACCTAAACAGATGACTCTGGAAACCTTGCTTAAACCACCACCCAGACTTAATATTGATCATTTATTTCAAACATTTTTGCAAGAAATACAGATGTCTTTAGGTACTGTTCAGAAGAGATGCTCTAAAACTATGGATGCAAATGAGACTGACATCATCTGGAAAGGTTTTGTCAATAGATTCAACGCAGTAGCTTCTAATTTGAAGAACATTTGTTCTGACGATGCAAAGCTCAGAGCTGAAAGAACTCAATTCTGGATTGACAATAAGACTGAACCTCTGCTTTGTTTGGATGCTCCTCCTCCTCCTCCTCCACCAGAACCAACTGCCAATGCATTGACTATGACTCTGGTAGAACCCTCTTCAGGATCTCCAGAACATATGGCAATTGACTCTGTTCAGGATACAGAACCTCCATCATCAGAGATAAAGACAGAAAATCCAGATTTGGGAGACAAGATTGCTGCTCTGGAAGCTGGTCAATCTGAAATAAGATCTTGGATGGCGAAGCAAGACAAGAAATCTGAGGACATGTCAGAGTGGATGTCTAAACAAGATGAGAAGAATGAGACAATAACTAAGTTCATGTCAAAGCAATAGCAATCACAATCTGAGATCACAGACCTATTGAAGATGCTTTTGTCAAAACACTCTTAGATTTTTTTCTCATATTTGTGCATCTGTTGTTTTTGCATCTGAATGTTATTGTTATATCTTCTGATATTTTCCAATGTACTTTTGCTCTGTTATGATTAAATGAATCAGTTTGTTATTCTCCATTGAATTATCTGCTATTGTTCCTTTTATTTGTCTTTATTAAAAGTTTTTTACTTTTTGCTTATGACAAAAAAGGGGGAGAAAATAAAGATCTGAACTATTTAATATAATTTCACTAGAATGGATCTTCAGACATATCTACTCTTTCTAATATCTAAATTAACTATTTCAGAACTTTTGATAAGAACACTCTATAAAAGAATCTCTGAGTTTCTCAGATCATTTATCTTTTATCAAACTCTGAATCTCATATCTGCAAGATAGTCTGATCTTTGATTATTACAAAGACAAACAAGATCTGACTCTGAAGATTACTCAAGATAAAAAGGGAAGTTTCTATTCCTTTTTCTATTTAACTCAGGGGGAGATTCATCATCTCAGGGGGAGTTATAATTCTTTATGATTCAATTAAATAAAATTTCTGATACTTTTTGTCATCATCAAAAAGGGGGAGATTGTTAGAACACAGATTGGTTCTTAATAATTACTCTTTGTTTTGATGATAACCGTTAGGAAATTTATATTTAAGAATTATATACTCTAAAATTTGTTTGAGAGTTTTATTGCAGATTAAAATTATATTAACTCTCTAGAAGCAAATCTGCCTTGAATACAAGAAGTTATTCTGACTCTGAAGCGCCAGATGCAACTTACAGAAGAATCTGTTTGCTCCTTACAGAAGATCCTGAGCGTAGTCTCCAGAAGGATCTGAAGCAAGAAGCTCCAGAACATTCTGAGTCAGAAGCATCTGAAGATAATCAGAAGCATCTGAAGCTGAAGCATCAGAAGTATAGAAGAATATTGAATGAAGAGTTTCTCAAAGCATTAATCTACAGAAGTTTCTGAAAGTACCTACTCTGCCTTGTACTGAAGTTCTGTGTCAAAATGCTCTGATGATCAACACGCTGGAAGCACACACGCTGCAGAAAACTCTGATACAGCATAGTTCTGGATTTCATTAGAAAACTCTGATCCATTCAGACTCTGAAGAACTTGCTGAAACTGTAGAAGTGTTTTCAAGAATGTATCCGTTGGATCTATTCAACGTCTCTTTCCTTATTTGTGCTAGACACACTTACACAGACAAAAAGGATTTATCTGTGCCATCTATTTCAAGGAAAGGTCAGTGCATGTGAAGACAAAAAGGCTCAGACCTTTTGGACTCTCTTTTCAATGTTCAGCTTGCATGATTCAGCTGCCTATAAAAGTAGATCTTCACTTCATTCTTCAGTGCTACTCTCTTGCTGAAAAGAAATTATAATATTCTATAAGCTCTCTTTCTTAAATTCTTCATAGAATCTCATTGTACTTAAACTTAAGAGAAAAATCACTGTTGTGATTATAGCTTTATAGAAGCATTAAAAACTCTTGTATTTAATTTACATTGATTGTAAAGGATATTCCTTAAGAGGATTCAGTGAGAATCAGTAGCTCTTGAGAAGACTAAGATCTGTAGTTCTTAGGTGATACTATTGTAATCAGTTTGATTTAATAGTGGATTAAGTCCTTGTTGAGAAAGACAAATCACTCTGGAAGGGTGGACTGGAGTAGTTGTTTAACGAACCAGAATAAAAATAATTGTGTGATTATTTTCAAGTATTAATTTTCCATACTTATTCACCCCCCCCCCTTCTAAGTATTATCTCACCTTCAATAGAAGTGTTTGAAAGATCACTTTGATCAAAACTGAGCTGGAATAGAAAACACCATAATTCATGCATTGTCTTTTATGTCTTCATTTGCAAATAACATGTAATTTGTAGTGATAGCTCAGTTCTAGCCATGAAAGGGTTTTGATTTGTTTCATTATCATCTAACTGTGATGTGTGTGTGCTTTGTTTGAATTCAATATGGTTGTATGAGGTTACTCACTTGAAATTGCATTTTTTGAACATAAACATAATCCCTATCGGGTTTTTCAGTAGGAGAGTAATTTTCAAAAACCATCACCACCATCATGATCCTCATGAAATTCTACCCCAGTTACATATAAATTTTGTGAAAAAAGACCAAGAAATGAGAAAGTTATGACCATTTTGCAAAATCATGAAAACACTTTGTTTTTGCCCAGAAATGAATGAAAGCCTACATCATATATTTATCCTTGTGCATTTGTTAACGGATGTATGGCCGCCCCAGCGGTTGAAACTTGCGTGCGTATTGTACTTGGCATGGGTTCGATCCTTGGTGATAACCCTTGTTGCCACTTTTTCTCATTTTTCATGAAACTTCAAAAAATCATAACTCTCTCATTTTTTATCATTTTTCACCCGTTCTTTTTTCATTGTGTTTGTTTTAATGTGTACTTTCATGTCATAATTTTATTTTCCATGTTTGATTAATTTTTCACCATGTTTTACCATGTGCAACTTGTCACATTGACAGTACTAACCCTAGCTGTTGCAAATAAAAGTTTAAAGGGTTCCACTTGTTTTTCTTTGTGAAAATTGATTGTTATCACACCTATACATGTTTGTCAACATGCTAGGATTTTTACTTTGAATTATTATCATGCTCAGTTCATCTGTTTGTTAATTATACTCTAGGTGCGATCTGTCGTCACAGTTTTTCGTACTAATCATCTGCTTTGATTGTCATCATTGCTTTTTCATCCTTAAATATTTTTCATTGGTTGTCACCATGAATACTTTAGTATAATGTTTATTTTATCCCCAAGTGATGAAGTTTGTTAGCTTTCATCCAGTTGCCCATTATCTCTCCCTCCAAAGGAAGGTCTGTCCACTTGACTGTCAATGTCTTGGACCAAAATCTTAACCCTCTTGACTTTGTTAAGTCACCTCAACCCTAGATTAGAAGCCTTTAGACTTTGCTTGAAGTCTAAGAAAACCACCCATACTAGGAGTGATCTGCAACTAGAACCCTAGGAAAGAGTTCGTCAACTCTGTGTAAGAATCATCGTCATGATTTCTTACTTCCCCCTGTTACAACCTAGATTAGGGAGTTTTGTCAAACTCCACACAAGCATTGTCATGTTTGTTCCCCTTTGAACCTTGATCATCATCAAGTGTTCTTTTCCCTAGTGAGGTGAACTACGATTGCTCTGATTCTATCCTAGTCAGGATACATAGGCAGAAGGTGCGATGCCTTTGCGAGCAAACTTAGAAAACCACTTAGGCCTTTTTATTTATTTTATTTCAATTCCCAATCCTTAAACCATAGTGCACAATTCACAAACTTAGCAATTAATTAAACAAAAGGTTCCTGTAGAGTACTACAGATATTTAGGGTGCTAATACCTTCCCTGGATATAACCAACCCCCGAATCCCCGAATCTCTTAAAGCGTTGTTGTCACATCGCGCAAAAGGTTATTTCTTTCTTTAGACCTATCCTTTGGATAAATTAAAGACCGGTTGTAAAAGAAATAGATTCAAGTTAATTAATAGCTTGATATCAAATTTTTACCGCAACACACAGAAACTGGAAAAAATGCTGTCACATTCGCTGACCTTCGCCTGACGAATACTCGCTACCTCCTTCGCCTGGCGAACTCGCTAGCGAAGGCAGTCAGAAGCTACTGGAAGTATTCGCTACCACTCGCTGGATTCATTCGCCTGACGAACCCTCATCACCAGCCTTTGCCCGGCGAACTTGCCAACGGAGATTGAATTTGGCTACTGACTTGGTTCGCTGACCACTCGCTAGGCTTCACCTGGTGAAGCTTCCCTGCCACTCGCCTGGCGAACCTACGAACTCAGAAATCCCTAACTGTCCAAAAATTCTGAAACTCGCCGAATCTAACCGATTCTATTCCAACTCGTCTCAGCAACACTACCCAACATCTCTCGACTTAAACTTTACCACTTATTCTCATTTTTAACCATTAAAAACTCGATTCTACCGGTTAAATCAAATTCAACCTAGAAATGGAAAGTGTAGAAAACTACCAAACAATCCACACAACACATACATGATCATACATATGGATAGAATAATAAAGTTTCACACCCTTACACAATTAATCGAAAGCTTGGATGTTGGTTCTTGATGATTCTAGGTTTTGCTCTTCTTCCTCTTCTCTTCTCTCCTCTCTAACTCTCTTTTCTTTCTTTCTATTTCCTCTTATACTTTTCCCCTCAATTCTATTTTTATCAAAAGACTAAAATACCCTCCAATCTAAATTTTACCCGAAACTCTCTGAAACAGTAAAATATTAAAACATATTAAATTAACATATCAAATTCACAATTAAAACAATTGTTTACTCAATTTAAATAGAACACTTAATAAAATGAAATAATCGAAATCGGGGCGTTACATATAACACCTAATTTAACCTTTAATTGGCCTAAGGAATTAGGGAATTACGTATAAATTAGTGAGTTGCACACTGAGAAATTGGGTGTAATGGGTATGTTAATTCACAATAAGATAATAATATGAGTGAAACTCAACAGACACATAGTTCATCAACAAGTACAAATAAGTGGGTTCGATAATAAAGTTCCAATTGCCTATTGCAACCTTGAATTTCATCTTTCAAAATCTCAATTTAGAGTTGTATTTCTAACGAAACCCTCCCAATTAATTACTTACTTTTGCACGTAATTATATTGTTAAATTATAATCCTCGTGGAGATGATATTTTTATTATTACTTCAACACTATTGGTACACTTACTGATAAGTCACCACCGACTAGGAGTGACGTTGTTTTGGAGACCATGCTGACTTTATTGAGTGTCCCTGGTCTAAATATCTGCCCCCTGCTAATGAGGTCTAACTCCCATTTAGCCGGGTGTTGCCGAAATTCTCCATAAGACTATGACTACTATTGTTTGATTAATATGTATGAGTTTACTCTAAAAAAAGAGTTGGCTACTCAGGCTCAGTATACTCGACATGCTTCTGCTACTTTAGCCCTCAACGAATATGGTCATTATGAGTCTATTTGGTCTGACCAACACCGTGTTGAGAAGCAACAACTGGAGGAAAGCATTTGTGATCTGAAGCTTCATCAGGATAGCTACCTACATGAAATAAAGAAATCTTACACCTATCTTACCAGGGTGAGTGATGTTTTACTCCCTTTTAATCTTGCTGAATCTCTTGCCGACCATGTGACTCATTTGGTGAAGACCATGACAAAGAAGAACCATGCTCTGACTTTTGTCTGCATCAGCCTGACATCTGCTCAAAGGGAACTAAAGTATTTATGCCTTCATAACACTTTGGTGACTCAATAATTGGCTGACTATATAAGCTCTACCCTTGAGATAATTTGTAGTTGTTTGAGAATTCTTTGCAGCAAGTATAACATTTCTACCGTCCTATGACTATCTTTAGGAAGCAAATTTGGTCAGATTAAGTGGTAAAAGATGGAAATATCGTTTCTCTGCGAAAGTGGACCTGTAAGTCACCCCAAAGTCTTTTTTATACTCAATTTAAAGTACTTGCAATGGAAGCATATGTGTGTATATACTATTATTTTTTGAATGAAATGTTTTTTTACCCGTTAAAGGTGCGTTTGTAGGATCCCGAGTGCATAACTCTAGATCTTTATGAACTTATATGATATTCCCTCGAAGTTAACTGGATGTCACTAGAGCCGATCCTGGCCAAAGGTCAGTCCCCCCACTATTAGATGAAAACCTGGTCAGGGATAGACATATGAACAGCCCATCACTATCTCTAGAGTGACTGCCTACTAGAGGGGGTTAGTCGTTATTACATGTGAGGAATTGATTGTAGTTGTCAGATGTGCAAAATGTCTCTGCCAATACTCATGACTTTAAGCGGGGAATTAATTGTTGTAGCCAGACATACAAAGTGTTTCTGACAACGCCCCTGACTTTAGGTGGGGAACTCATTATTGTAGCCAGGTGTATAAAACATCTCTAACATCAACCATGACTTTGTGTGAGAAATTATTTGCTGTAACCGTATAAAGTGTCTCTGGCAACCCCCTGTCTTATGGTGTACTAGGCCTCAAGCTCATAGGTCGTACCCGGACCTATCGTCAAAATGAATAAAATAGAAAGAAACAAACATTTTAGAAAGTGACATTTCCATTTATAACCATAAAATATCCATGTTCATAAGAAGGATGATTATACAATTAAAATATTTAATATAAGTGAGGCAGAGAAAATATAACCAAGTAGGCTAGTAGTCACTTATTCCTTTTGTGAGCCTCTGTTGGTCTATCCACTTTTGGGAGGAGAGATGTCCATCCTACTTAATAGTCTAAAGAAGGAATATACATTGATATCCATGGGCACACCTTCTCCTTGATCTTTCTAAAAGGATTAGTAGATTCTTTTTGCCCCATATAGGTCGACTCTGATGGTGGTCAATTTTCCATAGAGATTGTGATGCTTCAGTTTTAGGTAAATTGGGGAGGCGACTATAACCACTAGTGTGACTATAAACGGTCTCCCTAGGATACGATTATAGACACTTCTTCAGGGGACAACAAGGAATTGTGAATTGACCATCTGAATGTCCTTCCCATCGTATAAGGAGACCATCAGTTCCACACATCCCCATGGACGAGTGGTGGTTCCACTGAATGCATCGAGGTCAGAACCTTCATTTGACCATAAATTTCCCCTGTCAAGGCCCATCTTCTCAAACAACTTCGAGTACATAATGTTGTAGAAGATGCCATCATTTATGAGGACCCGAGAGACGTGAAAATCCCCTATTGTGGTAGTGATTACTAGAGGAATTATTTTGGGACACCTTAGACTTTCTCTGAGTCCCAGAACTCCAACATGGGCCGATCAGGAACCTTTGTCGATGTACTTGCATCCTTTATGTAGACAACCATCATCTCAATAATCTTTTTCTTCATCATCCCTATGTACAAGAGCTTTCCTTTTATTAGCCTCCATACTTCCCCCGTTAGTCCCGACCTCTGCAAACTTCAAGGGGGATTTTCCTTCAGGTGATTCCTCCCTATCTCTTTTCCCTATTTGACATACTCGGTCAACCAAACTTTTTTAGCTGGTCCTTCAATGACATCCTTCAGTTAGATGCAATCGTTAGTGTTGTGGCTATGACTCTCATGGAAGCAACAATACTTTATTTTATCATTATGAGATATTTCCCTAATGGGGGTTGGCGCAATCTTGATGGATCTTTTCCCAAAGAGACTATCAGAGGGGTGTAATTGTCATACCGTCCATGCATACCTCAGTCATATTCATCTCAGAGACGATGGGATCCCTTCTCGGCCGGGCGACTGAAATGGGTTTCAGCTGACGTAAGATTATCGAAATGCATACTCAATTTCTCCTCTAGGAGCATGTACGACTCAATCATGGTAAGCATCTATTTGATGGTCTTCACTTTCTTCCTCCTTATTTTCGACTTGAAGGGATGGTCCCTCAAGAGGCCATTCTCGAAGATCCAATACTAAAGGCCTTTTCCGACCCCATTGACCTTAACAATAACTTGTGTGAACTAGTATATGTAAAGCCATAAAATTTCCTTATTTCCTTGGACGATCCCACTCATAACGACTTCAGTCATAGGCCATTTCTTCCAGGATGTGAAACGTGTAAATAACCGCTCACAAAAATCCGTCCATGATGCAATGCTACCGTCTCGCATGCTGTTAAACCATGATCTATCCAATCTTATAAGAGTTAATGCAAATATCTTGCACTTATATATATCATCAATGTTGATGTAATTTAGTCGGTAATTGACATGTTGCACATGCTCGTCGGGGTCTTTATTTCCATCATATCCGCCCAGCTTGGGCGACTTCTCCATGGACTTTGGTATCTTGCTTTCCAAAAACCTCACAACCAGTGGATGCTTCAGATGCACCTTTCCCAACCGTCTCTTTACTTGAGTTGGGGAAGGAGTGTGACTACCATGGTCCCTTCTGAGGCTATAGGAAGGAGTCTGATGCTTCATGCTCTTATACTCATCTCTTGATCGAAAAACTTTATCTTTCTTCACCACAGATATAAGGTCATTTTTGACGCTACCTCTTGAACGATGTTTCTGCGAGGTGGAGGTTTTCTACAAGGCACTATAACCTTCTTTTGAGTGCATTTGAATTTTTCTGTCAAGCGATGTTATACACTTTGTTCAACACTTCGTTGGTACCTTGCACTCCGAGGTTTGCTTGCAACATCCGTAGGCCATGCAAGGCTTCCGATAGAAAAACTGTAGGCCAAAGAATATGATTAATTAGAGTAACTTGAACATATCTAGTTATATGTGGAGCCTGGACCAAATCTGAATGCAATGAAATTGTCGCTCCAAGATTTGTGATGCCTTGTGGAGGAGGGAGAAATGGTTGATCAATCGATGTTATAGCAATAACAACTGCCTCGGACGTAGCGTTGACTTCGTGCATTGAGAATGATCGAGTAACTCTAGATCCAACCATCACTAGAAGTCGTATAAATCAGAGATCTAGAAAATCAAGGAACCAAAGTTAAGATGATGCTTGATTGAATGTAAATGCGATGAAACTTTAAATTTGATTTAGAATGTTTGATTCCCGTAGACGACGTCGCTATTCAGTTCGGAAACCAGAAATGAGTTGAGAAATGGCGGTGACAATGGCTTAACTAGTAAGGTTCTAATGACGTGGGAGGACATGCAAGATTAACACTTAAATGCCCAAGTTAGTACGTGGAAAAGAAGAATAAAGTGAAATTGAATTTGAGACTTGTTACCTCAATTTGACGCCTTCCTTCCCTCCCCCTCTCTCTCTCTCTCTCTCTCTCTCTCTCTCTCTCTCTATATATATATATATATATATATATATATATATATATATATATATATATATATATATATATATATATATATATATATATATATATATATATATATATATATATATATAAAGAGAGTACCGAACTTGCTATTTGTCAAGAGTGAATTGGAGAGTGCCACACTTAAATTTGAGATCATTTGTATTCATTCAGATGTTAATTTTCTGTTCATGATAGTTGCAAGATTGATATCACCGGCCCATAACAACACTAATTATATATATATATATATATATATATATATATATATATATATATATATATATATATATATATATATATATATATAATTTTCATATTTATATTTTAAACTATTTGTTTCATTAATAATAATTGACTTGTACATGCAGAAATAGACTTATAGTGTGCAATTTTTTAAAATATATTTTTAGTAAGCTTAGTCAAAGAAATTTTATAATAAAAGAAATGGCAACAACAGCTTTTATATAGATTTACAAACTTTTGTGATTTCTGTTACTTTTTATATTTTGAACCTTCCCACCCTCACAGTGATAGATTAATTTGAACATAAGCAAGCATTATCATTACTGAGGGACAGTCGCAGATCGTGAAAGCGCCTCTTTACTTTCTTCTTCGTCGGGATTGGGGTTTGCTCTCTTTTACCGATAGATCCTCTGCTGTTGGATTCATACCACCACCAACAGAGGAGGACGAATTTCAAACGTCGCCGCCATTGTTACCGGCACGCTTCGCTGCTCTAAATGTCTTAATGCTTAACAACGCTTCACACTTTGCTTTGCTTGTGTGTGTTCTGCACGAAATCTGCAACAAGAGTAGGCAAAAGTGTACGTGTTCAAGTTCTGAAGCAAGAATCTGTAGCTTTACGGTGAATAATACTACTACAGGTTAGGTTAGGTTTCACACGTTCTCTTGTTTTGCATTTTGATTAGGTTAGGTTAGCTTTTTGCAACTATTCACTTGAAAATTTGTCAGGATCAACTCACATTGGTTGGATCTGGGAATTTTAGAGGACAAAATTAGATCTGTGGAGTCGAATGCCTCAAACAGAGAGCTTGAGTTTCTGTTGCAACTGGAATTTATAGGGTTTTTGGTTTCTGTACTGCTTATTACTACCGATGACTACCAAACGTGCCTACAAACTCCGTATCCTTCATTTCTTACATTTTGTTTGGTTTAATTTACGCATTTGTGTTTAGATTTTTTTCTCAATTATTGCTGGCCTTGACGTGTTGTGTTTAGAGGAGTTTGTAGCACATGCTTCTGCTGTTAATTGCCTCAAGATTGGAAGAAAAACATCTAGGGTTCTTGTTACTGGAGGGGAAGACCACAAGGTTAATCTTTGGGCTATTGGTAAACCGAATGCTATCCTGGTTCGTTCTCCTCTCCTCATCTTTTTAAAGTTGCATTCAAAATAGTTTGTTTTAGGTATTTTTCTTATTTCACTCTGGATAGAAATTAAAAGGACTGGCCCGGCAGCACAACTCATAAGCCAAAAGGCTGACTACAGAGACATATGATATGCCGGGGCTGGAGTTCGAGCCCACAATTTTCCACTTCGCTGCTAGGCTCTTTGAAACCCAAAAAGTTATAAATTATAAGGATTCTGTGTCATTGATTGTATACATGCTTTTGATTTTCCTTATATTATATTGGGATACAACTTACAAGGATTATTTTCTTGCCCTCTTTTACATTTGGTGTCGTTGGAACCTAGTAACCAGTGGTCGAAACTATGTTGTTAGTTCCGGATTTATGGAGCAACCGACTTAAAAACCGAGATTGCAGGGTATAGAATGCCAGTTATATGATTGTTTTGGATACTACACAATTAATACTAATGAACACATAATTGTTGCAAAATGAAACACATTACTTGAAATTCATGAAATATTCTCGGTTAGAAATAAAAAGTCACAAGTCTAAAGCAAAACATAAATGTATATACCATCAAAATTCAAGGAAACAAACATGTTAAACCTTTAAGGCTTAAAGGAACGAAACATCATAGCTCGAATAAAAATTCTCATCAATAACAACCAATCAAACATTCCTCCTGTACATAACCACATGATTCACATGTAACCTTCTTTCTACTCCACTGCCATGCTATGTCAACATTATACCGCTTGGTTTAAATATTGTGCGCACAGGAACCTACTGAACCACCAGTTGCTGATGGTTGAGAAGGAGTATGAGTTGTCATGGCTGTTGGAAAATGAAGAGGATGGGATGTCGGTGGTTGGAGACAGCGGTGGCTCACAAAGTCGGGGCTGGGACCTCAACTGCTGGTTCTGAGACAGAAGGGGTAGAGTGAAAGAAAAGGCAGAGGGAGAGTGAAAGAAAAGGCAGAGGGAAAGTGAAGAGAAGAGAGGGGAAAATGTGTATCTGACCCACACTGAAGAGAAGAGGGATAACAGGTTTTTTCGTTGTACTAGAAAACCCTAAAATGGCCATGTAACTAGTAGGGATTCAATTTTAGGGGAATTTCTAACCCTAGCAGTGCCACCATCTCAAAACACAATTCGAGTCTGAAGCACAAATGCGACTGCAACTGCAGCAACTCCATTTTTTTCTATACTTTTGTGTCTGGGGTTGGCTAGCTACTTTTCTGTGCCGCCCTACTGCAATTGCACCATAATGTGCTACTATTGTCAACATCGGATTGAAAGGGAAACACGGTGTTTAGATGGTTTAGTATGGGAACTTCTTTTCAAGGTAGCATTGAATTGAGTTCGCTCATAGTGAATGTGTTAGTCATATCTTCAGATTTTCTATTTCTTATTTCTTCTACTTAGGGTCAACCTCACATAATGGTAGTTTTTTTTTGCTCCTTACCTCTGTTCTTAATTTCTTATAGTGTATATGCCACATGATACGTCTGCATCTGCGGACTATATTTTTTCAACCAATAATTATATCTTATCCGACGCGGGCCTGTCTTATGAATCTTGAGCAATTCTTGATCATTCAGTTTAGGTGTCTTGAGAGAAAGATAAGTGGCAAGTTATCATGAATATGAATCATGCATGCGGAGATTTTTTGTAGCTGGTTGGGGCTTGGAGTCAAATGTAATGAACATATAAAATAAATTCGAGGCTGAAAGGAGCTCCTTGATATTTAATGAAGAACGGAAATGTTTCCTTTTAGAAGTTCAAAGAAATAAGATTCTGTTATTTTTCTTGGTTTAATCAACAGCAACACTACAGGAGTGCCTGTTCCTTTCGATAAATACTTATCCTACCCTGCCCAGACCCAATGGGATTGAACCTTGAACCTTTAAGGTTGTATGGTACCCATTGGTCAACTATTGGAGTGTGTTTGTTTCAATTCTTCTTAACACATTCTTGGGAATATATGGGTAAGGAATATGTATTCCTATGTTTGCGGCAAGTTTACAAAAATTATTTTTCTAGCTTAAAAGATTCCTAGGCAAAAAATAGTTTGCACATTCCTATGAAAACATCCCCAAGCGAGAGGGTACGAAAATGGATTTTGGATTCACATGAGGTGGAAATGAAATTTAGATGTAGATTTATTTTTAATTCCTTTAACTACCTTATTCATGGGAATATTATAAAAGTTTGGCATTCTTTTTATAATAAATAGGTACCTAGGAATAGGATTCCCATGATACCTAGGAATGTTATTCCTGGGAATGGATTTATTAAACTTGAAACAAATGCCAGAGTGTCCTCTTGGGATTTACAAGTGATTGGTTTCTTACATATAAGCATTTAGGTTTGTTTCTTGTGATAATAAGGATGGTACTATCATCATCTTCCTACATACTTTTGTTGGTTTAGTGGCTAGAGAGAATATATTTTTATGTATTTATTTTCAGTGAAGTGTTTCACCTTTTGCAGAGTCTCTCAGGACACTCAAGTGGAATAGACTCTGTGAACTTTGATTCCTCTGAAGTGTTAGTAGCTGCTGGAGCTGCAAGTGGTACTATTAAACTCTGGGACTTAGAGGAGGCAAAGAGTAAGTTGTTACTCTCCATTTAGCTTTGATTCCTTAAAACTTATTCAGTATTTTTACCATAACATTTTTGTTTGTACTAATATGTTGAGCCTAAAACTTATTATGTTTCTTTGGTAGTTGTTCGAACTCTTACCGGTCATAGGTCCAACTGTACATCAGTAGACTTCCATCCTTTTGGAGAGTTCTTTGCATCTGGTTCTCTAGACACTAATCTTAAGATATGGGACATCAGAAAGAAGGGTTGTATTCATACATACAAGGGCCATACTCGAGGGGTAAATGCAATTAGGTTTACCCCTGATGGACGCTGGGTTGTATCAGGTGGGGAAGACAATACTGTGAAGGTTAGAATTACTTTCTCCTAACATAATATTAATGGAGTCAGATTCTATAACAACTTTGTTGCAATCAATTGACATAAATATATCTGTACTTCTCTGTTATTTGGTTGCTGAAATCCACATGCTTACCAAGTCACTGAATCAATACTACGTGAAAGTTTCCAAGAAATACTGAAATAGTATTTATTATTGTATATTGTATAGTAACTATCAAAGAAAAAGTAATCAATGCTGCCTCATATAATTAAGAACTGTTGGATGTTCTGTTGGGGGGATGTGATGAAGATAGCTGAGTGAAACAAAAATGCACATCAAGATTTATTCACATATCACAACGATGATGGATGCCCTCAAAGACAAAAAGTAAATAGCAAATTCAAAGACTACTATACTAATGATTATACCCGGAACATGAAATGTCGGTTCAGCAAGTAAAAAAGGTGACCATAATAACCGGAAGCAGGTGGCTAGATGAGATAATGAAGAAAAGTGCTAGAAATATAAAAGGAGAAAATTGAAAGAATTTGTATCAGTTTTTATTTATTTCTGAATGCAAAAGATACAACTGAATACACATGTTTATGTATAGAGTGAGTTACATTACAGATAATCTGTATCAGTACAGTCTGTTGCTCATTTAGGTATTTCAGTTACAAGTATGGGCAGTTAGCTCTGCACAGTTACAGTATAAGATGTATTGTAGCTTATCGGAACTAGAGCATTCATTTACAAATTCCTCACAAATACTATTCACTTGAATTTTCTTACCTATATTTTCTATTACACCTAAAACTCTATCAAGTCATTTTCTGTGTTTGGGGTCATTGTCTGTTATCTATGGTCGGCCACTTATGATCCTGGTACTTTAGGCAAGATGACTTTTCTGCTCTTTTTCTTTTCACCATAGCTGTGTTTGTTTTCTTGAATTGACCGCTCTCTAGGGGAGTAGAATGGTTTCATTCCTATCTCTTCACCTTTCATAGTCCAAACAAAAAAAACATTATCTTCTGAGTTTGGCTGAACCTTCTCCCTCAACATTGCACAGCTCTTTATAAGAGATTTGCCAATAATAAAGAGGCTTAAGACTGTGTGTTGTCTATATAATCAATCATTTCGTGCATTTGCTTGGAGGGAAACGCTCGCATTCATTTACTGGCCTCTGATTAGCCCAAACAAAAAAACACTATCTTCTGAGTTGGCCTGGACCTTCTCCCACAGCTCTTTTTAAGTGGTTTGCCAAAAATAAAGAGGCTTAAGACTACATGCTTTCTATATATCATTTGGTGCGTTTGCTCGGAGGCGAATGCTTGCATTTATTTTGAATCCTTTGCCATGAACTTGCTTTAGGATAGGCTTCTCTTTACCAGCTTCTCACTCGTGTTCGAATTATGGCTGTTTCAAGGACTCTCTTGGCATGTGGCAAGATTGAACAGCCTTGCTGCTTTTAAAGCCTGTTTATTATAAATATTTTTTGATACCTTACCACCCTTATCGTGTTAGTTCTCTCTCCTTTACAATAATTTTTTTTAATATTTTATTTTTGTATAGACAAGACCCCTCCGCCACAAATCACAATATTTTGAAATGAGTTACCCAATCTTATTAATAATGGTATGTGACTTCTTGAAATCCTGTGGAGTTCTTGGTTCATCAGTCATTTACTTGGTGCACAATTTGCAATATGTTATCTAAATATTTTTATGGATTGTGATAGATTAGTGCAAGTAGGCTTATATGCTGGTACTGTCACTTCACTTATAAACGAGTTTCCCCCCCTTAAACATGACGTAAATTATATGATGTATACAATTTGTAGTTGTGGGATCTAACCGCCGGAAAACTCTTGCACGATTTCAAGAGCCACGAGGGCCAGATCCAGTGTATAGATTTTCACCCCAGCGAGTTTCTACTAGCAACAGGTTAGTCTTACTTTTCTAATCAAATCAAGAGAGTTAGTGCCTTGACAACAAGTAATGGTGTGGTTGGTTAGTTTTTATTTTTATTTTTATTTCTTTCTTAATTGATATGGTTTTACTTTTACTAGTAGTTATTAAAATGCTACTTTGTTTTCAATATGTTTTCTGTTTGAAGTTACGACTTTTAAATAAAAGGAGAAAAAAATAGTAAGAGCTTGTATGTATTCCCTCAAGCCCTATATTAAAATCAAAAGCTAAAAATTAATAGACCAAGGAACACATTCAAATGAGTTAATGTTAATTTTTTTCTTCCAAAAATAAGGGGTATAGATGGAATTTCAATAATTAATACACTTAAAAATTGTACTTTGTTTCTTATATTTAGAACCAACAATAACCTGAATGTCTTTAATAAAAAGGACCCAAGGGAAAATTGTTTCTTAGGTAGCTCAAAAAATGAAATTGAATCTGGGTAGTGTGCTCAAGTCTACAACCATGGATAATTCATTCATCATAGCATATGACTCATCAATGAGGTGGGAGGAATTACCTATGGTGTAGTTCATTATGGGAGGCTACTGGCTAGTATGAATTCCAATTAAGTTTATCACTAATTTAGGACAGCAGGGAATGTTTTGAATTTGGCATTGCTAGGGCTGGACTGAATGTCCGATAGATAAGGCATTAAGGCCATAATGCATTTGGGATAGTCGGGGTCAAAGCATCAAGCTTTATGAAATGACCAGAAAAATCTACTAACAAAGAGAGGACTTGTGAGTGAAAGGGTTGCACCTCATTATTTTTTGTAGCCTATCTTTTCTAAATTCTATTAGGAGGATTAAAATTTAACCACCAAATGCAATAACTAAATCAAACATAACTTATTAAATAAAATAAATAAAATCTAACATAACTTACAAAAACAAGCAACCCAATTTGGCTTACCTAGCAGTCACATTTGTTTGATGACAGTTTTAGGTTATTTTATTCACACGATTATGTAACATTTAGTACCGGATTCTTGTGTTGTTTTCTTTTGTAAGCTTCTATTTCCCCCCCTTTTCTTTAAGTGAATGAAATCAATTGTAATTTTATTTCATTTATTTATTTCCCATGCCTAGGTTCTGCTGATAGGACAGTTAAATTTTGGGACCTTGAAACTTTTGAGCTTATTGGTTCAGCTGGCCCCGAGGTACTCTTAGCAATTCTACTAGTTATTCTTGGATGGAGTTTAAAGTCGACATTAGTAAAGTTAATTTTGGTTTATTAGGAATATCTTCAAGAATTTTGTATATTTGTTTTTTAGACAACAGGAGTACGTTCTCTTACTTTCAGTCCCGATGGGAGGGCCCTACTATGTGGTTTACATGAGAGTTTAAAGGTAAGTTCCTCTTTTAGTTGATTATGTGAAATAACTATTTATCTAGGTAACAGTTCCATTTGAATTTGTTTAGGTTTTCTCTTGGGAACCTATAAGATGCCATGATATGGTTGATGTGGGTTGGTCTAGATTGTCAGATCTTAATGTTCATGAAGGAAAACTTCTTGGCTGTTCATACAATCAAAGTTGTGTTGGAGTCTGGGTCGTGGACATCTCGGTATGCATTTGTCTCAGAAATTATTTTTGCTTCTAGTCATGGTTGTATTTGACAGTATTTGATGCTAATGTGCTATTTTTACATATCTGACAATCTTGTCCAGCGTATAGAACCATATGCTCTTAATAGTATGAACCAACTAAACGGCCGTTCAGAATCTAAATCCTCAAGTGGAAATACAACTGTATTGAATGAAATCACAGCCAAGGCTAGGCTATCTGGCTCACAAAATCCGGATCCATTACTGAAAGAAACAAGATCTCTTGGAAGGTTGTCAATTTCTCACGATTCAGACCCCTTGAAGGAAGGAAAATATTTGGCATGTATATATCCTTTCTCCTTTTATAATTCTTCCATTTGCTTTTAGGCATTTGTTTGATTGAATGGCTTGTTTAGTCTGAGTCTTGTTTTGATCCGCCTGGATCCTATTGTTCATCAATATACTTATGGCCATAACTTCTCATTACTTGACCTTTGATTGCATGAAGCCACAGGAAGTGCACCAAGTACTCCTCAAAGGATAAATTCTAATTCTGGTTCAAAAACAGTCTCTGTTGGTTCAACAGCAGTGCTTAATACAGCCGCTCAGAAAAGGAGTTCTTTGAAATCACATACCACATCAAGTTTTCCACTCATCAATAAATCAGATATTGTACCTGTTATCGTCCCCAGAACTAGCACGAGGTCAGAGCCCGTAGCTGATTCTAGAAAAGAAGTCGGTGTTTCCGGAACAACAATGCCAATATCTTTGCAGTCAAAGTCAGCGGATATACGGAAATTTACGAACAGCAGAGATGACGTGGATAAGCCACCTTTCTCTTCTGTAACTGAATTTGCAGCTTCTAAGTGTAGCGAACTAGGTGGTTTTGCAGATAAAAATAATTTGCCAGCTTCTGTAAGCTCAACTCAAGGTAATAACTACTTCATTGTATAGTTAGTGTAATGGTTTTTTCTCAAGTACTTGTATGTTAGATTTCTAGTCTCATATAAACAGAAGAGAGAACGGGAGGTTGCAAAATTTAATGGTCAAGTCTTGTATGTCTACGCCGCCGAACCAGTATTAGTCTCATTGGCTGTCCAAAAAGCCACAGGGATACTCCTGTGAACCCGCCAGGGATCCAAAGACCCTAATTATGGTGGATTATGAATAAAAAAAGTACAGTTGTGAGCATGTGCTTTATCTACATTTAGCAAACTTTCATGTGTGGGGTATTACTTGCCTCATGAAACCATTTTAAGTCCTTGCGACTTAAAACTTTTAAGTGAATTACTTTCTTCACTGCTAGTATTTTTCTTGTTTTTCACAGAAATTGAAAGACATCTTCTCTTTTAATTGTAATATATATCATGTGTCTGAGTCAGAAAGCCTTCCCGGTGTTACTCACAAAAAGAAAGTAGTAGAATTCTGTCTGAGTTGGAAAATAATTTTGCTAAAGATAAACTTAGGTTGTGCGACATGTCTGTGTGAATGAAAAATAATATCTTTTATTTTCAAGTAAATTCCACACTATGAAGAGAAACCCCAAACTGCAATTACAGATATCGACGATCCTTAATTGTCTAGCAAGCCATTCTGCTTATATACTTTTGGCCACTGCGGGCATGTGATGTCGTGCAAAAGAATGACTTGTTTTCTCAGTCATTCTAATATTCAATGATAATATGCTGTTTATAATTTAAGACATACTGTTACGGGAAGTGGTTGTGCCTACAGCTTCTCTTTTGTAGTTCTACATGTAGCTATTTTAATCTTATGTGAATTGAAAAGGATGGTAAACAGAAGGCTACAGTGAGACAAAACATAAACTTAATTAAAACAGCCCATTCAACCTAATGTCCAGCCGACCTTGTTATGTTACAATGATATATTGATGCATACCTGTTTGTTAAAATCTTTTGTTCTGTTGGATGGTGCACTACTAACTTTTGAGTTCTTTCTTGTGACAGATGAAGGCAACCAGAAACTGAACAGAGATGGATGTTCCATTGACGTACAGAAAAGAGGTATCTTTAAATTGTTAATAATCATATCATTATTCAAATATAAATGGTTTCTTATTTTTATTCTCTTTAAATTATATAGGGAGAATGCGCTCACTTCTCAATTTGGAAAAGAGGGAACGTTCTCTTAATTTTGAGGATACTAGACACAGAATTTCTCATGGGAGGACACCATCAGTTCATGTGCTTCCTTTCAGTGGGGTATTATACTGTTTCTTAGTTTGTTCTATACTCATTTATTTTATTTTCTGTCTACTACTTCTATTAGATGAGGTTGTTGGAAAATCTGACTTAGTTGTGGCCATCCCTTCTGTCTGTTATTGAGATACATTGTCGGCCCTCAATGCAACGGTTCAATGTCTTTATTGCGCTGGGTTGAGGAAATGGACGTACTCCTACATTGCCTTGAAATGACCTTTGTAGTGCTTATAAGTCTTGAGCAGTCCATACCTTCCAATCTATTTCATGCCAGTTTCGTGGGGTTTAGTTAGACCCAAGCCAAAAATCTTTTGATATTATCACAATCTGTACTAGATCTATCGTTAAGCTTCATGCGTAGTCCATGCAACACAGTTGGGTGTGAGGAGTATGTTGGACAAAACCACTTTAATTGCTACCACCCTTATGGTCTTTTATCGGACCACTTTGTCTACCTTCATTGTGTGATGGGTTGAGTTGAGTTGAGGGGGGTAGTTTAGTGCCACCTTTCCTAGAAATGTGGCCTTTGTGTTGCTCATTAGGCATTTTGGTGATGAGTATACTTCCAAACTTGTTTTACAACAAAAGTTCTAGCAATACACTCTCTTTTGAATACTCTCTCTCTTATTGGATGTAATATATATTGGTCCCAAGATTTTGAGAACCCGTCCAACTGTTTACTTATCCCTGGATGTTAAACAGAGAACACATTCCATATCCACTGAGAAGGCCACATTTTCGGCTAGCGATGAAGATTCTATTGCTGATGTGATGGAAAGACATGATGAATTTATCAGTTCAATGCAGAGTCGTTCATCTAAGTTGAAGGTATTGGTGATTGAATTTGTGATTTTTATGATTACTTTCGTATTGGCTTTCTGTTACTTGTATAACGAGTTAGAGTCTTTGCATTATATTAAACCTCAAACAAGTTGGGGTTGTAGGATGACAACCTGGATGGACATGACTAGCTTCAGCATCCTTTTATTTATTTTTTCTTTTATGACAAAAGAAGATATTTTTAGGTAAGTGGAGAAAAACAAGATTAGAGGAAAACATATCTGTTGAAATTTTATGGGCTAAGGTGGAAGAAAAATAAATAAATCATAACATATACTATTGACATATGTTTTGCTCAATCATGTACTACCATCGACAAAGCAAATACTGGTATTTAAAGTAACTCTGGATGTTTAATCCTAATGGAATAAGAGTTTAATCCTAATGGAATAAGAGAATGAATAATGATTAATGATGTATAGAAATCACACTTTTGAGATCATCCAAAATACTCTTGAAAATATTCTTGATATTCTATTTCGTACATTGTTCTCTTCCGGTATACCACAAACAAACTGGTGTGCTCAAGCCTAAAACTTGTCTTCGGAGCAATATTTGTCAATAAATGTTTATCTAACGAAAAAGCCCTTCTAAAATTTCTGTTAGCCAAGTACAACAAATAAAGTTAAAAGACCACTTTATAGCTTAAAAGACGAATTGTTAAATATTTACCTCTGAAGGATTTTACTAAACACGCTAAATAATAACATGTTTTATACAAAAACACGCTTTTAACTGAAGATTCTTCTCTATGGACCAATTTGAAAGAAATTTTGGTAACTGAGTGAAGTCTACTGCCAGTGATAGATTTGATGAATTTTGAAACCATTGTATTTCAGGTGGTCTTCGGACGCTGGGAAAGAAATGATGTTACAGAAGTCATTAGCACAATGGCAAAGATGGGTGATCATGCTGTAAGCATTTTGAGTTGCTTGTTTTCAGTTACAATTTCTCAATTTTGTATGTTATTTTATGGCATATTGAGTTCTAACAATACTTTGATTTAATTGTATTTATCCCAGGTAATTGCTGATATTGTTAGCATTATGATGGAGAAAATTGATATGGTCACACTTGACTTGTGTACAAGTCTTCTGCCACTTCTAAGTGACCTTTTACAAAGTGAAATGGATAGGTAAGTGATGTAATCCTTTTCTGTTTCTTGTTTGACATAAATTGATGAGCATAAGAAATTTCAATCCGTATTTATTTAATTACATTGGTAAATTGTAAGTTTTATAGATTTAGTTTCTATGTTGACAATTTTCGTATCATATATTTTAGACATCTATCTATATCTGTGGAAATGTTATTGAACCTGGTCAGAGTATTTGGTTCAGTAATCTATTCAACGCTATCCGCTAAACCCTCTGTTGGTGTTGATATCGAAGCAGAGAACAGGTTCACATTCCTGACTTATTTTATTTTACTTTTTATGTATTCCATTATCACACAATTTCATTTTTTATTGTTAATATGATCCAGGCTAGAGCGTTGCAACCTCTGCTTTGTAGAGCTCGAAAAAGTCAAACGTTTCCTACCTTCCCTAATGAGGTACATGTTTAAGTTTATCGGTTTGTCTTTAATTAAAAGAAGAATTTTTCTTTTGTTTTATTCGATTCTGGTTCTTCTAAGTGGGTAATGCTAATTACTTTTTAATTTACAAATGGTTTGTTTTACTTCATATTAATTTAAATAAATGGTAGAATTGAGAGAAAAAAAGCTACACTAGAATGGTTTCACCTTTATATATAAATATAGATTTTGGAGTTAAAAAAATAGAATTATTGTGCTTAAAAATAATCAGGAAATTATGTATTGGGATGATTTAGAGTTTCTCATGTTGATTTTTGTCCCTTCATCTGTAGAAGAGGAGGATCAATTGCAAAATCTGCACACGAGTTGAATCTGGTACTTCAGGATGTGTCGTGACTCTAACTGGATTAGCTTATTCTTGCTGCTTCTTAACGCGGGTGCTTAGAGGTTTTATGTGTATCTCATAATTTAAAATCTCTACACAAGTCACCAAATAGTTTGATGGGATCTTCTTTGGCGTCAAACCATGTGTGTACGTTTATTTATTGCTGTTGTTAAAACTCATGATGCTGACAAATGGCGGTGCTGATAGTCTGATACTGCTGATTCTTCGATGTATACACGGAAACCAGATGTGAGCTGAAGAGATGTGCCACTATCTGCTGATGGATTGTCTATAAGCTCAATGTGGTGATCTCACAGTCACTCCGCTCAACAACTAACCTAATATGGAGCAATGCTATTGCCGATACAATGCTATTGCTGATACGGGTCTAATATTCTGGGAAATTCTTTTTATTTTTAATTTTGTTTTAGTGTCTTAGCTTAGGCGCCATTGTATGTGACTGTGGCCCTTTTCATATTTCTCTTTGTTGCAAATTGTTGTATGGATTTCTCGCAAAGCATTTGGTAACCAATACGATGAATTAGTGTCTATATAACTTAAGAAAATGAAGTGACATCTTTGTTGGTATCACCATGGGAAAACTGTTGTGTTATCTTGTCTTATTTTATTACTTTTATTATTACAACAAAGATAAATAACTTATATTTTGCAAATAAAAGGTTCATATAAGGAAAATAAACAAAAAGTCATAGACAAATGGGAGCTTACACTTGTAGATCTTGCTATAGTGTGAATTTTAAAGTTTCAGGTTGCCTTTTCAAAATGCAATTTTATGTACCCTTGTCAAGTGCAATTGCAGCATGGTTATATATGGATCATGTCTATAAGAAGAATGCTAATCTTATGTGAGTCGGATAATTGTTTGTGTCCTAAAAGGAAAGCCCGATATCACTGATATCGTGGTTGGTCTGGGTTTTACGATTTTCATGCAACCAAGTGTTTCATAGTGAAGACGAGGTTAGATTAGATTACTAAACTTTTTTTTTTAACGTCAAAATGCAGAAGACAGCTAAGGTGTTCAATTAGAGTATAAAAGCACACAAATGACAATCTTATACATGTTGAATAACTGATAATGTTTCAAAAGGAAAGCAAGTTATCACTCACATGGTAGACGGTTTGGGTTTTATGATTTTCTGACAACTTAGTGTTTGATATAGAAAAATGAGGTTAGATTAAATTACTAAACATTTTTTATTTTCATAATGCAGAAGACAACTAAGCGTTTGATATGATATTGCAGATAACATTATTAATATTGTACGATGGTGTGTGAATGCCATTTTTCTAGTTTTGTATTTGCTCTGCCGAGCTGGAAGGTATAGTGTGGTATGATACACCATTTTAAATTAGGCATTAGTTAAATTATTTTCTAATAATAATCAATACCATAAAGTATTAGAATAGTATCTATTGAAATAAAAGAATATGAGAGACATTTGGAGAAACAATAACACTACTGAAATTTTATCATATGGTAACAGACACAATTAAGAGTATGAATTACAAAAGGAATATATTACATAATATTAAAGATTAAGGGTATGAATTAAAAAAATAATAATTACAGAATATTAATGATTATGCTATAGAGCCTTTCATTCTCAGAATATATTTACAAAACTATATATATCACAGTTTATCTCAATATATTTGATTCTCATGTTGAGAAAATTTTATTTCATACTCTTACTATTCCTCTATTCCTCTATTTTTTTAAAATATTTTAATTTTATTATTTTCACTTATTAAACAATTTTGTTATTTAATATTTATTATTTTTTGATATGTATTTTTTTCACTAAATAATTTGCAATCAAGTTTTTCGGTATGTATCTTTTTTTCACCAAATAACTTGCAACTAAATTTTGCGGATGTTGGAAATTCACCTCACACCCTATGAAGAATTCCCTTCAATCTTGATCTCAAGATTGATGAACAAACCCACAATATGATAGTAATGGTAATAACAAGTAATTATCAAGAGCAACAAAAAAAAGAAGAATGAGAGAAGAAAATATTTGGAGAGAATGTGTTACCCACAACTGTGGGATTTCTTATTGCTTATAGAACTTTCACTTGCTAAATACTGCAACTGTGAAATCTGTTCTATGTTGTGTTGTGTAGAATACAAAGCAAGGCACCCTATTTATAATTTTAGGTTTACAAAAGCCCAAAACATAAAAGGCCCAAAATATTCAAATCTAATCAAATCAAATCAAATTTGTTTACACAATGAATTATATTTAACACACCACCTAATTCATTGTGTCTAAACTGTCTACATTTATCATGACTCTTAGTCTTCTGAAGGCTTCGACCTGCACTCCCTTCGTCATGATATCTGCAATCTGATTCTCAGTTCTGCAGTGTTCCAACTTCATCTTCCCTTCTGCTACCTGCTCTCGGAGATAATGGAACCTCATTTCGATGTGCTTGCTTCGGCCATGAGCTATTGGATTCTTCGTCAAATTGATAGCTGACATGCTGTCTATCTTCATGGTAATTGCTCCATGATTCTTCCCTGTGATTTCTTCGACCAAATTCACCATCCAAGTTGCTTGACATGCACAAAGAGAAGCAACTATATATTCCGCTTCGCATGATGATAATGCCACTACTGGTTCCTTTCTCAAATTCCAAGCAATTGGTGCACCACCTAACATAAACACATATCCAGCTGTGGATTTTCGATCCTCAGCATCACTACACCAACTGGAGTCTGTGTATCCCACTAACTTGCATTCTTTTCCTTCATCAGCTGCTGGAAACAAAATGCCATAGTCGAGAGTTCCTTTTAGATATCTCAATATCCTCTTCGCCGCTGCTAGGTGTGATACCTTTGGTTTCTGCATGAATCTACTTATCATACTAACACTGTATGCTAAGTCAGGCCTTGTGTGACAAAGGTATCTAAGTGACCCAATAAGTCTTCTGTATTGGGTTGGGTCGACATCATCTTCATCTGAATCCTTCGACAGTTGCAATCTGGGCTCAGCTGGAGTCGAAGTTTGGTTGCAATCTTGCATCTCAAATCTCTTGAGTATTTCGCCTGCATATCTTCTTTGGTTCATCATCAAACCTCTACTTGTCTTGTAGAATTCGATGCCAAGAAAATATGAGAGATTTCCCAAGTCTGACATTTCAAACTCCTTACTCAGGTCATGTTTGAAATCTTCGATCTCCTTCTTGCAACTCCCTGTTATCAACAGATCATTAACATAGAGACATAGTATAAGAAATTCTCCATTGCTTCTTCTTACATATACTTCATGCTCAGTTGTACACTTCACAAATTCCTTCTCCCTTAAGAAGTTGTCGATTTTCTTATTCCAAGCTCTTGGAGCTTGCTTAAGTCCATACAGGGCTTTATGAAGCCTGTACACTTTTCTTTCTTCACCTTGTTTCACAAACCCAACTGGTTGTGCAACATAAACTTCTTCGTCTAAGGGGACATTAAGGAATGCACACTTCACGTCTATCTGACATGTGTGCCAGCTGTTCATATTTTCTAGACCAACAACCAACCTGATTGTTTCGATTCTAGCCACAGGTGCAAATACTTCATTGAAGTCGATTCCTTCCTTCTGAAGAAATCCTTTCGCCACAAGTCTCGCCTTGTGTCGAGTTACTTCTCCTTTAGGATTTACCTTCACCTTGTAAACCCACTTCACATCAATTGCCTTCTTACCTTGCAGCAATTCGACAAGTGACCAAGTATCATTGACTTCGATGGACTCCAACTCTTCAGTCATTGCTTTCACCCACTTCAAATCTTTCAATGCCTCAGCTGCATTGACTGGTTCGACATCTGCGTAGAAAGCATAATGTACCAGCTCACCTTCTTCATCGACTACATCATCTGATGTAATTACACATTCTTGCAACCTTGCAGGCATGTGTCTTGTTCGTCGAGGTCTACTTGAACCTACTTCATCTGCAACTGGTTCCTGTCGAACGTCTATTTCGACTTCAGTGGCTGGTTCTTTACAAGAGATTCTCACTGAATCCTTCTTGGAATTCTCAGTCCGATCTCATTCTTTAAGTTCATCTATGATCACGTCCCTGCTGATCACTACCTGCTTATTCACTGGGTCGAACAGCTTGTAACCTCCTGTCGAATGATATCCTATCAAGATCATTTGATTCGACTTATTATCAAGCTTCCTTCTCAACTGATCTGGCACATGTCTATGTGCTATAGATCCAAACACTTTCAAGTGACTGAGACTAGGCTTGACACCAGACCAACATTCTTCTGGTGTGATTCCTTCAAACTTCTTCGTCGGACATCTGTTCAATATATATGTTGCTGTCGAAACTGCTTCTCCCCATAATTCTTTAGGTAGATGCTTTCCATTCAACATACTTCTCACCATATTCATGATGGTTTTGTTCTTGCGTTCTGCAATCCCATTTTGCTGTGGAGTGTAAGGTGGCACCACCTCATGCACAATCCCTTCTTTTACACATAGTGTATCGAACTCTTTCGACACATACTCTCCACCACCATCAGTCCTTAGAATTTTCAGCTTTCGACCACTCTGTCTTTCGACCATGGACTTGAATCTAGAAAATACCTCAATCACATCACTTTTCTTCTTGATGAGGTAAGTCCACAACTTTCGACTGTAGTCATCTATAAACGTGACAATGTATCTATTTCCACCAATCGAATCCACCTGGATTGGACCACATACATCAGAGTATATGACTTCAAGTATTGCCTTCGACTTCCTTCCTGCATCCTTGCTGAAGTTATTCTTGTGTTGTTTCGACTGAACACACTCCTCACAAACTTCACTTGGAATGTCGATTTCTGGTAATCCTGAAACCATATTTATTCTCTTCAATTCTCTGATGTCATTAAAGTTGAGATGACCTAATCGAAAATGCCATAGCCACTCATCTCTGCTGGCTGCAGTTGCTAGACACTTGTGCTCCATCACATTGAGTTCAATCTTGAAGATCCTATTCTGAGACATTGGAGCCTTCAAGATTAATCTACCACTTGCGTCGAAAACTCTCATCATCTTGTCTTCGACAACTACCTTGTAGTTCTTTTCGACAAGCTGCCCTATACTGAGCAAATTACTCTTCATGCCCGGTATGTACAACACATTGGAAATTGTTAACCTTTTGCCATCTTTCCTCATAATCTGAACATCACCAACACCTTCAGTTGCTAGAGTGTTGTCATTTGCAAACTTCACTGTGTTCTTCGACGAGGGCTTCATGTTGACAAACCAATCTTTCCTTCTAGTCATGTGTGATAAGCATCCTGAGTCCAAGTACCACTGATCTTGGAATCTTTCTTCATCTCTTGTTGTGACCATTAGCAACGTTTCTTCTTCTTCATGTTTCGCCAGCTTTGCATCAGTCTCTTGATTTCTCTTTCTTTCTGGACAATCACTAGCATAATGACCATACTTCTGGCAATTGAAACACTGAATGTGGCTTTTGTCTGGCTTTCGACCACCACCTCTTCCTTTACCTGCAACACCACCTCTTTGGTTGCCTTGGTTCCAAGGTTTCTTCTGATTCGACTGGTTTCCTCCTTTGTTGCCATTCCAGCTACCTTTTCCTTTTCTTTCCTTTTCTGACTGCGCCTGTAAAGCCATATCTTTTGACTTTCCTGCAGCTCTTTCAATCATCCTCTGTTCATGAGACTCAAGATTCCCTTGAAGCTCTTCCTTCGTCAATACTGACAGATTTTTCGACTCTTCTATGGCAACTACCACGTGGTCGAATTTTGGAGCCAACGATCTCAAAATCTTTGAGACAACTGCTTTCGTCGTCAACGCTTCTCCACATACTTTGATTTGATTCACCAACTTTGTAACTCTGGTGAAGAAATCTGTAATGCTTTCGTTGTCTTCCATCTGAAGCAACTCATAGGTTCTCTTGTGAGTTTGTAACCTCACCTCTTTCACCTTCTCTGCGCCTCCAAACGACTTTTCAAGAATCTCCCATGCTTCTTTTGCTGAATCAACATCGCTAACTTTTTCAAAGTTATCAGGATCAACACACTGATGAATTATAAAGAGTGCTTTATAATCCTTCTTTTTTAATTCTTTGTGCGTAGCCTTTTTCGCCTCTGTTGCGTTCTCCCCAAGCGATGTTACTCCGTCCTTCACAAGATCCCACAGATCTTGATAACAGAAAATCACCTTAATCTGCTTGCACCAATTCTCATAAATGTCTTTCTTGAGAATTGGCAGGGTCGCCGGAAAGTTGTCGTTCGGATAGTTCATTGCCATCACTATCTTTCTTCCTTGAATCTCTCAACCGGAGCTCTAGATACCAGATGTTGGAAATTCACCTCACACCCTATGAAGAATTCCCTTCAATCTTGATCTCAAGATTGATGAAAAAACCCACAATATAATAGTAATGATAATAACAAGTAATTATCAAGAGCAACAAAAGAAAAGAAGAACACACAAGAAAGAGAAGAATGAGAGAAGAAAATATTTGGAGAGAATGTGTTACCCACAACTGTGGGATTTCTTATTGCTTATAGAACTTTCACTTGCTAAATACTGCAACTGTGAAATCTGTTCTATGTTGTGTTGTGTAGAATACAAAGCAAGGCACCCTATTTATAATTTTAGGTTTACAAAAGTCAAAAATATAAAAGGCCCAAAATATTCAAATCAAATCAAATCAAATTTGTTTACACAATGAATTATATTTAACAGCGGTATGTATTTTTTTTCCACTAAATAACTTGCAATCAAGTTTTTCGATATGTAATTTTTATTTACAAAATAACTTGCAATCAAGTTTTCCGATATGTAATTTTTTTTTATTAAATAACTTGAGTTTAGGCAAAAATGATTTTTTTTATCCTAAAGTAAATAAAACTGTGGTCTATTCTAACATATATGATTTTTGCAACTTAGAAAAAATTGTATATCCCACCGTCGCCTAATATTTTAGACAACAATTTTATTTATTTTAGGCCACAATTTTTTCTTGTTTTTTTAACTTGTGAAAAATTGTATATCCCACTTATGAAAAATTGTTGCCTGGAACTTTAAATAACGATTTTATTTTCTTTAGCCACAGTTTTTTCTTGTTGCCTAAACTCACGTTATTTGATGAATAAAATTACATACCGGAAAATTTGATTGCAAGTTATCCGGTGAATAAAAAAACATTTTAAAAAACATGATTGCAAGTTATTTGGTAAAGAAAAAATACATATCGGAAAACTTGATTGCAAGTTATCCAATGAAGAAAAATTACATACCAGAAAACTTGATTGCATGTTATTTCTCAACTTGGTTATCAGATACATATATAAGTGACATTAGTCTTGTTTTTTCAAATTAAAGTTTTTTGAGTAATTGTTGTTAATCAAGTGATTTCAAACACACAAGGTGAATTGCTAATTCTAATACATATTTTTTTTCTTTCAAAAATTTAATTAAATAAAATATTTTTAAGTTGATTTTAAGAATATAGTAAAAGGTGAAGAAGTTAATCTAAAAACTAATACGAGAAAATTTAAGAGATAAGTATTAGCATTAATAATTGTATATAATAACTTAGTGTTTTTCTTTAATTGGCTCCTATTTTCTTGCCTTGGTAACAACTTATTTGTTACATTTTCTTTGTATAAAATACTCTATTGTGATATTAATGTATTTACTTTTTGCAATAATAGTTTTTTAATCTTTCGTTTCTTTCTACTTTGGGTCTCTCTCTCTCTCTCTCTCTCTCTCTCTCTCTCTCTCTCTCTCTCTCTCTCTCTCTCTCTCTCTCATGTCAGATGATATGAGCTATCATGGTATTAGGAATAAATATCACTCTGATCCATTGTCACCTCTCACCTAAACAACTCCAATGATCACTCATGGTTAAGATCTGTGATTGTTGCATTATGATCGAAAAACAAGTTTGAATTTCTTGATGGATCCCTTCCAAGACCGCCTTATTAGCTTAATAGTCTGTCCAGTAGCGGGTGTCATAGCATCCGTTATAACATCAACTGTCTATTAGCTTTGTAATCCTGTTAGTTAGTTAAGGCAGTTTGTTAGTTAGTTGGATTGTTATAAAAGCCAATGTTATATGGTGTACAATGTAATGCAATTACTGCAAGTTTCATACAATTCAGTTTTCACCAATCTCATCTCATTTATTGATGCATCATTGCATGATTGTTCTATCAAATTGGTATAACAAAGTCCGGTTCCATAATTGCTGCAAGAAGACACTCGAAGAATGGGAAATCATGGCAACAACATCTCTACACAGTTACCAGTGTTTGAAGGTAAAACGTTCGATCAATGGGTTGTGAAGATGAAGGTAATTTTAAGATTTCAAGAGGTTCTTGAAGTGGTAAATGAAGGAGTACCAACCCTAACAGCCAATGCAACAGAAGAACAACAAGCTGCGCACAAAGAACTGAAGAAGAAGGATGGTAAAGCCATGTTCTTGATACATCAAAGTGTGAGCAATGGGATCTTTGAGAAGATCATGCACTATGAAAGTGTAAAAGAAACATGGGATGCGATGGACAAATTGTATGCTGGTGATGGAAAGCTAAAGAAGGTGAAACTTCAAGCATTGAGGAGGCAGTATGAAGTGCTGACAATGGAAGAAGAAGAAACCATCAGCCAATACCTGGACAAAGTAATCACTCTCACAAACCAGATGACAAGGAATGGTGAAAACTTCACTAATGTGATGAAGGTAGAAAAGGTTCTCAGAACTTTAACACCAAGGTTTGATCACATTGTAGTTGCATTGGAGGAGTCAAAGGATCTAGATTCCATGAAGATTGAAGAATTGCAGGCAAGCCTAGAAGCACATGAACTGAGGTTAACAGATAGGATAAAAGAAAGAGGAAAAGTTGCATCTGTGGATCAAGCATTGCAGACTCAGTATGTGAAGAAAGGAAAGTCCAAGAAGGAGATTCAGTGTTATAATTGCCAAAAATGGGGACATTATGCATCTGAATGTAGATCAAAGAGAGTACCAAGGAACAAAGATGAGGCTCAGTTTGCTCAGAATGAAGGATCAGATCAGATGAAGTGTTGCTGATGGTAACAGTCAAGGATGAAGAAGAAAGAAGTGATGAATGGTATCTAGATACAGGGTGTTCCAATAACATGACTGACAAGAAGTCTTGGTTTTCTGAACTAGATGAATCAGTAAACAAAAGTATTATTTGCAGACAATAGCATAGTATGTGCAGCTGGGATTGGAAAGATCTTGATCAATAGGAAGGATGGCAAGAAGGCCTGTATTACTGATGTGCTATATGTGCCAAACATGAAAAGCAATCTAATTAGTATTGGCCAGCTACAGAAGGGATATACCATGAGAATGGAGGCAAAAGCTATGAATATCTTTGATCACAAGAACATGCTGATCATTAAAGCCCCACTATCAAAGCAAAGAACCTTCAGGATTAATATGAATGTGATTGAAGATCATTGCCTATTGACTGAGACTAAGCATGAGGACTGGTTATGGCATCAAAGATATGGGCACATCAACTTTAGAGATCTAGATATACTGCATGAAAGGAAGATGGTGCAAGGCCTACCAAAACTAAAAGTGCCAGAAGAAGTATGTGAAGTATGTTGTACTGGAAAGCAAGCCAGAAGCTCATACAAAGCAGAGGTACCATTCAAAGCAACCAGGAAACTAGAGGTAATTCACTCAGATGTTTGTGGACCTTTTGAAGTAAGGTCAGTAGGTGGAAACAACTATTTTGTGACATTCATAGATGAATTCACTAGGAAACTGTGGATTTACTTGTTGGTTAAGAAAAGTGAAGTGTTAAATGTGTTTAAGAAGTTCAGATTGCTAGTTCAAAATGAAAGTGGGGAAGTAATTAGTAGGATAAGAAGTGATGGAGGAGGTGAATACAACTCTACTGAATTTCATGAGTTTTGCTCATCAAATGGCACTAGTCATGAAATCACTACACCTTATACACCTCAACACAATGGGATATCAGAAAGGAAAAATAGAACCCTAGTAAATATGATAAGGAGTATGTTGAAGCAAAAGAAAATGCCTCATTTCATGTGGGGTGAAGCAGCTGCTACTGCAACATATCTCATAAACAAAAGTCCTACAAAGAAGTTGCAGGACAAGACACCAGAGGAAGCATGGAGTGGAGTCAAACCAAGTGTTCAGCATTTAAGGATCTTTGGTTCATTATGTTTCAGAAATGTGCCTGATCAACTAAGAAGGAAGTTAGATGATAAATCCCAAGTAATGGTTATGGTTGGCTATCATCAAACTGGTGCATACAAACTATATAATCCAAACAATAAGAAGATAGTATTCAGCAAAGATGTAAGATTTGATGAATCAAAGGAATGAGATTGGAAAGAAAAGGTCCCACATAAAGGTAACAATCATTTACCCCTCTCTGACTCAGAGACAGAAGAAGGTGAGATTGAGGAACAAGAAGAAGTTGATGAAGATACAAATGAAGAAGGTGCAGAAGTAATCAATAGACCAACAAGGAATACTCAACCACCAGCCAGGCTGAGGGACTATGAGAGATTCCCTGATCAAGCAGTCACAGATGAGGGTGATATAGTGCAATTAGCAATGCTGGCTGAAACTGAACCAATGTCTTTTGAAGAAGCTTTAAAACAAAAACATTGGAAGATAGCCATGATTGAAGAACTGAGTTCTATAGAAAAGAATGAGACTTGGAAATTAGTTAAATTACCTGCTAACAAGAGGTGTATTGATGTCAAGTGGGTTTTTAAGACAAAACTAAGGCCAAATGGGCAGGTGGAAAAATACAAGGCTAGATTAGTAGCAAGAGGATTCTTACAAAGGCATGGACAGGATTATTATGAAGTCTATGCTTCAGTAGCAAGAATGGAAACAATCAGACTGATTGTGGCAATAGCAGTTCAGAATGACTGGTCTATGTATCAGCTAGATGTAAAGTCATCTTTTTTGAATGGTGAGCTAGAAGAAGAAGTATATGTGAATCAGCCACTAGGATTTGAGATAGAAGGAAAGGAATAACATGTTTATAAGCTGAACAAAGCCCTGTATGGGCTGAAGCAAGCCCCAAGGGCTTGGAACAAGAGAATAGACAATTTTCTTATTCAGCAAGGTTTTATGAAGTGTGTAAATGAACATGGAATTTAAAGTAGGAATACCACATATAATTTCATTGTATGTCTATATATGGATGACATGATAGTGGCTGGAAACAATGAAGTTGAAATGAAGGTGTTTAAGGAAAACATGATGAAGGTATTTGAGATGTCTGACTTAGGCAGACTCACATACTTCCTAGGAATTGAGTTTAACAGAAATGATCAAGGAATGATTATTCATCAAAGGAAATATGCTCAAGATGTGCTAAAAAGGTTTAACATGGTAAACTGCAAGCCAGCTGCAACTCTTGTTGATACAGGGACAAAGTTATCCTTGGAGAATGATGAAGAGGAAGTAAATCCTACTCTGTTCAAACAGCTTGTTGGTTCCCTAAGATACTTGTGTCATACAAGACCTGATATTACATATGGTGTAGGGCTGATCAGCAGGTACATGGTGAAGCCAACCACCTTTCATTTAATCGCAGCCAAGAGGATATTGAGGTATGTGAAGGGTACATACATGTGTGGAATTCAATATTGTAAAGATCAAGGAGGTGAGTTGATAGGCTATTTGTCGCTACTGCGAAAATCGGCGCCGGCTGAACAGAAGAGTCGCCACCGCGCGTTATTTATCCCAAAGGAGGGAAAGGAAACGCTCGAAGTAAACCTAACGCAAAGATGGGAAAAGGTATGGTCATCACAACCAAAACCTGGATTCGGGAGTCGGTTACGCAAGGGGAAGGTATTAGCACCCCTCACGTCCGTCGTACTCGACGGGATCCACACTTGCTTGTTTGTACGGACTACACTTCTATCTAAACTAAAGGATGAGGTCTGAGAAGAAAAGAAAACATGACTCGGCAAAGTATCGCACTTTATGCCTACGTATTCCCGTCTGGAACGAGAAATCAGAGTCAACGTAGTTCGCCTAACTACGGGTGAAGGTGGGGAAGGTTGCTCGCTAGGATATCGCATCCTATGCCTACGTACTTCCATACAGCATGAAAGATCAGAGCAAACGTAGTTCGGGCTACGCACGACACAAGCTGTTCAAATGTCTTTTATGAAAAATCTCACCTTAAACAAGGGTTTTCTTATTGCAAAAAGGTTTGTGTTTGTTCAAATCTTTTGACGGAAGAAATGAATTGATCTCTGTTATAACCTTTATTAATGTTTTTCTGTTGTTTTGAAGAAAGAAGAGATGACACTCTAAAATCCTAGGGTTAAAAAGGGAATAAAATCTACCCTAATGTTATCATACATGGGTTAGCTCCTAATGTCTATCACATCCTCCCTTGAACAAGGAAGAATGGAAGTCCTACGGGAAAGGAAAATGAAAGGAAGAAACGGAAATACAAGTAATAACCGCATACAAGTGAACATGAATATAGCAATGGTAAATGCGATGCAAAGGAGGGAGGAAGGTCCGTCTCAACCTCAAGCCCATTCATGGATGGAATAAGAAAATATCAAGTGATCATATGCAATGAATCGAGTGAAAACTCCGAATGAAACGCGTAATCCACTATTTGGAATCGCAACGTGCTATCATGCAAACAAGTCGATAATTGGGCAAGCTACACATACAAATAACAGCTACCTAAGGGATCTTCAAATACCTCTAACCTATCTATAATAAGAAATATAAACCACGGCGTTCACCACGCAAACACAAATCGGCCGTTGGAGCCTTAACAAAAATAAAGTCCGTTCGGAAGTCCAAATTACAAGTCCGAATACAAAAATATAAGAAGAATAGCAAAAGGGGCTAAAAAATTCAAATAAAAATCTCCAATGCCCTACATAAATCCACAAACCAGGGGTGAGAGATACCATAAAAATATCCACAATGAAATGGTCAAACAAGATGAAAACAATGTAAGATATCTCATGTATACCAAAGGAAAGATTAAAGTGGAGCATGTTAAAGAAAGCATCCAAAACCAATTAAAATGGTACAATAAAATTCCCACAAAAATATATCACAATACCTCAACGTGTGTATGAGATCCCTGCAAAAGGATTGACATTTAAATTGTGTTTTGATAGGTCAAAGAAATTCAACAAAATGATAGCACCAGCATTGGCCTTTTTATGACGACCCAAATGTAAAAAATCCAAAGAAAATGTCAAAAAATGGTAAAATTATAATTACAGTTTTATTAAATCCTAGACATCTTAAAGATTCAGCACAAAAAAATGGGGATCTAAAAGACTAATTTTCCTATTTTTTATGATTATTTGAAGTCAGCATATAAAACAGAAAAAATAAAAGAAACATGGCAATAGGAAAATAAAAGAAAATAACATGAATAAATAAAAGTGGCATGAGGCTTATGTGGCCGATTGCGTGGCGCAGTGAGAGGCGTTGGATGAATGGAAGAAATCTTGACTTGGAAATGCATCCGACGGTGTTAACACCTTCTTCTCCAAATCAAAATTTTCAACTTTGTGAATAGTAACCCGCAGCTCCATGAACATGAGTTTTTTGCTACTTTGAAGCACCATAACTCCATCAATAATTATTCGTTTCGCACAAAACTTTGGTCAAACTTGAAGGAAAAAAATCAAGGAATCCAAATATGGTCTTAGATTTTCTTGAAACTCTCTCTAACTCCCAAAACGTGGCACCTCAAGAAAAACTAAAGAACCAAAAATTGTCATAAAACCCATCTTTTTTGTACTAGAATCCATGTAGGAGATGAGAGCAATGTAATGCAACAACAATAATGCAAGAAAGACTCATAAATCATGAGTTATGTCGAATTATTTATACCTCCGAAAAATGGCTTATGGAGCTTCACTCGATCCCCAATTCTTTGAGAAAATGATGTGGACACGTCCTATAATTGATGAGGAAGGTGTTTGGATGGAAAGAAAGGAGTGAATTGATGGAAAACAAAAAATCAAATTTCACTTGGAGCTCACTTTAATGGAGTTGTGTAGCTTGGTTCATGCATCAATTATGGCCAAAAAAGTGTTGAATCAATTGTAAGAATGATAAGGAATGTATTTGCAATGGTGGAATGAACCAAAAGTGGGAGAAAAATGGAATTGAAAATTTGAGTTTTCAAGTGTAGAAAAATGTGGGAAAAATGGAAAAATGGTGAAGAGAAAAATGAAGATTCAATATGATTTGCAAATGGAGAAAATGGATTCAACATCAACTATCACCAACCTTTACTCTTAATGATCTCAATCCAATATATAGGAGAGCATGGAAAGATCTAGAGTCTTCTAGATCAATCTAGGATGATTCTAGAAACTTCATGAATTTCTCATGATATGGTATTTTGATGTCTCATGATATCTCACTTCAATCCACTAACAGCCCCTTAACCATCTTTTAAAATCTATTTTCATGACAAATTGGAGTGATATGAGTGAAAAACAAGGGATTCCTTTGCCTTATGTTGAGTTTCTCACATGTACCTTATTATGCAAGTAATTGAATTACAAAGCAAGTCCATTTTTTAACCCTCAAATCAAAATTGCGGCTGAACCAAAGTCTTTAAAATGTTGTTTAGACTAAATTTGATATATCATATGCCCCATTTTGGATTTATAGATTGCCCAAATCAATTTTCCATTTGAACTTTTTCAACTTATGTCCATTTTTAAGCCATTTTCACCACCTTTTGTCAATTCTTGTTCCATGCATTTCCAAACTTTCATGACCTCTTTTCTAGACTTAAAATGCCATTTTGAGCAACTTTGATGTTGTGAAGGTTTTCATTTGAAGCTTCCTTGTATGAGTTTTAGGCATAGGCTAAGAATGACCTATAATTTCACTTTCCCAAAATACCCCTGACTTGCACAAACTATAACTTGAGCTTCACAAATCATATGAAGGCATACCATACCTTTTTGGAAAGGGGAGATCATGAGGAACAACCCTTATGTTTGCCAAGAATTCATTTGAAAACTCCTTGAAGGTCAAAAGTTGCTTGGATGACAGACAACTTTCACAGACAAATTCTAGTGTCCTCCGATGACCTGTAACCTGCAAAAGCTATAACTTGAGTTCCATAAATCATCTTGATGACTTCCACCACTCAAATTAAAGCTATGAAGATACTATACAAGTTTCATGTGGACCATAAATTCATATGAAGCTTGCATTTTGAGTTACACTGCCTTGAAGTTTGACCTAAATCAGGGGATTTTACACTGAAACCCTAATTTGGTAACTCCTCTTCTCCTTGACTCCTTCTGATTTTTCTTTGGCACAACATCACATCCATATACCTATAGCAAATAATGAATCCCACATTCTTCAAATGAGCCTTGATGCCTTTCAAAACAAGTCTTTGACCTAGGGTTGACCTAGTGTTGACCCAGATAAAACCCTAGTTGACTGACTTCAACTGAGGCTCTTGAAATCATCCCAATGACTTGGTTACTCCTCAAAAATGATCATCTAGGCTCTTCATAACATCCATACACACCTCATGCTCTTGGCTCATAGCTCACACTTCCTCTAATGATCCCCAAATAACCTCAAGATAGGGGAGAACCCAATGAGTGATCTGTCAACACTTCAAAGCTCAAATTCTTCCCTGATGACCTGAATAGTCTTGAATATGAATGAAACCCCTTGAATATGCCTCTTGAGACAAGAATGGTACTTGATCCCATGATTAAGATTAGCTTGCCTATGCTATGCAATGCAGATGAATACACTATGTACATGATGACAATGCAAATGACTATGCAATTGAAACATAAACCTAGGTTAGAAAAAGGTTGGGCAAATTTTGGGGTGCAACAGCTGCCCCTATTCAAGCGGCTTGGACCCGACTGGATGAAGAGCACGCAGCCTTCAGACATTCGAGGTGCGAGGCGGTTGAATACGAAAGAACCCGGAAATTTGCCAACCGCAAAATAAAATTGCTAATACGACTACTGCTTGGGGAAAATATCATTCAGAAAACCGAATCCGGTTGTCACGGCAACAACTGATCAATTATCTGATAAGAACTGACTTGATTTCGTCCTCAACCACCTGCGTGACGCCACAGGCCTTGAATCCACAATTAATTCAAAATTTTGCTACAATAAGCATGCATCGAGCCAAAGGACCACGTCGAAAACACAAAAGTCTTGACCTTCGTTTGTAGAGAAACAAACAAAATGCTACGTAAAGCGCGAATCAGGCGTCCGGTGACTTGAACAAGTTACTCTGCGGGATACATCTCCGACGACACAGATACTTGAACAAATAATTCCGCAGGGAGCCACTCCGTTAGCACGGGTAATGATTCTGCCAACACTGATAATAATTCCTTTGACAAAAGGTAACAACTCCATCGACCAGGATAACAAACTGCCTCAAACAAGGCATAATAACTCCTCAAACCAGGGTGTAACTCCATCACCCAGGGTGACAACTCCCTCAACCAGGGTAATAACTCCTTCAACCAGGGTAATAACTCCTTCAACCAGGGTAATAACTCCTTCAACCAGGGTAATAACTCCTTCAACCAGGGTATAACTCCTTCAACCAGGGTAATAACTCCTTCAACCAGGGTATAACTCCTTCAACCAGGGTATAACTCCTTCAACCAGGGTAATAACTCCTTCAACCAGGATAATAACTCCTTCAACCAGGGTATAACTCCTTCAACCAGGGTAATAACTCCGAAGGTTTAATCCACAAGATTCTTGTAACAACAATCCGAAGAAAAACTCTACTGGGGTAATTCTGACGACAGCCGTTAAACACCTACTTTGACGGCAGGTAGTAATTTCAAGATTTTCAATACTGACGTGACAACAGTCTGAAGAAAACTTCGTTGGGGAAGAAGAGAAGCTTAACCAAGCAACTCTGATGGGGAAGAAAACTCTACTGGGGAAATCACGACGATAACTCCAAAAAATCTGAACTATGAAATCCTGTAATGCCGACATAACAGCGACCTGAGAAGGACTCAGCTGGGGAAAAGAGAAACTCAACCAAGCAACTCTGCTAGGGGTCCACATGATAGGACGAACACGATCACTGCTCGCCTTGCGCCACAAATCCGACTATCCGAACATCTTCCTGAATCATAATCTCAATTATCTGCAGGGGAAAACAAACATCTGAAACCAACAAGGTAACCAACCTGGTTTATCTTTCTGAATACGTATGTTTGATAATGACGTAATGTTTCCATATAGCATGGAAATGCTACGTATTTGGGTTAGATGCAAGTATGATGATACATGCAAATGCAATGAGGCGCTCCAGCAAAATAAATGCTGAAGACAAAGCTAACTCCGCCGAGGATAACCGGATATCACAGAATTATTCCAGCCAAAATAAATGCTGGAAAAGTGAAACCAACTCCGCTGGGGAATAACATATGTGCCAAGTATGATTGGACTCCTCTGGGGAAAACAGACGGAGTCTTCCTGCGTACTAATGAAGATTGGATTTGAAACTGACGCGCCAAGACGGACGGGCCTTACAGTGATTGCCAATACATTGGACTTTTAGGCTATCTGCGATGGGTCAGGTACAACTGACGCTGAACAACATTCTGTCTGAATTCACAGTCCCTGTTTGACGGATCAGAAGATAGTAACATGACTTCCCGACATTCATCTAACACCTTAAGATTGACTGAATCTGCTCGAATAGCTCTGAGTAGCTCTGATGATACGGAGAAGAACAATTCCTTCGCTTCTGATATGCCCCGGCCTGTGGGACCTCTGTGGGGATAGTCCTCAAAAGGGAATCTGAACCTTTGTACCCCGTTGGTCTGATATGAACTGCCCCAGCATTTTGAACTTCGGAGAAATACTTCACACCAAATGCCCCTCGAGTAAAGAATAACTTCTGCGCTCTTAAGATGGCCTGCCCCTGATTGCAATGACTTTGCCCCTGATTAGCTGATCCAGAGCAGTACCTCCAACTACGAGAGATTTACCGAATCTCGACCTGATTGCCCCAGAGTAACTGACTTTGAATGGCTGACCTGACTGGGGAGCACTTAATGGCTTACCCCGGCTTGCGGAGCATTCGGGCGCTCTGCATTCTATCCTGAGCATACTTTCCACTGTAGGAAACTTTTCTGCTGTCAAGCGCTTACTCGCAAGTAAAACAAGTTGTTCTGCGTAAGACGTATTAATGCAACACATATGATAGTTTTGACATCCAATCTGTTCACTGGGAAAAGGGAAAAACAGTTTATAGCATATAATGCACAAAACATTTATCAACATCAGTACCAACATGGTAAGAGGAACCCTTTCAGGAGTCAGAATCGACGCGACCTTTACCGAAGTATGCTTTCGAAACAACCTGCTTCAATTAGGACTTTTGAAGGTTATAACGTGGTCAGGTTCACGGTTTTGAAGGAAAGGATAAAGGCTCAAAGTTTATTTTAACCCACCCATTCTCCTTGATGTTCTCTGATCCTATGTTCAGCTAATTCGACCTTAGCACTCACCTCTCAGGGGCTGAAAGATAGGAGTGATAGTTCGAGAAATTATGATCGTTGGGAGTGACAGCCACTCACCTCTCGTCTTTGACACTTGAGGTCACACGACTCGTATTTCATTTGAGGATTTTTCCATCCTTTCATCTTTTTTTCTTTTCATATCCCTAACTTTTGCCTGGACTGACTCTTTTGAGTTCTTTTGGTTTCTTGAGTCCAGCGGGATGCCCTCATTTTTGCCTAAGTCAATTGTTTTCTTTTCTTGACTTAGCGGGCTTTTGATTTTTTTCTCTTTTTTCTTTCGAACAAGTCGTGTGACGCTGGTTGTCTGACTCTTTGGGGAATGATGTGACTGTTTCACTCCTAATGCTGAACCATTGTGGTTTCTTAGGCACGACCTCTAGAGGTGTGATTGATCCTCGAACGGACACTCCTTTTGCAACTTGAACGCTCGGTCAAATTAGCTAACACCTACCCTGCCCCAGGTTAAGATTGAGGGTTTTTCATTTTCAGAAAGAACTCCTACTACTAGGCTCAAAGGGGTTGACAAGGGATTATCTTCCTTATATCACCGGTGTTTAGGGATTTGAAACAATGCTTGTACATCCTCAACAGGTTTTATTTCGAAAGCATACAATATCGAAAGCTGCGTGTCGTTCATTTTCGTCATCCTCCTCAGATCCTTCTTAACCAAGCATTGGACATTTGCAAAAACGACTGGTGAACACGACTGGATTTAATCAAAACATGCATATTTATTTCATTATCATCAATTGAAATGAAAACAACAAGTTTTACGAACAAGATTGCAATTTAAATATGAAAGAAACCACAAACGTAAAGAAATGACAAGATAAAACAAAGAAAAATGCCAGCTTCCGAGAACCGGGCTTTCACATCTGTCCTGCTGCTGAACCAGCTATCTTCACAATCAGTTATTAGAGGCAGCCTGCCACTGTTCTGATCTACTTTTAACGGCCCAACCGAACTATAGAACTCCTCTTTGTCCACCATTCTCCAGCCTATTCATGGTTTCGCATTGGTTGTTGTGTAATATTGGGCCCTTCCGTACCAAAATTAATAGCAGTGCTATCAAGCAAATCTTGCACTTTATGCTTGAAAGCGTGGCAGTTTTCGATATTATGGCCGGGTGCCCCAGAGTGGAATTCACAATGCTCATTAGCGTTATAACTGGGTGGGGGTATCCCTGTCGGAGGAGCCATCGTTCTTTTCTCGACCAACTGTAACCGTAACAAATTCTGAAGAAGCTCAGCGTATGATACTGGCGGCAGATCAAATACCCTTTTCGGCTTCCCGTTCTGAATTCTTCGCTGAGCCGGATGTTGTTGCCCCTGCTGCTGCGGCTGTTGCTGATGTTGCGCGGGGATTGTCACACTTGCAACTTGTTGCGGTTAGTATTGCCTCCACCCCCTATTTCTTCCCCGAGAGCTACATACCGAATTGGCATCTTCTTGTTTTCTACCCCCGAAAGGTTTCTTATTGCTTCCAGCTGAAGCAGACTCTCCCGCTTGAATCTTACTGATTTTTATCCCGTTTTCTATACGCTCCCCCATCAGGATCAACTCGGAGAAGGTACTCATTGAGAAGTTGAGCAGCTGGTCATAGTACATTCCTGAGAATGTCCCTACGAACAAGTCCATCATTTCACGCTCCACCATAGGAGGTTGTACTCTGGCAGCCAAATCACGCCATCTCTGGGCGTATTCTTTGAAGCTTTCACTGGGCTTCTGAGAGAGGCTTTGCAGCTGAACCCGATTAGGGGCGAGATCGCTGTTGTATTGGTAATGCTTCACGAAAGCTTCCGCTAGCTCTTTCCAGCTTTTTATCTGTGTTGGATCTAGGCTCATATATCATTCCAGCGACGGCCCTGACAAGCTGTCCTGGAAGAAATGCATGAGCATCTTTTCGTCGTCTGAATACGCGGACATCCTCCTGTAAAATGAACGAACATGTACCCTCGGGCACGTGTCCCCTTTATATTTATCAAAAGATGGCGCTTTGAATTTCAGAGGTACCCTTAGCCCTGGTACCAATCCCATATTGGACATATCCAGCCCCACAGCATTCTGGCTAGCCAAACCATTTACCTTCTCTTCCAGCAATCTCATCCGATGGTTGTCATCCCTGGCTCTTTCATAACCCTCGTTCTGACCAGAGAACACATCCTCCTGACGATCCTCCCAGCGAGGTACTGCATCGTATCCAACATAATCTGCATCACGGCCCAGACCCGTTTGGAAGTACCTGGGGTCATACCTCAGATTGCCCGTCTCTTGAGCGTTGTATGCGCTAGTTCCATATCCAAGATTACCGTAACCATAGCCACCAAACCCAGCCTTGGCGCCAGCAGTGCTGCCATACCCCATGTTCACACCATTGAAGCCCTGGTTACCATTGATACCATTCATTCCAACATTCTCAACGCCCCCATTGAAACCCTGGTTGACATTACCCACAAATACCCCAGCAGTATCTGTATTGGCATTCATATTACCGGCGTTCCCACCTCCACCTACAGGACCAATTTCTCCAACATTCAAACCGTTTACGGGAATAACATCAGCACTTTGACGATTCTCAACTCGGGGAGAAGCAGCAATATTTTCACCATGCGGTGTCCCGTTGTTCTCAGCCCGTGCGACTATCGGTTGAACCAGATTCTGCAGCTGCTCTTGTCCTTTGGCGATGGTCTCCATGGTTTGCATGAGCAGGGCCATCCTGTCACGCATCTCTTGCATTTCGCTCTGCACGTTGTCCATAATCTTCTTCTGATTAGTTCTGGTAGAGTAACGGTGGATTCGCTTTTCTGCAATCCTGAAAATACCTGAAATGGATGCAGGAGATAAGATACACGGATCACAAACCTGTAATGCAAATATGAGTATGTATGCAAAAATGCAATATGTGCCTGTGCATTGGGGAATATTACTCCCCCCATTCTAGTGCTAATACATTTGATACAGGGTAGCGCCGTGACAGTGCGGTGACGAAAGTTGCAAGAAGTTGAAATTCAATCACAAAAGAGAAAACAACTCATATATTGAACAGGCCTTCAAAGGCAAAAGTATAACTCTTCTTGAAGCTAGCCCTAACCTCATCATCCGCAAGGGCAATCAAACTCAATATAGAATTCACATCCGGAGTGGGCAGCTTATACGCAACTGTCTTCCACACATTACCCATATCAACAATCAGAAGTCCGGAGCACTAGAACAGGGAAGTATGTAATGCACCTGCAGCACAGACACACGTTAATGAAATGCAATGATAAATGGGTATGCAAACAATGCAATGCAAACAGCTGCAACAGGGGATCAAGTGCCCTGAATAAGAAGCCCAAGTCACACCAAGAACAGGTCTCAGACAGACCCTCCAATACTCATCAAACCCTGATCTCAGACAGACCTCACAAAGAACTCCAGCCTGGTCTCGGATAGACCCAATAATATAACCCACACCTGGTCTCTGACAGACCTAGTAACAGTCCACAAAATATCCACAACCCTGTATCTCATGAGAAATGAACCGGTAGTCTGAAGGTCAAGTTACCTGCATGCCCCAAGTCCCTCTCACAGGTAGATGTCCCTATAACTGGCACAAGGTACGACATCCTATGCGGTCGTTGACGTCACAGACTTTCAGGGTTGATGATACGATTCTCAGAAGGAGTGGCATCATCAAATCCTGAAGAGGCCTCACTTAGCCAACTTCCAAATGATCGGTCCCCGGAGTCGACAATCCAACTAACCAACAGCCCACTGCACCCAAAGGGTGAAACAGGAAGTCAACCAGAAGGACCTCGTCCGAGCGTAGATTTCGCGGGAAGCTAGTACATGCAAAGCATGCACACCCCCACTAATCTCTACTCTAATTCTAGGTGCACTCAAGCCCAGGTCCGGCTTACCTCTCAATCATAGAACCCCCATCAAACCCACAATACAGCAATAATAATGATAATAAAATGCTGAAATGTAAATCCATACAAAGCCCACGACGGGAAAACAAGCGCTAGGATTGACTCGCGTAGGGAACCATCAATTTCCCCAGCAGAGTCGCCAGCTGTTGGGGATGACCCAGGCAGCTAGGAAGAAAATCCAAGGCGAGACTCGCATAGGGAACCGTTGGAGTCCCCAGCAGAGTCGCCAGCTGTCGCTACTGCGAAAATCGGCGCCGGCTGAACAGAAGAGTCTCCACCGCGCGTTATTTATCCCAAAGGAGGGAAAGGAAACGCTCGAAGTAAACCTAACGCAAAGACGGGAAAAGGTATGGTCATCGCAACCAAAACCTGGATTCGGGAGTCGGTTACGCAAGGGGAAGGTATTAGCACCCCTCACGTCCGTCGTACTCGACGGGATCCACGCTTGCTTGTTTGTACGGACTACACTTCTATCTAAACTAAAGGATGAGGTCTGAAAAGAAAAGAAAACATGACTCGGCAAAGTATCGCACTTTATGCCTACGTATTCCCGTCTGGAACGAGAAATCAGAGTCAACGTAGTTCGCCTAACTACGGGTGAAGGTGGGGAAGGTTGCTCGCTAGGATATCGCATCCTATGCCTACGTACTTCCATACAGCATGAAAGATCAGAGCAAACGTAGTTCGGGCTACGCACGACACAAGCTGTTCAAATGTCTTTTATGAAAAATCTCACCTTAAACAAAGGTTTTCTTATTGCAAAAAGGTTTGTGTTTGTTCAAATCTTTTGACGGAAGAAATGAATTGATCTCTGTTATAACCTTTATTAATGTTTTTCTGTTGTTTTGAAGAAAGAAGAGATGACACTCTAAAATCCTAGGGTTAAAAAGGGAATAAAATCTACCCTAATGTTATCATACATGGGTTAGCTCCTAATGTCTATCACATCCTCCCTTGAACAAGGAAGAATGGAAGTCCTACGGGAAAGGAAAACGAAAGGAAGAAACGGAAATACAAGTAATAACCGCATACAAGTGAACATGAATATAGCAATGGTAAATGCGATGCAAAGGAGGGAGGAAGGTTCGTCTCAACCTCAAGCCCATTCATGGATGGAATAAGAAAATATCAAGTGATCATATGCAAAGAATCGAGTGAAAACTCCGAATGAAACGCGTAATCCACTATTTAGAATCGCAACGTGCTATCATGCAAACAAGTCGATAATTGGGAAAGCTACACATACAAATAACAGCCACCTAAGGGATCTTCAAATACCTCTAACCTATCTATAATAAGAAATATAAACCACAGCGTTCACCACGCAAACACAAATTGGCCGTTGGAGCCTTAACAAAAATAAAGTCCGTTCGGAAGTCCAAATTACAAGTCCGAATACAAAAATATAAGAAGAATAGCAAAGGGGCTAAAAAATTCAAATAAAAATCTCCAATGCCCTACATCAAGCCACAAACCAGGGGTGAGAGATACCATAAAAATATCCACAATGAAATGGTCAAACAAGATGGAAACAATGCAAGATATCTCATGTATACCAAAGGAAAGATTAAAGTGGAGCATGTTAAAGAAAGCATCCAAAACCAATTAAAATAGTACAATAAAATTCCCACAAAAATATATCATAATACCTCAACGTGTGTATGAGATCCCTGCAAAAGGATTGACATTTAAATTGTGTTTTGATAGGTCAAAGAAATTCAACAAAATGATAGCACCAGCATTGGCCTTTTTATGACGACCCAAATGTAAAAAATCCAAAGAAAATGTCAAAAAATGGTAAAATTATAATTCCAGTTTTATTAAATCCTAGACATCTTAAAGATTTAGCACAAAAAAATGGGGATCAAAAAGACTAAGTTTCCTATTTTTTATGATTTTTTGAAGTCAGCATATAAAACAGAAAAAATAAAAGAAACATGGCAATAGGAAAATAAAAGAAAATAACATGAATAAATAAAAGTGGCATGAGGCTTATGTGGCCGATTGCGTGGCGCAGTGAGAGGCGTTGGATGAATGGAAGAAATCTTGACTTGGAAATGCATCCGACGGTGTTAACACCTTCTCCAAATCAAAATTTTCAACTTTGTGAATAGTAACCCGCAGCTCCATGAACATGAGTTTTTTGCTACTTTGAAGCACCATAACTCCATCAATAATTATCCGTTTCGCACAAAACTTTGGTCAAACTTGAAGGAAAAAAATCAAGGAATCCAAATATGGTCTTAGATTTTCTTGAAACTCTCTCTAACTCCCAAAACGTGGCACCTCAAGAAAAACTCAAGAACCAAAAATTGTCATAAAACCCATCTTTTTTGTACTAGAATCCATGTAGGAGATGAGAGCAATGTAATGCAACAACAATAATGCAAGAAAGACTCATAAATCATGAGTTATGTCGAATTATTTATACCTCCGAAAAATGGCTTATGGAGCTTCACTCGATCCCCAATTCTTTGAGAAAATGATGTGGACACGTCCTATAATTGATGAGGAAGGTGTTTGGATGGAAAGAAAGGAGTGAATTGATGGAAAACAAAAAATCAATTTTCACTTGGAGCTCACTTTAATGGAGTTGTGTAGCTTTGTTCATGCATCAATTATGGCCAAAAAAGTGTTGAATCAATTGTAAGAATGATAAGGAATGTATTTGCAATGGTGGAATGAACCAAAAGTGGGAGAAAAATGGAATTGAAAATTTGAGTTTTCAAGTGTAGAAAAATGTGGGGAAAATGGAAAAATGGTGAAGAGAAAAATGAAGATTCAATATGATTTGCAAATGGAGAAAATGGATTCAACATCAACTATCACCAACCTTTACTCTTAATGATCTCAATCCAATATATAGGAGAGCATGGAAAGATCTAGAGTCTTCTAGATCAATCTAGGATGATTCTAGAAACTTCATGAATTTCTCATGATATGGTATTTTGATGTCTCATGATATCTCACTTCAATCCACTAACAGCCCCTTAACCACCTTTTAAAATCTCTTTTCATGACAAATTGGAGTGATATGAGTGAAAAACAAGGGATTCCTTTGCCTTATGTTGAGTTTCTCACATGTACCTTATTATGCAAGTAATGGAATTACAAAGCAAGTCCATTTTTTAACCCTCAAATCAAAATTGTGGCTGAACCAAAGTCTTTAAAATGTTGTTTAGACTCAATTTGATATATCATATGCCCCATTTTGGATTTATAGATTGCCCAAACCAATTTTCCATTTGAACTTTTTCAACTTATGTCCATTTTTAAGCCATTTTCACCACCTTTTGTCAATTCTTGTTCCATGCATTTCCAAACTTTCATGACCTCTTTTCTAGACTTAAAATGCCATTTTGAGCAACTTTGATGTTGTGAAGTTTTTCATTTGAAGCTTCCTTGTATGAGTTTTAGGCATAGGCTAAGAATGACCTATAATTTCACTTTCCCAAAATACCCCTGACTTGCACAAACTATAACTTGAGCTTCACAAATCAGATGAAGGCATACCATACCTTTTTGGAAAGGGGAGATCATGAGGAACAACCCTTATGTTTGCCAAGAATTCATTTGAAAACTCCTTGAAGGTCAAAAGTTGCTTGGATGACAGACAACTTTCACAGACAAATTCTAGTGTCCTCCGATGACCTGTAACCTGCAAAAGCTATAACTTGAGTTCCATAAATCATCTTGATGACTTACACCACTCAAATTAAATCTATGAAGATACTCTACAAGTTTCATGTGGACCATAAATTCATATGAAGCTTGCATTTTGAGTTACACTGCCTTGAAGTTTGACCTAAATCAGGGGATTTTACACTGAAACCCTAATTTGGTAACTCCTCTTCTCCTTGACTCCTTCTGATTTTTCTTTGGCACAACACCACATCCATATCCCTATAGCAAATAATGAATCCCACATTCTTCAAATGAGCCTTGATGCCTTTCAAAACAAGTCTTTGACCTAGGGTTGACCTAGTGTTGACCCAGATAAAACCCTAGTTGACTGACTTCAACTAAGGCTCTTGCAATCATCCCAATGACTTGGTTACTCCTCAAAAATGATCATCTAGGCTCTTCATAACATCCATACACACCTCATGCTCTTGGCTCATAGCTCACACTTCCTCTGATGATCCCCAAATAACCTCAAGATAGGGGAGAACCCAATGAGTGATCTGTCAACACTTCAAAGCTCAAATTCTTCCCTGATGACCTGAATAGTCTTGAATATGAATGAAACCCCTTGAATATGCCTCTTGAGACAAGAATGGTACTTGATCCCCTTATTAAGATTAGCTTGCCTATGCTATGCAATGTAGATGAATACACTATGTACATGATGACAATGCAAATGACTATGCAATTGAAACATAAACCTAGGTTAGAAAAAGGTTGGGCAAATTTTGGGGTGCAACACTATTCAGATTCAGATTGGAGTGGTGATAAAGATGACAGGAAAAGTATAGCAGCATATGTGTTTATGATTGGAAATGCAGTCTTTGCATGGAGCTCAAAGAAGGAACCAGTGGTGGCGTTATCCTCATGTGAAGCTGAGTATTTAGCAGCTTCCATGGCAGCCTGTCAAGCTCAGTGGACAAACATGTTATTGACTGAATTAAAGCTGATAAGGAATGGAAGAGTAGAACTCAGAGTTGACAGTAAATCAGCCATAGACTTGGCAAAACACCTTGTAGCACATGGTAGAAGCAAGCATATTGAAACCAAATTTCACTTTTTAAGAGAACAAGTGAATAATGGAAAGTTAGAAATGAGCTACTGCAAAACAAATGAGCAATTGGATGACCTGCTCACAAAACCACTAAAAACAAGCAAATTTGATGATCTAAGGATGAAGCTAGGTATGGTAGAAGCATCTAACTAATCGAATTAAGGAGGTGTATTAGCTTAATAGTCTGTTCAGTAGCGGATGTCATAGCATCTGTTATAACATCAACTATCTATTAGCTTTGTAATTTTGTCAGTTAGTTAAGGCAGTTTGTTAGTTAGTTGGATTGTTATAAAAGCCAATGTTATGTGGTGTAAAATGTAATGCAATTATTGCAAGTTTCATACAATTTAGTTTTCACCAATCTCATCTCATTTCTTGATGCATCATTGCATGATTGTTCTATCATGTCTGAAACAAATCGTTTCTCTCTTGGTTGGGATCAATGCAACACAATGGCGATGTCGTAGCTAACTAACTCCATTGATAATGATATCTCTTAGAGCATCTTATGGATGGACACAACTCATGAAATCTGGACGGATCGTCGTAACTGTTACCACCAAAGAGATGTGTTTCACATTTCTGACGTTTAAGAGGAACTGTTTACCCTAAAACAAGGTGACTAAACGATGACCTAATACTACACTAACCTTAAGAAATTATGGCAAGAATTAGAGAACTTTTGACCTTTTCCCACTTGTTCACATAACCCTAAATGTTCTTGTGATGTTTTATCAAACTTCATATCTTATCGTGAATCTGACCATGTTATCCGTTTTCTAAAAGGCCTTAATGAGCAATATGCCCCTGTTTGATCCTAAATCATGATGATGAAGTCTCTTCCTTCTATCAGCAAAACCTTTTCATTGCTCATTCAACATGAAATACAAACATATTTCCCCTCCACTGATGACAACCCCATTGTGGACAACTTCTCCAAACTTAGCTATCAGACTCGTCCCAATGAATCCAACAACAAATATTTCACTCCAGGTCGTGGTCGTGGCATGAAAGTCGGTAGCTATTGCAACAAGATCGGCCACACCATTGAATTTTGCTTCAAAAGACATGGTCCTCCACTCTACCTCAAGAAACCTACCACTAGTCAAGCCAACATGGTTACTGATAGCTCTAATTCTGGTCAAACTGAAGACAATGAAGGAAAACCACCAAATGCTGCATCTTTCATTCCTTTCATTGAGGAGAATCAGAAATCCATTATTGCGCTTCTTCAAAAATCATCCAATGTTGCTCCTCCTCAAATTCAACAATTTCAAAGCAGCCTAATAAACTCATCAGGTATTCTATCCACCCCTTCCTTCTTAGATAACAATCAAGTATGGATTCTTGACACCAATGCCACTAATCATGTGTGCCACAATCTAGTTTTGTTTACATCCTTAGTCATCATTCCTAGAATTACCGTTAAGCTTCCCAATGGTGATAACATTACTACCAATTAAGTTGGCACAATTCATTTCACTAACACTTTCTATCTTACTGATGTTCTGTACATCTCAAGACTTTAAATTCTATGGTTACTTTTAATTTTGATTATGACACTAATCTCATCTCCTTCCATTACTTCCCCATAAAACACCTCTTCTCTTACTTTACCACAAAACACTCCTAACTCTAGCCTTCACACTTCTCACATACTTACATGATTAACAATGTGCTCTTCTTAAAGGTAACAATCACATCTCTCCTATTCACTTCACAGGTAATGCTCTTTACCCTATTTAGCATGTTGTCTCTTATTCTAACTTATCTATGAATAATAAATGCTTTAATTTAAAACTGTCTTTTATTACTAAACCTTCTAACTACACTAAAGTTGTTTTCAATCCAAATTGGAAACAATATATCCAACATAAACTTCAAGCTTTGAATGATAACAATACTTGGGACTTAGTCCCTCTTCCTCCCAACATAAAATCCATAGGTTGTAAATTGATTTTAAGAATTAAATTTATGTCTAATGGTACCATAGAACGATACAAAGCCCAAATTGTTCCCAAGGGTTTTGACCTAACAAAGGGCATTAATTATCTTGAAACCTTTAGCCCCATTGTTAAGATGACAACTATCCGTCTTATTTTATCTATAACTGCCACTCATAATTGGTTTTTACACAAATTAGACATAAACACGACCTTTTACGCTGTGATTTAGACGAAGATGTGTATATGAAACTTCCTCTCGAGTTACAAGTTTCCAATAAAAACCTTGTTTGTAAATTAAATCGTTCTATTTATGGATTAAAACATGCTAGTAAACAATGGAATAACAAGTTAACTTCTGCACTTACAGATTTGGGTTATGTTCAATCCAAAGATGATTACTCTCTCTTTACTCTTGTTACTTCCAATTCTTTCGCAGCTGTTTTAGTTTATGTTAATTATTTGATGATAACTGGTAATAGTATGACAAGTATTTATTATTTGAAACAGGTTTTAGATTCAAAATTACACATCAAAGATCTAGGCAATTTGAAATATTTCCTAGACTTTGAAATTGCTAGATCATCAATTAGCATATCTATTTGTCAATGCAAATATAGTTTGAACCTTCTTTAAGACGTAGGCTTACTTGGGGCCAAACCCGCTCCACTTCCATGGATCCTAGCCACAAAATTGTTTCTGACTCAGATTCTCCTATTTTATCTTGAAATTCTGACACGTAGTGGACAAATGTCAAATACGATGTCACGACACAGGAATATCGAAAGCAATGTCAAAACATTTTGACATCACAAATACAAATAAAGACTTATTAAAAGATGCAGAGAATAAATAACACACATAAGTTGTTAACCCAGTTCGGTGCAACGTCACCTACATCCGGGGGCTATCAAGCCAGGAAGAAAATTCACTATAATAGTATTAGTTTGAAGCTCTTATGTAAACAACCTCCGGTTTATACTCTTCGCACCTAGTCACTACCCGTGCAATTTCTATCTAAGACATTCTTAGATATGAGACCCCTCTCACTCTCCCTCAATCACACAACAATGATAAAAAGCAAACTGTAAAGAAGAAAGCATACTCCAAGAATACACTATTGCTTAAAAGCTTATGAGTGTATTCACAATTACAACTCAACTAACAATAGTCCAGCCCTAGTATCGAAATGATACAAGGGTGGCTCAAACATAATGAACAAAACAAAACCCTAGATAATAACTCTCACAATATGCGACTTTAACTTGCAAGGGTTTTTAACCTTTCTATTTATAACACAAGAACTAATGGGCTTGTCACAGTTAGTCTATACATAACTCTGGGTGGAACATACTATCGCTTTAATGAGGATATAATATTTCCTTAAATGCAGATCATAATAAGTTGGTGAATCTGCAATCAAATTAAATCAAATATATTCTTCCTAAAAAGATTTAACCTCCTTTTTAACAAAGTAAGGAAACACACAAACCGAACTTTGCTTCTAAAGAAAAACACACACATCTTGGACCGAAAAATATTAAAAACAAATCTTTAGAGAATCTTAAATGATAAAACCAAATCTCCAAAATGCATGAAACATGTCTGCTATGATGTCGATCCAACATATCAAGACATCTTGTACAACATCTCACAGAAAACATTATTTTAACAAAATGCAGCTAATCAACAAATCTATCATATCTAACCCAACTACTTCTTGTAGCTTGGTTGGAAAACTATTATATTTAACTCACACTCGTCCTGACATTAGTTATGTTGTTTGCAGGTTAAGTCAAAACCCTATGGTCGTTCATCATTTTCAGTGCCATGTTATTCTTATGGGCAACCAACCGTGCCTAAAGCTTTATCCCAGAAACCATGGATTGCTTCTTATTTGAATCAACGAGCTCATGGCCTAGGATATCAGCTTCAAAATCAGCATAGGTATCACAAAATTTAAAAAGGAGGAATACTCCTCTTCATCCAGTTCCTATGTCATATAGTCATCTTCGGCCGCATCTGATTCAAACCTCGTCGTTGGAGCCCAAGACTCGTAAGCCGTTGCCAGAACCATACCCTCCTAGGTACAATCCCGATAAGCATTGTGGATATCATGGGATATTCGACTCAATATTGCAAAGCCTTCCGAGCTAGAGTACAAACAACTGATTGACAGAGGTTACTTATCCTTTTCCAGAAGAACAATGTAAAGCTACTGTTATCGTCAACAACAATGGTCAAGGGAAATGGTCTACCTCAAGACTTTCAGGTCCTGTCCCCAATTCATATGGGATGCCAATGAACTTTGCTATTGAAGCTGAAGGAATCACACTTCAGCCAATCCCAACGCCTGCAAACTCAACCTACTGTTGTTCAGATCCCTGTTCCTCATGCCAAATAGAATCTGTTGGACCAGTATGATGACGTGCAAAGCTATCACCCCCATTGCCAGTCTTGTCGCCGCTCAGGATTCAAAAGTCGTCAAGATGCACCGTGATCTAGCTGAGAAACTCCGAGTCATGGAAGGGCACAACTCAAACTCTCTTAGTGCTCTAGAATTGTGTTGGTGCCTGATGTTGTCATTCCTCCCAAGTTCAAAGCACCTGAATTCTCAAAGTACAAAGGCCTCAACTCCCCGAACATTCATCTGAAAAGGTACTGTCGCAAGATGGCTGCTTATGTTAGAGATGAAAAGCTAATGATTCATTGCTTCCAAGACAGCCTGTCAGGGCATCACTCGAATGGTATATGCAGCTAGAGCATAACAGCGTGCGCACTTGGGCTGAGCTAGCTGATGCAATTGTCAAGCAATACAAATACAACTTTGATATGGCTCTGAATCGTACTCAACTTTAGAGTATGACTCAGAAGAAAAGTGAAGCCTTCACGGAGTATGCACAACGATGGAGAGAGCTACTTGCAAGGGTGCATCCACCTTTGGTTGATCATGAATTAATTGACATCTTCATGGGTACCTTGCAAGGCCAATACTACGAGAAGCTGATCGGTAGTGTTTCTGCTGGATTCTCTGACTTGGTGATTGTCAGTGAGAGAATTGAAGAAGGTATGAAGAGCGGAAAAGATCCAAGGAGGTTCTAATAGCCAAACTGGTTCCAAGAAGCCTTTCAACGGATACAAGAAAAAAGAGGGTGAAACAAATACCGTCCCCATGCAGAAAGGGAAAAATCCTCAATGAAAATTCTAGCAAGCACACAATGGATGTTATTCTCAAGGTTATAACATTCACTGTGACATCTGCTATTTAACAGCAAATATTCAGCAATGATCAAAGCAGTAAATAACACAACAATTGTTTACCCAGTTCAGTGTCAACAACACTTACATATGGGGGCTACCAAGCCAGGGAGGAAATTCACTATCAGTAGTATCAATTCAGAGTTAAACCTCCAGTTTACACTCCTCACTTAATTCCTACCCAATGACACTTCAACCTAGAGACATTCTAGACCTGAGTATACCCACTCACTCCCCCTCAATCATACAACAGTGATATCAAACAATTACAGAAGACAATATGAAGAGACACTTCATACACCCCTTGATCTTGCTTCATATTTTTGATCAAGTAACTCACACACTTTTGCTTCAAAGCTTCGAGTGAGACACAACCTAGAATCTACCTATCCAAAGAAAATCATCCACCGTACAATTGCTTGGATTACAAGTATTCCTAGATAGAATTCACACGTGAAGACTAGCCTTCTTCACTTACACAGGACTCTGCAATATGCACTCTTTCTCCTTCTCTTGTCAAGTGCTTCTCTTCAGGATTGCACCTTTTGATCTTTATAGCAGCTATCAGTCCTTTTGGGCCTTGGTGCATTAATTAGGTTTTATCCATATCAAAACCTATTCTCAAAGAGCTGCACACTTACCACTTAATTCAGGGATCTTCTAGTTCGCCTAGGGCTTCTAGAAATTCTCCTGATATCCAGCTTGAGCATTTATTCTGTTTCCTAGTTTATAGATACCAGAAAAATAACCTTGCCCGCTGGATGTCATACGTTCAATGTTATGACATTCTGTATGACATTCAGCTTACCTTATAGTTAACTTACCCTGCACACACATCATTAAGTATGTCCTAACAATCAGTATGACATACATGAACACTCTAAAGTTTTGCCATAAAATGCAGCCAATCAAGAGCACTTACAAACTCCCCCTTTGGCAAATTTTTGGCTAAAACAACATGTTAACGTATCAGAGTTTACACACAGCAGAAGACTTATGATGTGTCCTGTCATGCAGCTAGTTCCTAGCTCAAGCCACTCAGAGTCCTCATAGTTAGCTCTCACTGTTAGCTCATTCTGTTCATCATCTGGTAGTTATCACTACAGATGTCACATCTCTTTGAGTAACACTCTGGTGTTCTCCCCCTCAACTGATCAGATCAGTTGGGCACACAACCTGCTCATCACCATCATTCTGCAGTCACAAAAATAAGCATCCATCATGTGGATGTCCAGACATTCAGAATGACCTTCTGAAGTCACACACACTTATGCTACTCCCCCTGAAGAGTTGCACAAGACTTTCTGCTCATATTCATTCAGTCTACTATGGATGTTATGACCTTCAGGATAACATCCTGAAGTACACACACAAGGTTTGCTCCTAGTTCTAGCATACATTCATTCCTATCCAGGCTAGACATGCATATCACTTTATTGCTAACAGCATTGTTAGTTGTCATCACACCTTTCATCAGTTGCACCTATAGCTAGACATGTAAATGTGCAAGTCTAATATCATATGCTAATATCATATGCACATTGGCACATGTGTGCTCAAGCTAGTTCTCCTAGTTCTGTTCTTCCACCTGCTGTCCTCTATTACCTGCTGTACTCTATTACTCTCTCTCCCCCTTTTTAGCCACAAATTAGGATCCAAATAACATAGATCATCATAGGTAACATCATAGTTGATAGGGGTTACATTACAGCAAAATTGCTCTTTGAAGAGCATCACAAATTCAGATTACACAGAAAATTTAAATTTGACAAAACCAACAGCAGCACCCTTTGGTCAATCTTCTTCACCAGAGGAGGAACTGGAGTCACTGTCATCCAAATATGATAGGGAGATGTCCTAGTTTCCATCATACGAGTCTTCCTCTAGAAAGTCAGAGTCATTAGGGGGATCTCTGCGAGCCAGGGGAATGGTGAAGCCTTTAATAGGCAGTCCTCTTTTGATGATATCGTCAACAATTTCCCCCATGGTTTTGGCGACGTATGCAGAGCCTTCTTTGTTTAGCATACTTCTAAGATTTTCTGCAGTGGGAGGAGGGTACTTGGTCTTTGGCTTTTCAATGGAGGGAGGAGTATCTTTGGAGGATTTGGGAGGGGACTTAGAGGAAGATCCTTCATGATAAGATGACATGCTTGTGTCAAGAGTGAAGGTCTGAGAGAGATGTAAGAAGGCAATGGGGGCAAAGCGACACGTTTGTGTGGAATGGAAAGCTTTATTGGTCAATGACTTGGACTGCATTGATGTGGTAAAATTCTCACGTGTCATTAATTGCTATGCATCCTCATACATGCAAATACCTAACTTGCCTCTAAGATTTTCAAATTGGGCAGCATCTAGAGCCTTGGTAAAGATGTCAGCTAGCTGTAGCTCAGTGGATACATGCTCTAAGGAAATCACTTTGTCTTCCACAAGATCTCTAATGAAGTGATGTCTTATATCAATGTGCTTCGTTCTGATGTGTTGGATTGAATTTTTGGAAATGTTAATAGCACTGAGATTGTCATAGTACAATGTCATGACATCCTGAGTGACATTGCATTCAGTTAACATTTGCTTCATCCATACCAGCTGAGAACAGCTGCTGCCAGCTGCTATATATTCAGCTTCAACAGTGGATAGTGAGACGCAATTCTGCTTCTTGCTGAACCAAGATATTATGTTGTTTCCCAAGAAGAAGCATCCACCAGATGTGCTTTTTCTATCATCAGCATTGTCAGCCCAATCAGCATCACAATAGCCATACAAGGTAGGATCACACCCATGGGAGTAGATTATGCCATAGTCACAAGTGTCATTCACATATTTGAGAATCCTTTTAACTTGGTTCATGTGACTTACTTTAGGATTTGCTTGATACCTTGCGCATACACCCACAACAAAGGCAATGTCTAGTCTGCTGTCTATAAGATACAACAGGCTACCAATCATGCTTCTGTATAGACTTTGATCAACACTCGTACCCTTTTCATCTCTAGATAACATTAGATAAGTGGGGGCAGGTGTTCTTTTGTGACTTGCATTGTCCATCCCAAACTTCTTGACTATATTTTTGGTGTATTTGCTTTGGGAGATGAATATGGAATCATTCATTTGCTTGACCTGTAGTCCAAGGAAGTAGGTTAGTTCTCCACACATGCTCATTTCAAACTCAAACTGCATGTGATTCACAAATTGCTTCACCATCTTTTCTGACACTCCTCCAAATATTATGTCATCCACATATATCTGGGCAATCATGATTTCTCCACCCTCATTTTTTACAAACAGTGTCTTATCAATTCCCCCTTTTCTGTATCCTTTTGTGGTAAGAAACTCAGTTAGCCTTTCATACCATGCTCTAGGTGCCTGTTTTAATCCATAAAGTGCCTTCCTTAGCTTGTATACATGGTCTGTTAGGTTAGGTTCCTCAAATCCCTTAGGTTGTGCCACATATACTTCCTCAGTGAGATATCCATTCAGAAAGGCACTTTTTACATCCATCTGAAATAGTTTAAATTTTAGGATGCAAGCAATTCGCAACATCAGCCTGATTGACTCAAGTCTTGCAACTGGTGCAAAGGTTTCATCAAAATCAATTCCTTCTACTTGAGTATACCCTTGAGCCACCAGTCTAGCCTTGTTTCTGACTATGATTCCTTCTTCATATGACTTGTTCTTGTAAATCCATTTGGTTCCAATGATATTTGTTCCTTCAGGTCTTGGCACTAGTTCCCATACTTCATTTCTTTTAAACTGCTCCAATTCCTTTTGCATAGCCTTGATCCAGTATTCATCAGTGAGAGATTCCTTAATATTTTTGGGCTCAATCTTGGACACAAAGCAGAAATTTGAGATGACTTCTCTTGTTCTAGTCCTTACTCCACTGTTGAGGTCTCCAATTATAAGATCTTTGGGATGATCTTTCAGGATTCTAATAGAGGGTTCTTTGTTTCCTGTTTCTAGTTCAGAATTTGGACTTGTAGTTTGGGTGTCTTCAGTCTCCTCAGATGGAGTCTCAAGCAATGTTCCAACATCCTCTATGACATTGATCTCTTCAATTTGATCATCAATGACAACATTAATGGATTCCATTAATACTTTCGTTCTGGAGTTGTATACTTTGTAAGCTCTGTTGTTAGTAGAGTATTCCAAGAATATTCCTTCATCACTTTTTGGCATCCATTTTCCTTCTTTGTTCACGATCTGTCAAGATGTAGCACTTGTTTCCAAACACATGAAAATACTTCACAGTTGGTTTTCTTCCTTTCCACAGTTCATACAAGGTGGAGGATGTTCCCTTTCTTAGGGTGACCCTGTTGTGAACATAGCATGTTGTGTTCATTGCTTCAGCCCAGAAGTGCATAGGCAGCCTTTTTGCATGAATCATGGCTCTAGCAGATTCCTGAAGAGTTTTGTTTTTCCTTTCTACTACTCCATTTTGTTGAGGTGTGATGGGGGAGGAAAATTCATAGCTTATGCCTTCAGTTGCACAGAACTCAGCAAACTTGGAGTTTTCAAACTCCTTTCCATGATCACTTCTGATCCTGATAACACCACTCTCCTTTTCTCTTTGGAGCTTGGTGCACAGTTCTTTGAAGACTTCAAAGACATCAGATTTTTCTTTGATGAAGTTTATCCAGGTGTATCTGGAGTAATCATCAACCACCACATATGTATACCTTTTTCCACCAAGGCTTTCTACCTGCATTGGTCCCATCAGGTCCATGTTTAGTAGTTCCAGAACTCTAGATGTGGTTAGATGTCAAACCCTTGGATGAGATGTCTTGGTCTGTTTGCCCACTTGACATTCCCCACACACTTTTCCCTCTTCAATGGTCAGTTTAGGGATTCCTCTTACAGCCTCCTTGGAGATGATCTTCTTCATTCCCCTTAAACGAAGATGCCCAAGTTTTTGGTGCCATAATTTTACTTCTTGTTCTTCTCTTACCACAGAGCACGTTGTGGATTTACTACTGTCTTTTGGCTCCCACAAATAACAATTGTCTTTGGATCTCAGCCCCTTCATTACTTATTCATTGTCACCATTTGTGACCACACATTCTCCTTTAGAGAACTTCACACTTAGTCCTTGATCACAGAGCTGACTAATACTGATCAAGTTGGCCGTTAGTCCTTTTACCAGCAGCACATTGGTTAGTTTAGGAACTCCAGGGCTCTCTAGTTTTCCAACATCTTTGATTTCCCCTTTTGCCCCATCACCAAAGGTCACATAACTCGAGGAATGTGGATTGATGTCTACCAACAGATTCTTAATACCTGTCATATGCTTGGAGCAACCACTGTCAAAGTAACAGTCTCCTCTAGCTGACACTCTTAGAGATGTGTGTGCTATCAGACCAACCTCCTTGGCCACCCAATTTCTTTACTTGTAAGGCACCTCCTTCTTGAGTTTGGCACATGACTGCCATTTTCCATGAGTGCCTTGTTTGACATTACCTTGACTTGGAAATCCATGCAGCCAGAAGCACTCAGCTTTAATATGCCCAAGTTGTCCACAGTGGTAACACCTATGCCTTTGGAATTATCTTTTGACTTGATTCCAGTGTTTGTGGGGTGGATGTTGTGACATTGGTCGTGACATCCTTTTTAACTTTTGAATCTTAGGTTGTAATCTCTTGAGTTTCAACACATGATTTTGTCTCTCAACAAATCCTAACCCAAACCTATCTCTTGAGGTCAGACCAATCTGAAGGATTTCCTCTAGGGTGTCAGTTCTAGAATTGAGCATCCTTATGGATTTTGGCATTTGATCCTTTTTACCTTTCAACTCATTCACTTCACTTCTGAGTGTGTTAATTGTGGCTAGATGCTCTCTCTTTTCATCTTCTAATTCCTTGATGATTTTCCTCTGTTTCTCTCCCTGCTGGTATAAGTCTGTGCTTTTGATATGAAGCTTTCGATAAGATTCTGCAATTTCCTCAAAAGTCAAGTCTTCTTCACTTGAGTTCCCTCCAGACATGCACACACTGTTGAAGGCAGTAACATGCTTGGTAGACTCTCCTTCAGATTCACTTCCTGAGTTTTCGTCAGACCAAGTGACCGTTAGGCCTTTTCCCTTCTTTTTGAGGTATGTGGGGCATTCCCTCCTAACATGTCCATATCCTTCACACTCATGACATTGAACTCTTTTTCATTGGTCAACTTTGTCTTCAGCTTGGCTGCTGTCAGAGGAGCTGTTTTTGATATAGGGCTTTGAATTCTGATCTATTCTTTTGATCAGTTTACTAAATTGTCTTCCCAGTAGTGCTATTGCTTCTGATAAAGTTTCTTCCTTCTCACCATCTTCTTCATCTGAATCAGCAGTGTTTGAGACCAGAGCTATACTTTTGTTCTTTTTCTCCACAGACTGATCACACATGCCCATCTCAAATGTTTGAAGAGAACCTATAAGTTCATCCACCTTCATGTTGCATATGTCTTGGGCTTCTTCAATGGCTGTTACTTTCATAGCAAACCTTTTAGGTAGGGACTTGAGAATCTTCCTTACAAGCTTCTCTTCAGCCATCTTTTCACCTAAGGCTCCTGAGGTGTTTGCAAGTTCAAGAATATTCATGTAAAACTCATGAATGGTCTCATCTTCCTTCATTCTTAGACTCTCAAATTTGGTGGTCAGCGTTTGAAGTCTTGACATTTTGACCTTGGAAGTTCCTTCATGAGTAGTTCTGAGAGTGTCCCAAACACCCTTTGCTAGTTCACAGTGGTGTACCAGCCTGAAGATGTTTTTATCTATGCCATTGGACAAGGCATTCAATGCTTTAGAGTTTCCAAGAGCTAAGGCCTCTTGCTCTTTGTTCCATTCCTCTTCAGGAATCAACACATCTATTCCATCCTTGTCAGTCTTCAAAGGATGTTTCCAGCCAGAGTTTGCAGCTCTCCAAGCCTTGTTGTCTAAGGATTTTAGAAATGCAATCATCCTAGGCTTCTGTTGCACCCCAAAATTTGCCCTCACAATACAAGACTTTGTGTTCCAAGAAGGTTCACAAGGTTCACAAAATTCACAATTGGTCAGAAGAGTTGACAATTCCCTCAGACAATGCACCTCCTAGGCAGTGCATCCAAAACTAGGGTTTTGACTTTAATCAGGCTAAATGGACTTCCAAGACTTCAAGTGAGCTTCATAACATCTTATATGTGTATAAGAACCCCCATGTCAAGTTTCAAGACTTTTCTCAAAAGTTTGCTCAGTCAGATGATCAGATAAGTCAAAAGCAGTCAATGCAGTTAAAAGGTCAAACTGAGGTCAACTGTGGTCAAATCAAAGTCAAACTTCATGATTTTTTTTTGCCAACATCAAAGAGAGGTTGGGTGAGAAATATTATCATAATAACTGTAATACCCCAAATTTTGCCCTAAGATTTGTCGTCGCATTTCATTGCATTTAATCAATTACTAACAAATTTGTGTAGTCGTTTGACTTTTTGCAGGTAAATATCATATGGCATGCATTTTTTTTCTAAAAAGTAAAAATGGCACAATTGGCAGGAGGACATGTGTAAGGAGTTATGAGTGTGAGAGGTTGAGAGTTCGAATCTCACCTTTGTCACTTTTTTTTGTTTTTTATTATTTTTACTCTAAATTTTTCTATCTTTCATTAAAAAAATAACAAAAATAGTTTTTTATTATTATTTGATTATTATTTTCGTATTTTAATTAAATCATTTTTTAAAATATTATTTTTTTCACTTTTTTCTAAATTATTCATAAAAATATCCAAAAAATCATAAAATAAAAAATATTGAAAAAAATTTTGTTCTTTTTATAATATTTTTTATTTTAGGAATCAATAGGATTATTAGTTTTTATTTTAAGTTTATTTTAATTATTTTAAATTATTTAAATTTTATTTTTTCTTAACTAATTATTTAGTTTGGGCTTTAAAATGGGCTTTAGGGACATTATTGACAATTTGGTGTTAACCCTAATTTGTTCCCTATATATACATGTGTTGCCTTGTTGGAAAAAAAAGGGGAGAGATTGAAAAAAACCTAAGAGGAGTGAGTGCCGTTTGCCGTTATTTAGTTTTCTTCTTCATCCATTACTATTGTTTCTTTTTCTTCATCGTTTACCGTTATTTCTTTTCCTTCATCTATTACTGTTGTTTCTTTTTCTTCATCTTTTACCGTTATTTCTTTTTCTTCATCTATTACCGTTATTTCTTTTTCTTTATCTATTACTGTTACGTTTATATATATATAATTTTTAAATTGTTAGAGTTTATATATATAAGATTTTTGATCGAATTATGTCGATACGATGTTTGCACATTTGTGTGCATGACGCGTGACATTTGTGTTAGTTCGATCTGGTTGCGATGATCGCATTTTTGTGTGAGCAATAATACTATTTTTTGCTTAATTTCTTTTTCTTTGCGATAAATTTTGTTTCGTCCGATTTAGATCTGGTTGCGATGATGCGCATTTCTGCGTTAGCAACGTTGTTGGGTTATTTGGCACATTTAAAATTCATTATTGCTTTATTATTATTATTATTATTATTATTATTATTATTATTATTATTATTATTATTATTATTATTATTATTATTATTATTATCATTATTTATTATTATTATTATCATTCTTATCATTATTATTACCATTATTATTATTATTGTTATCATTAATTTATTAAAATTTGTTATAATATAAAAATCTGTTTTTTAAAATAAATAACATTAACATCTTTTTCCAAATTAATATGAAAACCTATTATTTTTAAGAAAAACTTTTTTTTAGATAAATTTAAAATAATAACTAAAATCTTTTTTTTAAAATAATAACTAGAACCGTTATTTATTTTATTTTATTATTGTTCAATTCAAATTTCATTATCATATTGTATCTGCTCCTCTCATGTAACCTCGCGAACTTAACAATCGCTCTTTAAATTCTGCCTTTAAATTTCTGCTTGCATGGTTTAAATTATGACATTATCTCTCTGTTTGCATGATTCAATTATCTCACGCGTTTACCATTATTTCTGTCACATTGCACACATCCGAAGGTTAGGTTTAACTGTTTGGCCGCCGCGCCAATAGTCCGTAAAACTTCACACATTCAATTTCAAATCCTCAAAGCTACAAACTACAAACCCTAATTTTCACAAATGCCTCGCCGCAGGCAAAATTACAATTTTACCCTTAGCATTAGGTCAAAGAGCCGCCGCGCTCATTTTAGGGTTTCCCGCCGTGGAATCCCTAATTTAACCCTAATTACAACTTAACATTTCAACGTAGAGATTTGGAGTTTCTACACTCCACGTAAGCGTGTCCTTAAGATGCGTTTATTCCCCTTGAGACCTTGACCACAGTCAAGAAGTTTCTAACCTCCCTTTTGAGGGGAACTACGATTACTCTGATTCCACTCCCGTAAGGATACGTAGGCACAAGATGCGATGTCTTGCCGAGTAAACTTAGAATTAATCCCCTTTATTATTTATTATTGCTTATTTATCTTTGCTATTTAATTATTTTGCTTATTATTTTGTAATTGTTTCTTGGATGTAAAGTTGTTTAATTATTTAATTATTATTATGGTTAGTAATTAGGGAGTGTAACAACATGTATGTAATATTAAAATAAATTTAGATCACTTTTAAGTAAAGATAATTAAAATAAACACGTCACACACGTAAGTCGATTTTAATCGCCGTCTCACTTCCTAAGGATATCCCTCAAGTTGCCTACGAATAATGGTTAAGTGGGGTGTATAAAGCAAGTCCCTCAAATAAAAAAATCATCAAAGTCCCTTATGGTTGCCTTTACGAATCAAGTCCCTTTCGAAAAATGATGATGATCCCTTATATGTGCTTATTACATCCCACAATGGCCTTCAAAGTCAAATTGTCCCTCACATACCCCTTAACATCCAAAGTAAGGACTACCTACTCCATTATAGTAGGGATAGTCTTACTAAAGGAAAGAATGAAGAATAAGAAGGACCTTTAAACATTAGGGTAGGTTACTCCTAGGTGCTTGCTCACTTCAAAACTGTTTCGCACTTAAACAAATTTTCAACAAGTTTTCAAACAAGTTCTTAACACATCCTTACATGGATTATTTATTAACTATTCTGAAAATTTTCTATTCACACACTACAATTTCAAAACAATTCAAAAGTGAGCTTAAGTACCTAAGAGCCCATGGATAACCATGGATGAAAAGGGTGCTAACACCTTCCCTTTTCATAACCTACCCCCCGGACCCAAAATATTCTCTAAGGTCTTTCCTGTTCTTTTATAACCTTTCCTTATGGATAAAATAAAAGTCGGTGGCGACTCTTGCTATCCGCAACATTGTTTAAAGTCAGTTCTCCCACCGTGTTACAGAACTGGCGACTCTGCTGGGGATCTATTTAAGAGGGGTACCCTTAGGAATTAAGATCACTTTAAATTGTTTGCCTTGTTTGCTTTATTATTATATTGTTGGGGTGCTCTTATGTGTGAAAGGTCCTAACCCGGATCTAGTGTACCTTAGGTAAATGGCAATAGACCAAGGAAACTGTCCGACGTATATCGATACGGTTGATCTGGTGGCCATAGTTAGTGCGACTTCTTGGTTGGTGCTTATATTCCTTAAGTCAAGTTGAGGATAATATTGAGGCTGCCATATGTTGTCAATGCACTAACTGACTTTTAGAACCCTAGTTAACTCATCTTGGCCTTTAGAAAGTAGTGAGGTAACCGGCTTTGGTGCAGACTGAAGTTGGTTGACACTCGATACTACGCTCATTGAGATCTTAAACTTGGAGGGTTTTGGTTGGCAAGTAAGTTGCCTTCTGAACAACCACCCTTGTGAAGGATCAATGATATTGAGATCCCTTAGAACCTGGTTACTTTTGTAGGACAGGATGAACCATCTAACTTCAGGGGAGGGTACTTGCCTTTGAACCTCATGCAAGCCTTTAAACCTAGGGCTATGGTGTGACTTGTTTGTGTGTGCCACATGTTTGTGATTGAGCATGACATCATAACATCATCATGCATCATAAACATATCATTTTCCCTAACCATTTCAAGGACCAAAGGATTTATCTTTGTTCTTTGTTGCAGGTCATGGCTTCTGCTCGTAGAAACACCATCAGGATCAACTTTGTAGGGATACCTGCTAAGCTCAAGGAGTTGGTTTCCCTAGTGCCTGATCATTCCCAGTTCAACAAGAGACATGGTCACTTATTGGATCTAGTTACTTCAGGGTTCAGTGAAGACATGATGAGTGTGCTGTTTCAGTTCTTTGACCCTAAACACCATTGCTTTACATTTCCTGATTATCAGCTGGTTCCAACCATGGAGGAGTTCTCTAAACTTCTGGGTATACCTGTTCTTGATCAGAAGCCATTCACAGGCTTAGAGAAGGAGCTTAAACCAGAAGTTATTGCTGCAGCTCTACATCTGAAGAAGTCTGACATTGTTCTAGAGACGAGAAGTGGAGTTAAAGGTATTCTTGCCAAGGTATTAGTGGATAAAGCTCAAATGTTCCTGAAGGCTATGAGCTACGATGCTGTTGAGGAGATCTTAGCCTTATTGATTTATGGCTTAGTGTTGTTCCCCAATCCTGATCAGTTCATAGACGTTCATGCCATCAACATATTCCTGAGTCACAATCCAGTGCCTACCTTACTTGGAGACATCCTACATTCTCTTCACACCCGTACTACAAGGGCAAGAGGAACTTTGATGTGCTGCATACCTTTACTTTCTAGGTGGTTTATTTCTCACCTTCCTCGCTCAGCAATGAAGAATGAGCAAGGGTTCAGATGGTCCAAGAGGATCATGTCACTTTCTCACTCAGACATCCATTGGTGCTCCAGATCTATGGAGAATGTCACCATCATTGACCGTTGTGGGGAGTTTCCTAATGTGCCACTTCTAGGCATAAGAGGAGGCATCACCTACAACCCATCTCTAGCTTTACGACAGTTTGGTTACGCCCGGAGCGATAGTCCACATGACATGTTGATTCAGGGCATTGTGTTTGACTACGACAACGATCTTCAGGGTTACCGTCAGAGATTCATACGAGCTTGGGGAAAGGTAAACAGGATTGACAGCAAGACACTGGAGCCTAAGTACACCATTCCTATGGAGGCTTATCTCAGATGGGTACGATTTCGTGCTCAGACACTCATGATGCCATATCCTGCCATCCTACCAGTTACCATGGAACCTGTTGCTGAAGGAGACACAGCTCATACCATCCTTCACCCAGACATGCCTACTGATATGGAAGACTTGCAGAGATCATGGATCCAACTGAAAGAGCAAAGGGATACTTTCGAGGCTCATTACAAAGCAAGCCAAGCAAGGATCCTAGAGCTAACAAAGCTACTTCATGAGGAACGAAACCTCAACTCATACCTCAACACAAAGAGGAAACGTCCATGGGAGACTTAAAACCCCATCTTTTGTACTTATTTCGTTTTCATTTTTTGTAAGCCTAAAAGGCAAAACAAGTTATTACTAATAAAAAGTTACTTTCTTGTTTGTTTAAGCAAATTTAAATCCTGCGGTCCTTGAAAACATTGCATATGCATTCCCATATCATTGCATCACAGGTTTATAATTGTGCACAGGTTTCTCATCTTCTCGCTGTTTATTTCAACAATGGCTCTTGAACAATCAGTTAAGGATCTCCAGGCACAGAATGCACAGTTCCAAGAGCTGATCCTGAACCTATCCAAGGGGCAGGATGAATTGAAGACACTGCTGGCCAAGAAGACTAAGAAGGCTAGAAGGTCTGCTGGGTTGGGAAGAAGGTTCAAAGGTCCTGTCAAGACCAAGGAACATGTTGAAGACTATGAATCTGAAGAATCTGAGCAGGAGAGAGGCAGTCTCCACAACACTATGGGGGACTCTGATTCTGAGGCTAACTACTACCATGAGCCTAACGAAGACAAATTCAAGATGCTGGTGGATAGAATGGATGCTATGGAATTACAGAAATCATCTGGGCTGGATTTTGAGGATTTGAGCTTGATATCTGGGGTGGTCATACCCATTGGGTTCAAAGTTCCTACATTTGTTGTCTATGATGGGGTCTCTTGTCCCAAATTGCATCTGAGGTCTTATGTCAGAAGAATGCAACCCCACACTGCTGATAAAAAGTTGTGGATCCATTTCTTTCAAGAGAGTTTATCTGGAGCTCAGCTAGAGTGGTATTATCAGTTGGAGAGTGTCAACATCAGAGATTGGAATGACCTTGCTGAAGCTTTCTACAAGCAGTACCAATACAATGCTGACTTAGCCCCCACTCGCATGCAGCTTCAAAGCATGTCTATGGGTGCCAAAGAAAGCTTTAAGGAGTATGCTCAGAAGTGGAGAGACTTAGCTGGAAGAGTTCAACCCCCTTTGACTGATAGGGAATTGGTTGATATGTTCATGTGTACGCTGAATGGTCCGTTTTACAGTCATCTCATTGGAAGCTCATCATCTGGCTTCACTGAATTGATCATGACAGGAGAGCGAGTAGAGAATGGTATCAAGAGTGGTAAGATCCAAATGGGCACTTCTTCATCAGGTGCTGCAAAGAAGCCTCCCATGGGGAAGAAAGAATCTAATGCTGTGTATGGTCAGCCTGATCGTAACAGAAGGCATCAGTCTGTTAGTGCAGTTCATATTTCAAATCCAACTCCTGCAACAACAGAGCAGCCTCAAGGCAACCAACAGAGGGCTAGAAGACAGTTCACGAAGATCAACATGTCAATGGCTCAGGCATTGCAACACTTGTTGAAGGCTGAACTTATTACCCTGAGGGAGGCCCCTCAGAATCCCAATGTTACCTCTCCCAAGTACAATCCCAATTCACGATGTGCATATCATTCAAACTGTCCAGGACATGATACTAATAACTGCTGGGTCTTGAAGAACAAAATTCAGGATATGATTGATGCTGGAGAAATTGAATTTGATCCACCAGGTACTCCAAATGTGATTACAGCTCCAATGCCAAATCACGAGAAGACTGTCAACGCCATTGATGAAGATATTGATGAAGATCTGCATGTCTATTCAGTTATGGAGTTGAGCACACCATTGTCTGTTATCAAAAAGAGGTTAGTACAAGCTGGGATCTTTCCAGGTTGTCATGAAGATTGTCTATATTGTACTTATAAGCCGGATAGTTGCTTCATTTTGAGAGATGGGATTCAACGTCTCATGGATATGTATACTATAGTGTTTGAAAGAAGACCAGCATCTGTAGAAAGTATGGTAGATCATCTGACTCAGGGTAAGAAGATTGAAGAGGTTGACATGGTTGAAAAAGTACCACTAAGAATCACTTCAAAGGGTCCCATTAAAATCACTCATCAGGGCCCAATCAAGATTACTGCTGGAGGTCCTGTGAAAGTTGTTGCTGAAGCCAAAGTAGCTCCTCTGATCATTACCACTCCTGGTCCTATTTCTTATACATCTGACAAAGTTGTGCCTTGGCACTATGGGCCTGATGTTTACATCCATGGTGTCAAGCAGGAGCCTTTACCTGATATGCCTGTTGACATTGATAATATTGCTGGATCTAGCAAGATCACTCGTAGTGGAAGAGTCTTCTCTCCTCTAGTTGCTTCTAAGAGTGCAGTTACTCCTGCTGTTACTTCCACCACTGATGCTCGGGGCAAGGGTCCTGTTATTGAGCCTGTATCTACTGATGTGCCAGCTGCTGATGACCTCTCTAAGCAGATGGAAGAAATATTGAAAATCATTCGCAAGAGTGATTATGATATTGTTGATCAGCTGGGGCATACTCCCTCAAAGATTTCTATGCTCTCCCTGTTATTATGTTCTGAGGCTCATGCCAAGTCATTGATCAAGTTTCTAAAGATGGCTCATGTACCCAGTGCAATTTCTGTGGACCAGTTTGAGAATTGTGTTGCTCACCTGACCTATGACAACGGGTTAGGATTTTCTGATGCTGACTTGACCCCTGCCAAGAGGGATCATAACAGGGCCTTGCATATTTCAATTGAATGCAGGGGCACTACCCTGTCTCATGTGCTGATAGACAATGGTTCCTCTCTGAATGTGTTGCCTAAGGAAGTCCTGAACAAGCTGAGTCCTGAAGACACGGTATTGAAGCCCAGTAATATTGTGGTAAAGGCTTTTGATGGTTCTAGAAGAGTAGTGCATGGGGAAATTGATCTTCCAATCAAGGTTGGCTCTCAGGTGTTTACTGCTACATTCTATGTGATGGATATTCGTCCTTCGTACTCATGTCTGCTTGGTCGTCCCTGGATCCATGGGGCAGGTGTTGTGACCTCCACATTACATCAAAAGTTGAGATATCCGGTGAATGGAAAAGTTGTTACTGTCTTTGGAGAGGAAGAATACTTTGTCAGCCATGTAAACACTTTCAAGTATCTGGAAGTAGAAGGTGAATACATTGAAACTCCATGTCAGTCATTTGAAGTGGTTCCCTGGGCTGTTAAGGATTGCGTGACTCCTCCTGCTGTGAAGAAGGTTCCTGTGGTCATCAGAAACCCTCCAACAATGGCAATGGCCTCCCTCAATGATGCAAAAGCTGTGGTGGAAGAAGAGTCCCAGAAGGCTGTTCGTCGTGCTCGTGCTGTTCGTATCACCAATCAAGGGGTTATCAATGCTGTGGGAGATCAAGATGAAGACTACAACTTGGAGGCATGGATTTTTCCTACTGTGGGTGCTGGACTCAATAATTGGAAAGCTGAAGATGTTATCCCTATCTCCTTTAGTCAGGAGTAAATACTATTACTGTGTTATGTTTTTAAATTTGTAATTTCTGGAACAATTAAAACTTTCAAGCCATGTGCCTTACCCGGGGCACAATGGTGTGCTTGTTACGGGTTGTCATTTCATTTGCATACTTCATTCAATAAAATCAGTGGACGTTTCGTTTTCGTAAATATTGTGTTCCTTGTCTTTCTTTTTCTTTTATTTTTGCTTTATCAGCTATGTGTTCTTACACACACCCACGTCACTAAAATGCAGATCCTCATCCACTCTGGATCCAGTTGATAACAGTTCTACTATTGCCAATTACAATTTCGAGAATCCGATCTATCAAACTGAAGACGGAAACGAGGATGATTGTGAAATACCTGTAGAGCTTGCTAGGTTGTTACAACAAGAAGAGAAAGCTATACAGCCACATGAAGAGCCAGTCGAAGTTGTGAATCTGGGAACTGAAGAAAACAGAAAAGAGGTCAAGATAGGGGCTGATTTAGAGGACAGTGTCAAGAGCAGGTTGATTCAGATGCTACGTGACTATGTGGAGATCTTTGCTTGGTCTTATGAAGATATGCCAGGGTTGGATACAGACATTGTGGTTCACCGTTTGCCAGTGAAAGAAGATTGTCGTCCAAAGAAGCAGAAGGTTCGTCGTATGCGTCCTGAAATGTCAGAAAAGATGGTTTCTCTGGTTACAATCAAATCAAGATGGCACCTGAAGATATGGAGAAGACTACATTTGTGACACAGTGGGGCACCTTTTGCTATAAGGTAATGCCATTTGGTTTGAAGAATGCAGGGGCAACATATCAGCGTGCTATGGTGGCTTTGTTTCATGATATGATTCATCATGAGATAGAGGTATATGTGGATGATATGATAGCCAGGTCTCAGAATGAAGAACAACATCTTGATCATCTGCACAAGTTGTTTGAGAGGTTGAAGAAATACAGGTTGAGATTAAATCCAAACAAGTGTACTTTTGGAGTTAGATCTGGAAAGCTCTTGGGTTTCATTGTCAGTGGAAAAGGTATTGAAGTGGATCCTGCAAAAGTGAAAGCTATACGAGAGATGCCAGCTCCCCGTACTGAGAAGGAGGTTAGAGGTTTCTTGGGACGATTGAACTACATTGCAAGATTTATTTCCCAATTAACTACCATCTGTGAGCCAATCTTCAAATTGTTGAGGAAAGATCAGGTGATGGAATGGAATGATGAGTGCCAGACTGCCTTTGATGAAATCAAGAGATATTTGCTAGAACCTCCAATTTTAATGCCACCAGTTGATGGAAGACCCTTGATTATGTATTTAACAGTATTAGACAACTCAATGGGGTGTGTATTGGGGCAACATGACGAGTCTGGTCGAAAAGAGCAGGCAATATACTACCTTAGCAAAAAGTTTACCGACTGTGAAACAAGATACTCACTGCTCGAGAAAACTTGCTGCGCTTTGGCATGGGCTGCTCGCCGACTAAGACAGTATATGTTGACCCATACTACCTTGTTGATTTCGAAGATGGATCCAATCAAGTACATATTTGAGAAACCTGCTCTCTCCGGAAGAATTGCAAGATGGCAAATGATCTTGACGGAATATGATATACAGTATACCACTCAGAAGGCCATTAAGGGGAGTGTTGTTGCTGAAGAGGAGTGGATTCAAACTCGACTTGACCAGATAAATTTGATTGATGAGAAGAGGTTAGCAGCAGTTTGTCATGGCCAGATGTACCAGAAACGGATGATCAAAGCTTTTAACAAGAAGGTTAAGCCAAAGGTATATCAGGCTGGTGACTTGGTAATCAAGCGTATCATATTACCACAGGGTGATCCTAGGGGCAAGTGGACTCCAACATATGAGGGACCATTTTTAGTCAAGACAGTGTTCTCAGGAGGTGCCATGATACTGACTACAATGGATGGTGAAGACTTCCCACAACCTGTAAACGCAGACATAGTTAAAAAATACTACGCATAAAAAGAGACCCGCTAGGTTGACAGGCCTAGGCAAAAATAAGGGCATCCCGGCAAACCAAAAGGGTTTGGGCAAAAATTAGGGATATATATATAAAAAGATGTACACCCGGCAAGTCGAAAACCTGAAAAGGCGGCTTGGGCAAAAAAGGGTATCCTGGTGGATTGAAAACCTGAAAGGGCAATCCAGGCAAAAGTTAGGGATTAAAGCGTATGACTATGTCTCGTTTGGATCACTCATGAAACTGCAACCAGTTGTACTACTTACTCAAGCTCAAACAGATGAAGCTCAATCCAATCGTTTCCGTCTCAACAGCAAGAAGATGAGATACTTGAGTGGCAATAGTAGAATTGAAACTCAATAGGATTATTTCCCACATAGCTGATTCTTTTTGTAAAACTTCATGACAAAATTCTCTTACTAGGGTTTATGTCTCCTTGTACAAACTTGCCCGTGTATGGGTCACTTTTGATATAAATAAACTCCATCTTTTGAATCCAGATTTACTTTTACCCTATTTACATAAGCGAAACGTCCATTGGTTGTGTTTGAATGTATGTATGCCTTTTAATATGGTCGATGTTTACTAAGGACGAACGAGGGAAGGATTTCAACGAAGCTTCGCCGGTTCATCTTTACAAGACAGTTACAAACCATCAGTAGGACTAATCCATTTTCACAAAGTCTAATCTCCCCTGGAATTTATATCCATCTCTTTTATCCTCATACGGATATACGGGAAATTACTTTCCAATAAGGGCACGATGAACGAAGACGGGATGTTATACTTATCCTACTATCAAACGAAAACGAAGGTTATCTATACCCTACTATCCCCAACAACGGGAGGTTATCTATACCTTGTTATCCCCAACAACGGGAGGTTATCTATACCTTGTTATCCCCAGCAGACGGAGGGTTATATATTCTTCAACAACGAATCGGGATTTATTTTCCTTGGCCAGCAGTTGTTATACAAGGATATCCAGACACTTCCAGCAGTGTCATAGCATACATACATCATTTACATCATACCATAACATATATGTCTATAGTACATTACCTAAGTGCATCATGTCATACATGCATACATAAAGCATAAACTAATGTTGTTATACAGAATGCTACCTTTTTTTCAGGTTAATTATCCAACAAACAATCTTATGATCTTTGGGACTGCTTTATTGTAACCTCAGGGTTACTTTATCCTCCTGATGAGCTTCTTATTACTTTGGGACTGCTTTATTGTAACCTCAGGGTTATTTTATCCTCCTGATAGCCTCTCATGACTTCAAGACTGCTTTAGAGCTACTGATTGCTCTATCCTCCTGAAATCATCCTATTACTTCAAGACTGCTTTAGAGCTATTCATTGCTCTATCCTCATGAGGTCATATTACTACTTCAAGACTGCTTTAGAGCTATTCATTGCTCTATCCTCCTGAAGCCATCTAATTATTTCAAGACTGCTTTAGAGTTATCCATTGCTCTATCCTCCTGAAATTACATTATTATTTCAAGACTGCTTTAGAGCTATCCATTGCTCTATCCTCCTGAAATCATTACTTCAAGACTGCTTTAGAGCTATTGATTGCTCTATCCTCCTGAAGACATATCACATTATTATTTCAAGACTGCTTTAGAGCTGTTGATTGCTCTATCCTACTGAAGCCATTCTATTACTTCAAGACTGCTTTAGAGCTATTGATTGCTCTATCCTCCTGAAGCCATTATTACTTCAAGACTGCTTTAGAGCTATTGATTGCTCTATCCTCCTGAGGTCAGATTTATCACTTCAAGACTGCTTTAGGGTTATCATTATTGATTGCTCTATCCTCATGAAGACATGCTGTTACATCAGTATTACTCCAGACTCCTGACAGTTCTCATTATACTACTGAAGAACTTTCCCCTAGTGGCATCTTTAAGCCCACTCAATCATGTTCAACCAACCATCAATATCACTCCATGCACTGGTGAGTGCAAATTTTTGGGCTTTTGTGTTCAATCCCCTTCAACCTTCCAGGTTACGACTGGCAAATATACCAATCTAACCCCTCAGGTTTCAGAAAATTGAACAGGGGCAGCTGTTGCACCCCAAAATTTGCCCTCACAATACAAGACTTTGTGTTCCAAGAAGGTTCACAAGGTTCACAAAATTCACAATTGGTCAGAAGAGTTGACAATTCCCTCAGACAATGCACCTCCTAGGCAGTGCATCCAAAACTAGGGTTTTGACTTTAATCAGGCTAAATGGACTTCCAAGACTTCAAGTGAGCTTCATAACATCTTATATGTGTATAAGAACCCCCATGTCAAGTTTCAAGACTTTTCTCAAAAGTTTGCTCAGTCAGATGATCAGATAAGTCAAAAGCAGTCAATGCAGTTAAAAGGTCAAACTGAGGTCAACTGTGGTCAAATCAAAGTCAAACTTCATGATTTTTTTTTGCCAACATCAAAGAGAGGTTGGGTGAGAAATATTATCATAATAACTGTAATACCCCAAATTTTGCCCTAAGATTTGTCGTCGCATTTCATTGCATTTAATCAATTACTAACAAATTTGTGTAGTCGTTTGACTTTTTGCAGGTAAATATCATATGGCATGCATTTTTTTTCTAAAAAGTAAAAATGGCACAATTGGCAGGAGGACATGTGTAAGGAGTTATGAGTGTGAGAGGTTGAGAGTTCGAATCTCACCTTTGTCACTTTTTTTTGTTTTTTATTATTTTTACTCTAAATTTTTCTATCTTTCATTAAAAAAATAACAAAAATAGTTTTTTATTATTATTTAATTATTATTTTCGTATTTTAATTAAATCATTTTTTAAAATATTATTTTTTTCACTTTTTTCTAAATTATTCATAAAAATATCCAAAAAATCATAAAATAAAAAATATTGAAAAAAATTTTGTTCTTTTTATAATATTTTTTATTTTAGGAATCAATAGGATTATTAGTTTTTATTTTAAGTTTATTTTAATTATTTTAAATTATTTAAATTTTATTTTTTCTTAACTAATTATTTAGTTTGGGCTTTAAAATGGGCTTTAGGGACATTATTGACAATTTGGTGTTAACCCTAATTTGTTCCCTATATATACATGTGTTGCCTTGTTGGAAAAAAAGGGGAGAGATTGAAAAAAACCTAAGAGGAGTGAGTGCCGTTTGCCGTTATTTAGTTTTCTTCTTCATCCATTACTATTGTTTCTTTTTCTTCATCGTTTACCGTTATTTCTTTTCCTTCATCTATTACTGTTGTTTCTTTTTCTTCATCTTTTACCGTTATTTCTTTTTCTTCATCTATTACCGTTATTTCTTTTTCTTTATCTATTACTGTTACGTTTATATATATATAATTTTTAAATTGTTAGAGTTTATATATATAAGATTTTTGATCGAATTATGTCGATACGATGTTTGCACATTTGTGTGCATGACGCGTGACATTTGTGTTAGTTCGATCTGGTTGCGATGATCGCATTTTTGTGTGAGCAATAATACTATTTTTTGCTTAATTTCTTTTTCTTTGCGATAAATTTTGTTTCGTCCGATTTAGATCTGGTTGCGATGATGCGCATTTCTGCGTTAGCAACGTTGTTGGGTTATTTGGCACATTTAAAATTCATTATTGCTTTATTATTATTATTATTATTATTATTATTATTATTATTATTATTATTATTATTATTATTATTATTATTATTATTATCATTATTTATTATTATTATCATTCTTATCATTATTATTACCATTATTATTATTATTGTTATCATTAATTTATTAAAATTTGTTATAATATAAAAATCTGTTTTTTAAAATAAATAACATTAACATCTTTTTCCAAATTAATATGAAAACCTATTATTTTTAAGAAAAACTTTTTTTTAGATAAATTTAAAATAATAACTAAAATCTTTTTTTTAAAATAATAACTAGAACCGTTATTTATTTTATTTTATTATTGTTCAATTCAAATTTCATTATCATATTGTATCTGCTCCTCTCATGTAACCTCGCGAACTTAACAATCGCTCTTTAAATTCTGCCTTTAAATTTCTGCTTGCATGGTTTAAATTATGACATTATCTCTCTGTTTGCATGATTCAATTATCTCACGCGTTTACCATTATTTCTGTCACATTGCACACATCCGAAGGTTAGGTTTAACTGTTTGGCCGCCGCGCCAATAGTCCGTAAAACTTCACACATTCAATTTCAAATCCTCAAAGCTACAAACTACAAACCCTAATTTTCACAAATGCCTCGCCGCAGGCAAAATTACAATTTTACCCTTAGCATTAGGTCAAAGAGCCGCCGCGCTCATTTTAGGGTTTCCCGCCGTGGAATCCCTAATTTAACCCTAATTACAACTTAACATTTCAACGTAGAGATTTGGAGTTTCTACACTCCACGTAAGCGTGTCCTTAAGATGCGTTTATTCCCCTTGAGACCTTGACCACAGTCAAGAAGTTTCTAACCTCCCTTTTGAGGGGAACTACGATTACTCTGATTCCACTCCCGTAAGGATACGTAGGCACAAGATGCGATGTCTTGCCGAGTAAACTTAGAATTAATCCCCTTTATTATTTATTATTGCTTATTTATCTTTGCTATTTAATTATTTTGCTTATTATTTTGTAATTGTTTCTTGGATGTAAAGTTGTTTAATTATTTAATTATTATTATGGTTAGTAATTAGGGAGTGTAACAACATGTATGTAATATTAAAATAAATTTAGATCACTTTTAAGTAAAGATAATTAAAATAAACACGTCACACACGTAAGTCGATTTTAATCGCCGTCTCACTTCCTAAGGATATCCCTCAAGTTGCCTACGAATAATGGTTAAGTGGGGTGTATAAAGCAAGTCCCTCAAATAAAAAAATCATCAAAGTCCCTTATGGTTGCCTTTACGAATCAAGTCCCTTTCGAAAAATGATGATGGTCCCTTATATGTGCTTATTACATCCCACAATGGCCTTCAAAGTCAAATTGTCCCTCACATACCCCTTAACATCCAAAGTAAGGACTACCTACTCCATTATAGTAGGGATAGTCTTACTAAAGGAAAGAATGAAGAATAAGAAGGACCTTTAAACATTAGGGTAGGTTACTCCTAGGTGCTTGCTCACTTCAAAACTGTTTCGCACTTAAACAAATTTTCAACAAGTTTTCAAACAAGTTCTTAACACATCCTTACATGGATTATTTATTAACTATTCTGAAAATTTTCTATTCACACACTACAATTTCAAAACAATTCAAAAGTGAGCTTAAGTACCTAAGAGCCCATGGATAACCATGGATGAAAAGGGTGCTAACACCTTCCCTTTTCATAACCTACCCCCTGGACCCAAAATATTCTCTAAGGTCTTTCCTGTTCTTTTATAACCTTTCCTTATGGATAAAATAAAAGTCGGTGGCGACTCTTGCTATCCGCAACATTGTTTAAAGTCAGTTCTCCCACCGTGTTACAGCTTCCAATAATCATAATTTGATCCATCCAGAATTGGAGGTCTATTAGTGAAACCTATATCTTTATCCATAGTACCAAAATTTGTTTTCCCTAGATCTCACCCAGATTTAAGTAGGCAGGGTGCCTGCTCTGATGCCAATTGAAAATTCTGGCAAGCACATGATGGATGTTATTTTCAAGGTTATAACATCCACTGTGACATCTGCTACTTAACAGCAAATATTCAGCAATGACCAAAGCAGTAAATAACACAACAATTGTTTACCCAGTTCAGTGTCAACAACACTTACATCTGGGGGCTACCAAGCCAGGGAGGAAATTCACTATCAGTAGTATCAATTCAGAGTTAAACCTCCAGTTTACACTCCTCACTTAATCCCTATCCAATGACACTTCAACCTAGAGACACTCTAGACCTGAGTATACCCACTCACTCCCCTCAATCACACAACAGTGATATCAAACAATTATAGAAGACAGTATGAAGAGACACTTCATACACCCTTTAATCTTGCTTCACAGCTTTGATCAAGTAACTCACACACTCTTGCTTCAAAGCTTCGAGTGAGACACAACCTAAAATCTACCTATCCAAAGCAAATCATCCACCAGACAATTGCTTGGATTAGAGGTATTCCTAGACAAAATTCACACGTGAAGACTAGCCTTCTTCACTTACACAAGACTCTGCAATCTTCACTCTTTCTCCTTCTGTTGTCAAGTGCTTCTCTTTAGGATTGCATCTTCTGATCTTTATAACAGCTATCAGTCCTTTTGGGCCTTGGTGTATTAATTAGGTTTTATCCATATCAAAACCTATTCTCAAAGAGCTGCACACTTGCCACTTAATTCAGGGATCTTCTAGTTCGCCTAGGGCTTCTAGAAATTCTCCTGATATCCAGCTTGAGCATTTATTCTGTTTCCTAGTTTATAGATACCAGAAAAACAACCTTGCCCGCTGGATGTCATACGTTCAATGTTTTGACATTCTGTATGACATTCAGCTTAACTTATAGTTTACTTACCCTACACACACATCATTAAGTATGTCCTAACAATCAGTATGACATACATGCACACTCTAAAGTTTTGCCATAAAATGCAGCCAATCAAGAGCACTTACACTCAACAAGCTCCAACTCTTATGCCTTATTAAATCCCTTTCTTCTAGATCAGTATGTCGCTAATGCACAATATGTTCCAATGCCTTATTCTCTAGTTGTTCAAGCAGATCAAGCTCAAATTCCTCAGCAACAGACTCTTCAATGACAAGCTTACAACCAGCAAGGATATTAGTATCCTCCTCAGCAACAACAACTGCAAGCTGCTCAACAATAGCAAGCTGCTCAACAACAGCAAGGTGCTCGTCAACAACGTCAGCAGAGAACGTAGAGGCCAGATAGAGTATTTGATCGTCTACCAATGTCATATGCTAGTATATTTTCTCAGTTGATGGAGAAAAAAGATGTCGTTCCAAGAGATTTGGCTCCACCAACCGACATCCTGCCGACTACAATGCAAATGCTCATTGTGAGTTTCATAAGGGTGCTCCAGGTCACACCATTGAGAACTGCAGGGCTTTCAAGCACAAAGTTCAAGACATGATTGACAGGGATGCTATCAACTTCAATGGGAAGTCTCCTAACATCATCAACAACCCTATGCCACCGGCCAGCTAGTGTCTACATCAGATCAAATCAAGTTAAGTCAAGTTCATTCCCCGAAGAAGGCAGTCATGTTGCCATTTCATTATTTGCATTCTTGTATTTTGTCTTATTTTGCTTTGAACAATTGCCATTTGAATTTGGTTTTCATTAATGTATTGTTTATGCATGTTTTGAATTAGTTATGTCGTATTCACTCATTTTCACTTATCACAAATCACTGACACATTTATTCACTTCACTCTATCAACCGTTGTTTAGCATGATTTGAGGGAGGATGATGAAAATGAAATACTCATAATTGCAAAAATGTATGCTTTCAAACAGAATCTCGTCAATGATGTACATGCATTGTTTTCAATTCTCCAAACACTGGAGATATAAGGAGTTAATCCCTAGTAAACCACTTTGAGCCTAGAAGTAGCAGTTTCCTTCGGGTATTCAAACCTTTACACTCAACCTGGGGCATGGTAGTGTTCAGTTAATCCAAATTCCGCACTTGATCAACAGAGCAAAATTCGAAAGACGGTTGTTCATCAATGACCCATGACATGGTAGTCACAATCCTCCAACAAAAAAAAAAATCAAAAGCTTACTAAGTCCAACACCTCAAAAGGGGATGTAGGCAAAAAATCAAGGCAATCCCGATGGATCTGACAAGTCAAATCAGTCCATGCAAAAGTTAGGGATCAAAAATAAAATCAAAAGAGGTCCTCAAACCCTCAACAAAAAACAAAATTCAGTGGCCACCCAAATCAGAAAAGGTCACTGACATCCATCAAAATCAAAATAAAGTGGCTGCCATTTCGAGCATACCTTGAACTATCAAGCTTACACTGTCAAGACAAGTATGTGCAGGATTAACTAAACATAGGACTGGAAATCATCAAGAAGAAGGGGTGGGTACAAATCATACTTTGAGCCTAATATCCTTTGTTTTATAACCGTAAACCAGACCACATTAAAACCCTCGAAAGATCTAATTGAGGCGAGGTTTATTCTGAAAGCATACTGTTGCAAGGTTGCGTAAACTGACTTCTCACATATTTGCTAATCATCAGCATTAGTGACATTATCCCTGCTATATCTTCTACACTAATCAAAATCAGCACCACGTCTGAATTAATGGTCCATTCGTCTCACGTTATCACGACACTTCAATAAAACGACACTTTTTCAAAACTTGCATGAACTTTGCATTAAGATTACCATTTGTGAATGTACAATTTTATTACAAATCAGTGCTAGGTATTCAAAGACATTTCAACAAAGGGCAATTAAGGAGGAACTTGACTTCTATTGGCTGACACAAAGCAAGGCTACCTCAAGACCCATAGGCTGGGACAAATCATTTAACAACTCGATTAGGGGAAAGCCAGCTCAAAGCGTCAAAGTTCAGCTTCACCTTCAGAACTGGTTAATTAGGGGTAAACCATTACCATGTTCAGAATGGGGCAAGACTAGGTCATCCTAACAATCAAGCAGAGCCGCAATCTTCTCTGAAACGAGTCACAACAAACCACCAAATACCCAGACTTGGGGCATCAAGTGAAACTTCTTCTCCAATCATTGGCGCTTTCAGCAAACTGCATGTCGAGGAAGTCAATCCCTCCCACCACCCGTCCAATCCGCATTGGCAACTACCAAAAGTCCACCATGTTGACGTCTCCCTCTTGCATTTCCAATCACATGTCTGCAATCATATGCATCATACACATCACATTCGATATCATAAACATCTTACATCATATGCATGTCCAAACCATATCATACTTCCCCAACTCTTGCATTTTCGCGAGTCAGCATTTGCATTTGCACTTCCATTGGTTATGGAACATCGTTTTCAACATTAAGCATTTGCATATGCAAGTCAAGGTCCAAGTTCATTTTCAAAGATTTCCAAGATTATCCTCAGCCCGACCAGGGGCATATTTTGCAATACCGTGGGCTCCCTCTCACGCAATTCAAGAATATCAAAACAAAGTTCAGCTCAGCCAGGGGCAGCTTTTTCAAAACCATAGGCATCTCCCATGACTTTATTTCAACTTGATGGTTGATCATAATTCCAAGACGATTTTCAGCCCAGTCAGGGGCATTTTCTTCAAGACCGTGGACGTCCACCACGAAGTGGTTTCAACCTTAGGGTTGATCAGTTGTCAATACCATATTCAGCCTAGTCAGGGGCGTCTTCTTCAAGATTGCGGGCTTCCCCACGAAGTTGTTCAAACCTTTTGTTGAGCATATTCAAGAGTTTCAAAGTGACGTCCAGCCCAGGCAGGGGAATCTCTTTTGAAGCTGTGAGCGTTCCTCACGAAATTGTTCAATCTTTTGCTGATCAAGATCAAGAGTTTTTAAGCAAAACTAAGCCTAGTCAGGGGTATCCTCTGCAAGGCCGTCAGCGTTCCCCACGAAGTTGTTCAACCTTTTGTTGGGCATATTCAAGATAAAGAAAGTGACACTATTTCAATATAAAGGTAACACATGCCATATTTATAATATTCATATTTGTAATTTTTCTTCGTGTTTGTGAGTATATTATTTTGATGTGTTTGATTCTGTTAAAGTTTTTTTTTAGGTTAACTAACACTTATATATATGATCAAAATTTCATAATAATGTCTTATTTATTTAATATTCATTTATACTAACATAACTTAATTCTTTGAAATATTAAAGAGAGACTTGATATTAATAAAAAAGATTAATGTGTACATGTTGTATAACAAAGATAAAAAACAAACTATTTTTTATGAAACCATAACTTAACAAATAACTTTTATGTATTTATTGATAAAAAGTTCTTATATTGAAGGGTTTAAAAAAGAAAATCAAAATCTCTAACTTGAGTTACAATACTTTTCAACAAATATTCTTATGCATCATTATGAGTCTATTTAAACATACTAGATGTTATAAAAGTGGCTGCTTGTTATCTTCTTGAAAAGTTAACTACTTATACCATTTACAAACAAGTAAATATCGTAACTAAAGTTGTTCTATAAATTGACCCTATTCTTATGAAAAACTTCTTAAAGAAAGTGACACTATTTCAACATAAAGGTCATGCATGTCATATTTGTAATTTTTCTTCGTGTTTGTGAGTATATTATTTTGATGTGTTTGATTTTGTAAAAGTTTTTTTTAGATTAACTAACATTTATATATATATATATATATATATATATATATATATATATATATATATATATATATATATATATATATATATATATATATATATATATATATATATATATATATATATATATATATATATATATATATATATATATATATATATATATATATATATATATATATATATATATATATATATATATATATGATCAAAATTTCATAGTAATGTCTTATTTATTTAATATTCATTTATATTAACATAACTCTTAATTCTTTGCAATATTCAAGAGAGACTTGATATTAACAAAAAAGATTAATGTGTATACGTTGTATAACAAAGATTAAAAAAAACTATTTTTTAAGAAAACGTAACTTAACAAATAAATATTATGTATATATTGATAAAAAGTTCTTACATTGAAGAGTTTAAAATAGCAAATCAAAATCTTTTACAAGAGTTACAATAAATTTGAGCAAATATTCTTGTGCATCAATATGAGTCTATTCAAACTTACTAGATGTTATAAAAGTGGCTTCTTATTATCTTCTTGAAAAGTTAACTACTTATACCATTTACAAACATGTAAATATAGTAACTAAAGTTGTTCTAGAATCTGACCCTATTCTTATAAAAAATACCTTAAAGAAAGTGACACTATTTCAACATAAAGGTATCGCATGTCATATTTCTAATTTTCATATTTGTAATTTTTCTTCGTGTTTGTGAGTATATTATTTTGATGTGTTAGATTCTGTTAAAGTTTTTTTTAGGTTAGATTCTGTTGAGGAAATGCAAGAAAGAGGATGAAGATGATGAGAGCCAAATCAGTGTACATTTTCACTTTTATTTTTTGAAAAATGAGCTAAAATTATATATATATATATATATATATATATATATATATATATATATATATATATATATATATATATATATATATATATAGTTAGTTAGTTAGTTAGTTAGTTAGTTAGTTAGTGTGTGTGTGTGTGTGTGCAAATCTTTGACCAAATAGCCAACATAACAGACACTTTGAAAGACAAGCATAACAGAAAAGTAGTGTGAAACGAGCGAACGGTTGACCTAAAGAATATGAGGTCGACCTGAGCCCTCCCAAATACAGAATTATGCAGAAAAAGACTTTTTGCATCGACCAGAACAGGTCCATGCGTCGATGCAATGCAACTCAGTTTTGACAAATAGAAATACACACAGTATGAGTCGATAGAAGGGTCGATGCGAACTCTCCTGAGAGCAAATCACAAAAATTCATTCTGCATGAGTCAACCTAAGCAAGCTTTAAGTCGACTCACAACTTGCAAAAATGCTGATTTTAATATGTCTTGTTATTTTTAAGTGCTCCTAATGCATATCTAACTCAACCAACATGATCAAACTCACATAGACCACATATAGTGCTTTTTCTATATGAACTAAACATGTTTTTGATAAATGCTTAACACGAGAAAAATAAAGAATGCATATGTGACTCAATGATACCGTCCAAAGTACACATTTATAACTATATATGTTTTGACATCATTAAAACAAGTATAAACAAGTATTGAGACACTTTGCCCTCACATACTCCCCCTTTTTGACGATGGAAAAACAATAGCAAAACAATTGAGCATATTGGGTAGTATCATCCCCCCCTAACTTTATGCACTCATCTAGAAACAATCTGAATGTTTGATCAGTCTTGTAGAATGATTTGTTTTTTTTGCTATGGTTTCTTCTCCCCCTTTGACAACATAAAAAAGAAAGAAGAAATAGGTCAACGAAAAACATAGTATATTGAATTAAGCATATTCATTGAATTTGTAACAGGGAAGCATTAACAAACATTCACATATAATGGTGTTAATAAAAATGTATAAGAAGAGAAATAAAGAACACAACAAATGAACAAAAGAAGTAAGTGCAATTACGAACATTAAAATTTAACATAGTTCCATGACTTAGTGATTCAAACAAACATAATAGGAAATGAACATTAGAATGCAATGAACAAGATATGGAATAACATACACAACAATACAAAAAGAATCCTCAAGGCCTCCTCCCCCTAAAATGATGTTCCCTTCCGCGAAATTGATAGTCATGAGGTGGAGGAAGTTGTTACTCATCTATCCGCTCCGTAAGTTCTAGCACAACTCGATTAAGAACATTGAAGATAGTAGTTAAAGCACGATTTTGACCTGCAGCAGATTCATCCATGTTATCAAAATGACCCATCACTGTTGTGGCGAACGTGTTAAAGTTATTTGTATGAGCCTGAAGTTGGTTCTGCAGATTTGTAAACCGCTCATCTTGTACAATGACAAAGTTCTGTTGTTCGAGTTGCATGTTCCTCATCATTTCGAGGACTTTATCATTATCATGTTGGGGATGCAGAGGAGATGAATGCATGTAATTCCAATTAGTTGTCTCTTGATAATTCCAATCAGTTGTCTGTGGCATGTAATTTGAACCAAGTGTGGTCCAACCCATGTGTTACCATTCACCCCATCCTTGGTTTCCATCTGAGTCCAAAAGGGGTGATTGATCTAACCAACAACTATTATCTTGTTCACCGGCATTAACAACAATATCCATTTGATTACCATGTTCTTCTTCTTCTTTTTTTTCTTCTTCATCTTCTTCACTTTCATCAGATTCCTGCAGACGAGAACTGGTTGCCTTAACAATAAACCTGTAACACGTATGACGAGGATCCCATATATATCACATCATAGTCAAAGTATTTTGATAGAACTCTTGGTCGGATTTCAAGGTTTTGTATGAGATGCCGAGAATGACCACTTCAGCATTGTTGAGGAAAGATTGGATGAAGGAACCATATGATAGTGCAGTCCCTCGGCCAGAGTCTTTCAAAGAATAGACTCTTCGCGCAATGTAGTGAGGCCAATTGATTTTGATCTTCTTTTTCAAGATGTATACCAAATGAACCTCTGCTTGGTCAACCAGAGAATAGCCTCCTTTCTTGGGCCAAAGAATGTGAGAGACAATTCATTGCAAAATTCTGTCAACCGGTTTCAACTGACCAGTTGTGGCCGACTTTGGGAAAATATCGCTAGCCACTATTTCATGAGCATATGGTTTATTTAGCATGGAGTTCAAGGATCCCTTGAACTCATAATCATCGATTGTCCTAGTATCCATGACCTTAATCAATGGATCAGCAATTATGGGAGACATGTTGAAAAGATCTTCCCAAACGGAGTCATTTACATAGACTTTATTATTTCCAACTTTGATACTGAGCTCAAACCATTCAAACTTTCCTTGAAGACCAATATAGAAAATTCTGATAAATCCTCATTATATTTGTTATCACATTCCAAAAACTGATTGAAATTCTGAGCATCTAGAAGTTCAAGAACTTATTAGATATGCATTCTTTAAGCAGCTTCGCAGTAATAAACAAATTGTTTGACAATTGATCGCTTGCTCAGATTTTTCTCATACAGTTCAACATATTCAGGAGGTAATAAAGAGGGAGCAGTTACTGGTAGACTAGCCCTTGAGGTGCTAGCTTGAAAAGACGGAGCTCTGGTTGTTCTCTTTCTTGTAGCCATGAGATGCAACACTTGAAGAATATGAATAGTAAACTAAGTTTGTGTGTTGATGAGAGACTCACTAGAATCCTTGAGTATATGAAGAAATTAGGTTTTGATAGGGATTTTGAGAAGAGGAGAAATAGAGAATAACTTTGTGTAGATGCAACGTACCAATGCTAATGATGATGTTTGAATACATAGAAAGAATGAAAGCATTAAATAGGTCAAAGAATTTTGAATGTTTCATAAAAAATAAGGATTTTCAGAAAAATCGAGCAACACGTCGACCTACACAGTCTGTGCGTTGACGCATACTGAAAAAATATAGACAATTAGAAATGTTCAAAAGTTGAGTCGACTGAAGGATCGACCTAAGCAGACTTGCTTCTAAATCATGAAAAATTGCAATTTTATGAGTCGACTGGTGTCCTGTTTTGGTCGACTCAAACAGTAAAAATTAGCACAAATCATCATTTTAAGTCATAAATGCATCAAAAAGAAATAAATAGATAGCCTACACATATTTAAAACATTCAAATGGATAAAACATGTTTAATCATGCAAGAAACATCAATTTTAATACACAACTTGGTACACCAACTTACATGTATAAAGTGATCAAGAAAATTTGATAGAGAGGAACGATATTACCTCAACCGCGACCGATGATAGATGCCCTCACATATGGCTCAGTTACTTCTTAATTTTGTTAGATAAAGACATAGAAAAGCACACACACACACACACACACACACACACACACACACACACACACACACACACACACACACACACACACACACACACACACACACACACACACACACACACACACACACACACACACACACACACACACACACACACACACACACACACACACACACACACACACACACACACACACACACACACACACACACACACACACACACACACACACACACACACACACACACACACACACACACACACACACACACACACACACACACACACACACACACACACACACACACACACACACACACACACACACACACACACACACACACACACACACACACACACACACACACACACACACACACACACACACACACACACACACACACACACACACACACACACACACACACACACACACACACACACACACACACACACACACACACACACACACACACACACACACACACACACACACACACACACACACACACACACACACACACACACACACACACACACACACACACACACACACACACACACACACACACACACACACACACACACACACACACATATATATATATATATATATATATATATATATATATATATATATATATAAAGCATGCAATTATAAAATCCTAAACACGATATGAGATGTCGAAAATGTCTAGTTCCCTATGGATGTGAGAAAAAGTCTCTGTAGCGAGTGGTTTTGTAAAGATATTTGCAAGTTGATTTTTGGTATCAACGTGCTAAAAGATCACACCACCTTTCTCAACACGATCCCTAAGGAAATGATGACGTATTTCGATATGCTTGGTGTGTGAATGTAATACGGGGTTCTTGGTTAGATTAATGGCACTTGTATTATCACATAAAATAGGAATACACTCAAGTTTTACATTGAAGTCGAGCAATTGTTGCTTAAGCCACAAGACTTGAGCGCAACAACTACCGGTCGCAATGTATTCCTCCTTGGTTGTTGACAAAGCATCAAAAACTTGCTTTTTGCTATGCCGACTCACCAAGGAACTTGAAAAGAAATGACAAGTGCCACTTGTGCTTTTCCTATCCGATTTGCAATCGGGAAAGTCGAAATCAGAATAGCCAACCAAGGAATAATCACTACCCTTGGAATACCAGAGCCCATACTTTAGAGTACCAGAGAGGTGTCTAAGTATGCATTTGACGACTTTCAAATGAGATTCCTTGGGATATGATCGATACCTTGCACACATACAAGCACTAAACATGATGTTGGGTCGAGATGTGGTAAGATAGAGGAGAGATCCGATCATACCTCTATACTTCTTCACCTTCACATCCTTACCATTCTCATCTCGATTAAGATTTGCAGACGTTAGCATCAGAGTGTCAATCGCCTTGGAGTTTGCCATGTCAAAACGCTTGAGAAGCTCAAGGCAATACTATGTCTGGCTCACAAAGGTACCTTCTTCGAGTTGCTTGATTTGTAATCCGAGGAAATAGTTGAGCTCCCCCGTCATGCTCATCTCGAACTCTTCATGCATCAATCTAGAAAACTCCTTAACCATACTCATGTTAGTTTATCTGAAAGTGATATCATCAACATAAATTTGTACCAAAATTAAGTGTTTTCCTTGATGTTTAATAAAGAGAGTTGTGTCAACCTTTCCTCTGGAATACCCTTGATCAAGTAGAAATTTTCTAATACGGTCATACCAAGCCCTAGGGGCTTTTTTGAGTCCGTATAAAGCCCGTTTTAGCTTATAGACATGATCAGGATACTCATGGGATTCAAACCCAAGAGGTTGGGCTACATAAACCTCTTCATTAATATATTCGTTTAGGAAAGCACTTTTTACATCCATTTGAAATAATTTGAAAATTTTCGCACATGCGTAAGCAAGCAAAAGGCGTATAACCTCGAGTCGTGCAACCAATGTAGCGCCCCGATTTTGATTGTCTCTTTTATCGAGTCCTTAATTAATTTGGTTGGACGAATATTATTTTTGATATGGAATTTGTGTGGAAATATGTTAAGTTTACATATTATTCTATTTTAACCGATTTTGAGAGTTTTCGGGGAAAATAGTTTGGAAGGTATTTTGGACATTCCTATTTAATGATAAGTGGGATATTTTATGGGATATTGAATTAATAGATGTTTTGGAGAAATAATGAGAAGGATATTAAAAGGGAAATAGAAGAGGAAAGAAACATAAGAGAGAAGGAAGGAAAGAAAAGAGGAAGAAGGAAAAGGAGGAGAAAAGGGAAGGAAGGAAAAGGAGGAGAAAAGGGAAGAAGAAAAAGAAAGTGTGGGATCGTCAAGAACAGCTCAAAGCTTTGATTAATCCAAGGTAAGGGTGTGAAATATCATCATCTTGTTAATATATATGATTGTGTATGGATTGTATGAGTTGTTTGGTGTTTTCTCTATTTTTCCATTTTAGGTCGAAATAAGTTTAATCGGTAGAAACTGAGTTTTATCGGTTAGAATCTGGAAGGGATGATGTAGATTAGTCGAGATATATTAGGCTAAGTTTAATCGGTGTATTTATATTTGATCCCGTGTAGGATCTGCAGAACCTCGCTTGATGCGATGGTTATATTTGATCCCGTGTAGGATCTGCAGAACCTCGCTTGATGCGATGGTTATATTTGATCCCGTGTAGGATCTGCAGAACCTCGTTGATGCGATGGTTATATTTGATCCCGTGTAGGATCTGCAGAACCTCGCTTGATGCGATGGTTATATTTGATCCCGTGTAGGATCTGCAGAACCTCGCTTGATGCGATGGTTATATTTGATCCCGTGTAGGATCTGCAGAACCTCGCTTGATGCTATGGTTATATTTGATCCCGTGTAGGATCTGCAGAACCTCGCTTGATGCGATGGTTATATTTGATCCCGTGTAGGATCTGCAGAACCTCGCTTGATGCGATGGTTATATTTGATCCCGTGTAGGATCTGCAGAACCTCGCTTGATGTGATGGTTATATTTGATCCCGTGGAGGATTTGATAAGTGATAGGCTCATAGGAGAATCTGGCGGACGAATGAGTCGGTCCCTATGAGTTGCACTATCATCTTCAGATGATGAACAGAGAATAATCTCTAAGAATATAATAGTATATATGTATGTATGGTCTGATAGATGGGAGGATGACGTTGAAGTAAGCGTGGAGGAGTTGTACTCACTAGGGTAGGATGGCAATGTGTCGTTCCTAGTGAAGAAGTTACCGGGGTAGAATGACTGAGATGTTGTTCCCGGTAAGACATGAGCGATATGCCCATAACCCGGAAAGAGGATTGAGGACCTTAGATGAGTATTATACGAATCGCACGACATGGTTGCGGTTGTTATATGTAATATGCATGCGTGCAGGAATTGATGGGACGCGGATAGCGAATAAATGAATGTGTAGGATATTGACTAATGGATGGATGGTTTAGTGTGAGTGTATATGTTTAAGTGTATTGGATGTGGTGAGAATTTATTATGACGTACCGTAGTGAAAGGCTGTAGAATATAGGCATTCGGTACTTGAGTATTTCTATACATGTATATATATATATATATATATATATATATATATATATATATATATATATATATATATATATATATATATATATATATATATATATATATATATATATATATATATATATATATATATATATATATATATATATATATATATATATATATATATATATATATATATATATATATATATATATATATATATATATATATATATATATTATGCCTTGATTATTATGATAATGTTTCTCACCCTTCTGTTGTTTTATGATGCCCTGCGAGGCATTGCAGATTAGGATTCGCTGGAGGTTTCCTTTGGAGTATAGTTCCTTTCCCTCGTGTCGGTCGCTCTGATATGTAACTTTGGGTAGATAGGCTTGTTGTCTGCCTTAATGATGTTTTGTTTATATGTGAATAGAGTTGTGAACAACCAGATGACATGTAATTACGTTTTGTCATGTCTTAAGTGAATACATATATGTTTTAGTCTTCCGCTTTAAGAGGAAACATGAATATGTAATTTCGGAGAATCATGCGTTTAATTTTAGTTGAGATTTACCCCTTTTGAGTTAATTCTTTTTAAACATTAATATTCATGTGGTCGTTTCGTGAGTATTGTGACGCACTTCTTTTATACCTAAATATAAATATACTCTGATGAAAATAAAAACACTTGTATTCATGACTATATGATTTGTTATGTGATTATTTTGGGGTATATAAAGGGGGCGTTACAAAGTGGTATCAGAGCAGGTCGGTCCATCCGGTCAAGTGTCTAATGTTGGTTGTTCCCTTGTACACGACATGTGTGTGAAGACACTGTCGGTACGTGTTTGTTGTTTAACCATTGTCTGCAGAAGTAAGAATGATCCAAGTGGGGGAGAACTTGTGGTTCTCCAGGGTGCTACAAGTGTAGAACAGTAGCTCGGTGTATTGTTGAACATCAGGAGCTAATGTTATCCGTGTTGGAAAGGAGGCCAGTGTTACGTCATTGTGAAGAGGTTCGAGGAGTTATGAGAAGGACTGTCAACAATCTGTGTGTTGGTTTGTCGAACCCGACCGAAACATATGTTGCGTTTCATAATGCCTTGGTGACACGCTGGGGAGATGCGTAAATGTACACCAACAAAGTTCTAAGTGTGTTTTAAGGCGAATAAGAGGTACAAGAAAAGTTATCTGAAGATTTACTTAGAGTTGGTTGTTGTTGTGTGTCAGTGCCGAAGGTTAAGAGCTTCGATTGTTCCGTAAAGGTTTGAGGCGAGTAATGACCTTGAAAACTTAAGGTGTTTTGCACGGTAATGCCGATAATGGGCTGAAGAAAATTTTTATGCAAGTTATAGCATGGAGGATTGATCTTCTTTCCAATGTCAAGCCTGAGATATCAGTGCTATCGAGGGATGGTAAATGGATCAAACTTAAAAAGCCAAGGAAGAGCTACGAGGATACCATAAGGACTATTTTGATCACTATTTACTTCATGCATTTTGTGAAGAAGAATCCAGAAACATCAGCAAAATCTGTGTGAGATAGCTTGAGTAAGAATAAGGATTTTAGTTACTATGAAGTTAAACCTTCGCATAATGACTTGTTAAACCATATGGCTTTAATGGGCGAAGCTACCACAGAGGATATTGTCTTAGCAAAGTCCAAGCTTTTGCTCACAGTTCTGAAAGATAAGGATACAATGAGGAATATGATTTTAGTTAAGAGAATTCGGGGTTGAATAAGTGGATTGACCCTTTTTCTGTTGATGAGGACTAGTCATTCTAGGTTGGAACTGGTTGTAATGAATATCGCTGAGGTGATAAAGATTGTATGTTGTATTGTCGAAATATTGAGTCAGATGAGAATCTGAAGCCTTGTATGGCAGGGGAGCGAAGACTTTAGGATGATGATGATGGATAAAAATTTGTATCCGAGATTCAAACTCATTGGGGGTAGAATGATTAGATGTCATTCCCGATGAGGTATAAGTGTTATGGTTGCAATCACTAGGGTAGAATGACTATGCGTCGTTCCTAGTGAGACGATCACCAGGGTAGAATGACTGAGATGTCGTTCCTGGTGGAGTGTATGTGGAGTGCCTGTGATCTCCAATAGAGATTGGTGCAGATTGACGGTCTTAATTGAGTCGCGCGGCATGACTATGTTTGTGGTACGGAAGTATGTACGTGGGCGATCATGTGCAACTTTAGAATTAGAGAACGGATGCGATGTTACGTCCGGTATGGTTTGAATCAGGTGATATTTTCGAGGACGAAAATTCCTAAGTGGGGGAGAGTTGTAACGCCCCAATTTCGATTGTCTCTTTTATCGAGTCCTTACTTAATTTGATTGGACGAATATTATTTTTGATATGGAATTTGTGTGGAAATATGTTAAGTTTACATATTATTCTATTTTAACCGATTTTGAGAGTTTTCGGGGAAAATAGTTTGGAAGGTATTTTGGACATTCCTATTTAATGATAAGTGGGATATTTTATGGGATATTGAATTAATAGATGTTTTGGAGAAATAATGAGAAGGATATTAAAAGGGAAATAGAAGAGGAAAGAAACATAAGAGAGAAGGAAGGAAAGAAAAGAGGAAGAAGGAAAAGGAGGAGAAAAGGGAAGAAGAAAAAGAAAGTGTGGGATCGTCAAGAACAGCTCAAAGCTTCGATTAATCCAAGGTAAGGGTGTGAAATATCATCATCTTGTTAATATATATGATTGTGTATGGATTGTATGAGTTGTTTGGATGTTTTCTCTATTTTTCCATTTTAGGTCAAAATAAGTTTAATCGGTAGAAACTGAGTTTTATCGGTTAGAATCTGGAAGGGATGATGTAGATTAGTCGAGATATATTAGGCTAAGTCTACTGGAACGAGTTTGGTTGGAATCGGGTGAATTTATCGGCTGTTTTGAATTCTGAACAGTGGGGAGGAGTTCTGTTCGCAGACGCTCGCTAGCAGCTCGCTAGGCGAGCAGGTCGTGAATGGTCGCTAGTAGCTCGCTAGGCGAGTGCGTAGCGAACGGTCCCAGACTTGGGACAGAATGGTATTGTGGCCTTTCGCTAGTAGCGAAAGGAGTGGCGAAGAGCTCGCTGGGGGTTCACTGTGGCGAACGAGGTAGCGAGCAATGTTTGGAGGTTCTGTTTGCACTCGCTAGCAAGTTCGCTAGGCGAGGAGGTAGCGAACGCTCGCTAGCAGCTCGCTAGGCGAGCGTGTAGCGAACGTAGCAGAATGAGTTTCTCTCCTGTTGTGTGTTGTTGTGGCTTGGGACCCTGATTGCGATCAATCTTCCCTCGATTTAAAAGTGGGTATGCTGGCCCGTGAGGTGCTGTGGGTAGCCGAATGGCGTGAATCCTAGTTTATGGTTTGTGAAGCGTGAGTGTGGTCGATCGATAATTTTATGCAATCGCTAGATCGAATAGGATTGCATGATGAGATGATCGAGTTCGTTGCCGTTGGCATGATAATATGAATGTATGAGAACATAATAGAATTATGTAGGCATTGAGTAGTGAACGTAGTGTCGGAGTGGATTATACTAGGGTAGAATGATGTGATATCGTTCCTAGTTACAGGCTCATTTGGGTAGGATGACGTGATATCGTTCCTAATGAGGCGCAAACAATATTGTAGTGCGTTAGGATTATTCCGAATGAGGTGTGATTGATGGGTGCACTAGGGTAGAATGATATAACATCATTCCTAGTGGCGGTGTATTTATATTTGATCCCGTGTAGGATCTGCAGAACCTCGCTTGATGCGATCGTTATATTTGATCCCGTGTAGGATCTGCAGAACCTCGCTTGATGCGATGGTTATATTTGATCCCGTGTAGGATCTGCAGAACCTCGCTTGATGCGATGGTTATATTTGATCCCGTGTAGGATCTGCAGAACCTCGATTGATGCGATGGTTATATTTGAACCCGTGTAGGATCTGCAGAACCTCGCTTGATGCGATGGTTATATTTGATCCCGTGGAGGATTTGATAAGTGATAGGCTCATAGGAGAATCTGGCGGACGAATGAGTCGGTCCCTATGAGTTGCACTATCATCTTCAGATGATGAACGGAGAATAATCTCTAAGAATATAATAGTATATATGTATGTATGGTCTGATAGATGGGAGGATGACATTGAAGTAAGCGTGGAGGAGTTGTACTCACTAGGGTAGGATGGCAATGTGTCGTTCCTAGTGAAGAAGTTACCGGGGTAGAATGACTGAGATGTTGTTCCCGGTAAGACATGAGCGATATGCCCATAACCCGGAAAGAGGATTGAGGACCTTAGATGAGTATTATATGAATCGCACGGCATGGTTGCGGTTGTTATATGTAATATGCATGCGTGCAGGAATTGATGGGACGCGGATAGCGAATAAATGAATGTGTAGGATATTGACTAATGGATGGATGGTTTAGTGTGAGTGTATATGTTTAAGTGTATTGGATGTGGTGAGAATTTATTATTACGTACCGTAGTGAAAGGCTGTAGAATATAGGCATTCGGTACTTGAGTATTTCTATACATGTATATATATATATATATATATATATATATATATATATATATATATATATATATATATATATATATATATATATATATATATATATATATATATATATATATATATATATATATATATATATATATATATATATATATATATATATATATTATGCCTTGATTATTATGATAATGTTTCTCACCCTTCTGTTGTTTTATGATGCCCTGCGAGGCATTGCAGATTAGGATTCGCTGGAGGTCTCCTTTGGAGTATAGTTCCTTTCCCTCGTGTCGGTCGCTCTGATATGTAACTTTGGGTAGATAGGCTTGTTGTCTGCCTTAATGATGTTTTGTTTATATGTGAATAGAGTTGTGAACAACCAGATGACATGTAATTACGTTTTGTCATGTCTTAAGTGAATACATATATGTTTTAGTCTTCCGCTTTAAGAGGAAACATGAATATGTAATTTCGGAGAATCATGCGTTTAATTTTAGTTGAGATTTACCCCTTTTGAGTTAATTCTTTTTAAACATTAATATTCATGTGGCCGTTTCGTGAGTATTGTGACGCACTTCTTTTATACCTAAATGTAAATATACTCTGATGAAAACAAAAACACTTGTATTCATGACTATATGATTTGTTATGTGATTATTTTGGGGTATAGAAAGGGGGCGTTACAACCGACACATAAGTTTCCTCATAGTTGATTCCCTCCTCTTGGTTATACCCTTGTGCAACTAAGAGCGCCTTGTTACGTGTTATAACTCCATTTTCGTCTAGTTTATTCCTAAACACCCATCGGGTGCCAATTACTCGATGGCCTCGTGGAGGAGGGACAAGGTCCTAAACCTCATTTCTTTTAAATTGATTCAATTCCTCTTGCATTAATAATAACCAATATTCATCAAGTAGTGCCTCTTTAGGGTTTTTAGGCTCAACCTGAGAGACGAAAGAAAAGTGATAACAGAAGTTACTTAGCTTATATCTTTTGGTCACTCCCTTTGAAATGTCACCGAGAATGTTGTCGATAGGATGGTCTTTAAAAGACTTCTAAGCTGGAGGAAGGTCATCGGTATTAGTTGGATTATCCTTCTCAATCTCCTCATGATGGTGATCTGTTTCCTCCTCAACTTTCACTGGTTCTGGTTGATTAATTCCTTTTTCAGTGTCTTTAAGTATGTCTTCAGAAGATACACCTGCACCATGAAAAGAAATACCTTTTCCAACATTTTTCGGATAAGTTTCATCAAAAGTGACATGAACATATTCTTCAACAATAAGTAACCTCTTATTATATATCCTATATGCTTTACTTGACTGGGAGTATCCAAGAAAGATACCTTCATCTGCCTTGGAGTCAAATTTACCAAGACTCTCCTTACCATTATTTAACACGAAACACTTACAACTGAATACATGAAGGTGAGACACATTGGGCTTCCTCCCTTTTAAAAGTTCATGCAGAGTTTTGTTAAGAATAGGACGGATGAATGCCCTATTTAAAACATAACAAGCCATACTAATGGCATTGGTCCAAAAATATTTAGGAAGACCACTTTCATTGATCATAGTTCTTCCTAACTCTTCCCAAATTCGATTTTTACGTTCCACGACCCCGTTTTGTTGAAGGGTAAGCGGCACAGAAAAATTATGATCAATTCCATGCCTACCACAATATTCTTCAAAGAGATGATTTTCAAACTCACCTCCATGATCACTTCTAATTGATATAATGTTTGTGTTCAACTTATTTTGAGAAAGTTTGACAAATTTTTCAAAGGCGGAAAAAGTATCGCTCTTGCTAGCCAAGATAGTCCAGTAAAATCTAGAGAAATCATTGACTATAACAAAAATATAGTAGTTACCACCTAAACTCTTAATTCTAGATGGTCCAAAGAGGTCCATATGAAGAATTTCAAGGGGTCTCGTAGTTGAAACAATGTTTTTAGATTTAAACGAGATCCTTGTTTGCTTCCCCATTTGGTACGCATCACATAAGTGGTCCTTTGAAAACTTGATTTTAGGTAAGCCAAACACTAGGTCCTTAGAGACTATCTTGTTTAGCAAGTCAAAATTGACATGCACCAAACGTCTGTGCCACAACCATGAGTCTTCACTCATAGTGATGAGACATTTGTCGCTACTCAATGATACTTCACTCAAATCCAGCATATACACATTATTTACCCTCAAGCCATTAAACACATCCCCATTTTTATCATTATTTTCAATCATGCAACAATTCTTTGAAAAGGATACTTTGTATCCCTTGTCACATAATTGACTAATGCTTATAAGGTTGTGTTTAAGATCCCCAACTAGCAATACATCAGAGATAATAGTAGACGATGGATTACCTACACTACCTTTTCCAAGTATTACTCCTTTTTTATTGTCTCCATAGGTTACAAATCCCTTCTTATTTGTCACAAAGTCAATAAAGAGAGATATGTATCCTGTCATATGTCTTGAGCATCCACTGTCGAGAATCCATGTTTTCTTCGTAGGCTCAAGACTTTGTACCTATAAAAACAATCAAAGAAAATAGGTACCCAATTGTTTATTGGGTCCTTGGTTGTGAGTGAAATCTTGGTTGCATTTAGGTAACCATTGATAAACCCCTTTAGGAACTAAAAATATCCTAAAGCGACATTTAGCAATGGTATGACCCTTTTAGCAATAGTACAAGCAAGTGAGGTTAACCTTGGTATCACTTTTGTTACCTTGATTTTTGACCACATATGTATATTTTTTATAAGGATTAATCATGATTTTTCTAAAGTGTGATATATCAATATCAAAATTGATCTTTGGTTCTAGAGCCTTTCAAGTTTGGCTTTAAGAGTCCTAACCTCTTTTTGCCAAATATGACAAGTATCACACTCAAAGTTTAACCATCTACTTCTTTCTTCCTCAACATCTACCTTTGTTACTTCCACCATGGATTCCTTGAGAGCCTCTAATTCCCTTTTGGAATCGGGGATCTTTTTCTCCAAGTGAGTAAAAATTTGTTTGTTTGAGGCCAAACGTTTAAAGGATTCCTTAGCCTCATGGTGTAAGGTGTCAAAGGCATGTTGTAATTCAGAATGAGACAATTTATTAGAGTTTTCGTATTTAGCATGACGTACCTTTTTATTCTTCTTCTTTTGATGAGCTGAGAGACAAAGGTTGACAGAATCTTCTTTGTCACTTGAACTATCATCCACGGATGACTTACTATCGCTTTCCCAAGCAATGTAAGCTCTTCTAGGCTTACCTTGTTTCTTTTGTGAGCGATTATTTTCCTTTCCTTTGTCCTTCTTCATTAATGGATAATTCGGCTTATAGTGCCCGAGTTTTCCACAATTTAAGCACGACCCTCTTGCTTTACTACCCTTATTGTCTTCATTCTTGGAAGATCTTGATTGTCTTCTAAAATTGATAGATTCTTTTTAGAATGTCAGATACCATTCTTCTTTACATAGAGATTGTATCGCTTACCGAACAACCCCATATCCCCATCCGTTTCTTCATCATCGTTATCACTCGAGTCGTAATCACTTAGCTCTTTTGCGGAGGACTTTAAACAAGAAGCTTTTAGAGCTATAAACTTCTTTTTCATAGTTTTGGTCTTTTCTTTCTTTTCCTTTTTCTCAAATTGATCAAGGCTAAGAAGCACTTGCTCGTGTTCTTGGAGCTTTCCAAAAAGAGTTGTAAGATCCAAATTCATAAGATCGTTTGCTTCTTTTATAGTCGTTGCTTTTGGTTGCTACTCCCTGGTAAGACATCTTAAAACTTTGTTAGTAGCAACGTCATTGAAAATTGGTCTACCAAGTGAATTTAGTCTATTGATTACGTGAGAAAATCTCTTTTGCGTGTCGGCGATGGTTTCCCCCTTGCTCCATGTGAAAGAGATCAAACTCTTGAGTCAAAGTGTTGATTCGAGTTACCTTGACGTCATTTGTTCCCTCATGGGCAACTTGCAATGAGTCCCACATAGCTTTAACAATCATACAATGTGAAACTCTATAATATTCATCAACTCCCAAGGAGGAGATCAGAATATTTCTAGCCTTCCAATCGTAGTTGTACTTTTTCTCATCTTCATCGTTCCATTATGCTTTAGGCTTAGGCACAACAACATTATTTTCATCGGTTATGGTAATTTCCATAGGACCGTTCAATATAACATTCCGTACCTTTATATCAATGGAATTGATATGCATGCGCATACAATCTTTCTAGTAAATATAGTTCTCACCATTAAAAACAGATGCTCTATTATAAGCCCTTTTTGGCTTGTTTGCCATATTCTAAGAAGTTATATGCGAAGCACGAAATGAACAGGTGCTCTTGATACCACTTGTTAGGCAACAACAATGATCTAGAAGAGGGTTGAATAGATCATTTATTCTTAAATAAAGTCGGCTCTTATGATAAATTGGTTTTTAAAACTTTTAAGTGGAAGCAGTTGAGGAACTATAATTGTTTAAACGAACCGTTACCAAAAAGATCGGATATACGCTACGCCTATATGGAATACCGATAAAGATGAGAAATCGAATCAAAAGTTTGAACACAAATCAATATGATTTTGTTCACTCAAAGTTGTTCAATTTCCAATGCTTGTGAAAAATAAACCAAATTGAAAAATAGCTCAAAACATTTGTATACAAGCAATTTGTCAAACACTTGGTGTGCGAAGCACTCCAAGTAAATGTAGTGTTAGGCTATTCTGATTACAATCAAACGAGTTGTAATGAGTTTTCTAAATATGTTTCAGCACTACCATAAACCAGAATTTTAGTCAACCAATTTGTTTGCACAAAAACTTAAAATTCAGAAATGAAAATAGTAAAAAGAGAGAACAACACCAATTTGTTGAGGTAGTTCCCCCTTCGTCCTCGCTCGGGGTATGTCTGTCCTCAATTCTAAATATAAAATTGAGACATGTATATAGAACATATTGCAATTTTTTTTACAAGAGACGTAGTAGAAATCAAACACTCAATCCTAATCATTGATGATGAACATATGTCTTCTCTTCCCTTGATTCAAGATGAATCAAGTCCTTTGCATGTGATGAGTAAACCTCCGATTATGGCTCCACCTTTGAATAACCCACTAATTTTCAAATCTTTTCCTGACTGATTTCAAACACCCACAATTTGAACCCAAACCTTCCTTCCACAATCCTTTGGTTAACGCTACTAAATTGACAGAACCTCCTGTTCTTCAATTACCTTCACTCGGCTAAATCTGTGAAGGAACGATTTATGCAAAAAAACCCTAAAATCCAAGATTCTTGGAGGACAAAACCCTAACGGTTTTATTCAAGAACAAACCATTGACCTCTCAACCCAAACCCGATACACCGATCCTATGTTTGGACATTATCACCTTAATGATGTAGAATGCAGAACAAAAATGATTATGTGTATTTGTTGAGAAAATTCAAGAAAGAGGATGAAGATGATGAGTTCCAAATTAGTGTATATTTTTACTTTTCTTGTTATTTTTTGAAGAATGAACTAAAACAATATATATATGCAAAGCTTTGACGAAATAACCACCATAATAGACACTTTGAAAGACAAACATAACAGAAAAATAGTGTGAAACGAGCGAACGGTCAACCTAAAGAATATGAGGGTTGACCTGAGCTCTTCCAAATACAAAGTTATATAGAAAAAGACTCTTTGCGTCGACTGGAGCAGGTTCGTGCGTCGACGCAACGCAACCCAGTTTTGAAAAATAGAAATACATACAGTATGAGTCGACCGGAGGGTCGACGCGAGCTCTCCTGAGAGCAAATCACAAAAATTCATTTTGCATGAGTCGACCTAAGCAAGCTTTGAGTTGACTGAAATACTCAGAACTTACAAAAATGATGATTTTGATATGTCTTGCTATTTCTAAGTGCTCCTAATGCATATCTAACTCAACTAACATGATCAATCTCACATATAACATATATAGTGCTTTTTCTATATGAACTAACACATGTTTTTGAAAAATGCTTGACACGAGAAAAATAATGAATGCATATGCGACTCGACGATACCGTCCAAAGTACAAATTTCTAACTATATATGTTTTGACATCATTAAAACAAGTATATATATATATATATATATATATATATATATATATATATATATATATATATATATATATATATATATATATATATATATATATATATATATATATATATATATATATATATATATATATATATATATATATATATATATGCAAAGTATTGAGACATTTTGCCCTCACAGTTTTGTCTAATACCTGATTCAACCTTCATCTTTAAATTGATCATTCTTTCCATTTGATAAAACCTTCATCGTATAAAGCCAACTAGAACCTATATAAAACTTTTCCAAGGGGTAGAGGAACGAGTTTGAACGTGCCGCTTCTTTGGAGAATATATATCTCGTCAATCATAGTTTGCTTCCACCTAGGGTGAGATAATGCTTTAGTTAGAGATTTAAGAATATAGACATAATACTAAGAAGACTATAAAGTATAATGAAGGGGGTAAGACATTGATAACCATAAATAATGCTGATATGAGTTTCATGTTAGGAAGATACCTTTATGAGAGAAATTGGAATATTATACTCAGGTTGCAATATTATATCTGATGATGGAGATAACATCAGAGAATGTTTGTAATGGCCTCAGGGACAAGAACATAAGGATGGACAGACATAATAGAGATTTGGTGATGACGACGAAATGTTTGTAGTGGTTGTGAAGTATAAAGGCCATCTGTATGGATATTTTTTGTGTGTCAATCACCCAAGACTAGTAGGTTAGTCTACCAAGACTCTAGAGGAGAAATCATAGATCAAACAGTAATAACATTTGGAAGAGGTGCAAGAGTAATTTCCTGATTGAGTATAAAGTCACATGGCTCAACTAAAAATATGGAAGAAACTCGAAAAAGGTAACATCGACCAATCTGAGGTATCATTATAGGGTATGGGAATGACAACGGTAATGTATAAGAATGACAATGATAACCCAAAAATACATATTTGAGTTATGGAACGAGTAGTTTATAAATATTGGGAGAGAGATTATGAACAAAACATGTAAAGAGAGTGACTTAGTTTGCGACTCGCCTAATAATTTCTTTAGTGACAATTTTCAAAATCGTGAAATAACAATCTTAAGATGTTTCAAAAGGAATATTGGTTTTATGAATTAAACGGTAAAGTGATCATAGAATCAAATTATGTTGAACTCTATGAAGACAAATTTGCTTTCAAATCGAGAAATACATGTGATAAGAAGTACCGAAAGATAGGACGAAGTAGAAATAGAACTTTAATAAAGTAAAAGAGTAAGAGTTGCTAATTATTATATATCCAATTATGCGACCTAGACAGTAAGAAAATCTAACAAGTCTTCAAGAAGCATTGTCATCTTTGGATGAAGATTTGTTGTAAGAAGTTATTAATGATGAGATAGATTCTCTAGAACCTGGGACTTAGTAAACTTGTCTCCTGGTTGCAAACTAATCAATTGTAAATGGGTTTTGAAAAGAAACTAAAATCTGGTTGAACATTTGATAAGTACAAGGATCGCTTTGTAGCCAAAGGTTTTAGGTAAAGAGAAAATATAAATTTTTTCGATACTTTTTATTAAATAAAAAGAATCACATCCATTAGGGTACTAATTCAATTGTTTCTATTTATAATTTAATAGTACATTAGATAGATGTTAAAACAACTTTTTTAAATGACAACTTAGAAGAATACATTTATATGGACCAACCAGAAGGGTTTTTGATTCGCAAGCATGAAAACATGGTATTTAAGTTAGATAAGTCTCTGTATGGTCTAAAGAAAGCTCCAAAGTAGTGACATAAAAAGTTTGATAAATAAATGATATCAAATGGATATAAAGTGAATGAAGGTGACAAATGTGTTTGTTACAAATTTGAAAATGACATATCTATCATATGTCTCTATCTATACGACTTACTCATATTTGGCTTAAACCTCCATGCCTTATTGATGTGAAATCATTGTTGTACTATAATTTTGATACAAAAGACCTCGAAGAAGCCAACGTGATTCTCGAAATCAAGATCCCTAAATCTGAGAAAAGAATTTCTTTGGATCAATCACACTATATGGAGAAGATCTTAAATAAATATAAGTACTTTGACTATAAACCTGCTTGCTCACCATACGGTCCAAGTGTAAAACTATTTAAGAACACTGGTTATAATGTTAGATAAAATGAGTACGCAAACATTATTGGCAGTCTTAGGTATGCCATTGATTGTACTAGACCTGACATTGCATATGTCGTAGAATTGTTGTGTATGTTTACAAGTAGACCGAGTAATGAGCATTGGTAAGCCATTGAGAGAGTCATGTGATAGCTTAAGAGGAACATCAATCTCAGTTTATATTATCATATATTTTCTAATATACTTGAAGGATACAATAATACAGATCATAACACTTTATTAAATGATTCTAAAATAATTATTAGTTATATATTCAATATAACTGAAAGAGTTGTATCTTTATAATCAAATAAACATACTATCTTAGTTCAGTCAACGATGAAGTTTGAAATGATAGCATCAATGACTACTAGTGAAGAAGAAAATTGGTTAAGATATTTCCTAGCAGAGATCCTTTTGTGGGAAAAACCTAATGTTAATTGTGTTGATCCAGTATAATAGTACCGCGACTATTGCAAACATTGAGAACCATTATTATAATGGTAAAAGACGTCAAATAAGAAGGAAGTACAACATTGTTAGAGACTACATATTTAAAGGAGCTATAAGAGTGGATCATGTATGCACAAGTGAAATTTTAGCGGATCATTTGACTAAAGGATTAACTAGAGTCCATAATATATCCAAGAATGGGAGACTAATGCCTATAGAAAAGTGAGTTACTCTTGATGGTAACCCAACCTAACAGACTAGGGATCCTAAGGAATAGGTTCAGTGGGTAATAATGTGAGACTAATGTCTATAGAGAAGTGAGTTACTCTTGATGGTAACCCAACCTAATAGACTAGGGATTCCAAGGAATATGTTCAGTGGGTAATAACAAGTTACGAGGGATATAAGATGATCATGCTAGTATAAATAAGAGAAGCATGAATTCTGAAGCGATAAGAGGATGAAATGATAAAAACTCTTAATGAGATCTATGTTATGTATGAGAACTTATTTACACGAGTACTCTTGATAGACTCACATGTGTGAATGTGGAACTTAGACGGGTTCCTATACAATTTTGAGGCAAAAATGTTAGAGCATTCACTAAACTGAGATAGACGTGCAAGGTCATTAAAGTACGAACTTATTAAAATATACCTTAAAAAATTGTGTGCAGGTTTGATGTCTAAGATAAAATTCAAGACAATTGTCACTCTTGTTGAACCACAATCCTACTTAGTACACAAAAATTGAAGTTGTAAACACTCTCATTATACATACAATCTTAAAAACCTTTGATATTACTTTTAAAACTACTTTTCTAAATTTAAGTGAAACATCTTAAGAATAAAAATAAAAATTAAATTTAAAAATTCGACTACATTCTATTTAGATTTTAATTAAGAAAATAATGAATTGTATTGATTTTAAAATTTTAATAATCAATTATATTTAAAATATTTTGCAATTAAATAAATTGAATACAATAAATAAAAACTATATTTTAAGAATAATTAACCTTTGGTGATATTATAATGAGAATTATTTTTTTGGAAAAAGGAAGTAGCAATTTTGCAGTGGGAAATGTTGATTTGATTAAGAAAGAGTTATCCAAATAGAAAAATGATAGACTACAAATTGGAAAGGGATGAGTAGCATGGCCATGGCGTGTGGATGTTGCTACTACTACTACTGCCCTTCACAACACCCACTCTTCAATAATTCATCCTCATCCTCCTCCTCCTCACAGTTGAAGCGTCCTACTTCGACTACTGTGTTGGTGTCTCTTTCCAAATCCAACAACAATGGCGAAACTGATCAATCCGATTCTATTAAAGGATCTGGAACCACCGCCAGAGGACGAAGATTGCTTAAAATTCGACAAGACAAACAGCAACGGGAACACGAACGACTTCACAATTACCCTGCTTGGGCTAAGTAACTACTACTACTTCATTCTTGCACTTTCATTCTTATTATTTCATTTCATTTTAAATAATGATTTTGTTTTCTAAATGTAGAATCCTTGAAGATGCTTGCAAAAACGATACTGAACTTCGTTCTGTACTTGGTGATAGTATCGGAAACCCTCAACTCATGAAGGAGCGGGTCTGTTTCTTATTATTATTATTTTTACTTTTTAAATAGCCTAGCGGTTGGAATTCACTCTTTGGTGAATAAGTGAGATGTTGCGGTTTGAATCCGTGCCTCTGCATCTGATATCCCTGCACAGCTAACAAATAAGCTGACTTAACGGGACATACTTCCTTCATTTCATAGATACTCTCTCTATTATTTCTTCAATCAATGTTTCCTTTCGTTCATCCATTATTCTTAGGTGGAAGATAGAATTCGAAAGAAGGGTAAAGAGTTTCGCAAGTCCAAAACTGGATCTATTGTCGCCCCCAAAGTCTCCTTTAGAGAGTATATACTACTATTCTATTTCTAATTCTAATTTTTATTCCATTCCATTCAAACATCCTTTAATTATTATTATCATACATACCTTTTGCTTGCAGCTTCAATCCACTTGATTCGTTTATCTGGTTTGAATTGTACGGATCACCCACCGATCGTGACATTAACCTTATTGGCAGTGTAACTCTTTCATCTTGCTTACTTTGCCTTTTCAATATATTATATACTTACTCTCATTCAATCTTATTCTTACCTCATTCGTGTCAATTAGGTTATTCAAGCATGGTATGTCATGGGTCGAATTGGTGCCTTCAATTCTTCAAACTTGCAGGTACTTACTAGCCTCTCTGCTTCATGTACATGGGGAGGGGACTATTACAATTTAAGATTAGGTTTAGTTGTTCTACTTTGCGGTATCGAGCTTTTCATCACTTCCCTCTTTTTGTAGTGTAGCTATATCATTGATACCCCAATATATCCTATTTGCATATCTTCCTTTAAGATTGTTTTTCATAGCAACGGTCAATATGGAATGGCATTTGATCGGTACTATAACTACGGGCAATGTGGAATGGCATTTTCTCAGTACTATAAGTATGGTCTGAAATATCATAACAAATTCCAGGACTAAATATTGTATGTTCAAGTGATTTTTGTATGTGATAGTATAGGACATGCACATTTTTGTATATGTTTTAGTTACATTTAACCATCTGACAACACATGCTCACACTTACGCATTAGCATTAACTTGCTTGAAAATATTTTAGCTGTTAGATCTCTTTTGCTGATAATATCCATGTCTCTTCAGATACAAGTTCCATGATCAATTTCTCTTCCTATCTGACTGTTTCCTTAATATCCATGTCTCCATTGCTGATAATAACAAGAACAGTAAAAATGGAATACATTGCATAGTTTACTGGATTTTACTTTATGGAAATATTGTCAATTATAGCTTACTGTAAACTGCTATAGTCATGATTTGAATTATCTGATTGCTTCATCAATAAGTCTTAGAACTATTAATTACTTCTAGTTTCCAACATGTGTGTAAAGAGAGAAGTGAAGTGTCTTTAATTGATGACAGATATCAAATTTGTCAATGGAGTACGATCCTCTCTATGATTCAGATAAGGGTTTCAAAGTGATGCCATCATCTTTCCATGATATCAGTGACGTCGAATTCCAGGATAATTGGGGACGTGTATGGTATATTATCTAGAACTCTATTCTCAATTTTTTAAAAGAGTTTTATGACCTTCCAATGGACAGGTTGAAAACATTAAATGATACAGATTAAGTTATTAACTACAACAACATAAACCACATTAAAACGCCTTTTCACTCTAGGAGGAACAGACAACATGGATCCTGTGATATCAGAAATCATAACACTATTTAAACCCAAAATATTTTTACTAGTCCAGGCTATAGTTTTTTGTGGTCTCATTCTTCCTCCAACTATGGGACATTTCTCCATTTGATTTACACTTCTTATTAAGTCTTTTATAGATCTTCTCCACATTACACACGACGAGTTTTGACAATCTTTTCTGAATTGGTGCTACCCCAACTTTCTCTTTAAAGCAACCATTCCTAATCATTTAGTTTCCCATTTATTTCTTTTATTGACTTTTCAATAATGACTATGCAATTCAGAAAAAGGATGTATGGGGGACACTGTCCTTTGGATATGTTTAGCAAGTACATGAAACAAAATCAAGCTCAGTGATGTAGAGATGAGAATATTACGCAATGCGAGTGATTACATACTTAAAACATGATAGCATTAAGAGAGAAATCACGAGAGAGAAAATTGGGTGGCTCCCATGACAGAAAAGATGCTTACAGTTTTGTCTTGTATTGTTTAGAATGTGGAGAAAACTAGTGGAAACACGCTAGGAAGGATATACCGGATGGAGAGTAATTCAATTGTGATTAGAAAAAATTATAGACTTGATTGACAACACCACATTATGCATTAGTTGATTCATAAAATAGATTATGTCTTGTGTCAAAAAAGGCCTTGGTGGTTGTTGTCATCAGCTAAATAGGTATTCAAAAGAAGGAAAATTTTCTTTATTCTTATTTTGATACAATTTCTAGTATTTTGAATTAAAAATAACAGAGACTTAATAATTTAATATTCAAACAATTAATAACAATGTCATTTAGTTAAATACGACTGCTGTAGAATATGAAAGCACGGTAAACAAATCTTACTTGCAGGGTGGACCTGGGTACGGCTGATTATTTTGCCATTGATGTGCTTCTCAACTGCCTAAATGGTTTAAGTTCAGAGTAAGTTTGAATTACCAAACTACATGTAATAAAGATATAGAGAATATATGTTAATACACGCCCAAGATCGTTTTTATTTTGTTTGTTATGCCAAAATAATTATTGACCCTTCCCTGAATGGCAGATATCTTGGCATCCAACAAATCGTGTTTGGTGGTCGGAGCATGGGTGATTGGGAAGAGGGGATGACGGACCCTGAGTTTGGTTACAAGTCCTTCAAGATATAAACAGGGATTGAATGCAGCGCAGGGGGCAGTAACTATATGCATCGATAAGAACACGTCCTTGGGCGTGATGGTTAGTTTTAACTCGCAAAGTTGTACTTGGTTGTCACTTGTCCGGTAGGATTTCTTGCACTGTATGGAGCCAAAAGGCTTGAGATTCAACTGAGTTGTGTTGTGACTGACATCGGAAATGATAGATATAGTGAGACAGTAGAATAGGACCCGCTTGTGTAGCTTTTTTCATTTCAAATATCATGGTAGAATGATGTATCAAAACATAGGTAGATTTATCATAAAATTAGTTTTGATATATGGTGATATGCAATGTAAAACAAGCATATTTAGTACTGTTGGAATTTTATTAATTAGAGTGGGAATTGGAAAGATTTATTGACAATTAATGGGCAATAAATGAACACAAGTAAGAACTAATATAGAAGTGAATTTGAAAAGATTCATTTTAGTCTCACATTGAAGGGAATAGACATATTAGTAGTGTTTATATATTCCAACTTGGTCAATTGGGTTGGGCCCTAAAGGGCATCCAATTTTGTGAAAGGAGTGAGGACACACCCATGACCAACAAGACGCGCGCCGCCGCCGTCCGGCCGGCTCGGTCCGGTCTAGATGAATTATTTTTTGGACCCGAACTTATATAATTTAATTATCATTAATTAAATAATATAATTCGGTGGAAAATTAATTAACAATAAATATTAATTAATTAAGAAAATAATTGGTTAGTAACTGTCATACTGACTAGATCCAGTCTTCCACGAATTTCTCATTCTCCCACCATTTTCTCCACTCACCACGAATTTCTCCCCACTCAGGTGCAGGTAGCTGCCTATAAATACATGGTAGAAATTCAGTAGTGAGTACATCGAATTTCACAAGTTCACACAAATTTTGAGTTCCCTCTTCTCTCTCTTAATTCTCTTCATCTAAAATCTTTCTTTTCTTGACTGATTATTTTCACCAGATACTTAGAGAGGTGTATTTCTAGAGTGATTTATCAGTGTGCAACTGATAATCATAAGTTTTTTGAACGGGCTGTTTTATCCTAGAGGCATCGTCATAAATCGACTGCTTTGCATATTTTGGCAGTATGATGAAACGTCTTAAAGAAAGCGACCTAGTACGCGACTCGTCCCGATAATTTCCTTGTGCCAAACTCAATTTTTCAAATCCGAAAATAACAATTTTAAGACGTTTTAATAACTGCCATGGCAACTGAGGAAATTATCGGTACTACTGCGACCGCTTCGGTCTCTGACAAACCTTTCAGGTTTGAGGGTTCCAATTTCAAACGTTGGCAAACTAAGATGAAGTTTTTCTTAACTCTGAAAAAGGTTGCCCACGTTCTGATTGAGGATATCCCGGTTGTCCCTTCTGCATCATCTGAACTACCTAATGGTAACTCACTTGCAGATTCAGACGAGACTTCCAAAATGTCTGACTTAGATGCTGCAAAATCTAAGGCTGCAGCAGATGCTGCAAAAGCTAAGGTTGCAGCAGATGATCTACAGCTCCGAAAAGAAATCGCCTTATGGCACGAGAATGATTATCTGTGCAAAAATCACATTCTGAACAACTTTGTTGATGATCTGTACGACTACTACAGTAGCTACAGGACTGCTAAACAGGTATGGGAGGCTCTGCAAAGAAAATATGATACTGAAGAAGCAGGTGCGAAGAAATTTGCTGTCAGCCGCTACTTGAACTACAAGATGGTGGATGAGAAGTCGGTGGAAGCTCAAAGCCACGAAATCCAGAAGATTGCTCATGAGATTATTACAGAAGGTATGCCCTTCAATGAACAATTTCAAATTGCTGTAATTATTGACAAACTGCCCCCTGGTTGGAAAGATTTCAAAAATGTGCTTCGTCACAAAACAAAAGAATTTTCAATCGAGAGTCTGATAACTCGCCTCCGAATTGAAGAGGAGGCTCGGAAACAAGATCAGAAAGAAGAAGTCTTAGTTGTGTTTAACAACAAAAAGAAATTCGGTGCGGTTCTGAAGCCTACGGGCAAACCTTTAAAGAATCAGAACCGCAATGCTATGAACTGAACTAAGAATGGGAATCCCTCTATGGCCCCATCGGCTCCATTTGCTAAGCAACAGCCACCACCTCAAAAAAATGATGCTCCGGTTTTCTCTTGCTACAACTGTGAGAAACCGGGCCATATGGCAAAGAAATGTAGGAGCAGGCCTAAACCTGCAGCTGGCTCAAATGCTCAGGTCAACCTGACTGATGAGCAACTCATTGCCATGATCACTGAAATCAACATGGTTGGTGGAATGGATGGTTGGTGGATAGACACTGGCGCCACTCGTCATGTCTGCTATGATCGTGCTATGTTCAAGACATACATGAATGTTGAAGATAAGAAAGTGTTGTTGGGAGATGCTCACACCACTAATGTTGCTGGAATTGGAGATGTTGAGCTGAAGTTCACTTCAGGAAAGACTTTGATCTTGAAGGACGTCATGCATGTTCCTGAAATTAGGAAGAATCTTGTTTCTGGTTTTCTTTTAAATAAGGCTGGGTTTAGTCAAACTTTAGGGGCAGTTTTGTACACCATCACTAAGAATGGTATTTTTGTTGGAAAAGGGTATGCCACTGATGGCATGTTTAAGTTGAATGTTGATTTGTATAAAATTTCTCCTTCTGTTTACTCTTTGTGTGACTTTAATATTTGGCATGGTAGACTTTGTCACGTTAATAAACGAATCATTTCTAATGCAAGCAACATAGGCCTAATCCCTAAACTAAATGTTAATGATTCCAATAAATGTGAATTTTGCAGTCAAGCTAAAATAACAAAAACTTCACATAAGTCAATTATAAAAGAATCTGACCCCCTAGATTTTATACACTATGATATATGTGAATTAGATGGAAGTTTAACTAGAAATAATAAACGTTATTTTATCACTTTTATTGACGATTGCTCTGATTATACTTATGTATATCTAATGAAGAATAAAAGTGAAGCGCTTGTCATGTTTAAGGTGTATGTAACTGAAATTGAGAATCAATTTAACAAGAAGATTAAGAGACTTCGCAGTGATAGGGGAACCGAATATGACTCTAGCTTGTTTAATGATTTTTATGCTGAACATGGTATTATACATGAAACGACTGCTCCATACTCTCCTGAAATGAATGGTAAAGCAGGAAGAAAGAATAGGACTCTTACTGAACTTGTAATTGCAATCATGTTAAATTCGGGTGCTGCACCTCACTGGTGGGGGGAAATTTTATTGACTGTTTGTTATGTCCTGAATAAAGTTCCCAAGTCAAAAAGTAAGATCTCACCTTATGAGATATTAAAGAAAAGACAACCAAATTTGTCTTATTTGAGAACTTGGGGCTGTCTGGCTTATGTTAGAATTCCGGATCTGAAACGAGTTAAACTCGCTAGTAGAGCCTATGAATGCGTATTCATTGGGTATGCAGCAAACAGTAAGGCATACAGGTTTTATGACCTAATTGCCAGAGTAATTATAGAATCAAACGATGTTGAATTCTATGAAGACAAATTTCCTTTCAAATCGAGAAATAGTGGGGGCACACAATCGAGTCACATTCCCGTGATAAAAAGCACTGAAAGCAGCGACAATGTAGAAACAGAACTTCGAAGAAGTAAAAGAGTAAGAGTTGCTAAAGACTATGGGCCCGATTATGCGGCCTATAATGTAGAAGAAGATCCAATAAATCTTCAAGAAGCACTGTCATCTATGGATGCAGACTTATGGCAATAAGCCATTAATGATGAGATAGATTCTCTAGAATATAACAAGACCTGACACTTAGTAGACTTACCCCCGGGTTGCAAACCAATTGGTTGTAAATGGGTTTTGATAAAGAAACTAAAACCTGATGGAACGATTGAGAAATACAAGGCTCGCCTTGTAGCCAAGGATTTTAGACAAAGAGAAAATATACATTTCTTCGACACCTTTTCTCTGGTCACTAGAATTACATCCATTAGGGTACTCATTTCAATAGCAACCATTTATAACTTAATAGTACACCAAATGGATGTTAAAACAACCTTTTTAAACGGTGACTTAGAAGAAGAAATCTATATGGAACAACCAGAAGGGTTTGTTATCCAAGGACAAGAAAGCAAGGTCTGTAAGTTAGATAAGTCTCTGTATGGACTAAAACAAGCCCCTAAACAATGGCATGAAAAGTTTGATAACCTAATGATAATTAATGGGTGTTGCACCCTAATTTTTGACCACGAGATCCCACCTCTTTTCGTGCATTTTTCTGTTGTTATTCGTCTTTATTTTAATATCTATGTTCTTTTTGCGACTAACCAACTGGTGCAGATGCAATAACGCCTAGGGTCCCAACATCCCTTTTCACGTAACAAATTCAAGGACTTCGCATAAATTGTTCTCATAATAAAGGTTAAATTCAAGTCCATTTGCTTGGTTTCAAAATGCAAGAGCACAATGCATTGAAATTATTTACAAGTAATATTCATCATGAGGAGGTCAAGTTCAGTTCCAAGGGTCCGCATCCAAGTATTTGTTTTACAAAAGGTCAAGCTATTACAAGGAGCAAGACGCTGCTACACTATGGACTGTATGAAACTTCATACTCATAGTAAGACAAGAATATCTTTGGTTGAAATTCTGATGATTTGGTGTATGAAAGCCAATCAGTTCTTGCGATACGCATTCAAGATCTCAATACAAGCTGGCGGAAATTCCTAAAATAAATTTTGAAGGACACGTATTCTTGTTCACGCAAATCTGAGAGATCTGTTAGAAATTCAAATGCATACATCATGGAATTAAGTCCATTCAAGTTACAAGAACAAGCTCAAATTAATGACATTATATCCCAATAAGTTCACATGTTACAAATCCTTAAATCATAAACAGAGACCTCTAAATTATCAAAGACGTAGGATTTTTTTTTTAAGTTACATCAATTAAATAATTCCTACGTATCGAACAAACTGAAGACCTCTTTACAATTGTCATTACATAACGGAATTCACGAGAACACGTTCCTAACTAAACACAGTCCTAAGTATTGAACTCCTTGAGGCATTTTCCTGCAAAGTCGAAGGTTCCCTCTCTCGGGTCAATATCATCTGCACCTGCCACATATCACACCTGAAAGCAGATGGACTTATTAGGATTGATTCCAAAGACCTGATACATACTGCGTTTTGAAACTCAACTTCAAATCGAGTAAATCAAGTTCAATTCAAATCACGAACGGTTGTCGGAAGATCCACGGAGTTGTACAAAGCGCTGTACTTGGAACGACTTAGAGCACTGGAATTACAAGGAATTCTACAAAGCTGAGGCGTTTGCCGACAGTGGTGGGAGCAATTTAAGAACTTAGCTTTCGGTTTTCCTCTCGGTTTTATCAACAACAGCGGCTTCACGCAATACCAGAATTCATCTCCATCAACAAGTTGAAAGTACAAGCTTAGCACCGACGGCGGCACGCGGCGTGCTGGATGCCCTGTTACAAACAGAAGGAGTTCAGTTTAACAAATTGCGAGAGTAAGAAATAAATGAATGGAATAAGTCACATACCTTAGACATTGAGTTACGCTTCTTCCCGTAGCATCTTCAAGGTCTGAACCACTCAGCAAATCCACGACCAGCCTATGCAGTTTGATTGGCAAAGGAAAGGCAACTGCATCAGCGGCATTGTGTTTAACAGCAGCAACAGCAGTTTAATTAGCAAAGGAAAGGCAACTGTGCGTTTCATGAGGGCGCCCCAGGCCACGACTTGGAGCATGGTTAAAACTGGAATCCTTGGTTTTAAGGATAGCCATTTAAATATCCAAAACAACCCATTTCCATAGCATCAAAAGTGATGCTTTAGTCGACTTCAACGGACTACCTTCCTAAAAGCTAGTGTTTTTAGACAGGACATCTCATCCTTGTTACTGATTACTCACTAGGCCATGTTTCTTGTTGTTTGTACTTCCCTTATTTTGTACTAACTGTTTGCCTTCAAATTATGTTTGTACTTTTGTATTAATGAAATGAGTGTTGCACCCTAAAATTTGCTCAACCTAATTCACTTGGTTTATGTTTCAATTGCATTAGCATTTGCATATAGAGTCATGTACATAGTCTAATCATCTGCATAGCATAACATAGCAAGTCATTCAATAAGGGGCCAAGTACTATTATCATCTCTATGAGCCTATCAAGAGGCTATTATTCAAATTCAAGCATATCCAAGTCATCAGAAAGAAGTTGAAAGCTAAAGAAGTCAGTGGATCAAGCAGTGAATCTACCTCCTATCTGAGGGTATCTGAGGATCATCAAAGAGGTTGTGAGCTGTGAATTGAACATGGAGAGTATCTAGACATCATGGGAGACTTAGAAAGTCATTTGGAGAAGGAGGCAAGTCATTGATATGATCACAAGAGGTGCAGTTGAAGACAGTCAACTAGGGTTTCATCTGGGTCAACCCTGGGTCAACTCTAGGTCAATGGATTGATTGAAAGGCATTAAGGGCTATTGGAGAGATGTGGGGTTCATCATTTGACATGTAGATAAGGATATGGTGATATGTCAAGAAGAAATCAAGAGAAATCAAGAAGAAGAGGAGTTTCTAAATTAGGGTTTCTGTGTAAAATCCCTTGATTTAGGTCAAACTTCCAAGCAAGATAAGTCAAAATGAAAGCTTCAAATGGATCCTTGGTCAACATGAAACTTGGAGATGATCTCAAGACCTTTAATTTGAGTGGTTGAAGACATTAAGGAGATTTATAGAACTCAAGTTATGGTCCTTGCAAGTTACAGGTCATCTGAGGTATCTGAAATTTTGTCTGTGAAAGTTACTTGTCTTCCAAGCAACTTTTACCCCTCAAGGAGATTTCAAATGAATTTCTGGCCAACATAAGAGTTGTTCCTCATTGTCTTAGATTTCTAGAATGGTATGGTATGCCTTCATATGATTTGTGGAACTCTACTTATGGTCTTGGCAAGCAAAGGGTATTTTGGTCATCTGAGAATTACAGGTCATTTCAAGCCTATGCCCAAAACTCATACAAGGAAGCTTCAAATGAAAAACTTCACAACATAAAACTTGTTCCAAATGACATTTTGAGTCTATAAAAGTGGTCATGAAAGATTGGAAAGGCTCATAGCTCAAGGTTTCAAAATTGGTGAATTTAATGAATAAAAAATGGCCTAAATTTGAGATTTTTCATAATTTGGCCAAATGGGATGAAATTATAGGTCATTTTGATTGGAAAAAATGTTTTAAGAACATTGGCAAAAGTGGATTTTTGAGTTTGGTTCAAGATTTAGAAGTTATGCTTGGTTACTTACAAAAGAAGTTACATAATCCAAATCCAAGGGAAAGTGTGCATGGGAAGGTTCTACAAAGATCTAGAGGTTTCTAATTTCATCTATATATGGAATTGAATAGCTTCATGCCATGGTTGGTGATTCATTTGTTCATAATACCAAGTTATACTTCATTCTTCCACTTTGCAAAACTACTTCAAACTCCATAAAATCTCTATCAATTTCCATTTTTCTTGATTTGATCATCATTAGCATCTTTCATAGATTACAATTCCATCAGAATTTGGTTGATTTGAAGAAGAACTCGTGCTGTTCAAGTTCATCTTCCAAAGAGCAAGAACTTTGTGATTGCAAGATTCAAGGCATTGGAGCAAGATCTTTTGCATACAGAACTCAAGAGCAAGCTTATTGATCAATTTCCAATCACTGCAAGCATCAGATCCAAGGATTTCTATATCTGTTTTCATCATCACACCAGGTTAGTTTTCTCATTCGAATTGCTTGATTTAGGTAGAATCATAGAGATTTGTAGGGTTAGAACTGTTAGGATAGGTTAGATGATGGATTTCACAAAGTTTGAGGAAGTTTCATGAAGGTTATCAATGGTGTACCAAAACTGTTAGAGCTTATAACATCAAGAATAATGCACGATAATCTTAGGTTTATAGCTCATAATGATCAGTGAAAGGTGTAGATCATGCTAGGGTAAAGATTAGCAAGAATTGGAATGGTTGATAGCAGGTGAAAATGGTGGAATCAAAACATTCTACCTATCGGGTTCGAGTGTTGATTGAGTTTTAGAAGAAACCATTGCCATGGCTGTGTAGAGGGAAGAGAATGGAGTGTTTTTGGTTTTTACATCGTGAGCTTTCATGGAGAATTGAGGGAGAACAGAATGATGGAAGGTTCGTGCATGGTGAGAGGATTTTCTGAAACCCTAGGGTTTCAAGGTTGAAGATGAACCCTGGGCCACACGATCAGCCATTTGACCTTGACTTGAGATGTGATCTGATGGTCACGATTTAAAAGGAATTTGGAGGGAGATTACTCATCCAAAACGCGTCGTTTCATTTATTCTTTCTGACTGGGCTTTATGATTCCTTGCTATTCGTACCCCCAAATGCCAGGCCCAATCACCATTATAACTAGAAATCTTGCTAAATGCACCGTTTTCTTGTTTTTATTTTTTTTTGATGAAGTTTTCTGAGTGGCTGGGCCCAGACGCGCTTGCTATGCGCGCCCCCCAGTCTGGGCCCATCTTGTATTTTAACTGCATTTAATTACTCATTGCACCCTCATCCACATTTAATTCACATTAATTCCTTTCATATTTTTTAATTCTTTGAAAATTCATAACAAATAGAAAATTGCATGTTTTTGATTGGTTGTTTTTGCATTAGGTTTCTAATTCTATTAAGAAAAATATCAAATATTAAAAGTGGCATTTTATTTTGTTTTAATATTTTTTGTTCATTTTTCTTTTAAATATCTTTTTTTAAATGGTTTAGTTTGATACATGAAATTGTTAATTTTAGTTTAGCTAGATGCTTTAACATTTTTGACCTATTCTTTTTAGGTTGATTAGCTTAGACCTTTATCTTGTATATAAATTTTAATTCATAATTTTAGGATTAATTTTTAGGTGATTTGTTTAGGTGTGATTAGTGTGATCAAAACTAGGGTTTAGGAGATAACATAGATGTGATGAATCATTTCTTTTAGGAGTTGTAGATTGAATCTTGGGGTATGGGAATATAGGGATTATGGGTAGATAATATATCCCTTAGAAAATATTAGGATTCCCCTACTGCTATCAGTATACTGCTTATACTTGTTTGACTGTGTGGTGTGCCCTCTCTAGGGTTATGTCATTTGCCTGTGTGGGGTATTGGGTTTGCTTGGGGATTGGGAGAGCTGAAGACTTTGATGATGAAGCCCATTGGAGAGCAAAAAGAATGAAGACCAACTTCCAGAGTTGATGAGGAGTATCCTTTACTGGCAGCTGTTGAGGAGTATAGGATCTAGGAGCTAGGCAGAGCTCTAGAGTAGAAAACTTGCTTCACAAACATGGAAGGCCTTGTCTGCCTCCATTCTTTCTCTATGATTCAAAGTCTCTTTCAAATATCCACCTCCTTCCTTTGGAAGGATTAGTGAATGTATTTGAAAGATAGAACTTTTGAGGGAAAATTGTTTGTATAATGTTAACAGTTAATGAGTCACCCTTGGTAGGCAATTGACTGTTTAACATTCATTTCATCTTGATTGACTGATATGCATCTTGGAGATTGAGACTTGAAGAAAAGCCACTGCAGATGAAGACTGATCATAGAGACCTTGCTTGAAGGCTGTGAAGATAAAGACTGAGGCTTGCTTGAGGCTGGAGGACAGATGAGGATGACTTGAAGACAGATGTTGATGCAGGGCTGCTGTGGCTGTTTATTTTTGCTGTTTAATTTCTGATGTATTGATTGGTTTTCCCTGACTGTATTGTTTGCTGTTTACCTTGTTAGGTTGAAAGTGAATGCTGTTCACTTTTGCCTGTTGTTTTCTAGGTTTGAGGTTGAGTGGGACTCCCTTGCCTCGCTTGTATTGCTGCATCCATGCATTTTACTGCTTTATTGTATATATGCTATTGTTTCTGTTTCCGTCTATTCCCTTAGGATCTCTGTTTCTCTCTGCGCAAGAGAGGAGCATGATAGACACTAGGTCTTTACCCATGCATGATAACATTAGGTTAGTTTGATTCCCTTCGCAATCGTAGGTTAGAGTTCTGTCTCTTCTTTCTCAAAACAAACAGAAAAACACAATAAGATTTCAAACACAATAAAAGACACTTCTTCCGTAAAAGAATGTGAACTCATCAAAACGTCATTTTTGTCCGCTTGGACCAGTAATCAGAAAAACCCTTTTTCAGAAGGAATAAAAAACAATCAAGACAGACTGGTGTCGTACGTGGCCCGAACTACGTTTGCTCTGATCTTTCATGTTGTATGAAAGTACGTAGGCATAGGATGCGATATCCTAGCGAGCAACCTTCCCCTCCTTTCCCGTAGGTAGGCGAACTACGTTGACTCTGATTTCTCGTTCCAGACGGGAATACGTAGGCATAAAGTGCGATACTTTGCCGAGTCATTTTATTTTCTTTTAACCCCTGACCTGTAGAGTAGATAGAATAACAATCCATACCCGAAAGCAAGCGTGGATCCCGTCGAGTACGACGGACGTGAGGGGTGCTAATACCTTCCCCTTGCGTAACCGACTCCCGAATCCAGGATTTGGTTGCGATGACCATTCCTTTCCCCGTCTTTGCGGTAGGTTTACTCTGAGCGTTTCCTTTCCCTCCGTTGGGATAAATAACGCACGGTGGCGACTCTTCTGTTCAGCCGGCGCCGATTTTCGCAGTAGCGACAGCTGGCGACTCTGCTGGGGATCCAACGTCCCCTGGCTGCTAAGGACTGCGATAGTCCTTATGCATTTGGGATCCAACGTCCCTTGAGCGAGTCAATCCTAGCGCTTGTTTTCGTGTCGAGGATTTTGTATGGATTTATATTTTTGTCCTTTATTTTCAGCATTGTATATATTGTTATTATTGCTGTATTGGGGTGTGACGGGTGATTCTATGATTGAGAGATAAGCCGGACCTGGGCTTTAGTGCACCTAGAATTAGAGTAGAAATTAGTGGGCGCGTGCCGGCTTTGCTTGCATTAGTGTCTCACGAAATCTACACTCGGACGAGGTTCTTCTGGTTGACTTCTTTTTCTACCCTTTGGGTCGAAGGGGTTGTTGGTTAGCTGAATTATCGACTCCGGGAACCGATCATTTGGAAGTTGGCTAAGTGAGGCCTCTTCAGGATTTGATGATGCCACTCCTTCTGGGAATCGTATCATCAACCCTGAAAGTCTGTGACGCCGACGACCGCATAGGATGCCATACCTTTGTCAGTTACTAGGACATCCACCTGTGAGAGGGTTTGGGGTTATGCAGGTAACTAGACCTTCAGATACCGGTTATTTCTTGATCTGAGATTCTGGGTATTTATGGACAGTTGTGAGGTCTGTCAGAGACCAGTTGGAGTTACTATATGAGGTCTATCAGAGACCAGTTGGAGTTATGATATGGGGTCTGTCAGAGACCAGTATTGGAGCTTTGATCTGGGTCTATCAGAGACCAGAGTGTGAGGAATTCTGGAGGGTCTATCTGAGACTTTTGATATGGTTCAGGCTTCTCAGCTATGGCATTTGGTCCCTGTTGCATGTACTTGCATTGCATTGTTTGCAAAACCATTATCATTGCATCCCATTAACGTGTGTCTGTGCTGCAGGTGCATTTGCATATTCCCTGGTTCTAGTGCCCGGACTTCTGCTTATTGATCATGGCCGGTTTGAGGAAGACAGTTGCGTACAAGTTGCCTACACCTGACATTACTCCCGTACTTGGTCTGATGTCTCTTGCTGATGAGGAGGTTAGGAGAAGTTTCAGAATGAGTCATGGAAGATTGTTGAGATTAGTCTGTAAGCCAACTGCTGTTGAGATGAATGGGCTGTACACGCTGATGCAATTCTATGACCCGGCATTGAGATGTTTCACGTTTGCTGATTTTATTTTGGGACCTACCATTGAAGAGTATGTGGAGTTTACTGAGCTACCAGTACAGAACAGGGTTCCCTTTATTCACTCTGCTGCTGAGCCCAAGTTGGAGGGCTTAGCTAAGGCCTTGCACATGAACGTTGTTGAATTATTAGTGACTTCTTGGCTTGGGGTTCCAGGTTTCTCCCTTGATTTTCTGGTCGGCAAAGCTCAAGAGTATGCCAAGAACGGGTGCTGGATAGTCTTCAATTCTATCTTGGCTCTATGCATCTACGGAATAGTGTTGTTTCCCAACTTACCCAACTTTGTGGACTTGGACGCTTTCCATTTGTTTGCTGCTGGCAACCCGGTGCCTACTTTGATTGGAGACTTCTATCATTCATTGCACTACAAAAATGAAAATAGAAGAGGAAAGACTGTCTACTGTTGTGCGCCGCTGTTGAACATGTGGTTTAAGAGCCATCTTCCCTTGAAGGGACCTTTTGTGGATAGTACGACTACAGCTAGCTGGTCAGAGCGCCTGATGAGGCTATCTTCTGAAGACATTGAGTGGTTTGACCGAGACTTGTTGGGGTCTGAGCTTATTTTCAGTTGTTCTGGGTATCCTAATGTTCCGTTGATGGGAAGAAAAGGGTGTATCAATTACAACCCTTCTCTGTTCATTCGCCAGTTCGGATATGCGTTGAAGAACCCACCGAAGGAGGAAGAAATACAGGAATCTCTGTACTTCACCGGGGATTTGAATGGAGAGTTATTAGCGAAGCTTCAGCACGCATGGACGCGTATTAACAGAAGAGGGAAGCCACTGCTAGGGAAGAATGATTGTCAGGCTTATGCACCATACAGAGTTTGGATCCAAGAGAGAGCAAGTCAGTTGCGGATGCCATTTCCAGCTACACCAGTCCCTGTTCATATTCCGGTGGAAGAACCAACCACTGTTACTAGGGAGGCCTACGAGCAAGTTGTTAAAGAAAAAGAAGCCTTGATGAAGATCAATGAAGAGCTGGAAAAGGAGCTGGCTCAGATACGTAGTGAAAAAAACAAGGTTGTGCATGCTTTCCAACAGCAGATCGAACTAGTAAACAGGCTTGGCGCTGAATTGACTGAGGAGAAAAAGAAGCGCGAATGTCTGGGTCAAGAGTTCAGAAGCTCTCATGACATGTTGGAATCCAAAAAGAAAGCACTCGACGCCGCCCACCGGGAAATCTCTTCTTGTAACAAGACTTGGAATGCTACGCTAACCAACAATAAGAAGAGGGAAGATAAATTGAAGCAGCAAATTTCTGACCTCGAAGAGCAGTTGAAGGCTAGCATTAAGAAGTATGAAGAAGAGGTGATGACCAGGTATAGTCTCCAGAATGCATTGAACAAGGCCATCGAAAGCAGGAACGAAGCTGTGTCTCAGAAGCGGAAGCTAGAGGATCGCTTCGGAGAAGGGGCATGGGAAGAAACCGCTGGTGACGTGCGACGTGTTCTCAAGAGAAGAAACCAGCTTGTGGAGGGTCTGCTTACCCGACCATGTCATCCAGAGACCAAGAAGTTACTAGAAGAGTATCAGGCTTATGAGTGTATTTGTCCATTTCATGTATTGATGCTTTATTTGCATAGTGCTGACCATCACCAGGATTGTTGGTTGAGGTCATGCCTTCGTATTGTACACTTAGTGATATTGTATTCTTGGCTTATTGGATTTCTCTGCAATATATGAGGCTTTCTTTGATTCGGCTCCGATCTTCGTATTGTTAGCACTGTCACTGCACTGGCACATTCACACTAGAACCGGGGAATGATATTCTCTAATGCACAGACACATTGCATTGCATTCATATTCATACTGCATTACAGGTGATTATTGGATGGTATCTTATTACTTGCACTGTACCAGGTCTTTTCAGGATTGAAGATCAGCGCCCGCACCGATACTCCACTCGCACCAACTGTCGAAGAATCATGGATCAAATGCAGAATGAGATGCAAGATATGCGTGAGAAGCTGGCGCTCTTCATGCAGACAATGGAGACTATTGCGAAAGGTCAGGAGAATTTGCAAGCTTTGGTGCAGCCTCTGTTGGTCAGAAATGCTGGACATGGAAATGAGGATCATCAGTCTGTGCGAGTCGACACTGTTCATGGGGATGGTACTCCCACACCAGTGGCTCCACCTGTAGTCAACATGCCTGCTGTCAATGTCAACAACGGTACTGCTGCTGGGAACGGTAACGTTGGAATTGGGAACGAGACTATCGTTAACAATGTTGGGCTTGGAGATGTTAACTTGGGTGATAATACGGGAGGCAATGGCTTCGGTAATGCTGGATTCGGCTTCAATGACCAGGGATTCGATAATACTGGGAAATATGGTTTCAATGCTCAAGGCTTCGGGCAGGACGGATATGGTATGACTAGTCAGGGTTATGGAGGATTCGGAAATGGAAATGGCGCTGGGTTAATGGCTTTTGGACCTGCTGGAGTTGCTCCGGGATACGGTAACAGAGGGCGAGGCCCGGTCATGAATCAGTTTAGAGCTGGCCGTAACAACGGATACGATGGGTATGGAGCTGGGAATGGTAACTGGCAAGAGGACCAGCAAGAGGACGCTTTCTCCGGTGGAGGTTTCGAGGGACCTATAGATGACTCCCAGAGGATCAGAATGCTAGAGGAGCAGATGAGGGGGGTCGTGAATCAAAGTGTTGTGGGCTTAGATATGTCAACAATGGGTCTAGTGCCTGGCTTGAGGGTGCCAATCAAATTCAAAGCTCCTACGTTCGACAAGTATAAAGGGGACACCTGTCCAAAAGTGCACGTGCGGTCATATTACAGAAGGATGTCAGCGTATTCAACTGATGAGAGGATGCTAATGCATTTCTTTCAAGATAGCTTGTTTGGTCCTTCCCTCGAGTGGTATATGGGATTGGAGCCAACTCATATAAAGACATGGAAGCAGCTGGCAGAAGCATTTGTAGCTCACTATAAATATAACAGCGACTTGGCACCCAACCGGGTCCAATTGCAAGGGTTGTCTCAGAAGAAGGGTGAGAGCTTCAAAGAGTATGCGCAAAGATGGCGCGACATGGCTGCTAGAGTCCATCCTCCTCTAGAGGACAAGGAAATGAATGACATGTTCATAGGAACATTCACCGGCATGTTTTATGACAAGTTGTTTCACACATCTTTGGGCAGTTTCTCAGACTTAATTCTGATGGGAGAAAAGATTGAAAGCAACATTAAACAGGGAAGATTCCAAGCTGAGGAATCTACTGCATCTGGCAGTAACAGGAAGGCTTTTGGTGGGCGTCGTCAGGGCGATGCAAGCGCAGTGTTTGGGGGCCGAGGCCGGGGCAGAGGTCGAAACCAGTATAATCAGCCGCAGCAGGTGGCGAGTGTTACTATTCCGTTTCAGCAACAACCATTTCAACAACAACATCAACAACAGCCACAACAGGGGGCACAACCTGCCCAGCGCAGATTCCAGGGAGGTAAACCAAGGAGAGTGTTTGAAAAGCCTCCTTCAACGTATGCAGATTTGCTACAGACATTATTGGGTTTGAACCTGGTAGAGAAAAGAACTCTGGCACCAATAACAGGCACTCCTCCGTATGGTTATGATGCAAGCAGGCACTGTGAATTCCACTCTGGGGCCCCTGGCCACGATGTAGAGGGTTGCCATGCGTTCAAGCATGTAGTGCAGGATCTATTGGATAGTAAGGCTATCAATTTTGGAACGGCGGGTCCGAATATAGTGCAAAAGCCCATGCCCAACCACGGGGCAAACGCCATTTTAACTGAGGAGGGTTTGAATTTGATTATGAATGTCGACAACTTAAAGACACCGTTGTGCAAGATAAAGAGCAGATTATTGCAAGGGGGTGTCTATCCAGGATGTGACGAGTATTGTTTAGAGTGCTGGACCCGAGCTGGGGGTTGTGACGACTTAAAGAAAGGTATTCAGGCTTTAATAGATGGCGGCACATTGCAATTTGACCGAGCAGCAATTGAAGAACCTGCAGGGGCATTGCCAGACAAGCAAAGTGATGTGGCTACTGTGACGATTCCTCGAAAAACGATCACCATAACGGCACCGGCCCAGCGACCGCCTATCACTATCACTAAGGCCGGACCAATCCCGTACGAGAGCACAAAAGCAGTCCCCTGGTCTTATGGGTTAGAAGTGTATTGTGATGGGGTAAAAGTTGATGTTAATAAGCAGCCAGCTGAGATTGTAGACAACGTTGTTGGTACCGGAGGTATGACAAGGAGTGGAAGAATCTTCATATCGCCGGATGTAGAGGCTGAAAGACTGGCAAAGGGGAAAGGAAAGATGGTTGAGAATGTCCCGGCGCAGGGAAACGGGAAAGAAACGGCATCGAAGGATGTGGAAGAGTTCATGCGCTTGATCCGTAAAAGTGATTATAAGATTGTTGAGCATCTGCAACAGACGCCGTCAAAGATATCTATACTGTCGTTGCTATTGTGTTCTGAAGCTCACAGAAATGCATTACTGAAGGTCCTGGATACTTCCTTCGTACCCCAAGATGTTTCCGTGAATCAGCTGGAGGAAGTGTTGGCGCATGTGAATGCGGGCCATAGCTTGGGCTTTACCGACTTCTATTTAACCCCTAAGGGGAGAGATCATAATATGGCGCTGCACGTCTCTGTGGAATGTAGAGGATCGGTCATGTCTCATGTACTGGTAGACATCGGGTCATCCTTAAATGTGCTACCCAAGAAAGCGATGATGAAGCTAGATGTCAGAGGAATATTGTGTACGCCCAGTGACTTGGTGGTCAGGGCATTTGATGGCACGCGAAGAACAGTATTTGGATCTATAACATTACCTCTACAGGTGGGGCCGGAGGTTTTCGCGACTGAATTTTATATCATGGACATCCAGCCTGCATACAGCTGCCTCCTCGAATGACCCTGGATCCATGGGGCTGGGGCAGTCACGTCTACCTTGCATCAGAAGTTGAAATATATGGTAGGGGACAGCGTGGTCACTGTATGCGGAGAAGAAGACATCCTGGTCAGCCATCTGTCATCATTTAAGTATGTGGAGGTCGATGGAGAGATTCATGAAACACCCTGTCAGGCATTTGAAGGGTTGCGCATCAAAGACAAAGGTCTCGGGCCGAGTAAAGTGTCAGAGGTAACCGTCTCGTCATATAAGGAAGCTCAAGCTCTAGTAGAGACTGGCGAGACCAAGGGCTGGGGCAAAGTGCTGGATATTCCCGTGAAGACAGACCGGTTTGGGCTAGGATATCAACCGTCGTCATCAACACCTGCTGTGGGGGCACCCCGTTTCAGAGGACCAATAACCATCACTGCTAGTGGAGTATGTCACGAGACCATCAATGCTGCTTCAGAGTCTGACGAAGGAGACAGCGACTGCGATATGGACGCCTGGATTCAGCCGAGCGTGCCAGGACAAGGATTGTGCAACTGGTCTATTCAGGAGATTGTTCCTGTGACTCTTAAACAGTAATGCTTTGTTTTTTTAATTGTTGAACAATCTGGTGTCTTACCCGGGGCATCATGATTTGCTTAGGGCTGTGCTGTTATGAACATTGCGTGTTTATCATTAAATAAAAGACGTTTTTCATGTGCAAATATTGCGATCTCTGTTTTCTTGTTTTGTATTTTACAATAAAATGGCAACGTGGTTATTCGCTTTATACGCATTTTGAAGCATTTAACCATTCCTTTTGCAGGATAACATTTTCAGATGACATCCTTGAACCACCTATGACTTGTCCCGACTTCGAGCACCCGGTATTTCAGGCCGAAGAAGAGATTGTGGAAGATGGGGACGTTCCCGAAGAATTGTCTTGGTTGGTGAAGCAAGAAGAGCGAGTCATTCTGCCTCATGAGGAGGTCATCGAAATTATTAACCTGGGGTCGGAAGGGGTTGAAAAGAATATTCGTATAGGAGCCGCGCTGCAGAGCGACGTCAAGCGAAGACTGGTTGAAATGCTCAGAGAGTATAGTGATGTGTTTGCTTGGTCGTATGAAGACATGCCTGGGCTCGATACAGATATGGTCGTGCACCGTCTGCCGTTGAAAGAAGAATGTCCGTCGGTCAAGCAAAAGCTTCGCAGAACTAGACCTGATATGGCAGTGAAGATTAAGGAGGAAGTTCAAAAACAGTGGGATGCTGGTTTCCTAGCTGTGACAAAATATCCCTCATGGGTCGCTAACATTGTACCAGTGCCAAAGAAGGACGGTAAGGTGAGAATGTGTGTAGATTACCGTGACTTGAACAAAGCAAGCCCGAAAGACGATTTTCCGCTTCCTCATATCGATGTGCTAGTTGACAATACTGCTCAATACTCCGTATTCTCCTTCATGGATGGCTTCTCGGGCTATAATCAGATTAAAATGGCGCCAGAGGACATGGAGAAGACTACTTTCATTACGCCTTGGGGAACATTTTGTTATGAAGTGATGCCCTTCGGATTAAAGAATGCTGGGGCAACGTATCAGCGTGCAATGACGACTCTTTTTCATGATATGATGCATAAGGAGATCGAAGTTTATGTTGACGATATGATTGCCAAATCCCAGACGGAGGAAGAGCATCTAGTGAATCTGCTGAAGTTATTCAGAAGGCTTAGGAAGTTCAGGCTGAGACTGAACCCTAACAAGTGCACCTTCGGGGTGAGATCGGGTAAGCTGCTGTGGTTTATCGTGAGTGAAAAAGGAATAGAGGTCGATCCTGCAAAAATAAAAGCAATACAAGAGATGCCGACGCCTAAAACAGAGAAAGAGGTGCGCGGGTTTTTAGGGAGGTTGAACTACATCGCTCGGTTCATATCTCACCTAACGGCTACGTGTGAACCATTGTTCAAGCTGTTAAAGAAAGACCAGGCGGTAACGTGGAACGAAAATTGTCAAAAGGCGTTTGATAAAATAAAGCAGTATTTGCAGGAGCCTCCTATTTTGATACCCCCGGTGGCAGGGAGACCCTTGATTATGTATTTGACAGTTCTTGAGGGAAGCAGGGGTTGTGTTCTCGGTCAACACGACGAGACAGGAAGAAAAGAGCATGTGATCTACTACTTAAGTAAGAAATTTACTGAATGTGAATCTCGATATTCAATGCTTGAAAAAACTTGTTGCGCGCTAGCCTGGGCCGCCAAGCGTTTGAGGCAATACATGTTGAATCATACAACCATGCTCATCTCGAAGATGGATCCTATCAAATATGTGTTCGAAAAGCAGGCGTTGTCAGGGAGAATTGCCCGTTGGCAGATGGTCTTGACTGAATATGACATCCAGTATGTCTCGCAAAAGGCTATAAAGGGGAGTGTGTTGTCTGAATATTTGGCAGAGCAGCCTATTGAAGATTACCAATCGATGAGGTTTGATTTTCCTGACGAGGATATCATGTACCTAAAGATGAAAGATTGTGAAGAGCCGTTGCCAGACGAAGGACCAGAATTGGGTTCCAAATGGAAGTTGATATTTGACGGAGCTGTAAACGCTTATGGTAGCGGAATAGGGGCAATCATCACTACTCCACACGGGTCGCACATCCCGTTCACTGCCCGATTGACCTTTCCGGTTACCAATAATGAAGCTGAATACGAAGCTTGTATAATGGGGCTTGAAGAAGCCATTGACTTGCGAATCAAGAATCTGGACGTATACGGAGACTCAGCTCTGGTGGTGAATCAGATAAAAGGGGAATGGGAGACACGTCAGCCCAATTTGATACCTTACATGAACTATGCAAGGAGATTATTGCCTTTCTTTGACAAGGTTGAATTGCATCATGTACCGCGAGCGGAAAATCAGATGGCTGACGCCCTGACCACTTTGTCTTCCATGTACAAAGTCAACTTCTGGAACGAGGCTCCCAGAATTATTATCTCTCGGCTTGACAGACCTGCCTTCGTATTTGCTATTGACGAAGCATCCGTTGATAAACCGTGGTATTTTGATATCCTTAATTTCCTGAAGAACAAAGAGTATCCGGCTGGGGCATCCATTCAATATCAGAAGACTCTCAGGAGATTAGCGGGTAATTTCTATTTGAATCCGGATGGTGTCTTATACAGAAGAAACCATGACTTGGTGCTACTGCATTGCGTAGATGAAAAAGAGGCAAAGTTGTTCATGGAGGAAATACATGAAGGTACCTTTGGTACGCATGCTGGTGGGCATGCTATGACGAGGAAGCTGCTGCGGGCAGGTTATTTTTGGCTGACTATGGAAACTGATTGTTTCAAGTTTGCGAAGAAGTGCCACAAGTGCCAAATCTATGCCGATAAGATCCATGTGCCTCCAAATCCTCTGAATGTGATGTCATCACCATGGCCATTCTCGATGTGGGGAATCGATATGATTGGAAAGATCGAGCCGACGGCTTCTAACGGGCACCGGTTCATTCTCGTCGCAATCGATTATTTCACCAAGTGGGTGGAAGCGGCGTCTTACGCAAATGTAACTAAGCAGGTGGTGGCCAGGTTCATCAAGAGAGATATCATTTGCAGATATGGGATCCCCGAGCGGATAATCACTGACAACGGTTCAAACCTGAACAACAAAATGATGAAGGAGCTCTGTCAGAATTTCAAGATAGAGCATCACAACTCCTCCCCCTACCGACCCAAGATGAATGGCGCTGTTGAGGCGGCCAATAAGAATATTAAGAAGATCGTTCAAAAGATGGTGGTGACCTATAAGGATTGGCACGAGATGCTACCCTTTGCTTTGCACGGTTATCGTACAACGGTACGCACATCAACCGGGGCAACCCCGTTCTCGCTGGTATACGGAATGGAAGCAGTGCTACCGCTAGAAGTCGAGATTCCTTCTCTGAGAGTATTACGAGACGTCCAACTAGACGAGGCAGAATGGGTGAAAGATAGGTTGAACCAGCTGAGTTTAATGGATGAGAAGAGGCTAGCTTCTCTAGCATACGGTCGTTTGTACCAGAGCCGAATGAAGAAAGCATATGATAAAAAGATACATCCTCGGAGCTTTCAGACGGGCGACCTTGTGCTGAAAAGGATTCTCCCGCCGCAGGCAGATCACAGGGGCAAGTGGACCCCCAACTACGAGGGGCCATACGTTGTCAGAAAAGTCTTTTCAGGAGGGGCGTTGTTGTTGTCCACCATGGACGGTGAAGATTTTACGTCGCCTGTGAATTCGGACGCAGTTAAAAAATACTTTGCTTGAAATTGACCCACTGGACAGAAAAAAGAGAGTCCAGGCAAAAAGGGGGCATCCTGGCGAACCAAAAACAGAATGAAAGGTTCGGGCAAAAGTTAGGGATAAAATTGAAAAATGTACACCCGCGAAGTTGAAAACCTACACTGGGCGGCTTCGGCAAAAAGGGGTATCCCGGTGAACTGAAAACCCGTAAAGGGCGGTTCACGCAAAAGTTAGGGATTTAAAAAGCAAATGACTGCGGTCCGAATTTTGATACTGCATGGAGCATTGGTGCGGGAGAATATACCTGAGGGGTCGATCATCAGATACAATCTCTTCGAAAGCATGGATACCGGGAAGGTATTAGAGTCGGGCGAGTCATAGGAGGATCAGTTCGTGATGTTCGTCTGCATCCCGTTGCCGACATGTGTACAAATTTGATTTGTCAATATATTTATGCTTCTTGTGCATACTTGTACATTTGTTATGTGTAGCTTCCTCTTTTCAGGAGTTACATCCCGTGTACAAAACTCTGCCCATTCAGGGGCCCAATCAATAAAATATGTCATTCAGTATTTGATGCTGGTTCTTTACTGTTTTGTGCATGATAAACGCCTAAGTTTAATGAAACTAGCATGTGCATAACGTCACTGGCCCTTGCCAACAATTGCTAAAACTTTGAATTAACTGAAAATAATGTCACTGACGCTAACCTGAATAGATTTGATTGTGTAGACTTGTCTTGTCTTGTTTGTGGTGTTGCAGGGTTCATAGCCGTATGAAGAGGACGATCAAAAGATTGTAGTAACGAAAGATTAGATCCCCACGCAGGTCGCGCTTCTAAGACAGCAATGTTCCTCCCTGAAGAAGGATCGAATTCCCCAGCTAGTCGTAGCGTATCCAAAGGATACTCTCCAGCAGAGTCGTTTATCCTCAGCAAAGTTTGGCAATTCCAGGATTGTAGGCTGTATTCAGACAGTTTACCCTTCCCAGTAGGGTCATTTACGCTCCCCCAGCGGAGTCAATTGATTTTCCCCAAGAGGATCGTTTCGTCCTCAGCGGAGTTCTCTTTTCAGCAAGTGTTTTCTTTCCTCCCAGTGGAACTCGAAGAATAAGACTCTCCCCGGCAGAGTTGGCCGTGTGTCCTGGCATTTATTTTGTCAAAGTATCGTGTGATACCCGTTCATTCTCCAGCAGAAGTACAATCATACCAGGCGCATCTGCTATTTTCCAGCAGAGTTATATTCCCCAGCAGGATGGACTTCACTCTTCCAGCATTTATTTTGCTGGAATAATTCTGTAGCACCTGGCTATTCCCAGCGGAGTCGGCAGTATCTTCAGCATTTATTTTGCTGAAGAGGTTCCTGTATCCCAGCAGTTCGAGTCTGCATTTGCATTGGCATATAGTGTCATACTTGCATCCACCAAATAAAAACGCGTAGCACTTCCATGTCGAATGGAGCATTGCATCATTGTCAAACACATGCATTTTGAAACATAAACTAGGTTGGCTAACTGTTTGTTTCAAGTATTGTTTCTATTGCAGATGGAGAGAGCTCTTGCTCAAGTGAATTACCAAGCATTCAAGATCTCGGCGTGAGACATTCAATGATAATGTCAGTTTCGACAGTGTTCCCCACAGAGTTATTAGATTAAGTTCTCTTTGCCTCCAAACAGAGTTATTTGTGTAAATTTCTCTTGTTTTCCCCGCCAGAGTTAGTAGGCAAAATCTCTCCTTGTCCCCAAGCAGAGTTATTTGTCATCAAAGGGTTTCATGAATCAGAATTTCAGAGGCTGCCGCCGGTTATCAGAACAGGCGTCCGGTAGTTTGGTTTCCAAATATCCTCAGTAGAGTCCGCCTCAAAGTCGCTGTCACGTCAGTGCAAGGAAGTTTGTGGTTTGGGACCAATGGAGAAATGAGTCCTGACGTGGACAATTTTATTGATGGATTTTCTTCGTGCTGAAGAAGTGGGGGTCCTAACGTGGACAGATTTATTTCCCCGGATTGATAAGAGGTGCTAGTCCTAACGTGGACAGATGTGATTTCTTCGTATTGATTGAATGTGAAGTCATGACGTTGACAAAGTTGATTACTCTTCAGGTTGGTGGCCTGACGTGGACCATTTATTTCCAGCAGATATCTTTATTCATAATGGTGAAATGTGCGTCCTGACGTGGACAAGTTTATAGTTTAGTGATGATAAGAGGCGCAAGTCCTGACGTGGACAAGGTTATCTCTCTTCGTGTTATTGAAGTGTGAGTCCTGACGTGGACAAGTTTTATTCCTTCAGCAGGTCGAGATGTGAGTCCTGACGTGGACAAGTTTTATTTCCCCAGCGGGTCGAAGGTGCATGAGTCCTGACGTGGACAAATTTTATTTCCTCAGCGAGTTAAGAGGTGATTCCTGACGTGGACAAATCAAGACGAAAAGTGTTTCCTTACGTGGAAAGAAAGATTTATTCCTTACGTGGAAAGATTGTATTCCTTACGTGGAAAAGTTTAGTCCTGACGCGGACAGATCCAGAAGAGAGTTATTCCTAACGTGGAAAGAAGTTATTCCTAACGTGGAAAGAGATTGATTCCTTACGTGGAAAGGTGGGTCCTAACGTGGACGATGTAGTCCTTACGTGGACAAGTGATTCCTTACGTGGAAAGAAGTTATTCCTTACGTGGAAAGAGAAGTTGTTTCCTTACGTGGAAAGAGATGTGATTCCTTACATGGAAAGAAGATGTGATTCCTTACGTGGAAAGGAGACGTATTCCTTACGTGGAAAGATTGTATTCCTTACGTGGAAAGATGTATTCCTTACGTGGAAATTATGTTCCTAACGTGGAAGAGTTTATTCCTAACGTGGAAGGGTGGTCCTAACGTGGACGATGTATTCATAACCTAGAAAGTTTAGTCCTAACGTGGACAGATCCAGACAAAGTCTTAGTCCTAACGTGGACGGTGTTATTCCTAACGTGGAAGAGTTTATTCCTAACGTGGACGCTTTATTTCTGATGAAATGCAGACGAATTATCCCCAGCGAAGTTGCCGAGACTTTTCCGAGTTGACGACAAGTGGCGTCCTGACGTGGACAAGTTTGGTTGAGATTTCTTCGTGTTGACGAACAGGCGTCCTAACGTGGACAAAGTTCTATTCTTGCAATGATAGAATCCTTTTCAGGCTGATGAAAAGAATCCCCCGCACGGTCGCTAATGGATCAGTTGGTTGCCGTAACAGTTAGATTCAGTTGATGAATGTCGTTCCCCAAGCAGTGGTGCAGTTTATTTCTGCGGTTGGCAAATTTTCGGGTTCTTAGTATTCAACCGTCTCGTACCTCGAATGTTTGAAGGCCATTCGCTCTTCACCCAATCGGGTCCAAGTCGCTTGAATAGGGGCAGCTGTTGCACCCTAAAATTTGCTCAACCTAATTCACTTGGTTTATGTTTCAATTGCATTAGCATTTGCATATAGAGTCATGTACATAGTCTAATCATCTGCATAGCATAACATAGCAAGTCATTCAATAAGGGTCCAAGTACTATTCTCATATCTATGAGCCTATCAAGAGGCTATTATTCAAATTCAAGCATATCCAAGTCATCAGAAAGAAGTTGAAAGCTAAAGAAGTCAGTGGATCAAGCAGTGAATCTACCTCCTATCTGAGGGTATCTGAGGATCATCAAAGAGGTTGTGAGTTGTGAATTGAACATGGAGAGTATCTATACATCATGGGAGACTTAGAAAGTCATTTGGAGAAGGAGGCAAGTCATTGATATGATCACAAGAGGTGCAGTTGAAGACAGTCAACTAGGGTTTCATCTGGGTCAACCCTGGGTCAACTCTAGGTCAATGGATTGATTGAAAGGCATTAAGGGCTATTGGAGAGATGTGGGGTTCATCATTTGACATGTAGATAAGGATATGGTGATATGTCAAGAAGAAATCAAGAGAAATCAAGAAGAAGAGGAGTTTCTAAATTAGAGTTTCTGTGTAAAATCCCTTGATTTAGGTCAAACTTCCAAGCAAGATAAGTCAAAATGAAAGCTTCAAATGGATCCTTGGTCAACATGAAACTTGTAAAGGATCTCAAGACCTTTAATTTTAGTGGTGGAAGACATTAAGGAGATTTATAGAACTCAAGTTATGGTCCTTGCAAGTTACAGGTCATCTGAGGTATCTGAAATTTTGTCTGTGAAAGTTACTTGTCTTCCAAGCAACTTTTACCCCTCAAGGAGATTTCAAATGAATTTATGGCCAACATAAGAGTTGTTACTAATTGTCTTAGCTTTCTATAATGGTATGGTATGCCTTAATATGATTTGTGGAACTCTACTTATGGTCTTGGCAAGCAAAGGGTATTTTGGTCATCTGAGAATCACAGGTCATTTCAAGCCTATGCCCAAAACTCATACAAGGAAGCTTCAAATGAAAAACTTCACAACATCAAACTTGTTCCAAATGACATTTTGAGTCTAGAATAGTGGTCATGAAAGATTGGAAAGGCTCATAGCTCAAGGTTTCAAAATTGGTGAATTTAATGAATAAAAAATGGCCTAAATTTGAGATTTTTCATAATTTGGCCAAATGGGATGAAATTATAGGTCATTTTGATTGGAAAAAATGTTTTAAGAACATTGGCAAAAGTGGATTTTTGAGTTTGGTTCAAGATTTAGAAGTTATGCTTGGTTACTTACAAAAGAAGTTACATAATCCAAATCCAAGGGAAAGTGTGCATGGGAAGGTTCTACAAAGATCTAGAGGTTTCTAATTCCATTTATATATGGAATTGAATAGCTTCATGCCATGGTTGGTGATTCATTTGTTCATAATACCAAGTTATACTTCATTCTTCCACTTTGCAAAACTACTTCAAACTCCATAAAATCTCTATCAATTTCCATTTTTCTTGATTTGATCATCATTAGCATCTTTCATAGATTACAATTCCATCAGAATTTGGTTGATTTGAAGAAGAACTCGTGCTGTTCAAGTTCATCTTCCAAAGAGAAAGAACTTTGTGATTGCAAGATTCAAGGCATTGGAGCAAGATCTTTTGCATACAGAACTCAAGAGCAAGCTTATTGATCAATTTCCAATCACTGCAAGCATCAAATCCAAGGATTTCTATATCTGTTTTCATCATCACACTAGGTTGGTTTTCTCATTCGAATTGCTTGATTTAGGTATAATCATAGAGATTTGTAGGGTTAGAACTGTTAGGATAGGTTAGATGATGGATTTCACAAAGTTTGAGGAAGTTTCATGAAGGTTATCAATGGTGTACCAAAACTGTTAGAGCTTATAACATCAAGAATAATGCACGATAATCTTAGGTTTATAGCTCATAATGATCAGTGAAAGGTGTAGATCATGCTAGGGTAAAGATTAGCAAGAATTGGAATGGTTGATAGCAGGTGAAAATGGTGGAATCAGAACATTCTACCTATCGGGTTCGAGTGTTGATTGAGTTTTAGAAGAAACCATTGCCATGGCTGTGTAGAGGGAAGAGAATGGAGTGTTTTTGGTTTTTACATCGTGAGCTTTCATGGAGAATTGAGGGAGAATAGAATGATGGAAGGTTCGTGCATGGTGAGAGGATTTTCTGAAACCCTAGGGTTTAAAGGTTGAAGATGAACCCTGGGCCACACGATCAGCCATTTGACCTTGACTTGGGATGTGATCTGATGGTCACGATTTTAAAGGAATTTGGAGGGAGATTACTCAGCCAAAACGCGGCGTTTCATTTATTCTTTCTGACTGGGCTTTATGATTCCTTGCTATTCGTACCCCCAAATGCCAGGCCCAATCACCATTATAACTAGAAATCTTGCTAAATGCACCGTTTTCTTGTTTTTTTTTTTGATGAAGTTTTCTGAGTGGCTGGGCCCAGACGCGCTTGCTATGCGCGCCCCCCAGTCTGGGCCCATCTTGTATTTTAACTGCATTTAATTACTCATTGCACCCTCATCCACATTTAATTCACATTAATTCCTTTCATATTTTTTAATTCTTTGAAAATTCATAACAAATAGAAAATTGCATGTTTTTGATTGGTTGTTTTTGCATTAGGTTTCTAATTCTATTAAGAAAAATATCAAATATTAAAAGTGGCATTTTATTTTGTTTTAATATTTTTTGTTCATTTTTCTTTTAAATATCTTTTTTTAAATGGTTTAGTTTGATACATGAAATTGTTAATTTTAGTTTAGCTAGATGCTTTAACATTTTTGACCTATTCTTTTTAGGTTGATTAGCTTAGACCTTTATCTTGTATATAAATTTTAATTCATAATTTTAGGATTAATTTTTAGGTGATTTGTTTAGGTGTGATTAGTGTGATCAAAACTAGGGTTTAGGAGATAACATAGGTGTGATGAATCATTTCTTTTAGGAGTTGTAAATTGAATCTTGGGGTATGGGAATATAGGGATTATGGGTAGATAATATATCCCTTAGAAAATATTAGGATTCCCCTACTGCTATCAGTATACTGCTTATACTTGTTTGACTGTGTGGTGTGCCCTCTCTAGGGTTATTTCATTTGCCTGTGTGGGGTATTGGGTTTGCTTGGGGATTGGGAGAGCTGAAGACTTTGATGATGAAGCCCATTGGAGAGCAAAAAGAATGAAGACCAACTTCCAGAGTTGATGAGGAGTATCCTTTGCTGGCAGCTGTTGAGGAGTATAGGATCTAGGAGCTAGGCAGAGCTCTAGAGTAGAAAACTTGCTTCACAAACATGGAAGGCCTTGTCTGCCTCCATTCTTTCTCTATGATTCAAAGTCTCTTTCAAATATCCACCTCCTTCCTTTGGAAGGATTAGTGAATGTATTTGAAAGATAGAACATTTGAGGGAAAATTGTCTGTATAATGTTAATAGTTAATGAGTCACCCTTGGTAGGCAATTGACTGTTTAACATTCATTTCATCTTGATTGACTGATATGCATCTTGGAGATTGAGACTTGAAGAAAAGCTACTGCAGATGAAGACTGATCATAGAGACCTTGCTTGAAGGTTGTGAAGATAAAGACTGAGGCTTGCTTGAGGCTGGAGGACAGATGAGGATGACTTGAAGACAGATGTTGATGCAGGGCTGCTGTGGCTGTTTATTTTTGCTGTTTAATTTCTGATGTATTGATTGGTTTTCCCTGACTGTATTGTTTGCTGTTTACCCTGTTAGGTTGAAAGTGAATGCTGTTCACTTTTGCCTGTTGTTTTCTAGGTTTGAGGTTGAGTGGGACTCCCTTGCCTCGCTTGTATTGCTGCGTCCATGCATTTTACTGCTTTATTGTATATATGTTATTGTTTATGTTTCCATCTATTCCCTTAGGATCTCTGTTTCTCTCTGCGCAAGAGAGGAGCATGATAGACACTAGGTCTTTACCCATGCATGATAACATTAGGTTAGTTTGATTCCCTTCGCAACCGTAGGTTAGAGTTCTGTCTCTTCTTTCTCAAAACAAACAGAAAAACACAATAAGATTTCAAACACAATAAAAGACACTTCTTCCGTAAAAGAATGTGAACTCATCAAAACGTCATTTTTGTCCGCTTGGACCAGTAATCAGAAAAACCCTTTTTCAGAAGGAATAAAAAACAATCAAGACAGACTGGTGTCGTACGTGGCCCGAACTACGTTTGCTCTGATCTTTCATGCTGTATGAAAGTACGTAGGCATAGGATGCGATATCCTAGCGAGCAACCTTCCCCTCATTTCCCGTAGGTAGGCGAACTACGTTGACTCTGATTTATCGTTCCAGACGGGAATACGTAGGCATAAAGTGCGATACTTTGCCGAGTCATTTTATTTTCTTTTAACTCCTGACCTGTAGAGTAGATAGAATAACAATCCATACCCGAAAGCAAGCGTGGATCCCGTCGAGTACGACGGACGTGAGGGGTGCTAATACCTTCCCCTTGCGTAACCGACTCCCGAATCCAGGATTTGGTTGCGATGACCATTCCTTTCCCCGTCTTTGCGGTAGGTTTACTCTGAGCGTTTCCTTTCCCTCCGTTGGGATAAATAACGCACGGTGGCGACTCTTCTGTTCAGCCGGCGCCGATTTTCACAGTAGCGACAATGAGCATTACAACTTTTAATTTCAATTCATTTTGGCTATTGTTTGCACTTTTATGCTTTATCTTTCAAATTATTTACTCCTTGTCCAAATTTTTGATTATGCAAATATTTGATGGAGGATGATGAAAATCTTATACCCATAACTATTGTCAGTATGCTTTCAATCAAACTTTGTTGACGATGTAAGGAATTATTTAAATGCCCCAAACACTGGAGAAATAAGCAAGTTATTCCCTTATCAACCCCTTCGAGCCTAGAAGTAGGAGTTTCTTTCTTTACAAAAAACCTTGCAATCTTAACCTTGGGGTGGGTAGTACTCAGTTAACTCGGTTGTGTATTCATGCGAGACACCTTTCATATAAAGGTTGCAACCACAATTTTCCTTCGCACATAACAAGCAAGTGTCAAAGATGTCTTTCAAGCCAAAAATACCAATGATGGTTCACCATAATCATTAAGCCAGACAGTCACTCTCTTTCTTCCAAAAAAAATTAAAAGAAAAATCCCGCTAAGTTTAAACCTATGAAGGAGACTTAGGCAAAACTAGGGCATCCCGCCGACTGTAATCTTCGTAAGAAACAGTTCAGGCAAAAGTTAGGGATAATAAAAAGAGGAGATCCTTAAACCATTCACCCTGAATGTCCTCAATGACAAAAACAACCAAATGTTATAGGAAAGTAGTGACTGCCTTTTCAAAGGTCCCTTGACTTCTGAACCATCATCACTACCATCAGTGTACAATTCCTACCTTTTGGGAACCTGAGTACATAGTCTGAGTTAATTGAGCATAGGACTAGAGATTATCACGAAGGTTGGGTGGGAGAAAATAAACTTTAAGCCTTTATCCTTTGTTTCTTAAACCGTGAACCAGATCACGTTACAACCCTAAAAATACCTAACTGAAACAAGGTTATTTTGAAAGAATACTACAACAAGGTTGCGTAAACTGACTCCAAAAGATCTTTGCAAATCAATTATTTTGGCATTACCACTTTTGCTTTACTTTCCATTTTCCATGTCTTGAACCGCCGTGTTTTGACCAATTACTCATATACTTTGCATTTTTCAAAAGTGATTTTGATTTCAAAGGTTGCATAGCTTTGCATTACCATGTTTGTATGAGCATTTTTGTTTGCAAACTGGCTTTCCTCTCAAGGAATTTTCAAACAATGAGAAACTTGGTCGGTGATCCTATCAGGGGCAAGTTTCTTCCAGATCCTATTGAGAATGAGTTTAAGATTTGTGGTTTAGGGGCAAGTCCTTCTCAGAATTAGTTTATCTAAAGGATCTTTCAAGACTCACACTGGGGCAAGCTTTCCAAGCACACAGTGGATCAATCATCTTCAACATCAGACAAGCTGAAGCAATTATCAGTTCATCTACAACAGACAGCTAATCTGAGGCAGTTTACTTGAAGAATCCCCAAGAAGCTCTTCATCCTTCCTACAATGATTGTCAACTTGATACAGTTTACCAATGTGACAGAGATGTGCTCAGCAGTAGCCTCTTTAGTCCCCAAGCAGAATGACAGTAATATCCGTGTTGAGGAATCAGTCTTTTGGTCTTGTTTTCTCGTAAAAAGAGTCGAGCCTTGTCGTTGACATCCGTATTTAGATTTGCATTTGATCATATAGCATATGCATAATTCATATACATATGCATAACGTGAGTGTTTCATCCTCATTTGCATTTCTCCCGAGGCCATGTTGTTATCCACGTCTTACCTTGTCGTCAAAGTCCAACTTATTTGGCACCTACCAAACAAGTTTTCTCTTTGTGTTATCTGACGTTTTTCCAGATATTCTTTTGTGTTCTGACGTATTTCCAGAACTCTCTCTGTGTGATCTGATGTTTTTCCAGATTCCCCATTTGTTTCTCTCTCTGATGTTTTTCCAGATTGAGTCTTTGTTCTGATGTTCTTCCAGAACTTATCTGATGTTTTTTCAGATATTCCCTTTGATTTTGATGTTTTTCAAGAATCTATCTAAGGTTTTCTCGGATTTGTTTCTCTCTCTGATGTTTTTTCCAGATTGAGTCTTTATCCTGATGTTCTTCCAGAACTTATCTTATCTTTTTCCAGATATTCCCTTTGATTCTGATGTTTTTCCAGAATCTATCTGAGGTTTTTCTAGATTTATTTCTCTCTCTGATGTTTTTCCAGATTGAGTCTTTGTTCTGATGTTCTTCTAAAACTTATCTGATGTTTTTCCAGATATTCCCTTTAATTCTGATGTTTTTCCAGAATCTATCCGAGGTTTTCCCGGATTTGTTTCTCTCTCTGATGTTTTTCCAGATTGAGTCTTTGTTATGATGTTCTTCCAGAACTTATCTGATGTTTTTCCAGATATTCCCTTTGATTCTAATGTTTTTCCAGAATCTATCTGAGGTTTTTCCGGATTTGTTTCTCTCTCTGATGTTTTTCCAAATGTGTCTTTTGTTCAGATGTTTTTTCAGAGCCCTTTTTGTGTCTATCTGATGCTTTTTCGGATATGACTTTTGTTCTGATGTTCTTTCAGAACTCCTTTGTTGCTTATCTGACGTTCTTTCAGATATGTCTTCAAAATTCTCATTTTATGTATATTTAATGATTTTCTAAATGTTTCAGATGTACCTTCAGAATCTTTGTCTTCATCTAATGTTCTTCTAGATGTCTCCAATTTGTTTTTGACTTTGGTTAGCGACTGCTGAATATTTTCAAGTGTGTTTTCATTCTCCATGTCGTACTTGGCTAGATGTGTCCTAGATATTTTTCCAAATATCTCTGGTGTGTTTCAGAGTTTATTCGATGTTCTTTCGAATATCTCTAATAATGTTTGTTGTGGTTTCCAGAGTCCATTCAATGCTTTTATGAATGCCTCTGATGTTTGTTTCAATGTCCCTCATATATTTCCTGAATTTCTCCTCGCCTCATTCAATGCTCTTCTGAATATTGTGTCTCTTTTCCATCCAGCTCCGTTCACAAATGATGATTGTTGCTTCTCTAGTGTTTTTGCCTCTCCCCAGTGAGCAGTTACTCATTGTGGAGTCTCTATCCTTGTTGGCTTTCGTTTTGTTTGCATTCTTGCATTTTTATCATCCTATCATTTTCATCATGCTAGTGTTCATTGCATGTCAGTATTGCATTTTCTCTTTCTTCCATAGCATAGCATGTCACGGTATCTAAGGGCAAAAATTTTGGTTATCTATATTTAAATATCTTTCACCGTGATTTCATGAGTCTTTTTCATTACTCATGTCATTCAGTAAAGATATTTAAATATGAGCAATTGTCATACCCCAAATTTTACCCTCAGATCATTTGATCTTCTGCATAGCATATCATGTCTGTCATCTTACACAATATCCAATTTATCAGCTAAAATAAACTTGTCGAATTTACAGCCGAATCGATCAAATAAAAGTCAACTGCGCGTAAAATCAGTGGACGAAAATTTTAAAATCGAGTCTGCAAACGTCAGTGGTATTAATCTGCATTTCACGTAGTTTAACCTGGCGTGCTCATTAAAAAATTTCAACCACTTTTCAGTCGCATTTTTGGACAGTTTAAGCCATTTTAGCGGGTAAAGTTTATTTCAAAATTTGACCAAACACCGTATTTTTCTAAATAGTATAATTTACATTGATCATTTTGTTATATTCATTTTTTTGTGCACTTCGATACCAATCCAATCATTCGTTTTTACCGTTTTTATTTCTATTTTTAATTAATAATTATTTTAATTAATCTTTTTTTTATTTTAGATTTTCATTATAGTTTATTTTATTGTTGTTGTAAATTGGATACCGTTAAACAAAGTATAAACGGTTTCTTATCAAGAAACACACAAGGGTTAGGGTTAATAAAGAAGAAAGCAACAAGGAACAACAATGATTGGTTATTAAACTGCTATTCTTTCCTTTCTCTTAGAACAAGATTACAAGTATACAAGAATAACAAAATAACCTCTCTCCCTTGAAATTAGGATTTTATCTTCCTATTTTTCCTTATTCTCAAGATTGAGAAACTAACATCCTATTTATAATAAAATAGCACACTAACCTAATGGGTTTTTTAAAAATTACCCATTACAAGCTAACTTAAACAATTTGGCTTACAAGCAAGGCCCAATTCAACATGCTAACAACCCTAGCAATATTGACTAATGCATGTTAGAACAAACTTCGACTACAACACACATTACTCGCGAACAGACTTCGACTATACTAGAGTTCGATCCAATATCTCACAAATCTCCACCTTGGATCTAACTCTATAACATCAAGAAACTAGCTTTCTTTATGCAACTTTATTAACTGCATATAGTGGAAAAACTTGCAACTGGGCAATGTCTTGGTGATCATATCAGCAGCATTATGATCTGTCGAAACCTTCAGCACTTGGACTTCTCCACGCTCGATTACCCCTCTGATGAAATGCAGCCTCACATCAATGTGCTTGGTTCGCTCATGATAGGCTGAATTCTTCGACAGGTGTATTGCACTTTGACTATCACATTTAACAATGATAACTAGACCTTGAAGTTTTAGCTCCTTTGCAAAACCTTCAAGCCACAATGCTTCCTTCACAGCTTCAGTTAGGGCAATATACTCCGCTTCAGTGGTTGATAGGGCAACGACCTTCTGAAGTGTTGCTTTCCAACTGATTATTGTCCCAAACATAGTGAACACATATCCAGAGATAGATTTTCTGGAATCCATACTGTTAGAACACAGATTGGTTCTTAATAATTACTCTTTGTTTTGATGATAACTGTTAGGAAATTTATATTTAAGAATTATATACTCTAAAATTTGTTTGAGAGTTTTATTGCAGATTAATATTATATTAACTCTCTAGAAGCAAATCTGCCTTAAATTCAAGAAGCTATTCTGACTCTGAAGCGCCAGATGCACCTCACAGAAGAATCTGTTTGCTCTTTACAGAAGATCCTGAGCGTAGTCTCCAGAAGGATCTGAAGCAAGAAGCTCCAGAACATTCTGAGTCAGAAGCATCTGAAGATAGTCAGAAGCATATGAAAATAGTCAGAAGCATCTGAAGATAATCAGAAGCATCTGAAGCTAAAGCATCAGAAGTATAGAAGAATATTGATTGAAGAGTTTCTCAAAGCATTGATCTACAGAAGTTTCTGAAAGTACCTACGCTGCCTTGTACTGTAGTTCTGTGTCAAAATGCTCTGATGATCTACACGCTAGAAGCACACACGCTGCAGAAGACTCTGATACAGTATAGTTCTGAATCTCATCTGAAGACTCTGATCCATTCAGACTCTGAAGAACTTGCTGAAACTGAAGAAGTATTTTCAAGAATATATCCGTTGGAACTATTCAACGTCTCTTTCCTTATTTGTGCTAGACACACTTACACAGACAAAAAGGATTTTTCTGTGCCACCTATTTCAAGGAAAAGTCAGTGCATGTGAAGACAAAAAGGCTCAGACCTTTTGGACCCTCTTTTCAATGATCAGCTTGCATGTTTCAGCTGCCTATAAAAGGAGATCTTCACTTCATTCTTCAGTGCTACACCTTTGCTGAAAAGAAATTATAATATTCTAAAGCCTTCATTCTTATATTCTTCATAGAATCTCATTGTACTTAAACTTAAGAGAAAAATCACTGTTGTGATTATAGCTTTATAGAAGCATTAAAAACTCTTGTATTTAATTTACATTGATTGTAAAGGATTTTCCTTAAGAGGATTCAGTTAGAATCAGTAGCTCTTGAGAAGACTAAGAACTGTAGTTCTTAGGTGATACTATTGTAATCAGTTTGATTTAATAGTGGATTAAGTCCTTGTTGAGAAAGGCAAATCACTCTGGAAGGGTGGACTGGAGTAGTTGTTTAACGAACCAGGATAAAAATAATTGTGTGATTATTTTCAAGTATTAATTTTCCATACTTATTCAATCCCCCCCTTTCTAAGTATTATCTCACCTTCAGTTGGCATCAGAGCTCCGGTTTTGAGTGTGCTATCACTTAACAGTGTCAGTAAAGATCCAGAGAGATATACTTTGATCTATATATTTATTTGTTATCATGGCTGATAATTCAATGTCAAATATCAACAATAAATATGAAGAGAGGGATAGGATCAGTACTAAACCTCCAATGTTTGATGGAGAAAAATTTGACTATTGGAAAGATAGAATAGAAAGTTTTTTTCTTGGGTATGATGCTGATCTGTGGGATTTGGTCATTGATGGATATGAACATCCTACTGATGAGGATGGCAAAAAGATTGATAGAAAATCAATGACTGAAGTGCAGAAAAGAGATTTCAAGAATCACCACAAAGCCAGAACTATATTGCTTAATGCAATCTCTCATACTGAGTATGAGAAGATTACTAACAGAGATACTGCTCATGACATGTTTGAGTCACTCAAAATGACTCATGAGGGAAATTCTCAGGTTAAAGAGACCAAGGCTCTGGCGCTCATACAGAAGTATGAGGCATTTAAAATGGAAGATTCTGAAAATGTAGAAACTATGTTTTCTAGATTTCAGATTCTTACAGCTGGTCTGAAAGTTCTGGACAAGGGCTACTCAACGTCAGATCATGTCAAGAAGATCATCAGAAGTCTTCCCACCAGATGGAGACCAATGGTGACTGCTTTAAAGATGGCAAAATATCTGAACAAGATCTCTCTAGAAGAACTTATCAGTTCTTTGAGAAGCCATGAAATTGAGCTGGAGGAAGATGAACCCCAGAAGAAAGATAAAGGTAAATCCATAGCTTTAAAATCTAACAAAACTGCTAAAGCTTTGCAGGTTATTCAAGAAAGCTCTGAAGAATCTTCTTCTGAAGAAGAAGATGAGTTATCCATGCTGTCCAGAAGGATTAGCAAACTCTGGAAGCACAAGGGAAAGAAGTTTAACAACTTCAGAAGATCTGACAACAGAAAGGAATCTTCTAGTCACAGAAGATCTGCCAAGAAAGAAGTGGTGTGTTATGAGTGCAAAGAACCTGGGCACTACAAGAATGACTGCCCTAAACTTCTGAAAGAAAAACCTAAGAAGAAGTTCAACAAGAAGAAGAAGGTTCTGATGGCAACATGGGATGACTCAGATGAATGTGAGTCATCTTCTGAATCAGAAGAAGAATGTGCAAACGTTGCACTGATGGCCAGGACAGAGGATCAAGAGGAAGGTACCTCTGGATATGAATCAGAATCTGAATCTGATGATGATGCAGAAGAGGTAATGGCTAAACTTACCAAAGAAGAACTCATTAAAGTTTTAACAGAAGTTCTTAAAAGTTATAACAACATCAAACTCAAATACAAGAAGCTGAAAAGCAATCTTGAATCTGAGATTGATCTTCTGAAAACAGAACTTGTTGAGCAGAAAGAAATAAATTTAAAAATCAAAAATGACTTTGATAGAACTCAACAAGAATCTGATTCTGAAACTAAGTCATGTGAAAATATTTTAGAAAAATATGACTCTAGTTTTCAGAGGTTTCTCACTAAGAGCATAGACAGAAGCAAAATGGCTTCCATGATGTATGGTGTTAGTGGAAACAACAGAAGAGGCATTGGATATGAGTCTTCATCTGGAAGCAATCCAAAACCTGTTGACAAACTTTTCATCAGGAAGACACCTTTGTACTCTCAATTCAAATTTGGTCACTTGAATGACATTAAACACACAAGCTCTGAGAAGAGTACTTATGTGTTTAAACCTAAGGCAAGTCAAAATAAACATTATGTTGCAAAACAGAAGTTTAGACAAACCTATAAACCAACTAACCCCAAAGGACCCAAGAAGATCTGGGTACCTAAAAACAAAATAATTCCTGTTGCAGATGTTCTTAGCAGCAAGGTCAGGACACCAATCATGGTACCTGGACTCTGGATGCTCACGACACATGACAGGAGAAAGGTCTATGTTCCAAAGCCTGGAACTTAGATCTGGAGGGGACGTGAAGTTTGGAGGGAACCAGAAGGGCAAGATCATTGGATCTGGCACAATTGGAAATGGTAAACTTCCCTCCATTACTAATGTTCTGTTAGTTGAAGGATTGAAACATAATCTATTGTCCATAAGTCAATTAAGTGACAATGGTTATGATATAATCTTTAATCAAAAATGTTGCAAAGCTGTATGTCAAAAGGATGGTTCTATCATATTCAGTGGAAAGAGGAAACACAACATTTATAAAATTAACCTTTCAGAACTTAAAGTTCAAAATGTAAAATGTCTCTTATCTGTGAATGATGAGCAATGGGTCTGGCATAGAAGATTGGGGCATATTAATATGAGACGTATATCTCAGATTAATAAACTCAATCTGGTCAGAGGACTTCCTAAATTGAAGTTCAACTCAGATGCTCTGTGTGAAGCATGTCAAAGAGGTAAATTTTTAAAATCTCATTTTAAATCAAAAAATGTTGTTTCTACCTCCAGACCATTGGAATTACTTCACATTGATCTGTTTGGACCAGTGAAAACTGCATCCATTAGAGGCAAGAAGTATGGGTTAGTCATTGTAGATGACTACAACAGATGGACATGGGTAAAGTTTCTAAAACACAAGGATGAGTCTCATTCTGTGTTCTTTGACTTCTGCAATCAAGTCCAGACTGAAAAAGATTCCAAAATTATTAAAGTCAGAAGTGATCATGGTGGAGAATTTGAAAATAAACATTTTGAAAAATATTTTTCTGAAAAAGGCATTGCACATGATTTCTCCTGCCCTAGAACTCCACAACAAAATGGAGTTGTAGAGAGGAAAAATAGAACATTGCAAGAGATGGCCAGAACCATGATCAATGAGACAAATCTGGCAAAACATTTCTGGGCAGAAGCAATTAACACAGCTTGTTATATTCAGAACAGAGTGTCTGTAAGACCTCTTCTGGAAAAGACTCCCTATGAATTGTGGAGAAACAGAAAGCCTAACATTTCTTATTTTCATCCTTTTGGATGTATTTGTTTTATGCTTAATACTAAAGATAATCTGAACAAGTTTGATTCCAAAGCACATAAGTGTTTCATGCTTGGTTATTCTGAACGCTCTAAAGGCTACAGAGTATTCAATACTGAAACACAGATTGTTGAAGAATCTATTCATGTTAGATTTGATGATAAGCTTGGCTCTGAAAAGCCAAAGCAGTTTGAAAGTTCTGCAGATAGAGAAGTGATTCTCATAGACTCTGAAGCCTCAGAGGAAGAAAAGGCAAAAATCAAAGAATCTAAGCAACTCCAGATGCTACACCTTTGACCTCCCAACTAGACAACTTGCATATTTTTGAAAGACCAACTGTCAGAGGATCTTCTTCCAGAATCAAAGCTTCTCATCCAGAAGATGTGATAATTGGAAAGAAAGATGATCCAATAAGGACAAAATCATTTCTCAGAACTTCTGAATCTTCTTTATTTGGCTTAGTGTCAATAATAGAACCAACATCTGTAGATGAGGCTCTGGAAGATAATGAATGGATTATAGCTATGCAAGAAGAGCTGAATCAATTCACCAGAAATGAAGTTTGGGATCTGGTTCCTAGACCTAAAGGATTCAATGTTATTGGAACAAAATGGGTCTTCAGGAATAAGCTGAATGAAAAGGGAGAAGTAGAAAGGAATAAGGCAAGGTTGGTTGCTCAAGGATACAGTCAGCAAGAAGGTATTGATTACACTGAGACATATGCTCCAGTGGCAAGGTTAGAATCTATACGCCTTCTTATTTCTTTTGCTGCACAGAATAACATCACTCTGTATCAGATGGATGTTAAAAGTGCCTTTCTTAATGGCATTATAGAAGAAGAAGTTTATGTCCACCAACCTCCTGGTTTTGAAAATGAAAATTTTCCAGATCATGTTTTCAAATTAAAGAAATCTCTATATGGATTAAAACAAGCTCCCAGAGCTTGGTATGAGAGATTGAGTAATTTTCTTCTGGAGAAGAATTTTATCAGAGGCAAAGTGGATACAACTCTATTCTGTAAAACCATAAAGAAAGATCTTCTAATTTGCCAAATTTATGTAGATGATATTATTTTTGGATCAACAAATGTTATGCTTGGAAAGGAGTTTGCTACATGTATGCAGGCAGAATTTGAAATGAGCATGATGGGAGAACTCAGATTCTTTTTAGGAATCCAAGTTAATCAAACTCCAGAATGCACCTACATACATCAGACAAAGTATGTTAAAGAACTTCTGAAGAAATTCAACATGTCTGACAGCAAGGTAGCAAAGACTCCAATGCATCCTACTAGCTCTCTTGGCAAAGAAGAGGTAAGTAAGAAAGTAGACCAGAAGCTCTATAGAGGTATGATTGGCTCTCTTCTTTATCTTACTGCTTCTAGACCTGACATATTGTTCAGTGTTTGTCTGTGTGCTAGATTCCAATCAGATCCTAGAGAATCTCACTTGACAGCTGTCAAGAGGATTCTAAGGTATCTGAAAGGTACTTCTAATGTGGGTTTGTGTTACAGAAAATCTGATGATTTCAAATTAGTTGGATTCTATGATGCTGACTATGCTGGAGACAGAGTGGAAAGAAAAAGTACTTCTGGAAGTTGTCAATTTCTAGGAAGAAATCTAATCTCCTGGTACAGCAAGAAGCAACCCACAATTGCTCTTTCAACCACAGAGGCTGAATATATTGCTGCTGCTGGATGTAGTACGCAGATGCTCTAGATGAAAAGTCAACTAGAAGATTATCAAATTTTTTAGAGTAACATTTCTATCTTTTGTGATAATACTTCTGCTATATGTTTGTCCAAGAATCCCATTTTACATTCTAAGGCAAAACATATAGAAATTAAGCATCATTTCATCAGAGACTATGTTCAGAAGGGAATCATAAATTTAGCCTTTATTGACACAGATCATCAATGGGCAGATATTTTTACAAAACCCCTTGTTGAAGATAGATTCAATTTTATTCTGAAAAATATTGGTATGGATTTTTGTCCAAAATAATATTTATCAGAAGCAAATTGTTCTAGATGCAAAAATGCTTAATTCATCTGAAGTATTTCTTCTGTTCATCTATTCTTTTCTGATTAATATTTCTGATGTGAAAATCTGAACTAATCATGTTTAGAAGATCTGAACGTTGGCTAACGTTTCATTTCTTGAGAGAATTCAGAACAGCATGCAAGCAAACACGTGTCCCACAAAATCTGATGAGGTGGCGTGTGGACAACTGAAAAGACATTTGAGGTGAAATTTGAATAGTAAATATCTTGGTTTTCCCCCCAAATCTGTCAGAAGCATTTATTATTTGAAATGATTTTATTATCTTCATTTAATGCTGCTCAAACGTGCTTTATTTCTGTCTTTTGGTGTGCCTATGTGATTAGTATAAATACTTGATGTGTATTCACTTTCACACTTTTCACTCTCAGAATTTATATGCATTTTCATCTTTTGTTCTCTCTGCATAAAAACCCAAAACCTAAGTGTTCTAAAAAGCAATCTTCAATGGCGTCTTCTTCATCAACAACTGCACAGTTTCAATCCACAATGGCTGTTGTGACTTCAGATAACATAGGTGCTGCTCCATATACTCCTCCACAGAGAACTCTTCTCACACCTGTTGATAAGTTAGAAGTGTTGTGTGAATCCATGGTTGAATTTGATTCTTTGGCTGACAATGGGTTTGATTTTCGCTCCATTGTTAGAGCTCAAGGTTGGGTGAAATACTTTGATAGACTGTTTGGACCAGTTTACCCTCTGCTTGTTAAGGAATTCTGGATTCATGCATCTGTGTATCCAAAGTTTATTCTATCATCTATGCTGGGAAAGGAGATCATCATCACAGAGGATATGATTAGAAGACTGATTGGTTATGAAGAAACAGATGGTGTTTCACATCTGCCAGCTGGGCGTGTTGATATGGATGAAGTTTATGAGGAGGTTATGACTGCTGGACAAGCCTCTAACAGATTCAAAGATCTGAAGCCTGACTACAAGAGCTGGGCCAAGATCTTCATGGGATGCATACATCACAGAAAGTCAACAAATTCCCCAGATTATGTCAACAATGAACAGATCTATTTTATGTACTGCCTTAGTCAGAGTAATAAGGTAGATCTTCCTTACTTATTGTTCATGCATCTGTGGAATCACATCAATGCATCTAGAGAATCTGTCAAAGAAAAAGGCCAGAAGATCAGGACTTGGATACCTTTTGGAAGGCTGCTATCAGATCTTCTCACTGAAAATGGTTTAGTGGCTGCTCTGTATGATGCTGGTGTTACAGAAGAACTAGAGTTCATTATGGGAAAGCCTCTGAACGCTAAAAGCCTTCTGAGACTCAAGATTGTAGATGAACTCACTGCTGCTCCAAAGAGGTTAAATATGGCTGATTTGAATAAGAGGATTCCAGTATCTGACTTTCCTCTATTCTTTGCTGAAGAACCAAGACACATTGTTCTGATGTATATAGAGGAATGCAAAAGGGAAGGAGTGCCTGTTCCAGCCAATGTGTTTCAACTTGTCAAGCAACCACTGCCAGATGCAGGAGAAGAAGAAGAAGAAGAAGTTCCACTTCAGAGGAAAAGATCTCAGCCTGTAGCAGAATCTGAACCTGTCCAGAAGAAGGTTAAGATTGCTGAGAAACCAAAGGATCTGCTAAAGAGAAAGGACTCTGGAGAAGCTGCCTCTGCATCTGCTAAGAGGATTAAACTCAAAGGTACTAAAGCTTCTGTTACTTCTAAAAATGTTGTTATTAATGATTCATCTATTAAGTCTGTACCCAAACCCCCTGTCACTCAAACAACATTTGTTGCTGCCCCTAGTTCTGTCTCACCTCAGAAACAACCTACTGCTTCTGTATCAAAACCACCTCAACCTAAACTACACATCAAACACTTCACTCCACGTCCATCACCAACAGTCCCACAACAAACAGAACCACAACCATCAGAACTACCACAAAATTCTGATAATCAAAACTCTGCTCAACCACAAACAGAAAATCATCCAATAACTTCTGATCATCCAGAAAAACAAACCACAGAAGATCAACCAGAAAGAGACTTTGTTATACCACCATCAACAATTCCACCTTCTGAACCTGTAGCACCTGTTACTTCTGAACCCTCTAAAGTAACTTCTGCTCCTGTTTCATCTGAACCACCATCACAACAATCTGATATTCCTTCAGAACCATCTCATATCCCTGAGACAGAAGTTCTTGATATCACTCCATTAAAAACAGTGTTTCAAGTTTCTTCTACCTCTTGTACACCTGAAACATCTTCAAATTCATCTGAATCAGAAATTCATCCTGATTTTCTGATTAATCCATCTGACAAATACCCTGTACATGACCCTGAACCTGAACCTGAATCAACCTTACCTGCTAAATCTACCATTCCAGACCCTATGCCTCCACCTGCAACTTCATCTGAGATGATTGTTCCCACTTCCATTCCATCATCATCTGGAATATCTTGTGCCCAAGTGTCTTCTCTTTATCATAATCTATCTTATGGTTTCAAACTAAAAGATTTTTATGATAGAGTTGAGCCTTCTGAACCTTTGAAACCTCTGAAACCAAAGCTCATTCAGGCCCTTCCATCTGTAATCCTCTCATATATTTCATCTATGAACAATGAAGGATCCTTAGCCACCATATCTGCTACATCTGGTAAAGTTGTTGTTTCAGCTCTGCATCCTGCATCTGATAAGCCATCAAACTCTGCATTCGTACCATACTCCAATGCATCTTTTGGTGTTGTTTACCCATGCACAAGACTTCAACCAACTCTGCTTAATGCATTAAACAGATCTTTACCTCAGAAACCAGAAATTCCATTCTTTCCATATGTTCCCCCTCCTCTGATTTCCATTCCAAAATCACCGATTCCACCAACTCCAAAACCTAAACAGATGACTCTGGAAACCTTGCTTAAACCACCTCCCAGACTTAATATTGATCATTTATTTCAAACGTTTTTGCAAGAAATACAGATGTCTTTAGGTACTGTTCAGAGAAGATGTTCTGACACTATGGATGCAAATGAGACTGACATCATCTGGAAAGGTTTTGTCAATAGATTCAACACAGTAGCTTCTAATCTGAAGAACATTTGTTCTGATGATGCAAAGCTCAGAGCTGAAAGAACTCAATTCTGGATTGTAAACAAGACTGAACCTCGGCTTTGTTTGGATGCTCCTCCTCCTCCTCCACCAGAACCAACTGCCAATGCATTGACTATGACTCTGGTAGAAACCTCTTCAGGATCTCCAGAACATATGGCAATTGACTCTGTTCAGGATACAGAACCTCCTTCATCAGAGATAAAGACAGAAAATCCAGATTTGGGAAACAAGATTGCTGCTCTGGAAGCTGGTCAATCTGAAATAAGATCTTGGATGGCGAAGCAAGACAAGAAATCTGAGGACATGTCAGAGTGGATGTCTAAACAAGATGAGAAGAATGAGACAATAACTAAGTTCATGTCAAAGCAAGAGCAATCACAATCTGAGATCACAGACCTATTGAAGATGCTTTTGTCAAAACACTCTTAGATTTTTTTTCTCATGTTTGTGCATCTGCTGTTTTTGCATCTGAATGTTATTGTTATATCTTCTGATATTTTCCAATGTACTTTTGCTCTGTTATGATTAAATGAACCCGATTGATATTCTCCATTGAATTATCTGCTATTGTTCCTTTTATTTGTCTTTATTAAAAGTTTTTACTTTTTGCTTATGACAAAAAAGGGGGAGAAAATAAAGATCTGAACTATTTAATATAATTTCACTAGAATGAATCTTCAGACATATCTACTCTTTCTAATATCTAAATTGACTATTTCAGAACTTTTGATAAGAACACTCTATAAAAGAATCTCTGAGTTTCTCAGATCATTTATCTTTTATCAAACTCTGAATCTCATATCTGCAAGATAGTCTGACCCTTGATTATTACAAAGACAAACAAGATCTGACTCTGAAGATTACTCAAGATAAAAAGGGAAGTTTCTATTCCTTTTTCATATTTAACTCAGGGGGAGATTCATCATCTCAGGGGGAGTTATAATTCTTTATGTTCAATTAAATAAAATTTCTGATACTTTTTGTCATCATCAAAAAGGGGGAGATTGTTAGAACACAGATTGGTTCTTAATAATTACTCTTTGTTTTGATGATAACTGTTAGGAAATTTATATTTAAGAATTATATACTCTAAAATTTGTTTGAGAGTTTTATTGCAGATTAATATTATATTAACTCTCTAGAAGCAAATCTGCCTTAAATTCAAGAAGCTACTCTGACTCTGAAGCGCCAGATGCACCTCACAGAAGAATCTGTTTGCTCTTTACAGAAGATCCTGAGCGTAGTCTCCAGAAGGATCTGAAGCAAGAAGCTCCAGAACATTCTGAGTCAGAAGCATCTGAAGATAGTCAGAAGCATCTGAAAATAGTCAGAAGCATCTGAAGATAATCAGAAGCATCTGAAGCTAAAGCATCAGAAGTATAGAAGAATATTGATTGAAGAGTTTCTCAAAGCATTGATCTACAGAAGTTTCTGAAAGTACCTACGCTGCCTTGTACTGTAGTTCTGTGTCAAAATGCTATGATGATCTACACGCTAGAAGCACACACGCTGCAGAAGACTCTGATACAGCATAGTTCTGAATCTCATCTGAAGACTCTGATCCATTCAGACTCTGAAGAACTTGCTGAAACTGAAGAAGTATTTTCAAGAATATATCCGTTGGAACTATTCAACGTCTCTTTCCTTATTTGTGCTAGACACACTTACACAGACAAAAAGGATTTTTCTGTGCCACCTATTTCAAGGAAAAGTCAGTGCATGTGAAGACAAAAAGGCTCAGACCTTTTGGACCCTCTTTTCAATGATCAGCTTGCATGTTTCAGCTGCCTATAAAAGGAGATCTTCACTTCATTCTTCAGTGCTACACCTTTGCTGAAAAGAAATTATAATATTCTAAAGCCTTCATTCTTATATTCTTCATAGAATCTCATTGTACTTAAACTTAAGAGAAAAATCAATGTTGTGATTATAGCTTTTTAGAAGCATTAAAAACTCTTGTATTTAATTTACATTGATTGTAAAGGATTTTCCTTAAGAGGATTCAGTTAGAATCAGTAGCTCTTGAGAAGACTAAGAACTGTAGTTCTTAGGTGATACTATTGTAATCAGTTTGATTTAATAGTGGATTAAGTCCTTGTTGAGAAAGGCAAATCACTCTGGAAGGGTGGACTGGAGTAGTTGTTTAACGAACCAGGATAAAAATAATTGTGTGATTATTTTCAAGTATTAATTTTCCATACTTATTCAATCCCCCCCTTTCTAAGTATTATCTCACCTTCACATACAACCTGCATAATCAGAGTCGACATATCCATCGATTGCTGCTTTACTTTCTTTACCCAAGGCTTCACCATAAATTAGGACTCTATTCAGAGACCCATTTATGAACCTTAAAATCCACTTCAATGCTTGCCAGTGAGCCTTTCCAGGATTCGCCATGTACCTGCTTACAAGACTTACTGCATATGCTATGTCGGGTCTAGTACAGACCATAGCATACATCAAAGAACCTACTATGTTAGCATATGGAATGTTATTCATATAAGTTCTTTCAACATCAGTGCTGGGACACTGATTTATACTCAGCTTGAATTGAGGGTTTGTCGGAGTCACAACAGGCTTTGAATTCGACATACCAAAGTTTTCGAGAACCTTCTGTAGGTATGCCTCTTGAGATAAGCATAATTTCGAATGCTTTCTATCTCTCCAGATGTCAATCCTAAGAATCCTGGACGCAGCTCCCAGATCCTTCATTTCGAACTCTTTATTGAGTTCAGCCTTCACCCTCATTACCTCTTCGAAATTGTTGCTTGCTATTAGAATATCATCCACATAAAGCAACAAAATAACAAATGAATTACCCGGTCGAAATCTGAAGTAAACACAGTGGTCGAACTGGCTTCTGATGAAACTTATGTGTGCCATGAACTTGTCGAATCTCCTATTCCACTGTCGAGGAGATTGTTTCAGTCCATATAAAGATCTATTCAGTTTGCACACATAATCTTCCTTCCCCCTTTCGACATACCCTTCAGGTTGCCTCATCAGGATTGTTTCATCTAGATTACCATACAAGAACGCACTCTTCACATCCATCTGTTCCAGTTCAAGGTCGAACTGGGCCACCATGGCAAGCAACATTCGAATGGATTTGTGCTTCACAACAGGAGAGAACACATCATTGAAGTCGATACCTTCTTTCTTAGTGAACCCCCTAGCAACCAATCTTGCCTTGTATCTCTTCGACGTCACTCCTTCGATTCCTTCCTTAACTTTGAAAATCCATTTACAGCTGACTAACCTGGCTCCAGCAAGTTTCTTGATCAGTTCCCAGGTGTTGTTATCATGAAGAGATTTCATCTCATCATCCATGGCCTTCATCCATTCATTCTTCTTTCGACTCCTCATAACTTCCTTATAGTCTCTAGGTTCTTCATCTAGAACCTCACTAGCAGAGATTAAGGCATAAGCTACAAGATCTGCATACCCACGTCTCTGAAGTGGCTTGATGACTTTCCTCGACCTGTCTCTTGCTAGCAGGTAGTCATTATCAATCTCCTCATCTTTGACAACATCTTCTGCGGCTTCTTCGACTTTATCTGGGGTAAGCAATTCAGCATCAACATGCTCCACCTCAACAGGAATCTCTCCCTGTTCCAGCTCTTCGTCAGCATCATCAGTTTTCTTGAAAGCCATCTCTGCTTCATTGAAAACTACATCTCGACTGGTGATACACCTTCTATGACCTGGCTCTAGGCACCATAGCCTATAAGCTTTGACTCCTTCAGGGTATCCCATGAACATGCACTTCAGAGCTCTAGGTTCGACCTTGTCTTGCCTAATATGAGCATAGGCCACATAGCCAAATACTCTTAGTCTGTCGAGACTAGGTGGATGTCCCGACCAAACTTCTTCAGGTGTCTTCATTCCCAAGGCAGTCGAGGGACATCTATTTATCAGGTAAGCTGCTGTCGAAACAGCTTCCGCCCAAAACACCTTCTTCAATCCAGCACTAACCAACATGCATCTAACCCTTTCAAGGATTGTTCGATTGAATCTCTCAGCTAAGCCATTTTGTTGAGGAGTACCTGCTACAATCTTATGCCTTGCAATCCCAGACCCAACACAGTAACTGTCGAAAGCTTCGTTGCAGAATTCAAGGCCATTGTCAGTTCTCAACCTATTAACCTTTCTGCCAGTATGAGTTTCGACTAGAATCTTCCAACTTTTGAAATTCTCAAAATTTTCATCCTTCGTCTTCTGAATGAATACCCATAGCTTTCTGGAATAGTCATCAACAATGGATAGAAAATACCTTGCACCTGAGTGTGAAGGATTCCTTGCAGGCCCCCAAAGATCAGCATGAATGTAATCCAGGGATCCATGTGTTCTTTGCTTGCCTTTGTTAAACTTCGCCCTACAGGATTTACCAAATACACAAGATTCACAAAATTCCAACTTTTCGACTTTGTCACCTCCTAGCAGGTTCTGCTTCCCCAATTCGACCATGCCTCTTTCGCTGACATGGCCCAATCTCATGTGCCATAATTTTGTCTTCGACATAGATTTCATGGATGCAACATTTGTCGAAGCACTTACAACCTCAGCCTCAAGGGTATACAAGCCTTGTTTCTTCACGCCTCTCAAGACTTCCTTCGACCCCTTCATGACTCTTAGGATACTTTTCTCTCCTTGAAAAACATATCCTTTTCTGTCGAATTCACCAAGAGAAATCAAATTTCTCTTCAAGTCAGGTACGTACCTGACTTCAGTCAATAACCTTATTGACTCATCATGGAGTTTGAATCTCACAGATCCAATACCTACAATTTTGCAAGATTTGTTGTTTCCTAGCAGCACAGATCCACCATCTTAATCACATAGCTCCTCGAACAATTCTCTGTTTGGAGTCATGTGCCAAGTGCAACCTGAATCCATAATCCACTCTTTCCTCGAGTCGCCACTTGAAACCACAAGAACATCAGATGAGTCGAAGTCATCTTGAACAATGGTTGCATTGCCATTACTTCCATGATCTTTCAGGCGTTCAGGGCACACCTTTCTTATGTGACCCTCCTTCTTACAATGATAACATCGAATACTAGATGTTTCGCCACTATAAGACTTCTGTTGACTTTTACCTTTCTTCTTGTCAAACTTACCATCCTTTCGCAAGAATTTTCCCTTAACGGCCAAACCTTCGCCCACCGTCGAAGGTTTATGCTCCTTTCGTTCGTTCAAGTCCTTAGAATACAAGGCTGATTGAACTTCTTCAAAGGTCAGGGACTCCCTTCCATACAAGAGAGTTTCTTTGAAGTGAGCATGTGTTCTGGGCAAAGCACACAGCAGCAACAGTGCTTGATCTTCATCATCGATCTTCACATCAATATTTTCAAGATCAAGAATCAGCTTGTTGAACATGTCTAACTGCTCAACCAACACTTTGTCTTCACTCATCTTGAATGAATATAAAGCTTGCTTCAGGTATAGTCGATTCACCAGAGATTTGGTCATGTACAAACTTTCAAGTTTCACCCATAATCCCGATGCTGTAGTCTCCTTTGATACCTGTCGAAGAACCTTATCACCAAGGCTTAACAATATTGCGCTGTGGGCTTTCTCGATCATACCTGTCTTTTCTTTTGCCGTTAACGCATCGTCCATGGCTGCCTCACCCTTCAACGCTTCCAAACAACCCTGTTGAACCAACAGGGCTTTCATCTTCAATCGCCACAGACCGAAGTCGTTCACTCCGGTGAACTTTTCAATCTCATACTTTGTTGAACGCATCTTTTCCACGCTCACCGCACCAATTTGTTGTGAATCGGATACTGTTAAACAAAGTATAAACGGTTTCTTATCAAGAAACACACAAGGGTTAGGGTTAATAAAGAAGAAAGCAACAAGGAACAACAAGGATTGGTTATTAAACTGTTATTCTTTCCTTTCTCTTAGAACAAGATTACAAGTATACAAGAATAACAAAATAACCTCTCTCCCTTGAAATTAGGATTTTATCTTCCTATTTTTCTTTATTCTCAAGATTGAGAAACTAGCATTCTATTTATAATAAAATAACACACTAACCTAATGGGCTTTTTAACAACTACCCATTACAAGCTAACTTAGGGTACAAGCTAACTTAAACAATTTGGCTTACAAGCAAGGCCCAATTCAACATGCTAACAACCCTAGCAATATTGACTAATGCATGTTAGAACAAACTTCGACTACAACATGCATTACTCGCGAACAGACTTCGACCATACTAGAGTTCGATCCAACATCTCACAATTGTTATTGTTATTTATTTATTTATTTATTTTATTCATTTAATTTTTATTTTATTAGTTTTTAGAAAAAGTTTTAAATAAGTTTCTTAAGAGTGGTTTTTTTAAGTTTTCATGAAGAGTGACTTTTTTAAGTTTTCATGAAGAGTGACTTTTTTAAATTCCCATGAAGAGTGACTTTTTTGAGTTTCCATGAAGAGTGACTTTTTTAAGTTTTCATGAAGGGTAACTTTTTTTTAGTTCCCATGTACATAACTATTTTTCCATATTTTTCTCCTTCCTCATGCTATGTGTCATCATTTCATCACATAAATCCTACACTATATTACTAGCATTACATTTTTAAGACCCCATTTTATGGAAGTTGTTACTCACTTTCTACTACTTTTTTCACTATAAAAACCACATAAACCATACTACTTTTTTTTTTGGACATTCACAAAAACACTCACACTTCATGCTCTTTTCCTCACCATCTTTCGCATAAACTAAAAAACTCACTATCCACCATATTTTATCATCACTCTTTCATACACAATATCTTCCATGATATGAATAACTCACCTTCATTTTCTCAATAATAAAGCACCACTTACATTTTCTTTTTCTTTATGGTACATCTAACCTCACATAAAACATCATCCTCCATCTAGACACAATACTCCCTCATCTAACCTTTATCAGGTTTTTTTTTCTTTTCTTTTACTTTATTTATTTATTTAGTTTATTTTAATTTGTAAAGTATTTGGAAAGACAAAAAGGGATTTTTAATTATTTATCTTTTATTAGTTAATTGTGAAATATTTAAAAATACAAAAATATATGTTGTAATTATTAATTAATTTAAATATTTGTATTTAATTTGATTAATTAAATTATTAGTTAATCTTGTTAAATATTTATATTTAAATTGATTGATAATTTTGTTTGTTGCCTGATTCTATTTGTGACTGATTTTCTTCCATGTACATGTTGTTTTACTTCTATTCCTTGTTGACCTAATCCAAGGGAAGAGACTGTGTGTTGACTTATTGTCATTGTGCATGTCCCTTGCTTATCTATCTTAGTCGTTCTTGGTTCTTAGAACCTACCAACTCGTAGTTCCACGAACTACGGACGCTCTGATTTCTCAAAGTTCCTTTTGAGAATACGTAGGCACAAGGCCCCGATCCTTATCGAGCAACCTTTTCTTTTTTCCCTCGTTTCACACTCTTCTTTTCTTTTTCACCATTTCCTTATCCTTTATCCTAACCTTAATATTAGAGTCACCATACTCTGTGTGTGTGTGTTCTACCACTAACACTTCCTCCCTTTATCATAACCTTAGGGTTAGAGTCACCGTACTCTGTCTAGGTTGTTCTGCCATGAACATCTACTTTCCCATCTAACCTAGCCTTAGGTTTAGAGTCGCCGCACTCTATGTAGGTGTCTCACCGCATACATTTACTTTTCCTTTGGAACCTTGATCACAATCAAGAGTTCCTCACCCCTAGTTAGGGGAACTACGGTTGCTCTAATTTCATCCCCGTCAGGATACGTAGGCACAAGATGCGATGTCTTGGCGAGCATACTTTATATATACTTTAGATCTTTACCTTAGCATATTTCTCTTAACAAGCAAGTTTAGCATAACACAAATACTAACAAGAGGTTCTTATAGAGTACTACAGATGTTTAGGATGTGAAACACTTATCCTAGGCATAATCAACCCCCGAACCTTTAGATTTCTTAGCGTTGTTGTTACATCGCGCATAAGGTTTTTCTTTCTTTAAACTTTTCCTTTGGATAAATTAAAGTCCAGTTGTGAATTTAATGAATTAAGATTCAAGTTAATCAATAGCTTGGTATCACGATTCTCACCGCAACATCGCCATCAACACATTGATGGATCAAGAATAGTGCTTTGAAATATTTCTTCTTTTCTTCCTTATGTGATATTTGTTACGCCTCTGTTGCATTACCTTTGAGAGGAGTAAAACCATTTTTGATCACCTCAAGAACATCTTGGTAGGAAAACAACACCGTCATTTGCTTGCACTATTTGTCGTTATTCTTTGCATCAAGGATGAGTAAATTTACATGGATTCTTTTATTGGAGACAGAATTCATGTTGCACACTAGGTGTTTGTGGATATGAATCAGACTCTTGATGTCAAATGTTGGAACAAAGAACCACAAGATTGGTGAAACAATGTTGGAGAAATTTTGGATATGGATAGTCAAAGAGGAGAATTGTGTGTGTGTGTGTGTGTGTGTGTGTGTGTGTGTGAGAGAGAGAGAGAGAGAGAGAGAGATGTTATATTTTCATTATCTTGGATGAGTGTGCACCCTAAACACTTATATATGAGTTACAAAACAGTTGGGACCTAAATTGATCAAGTACAATACCAAAAAATACAAAAAATCGTGCATGTAGTCGGTTACACCAAAATGGGTAATCGGTTACACTTAGGATTGAATTAAATTGAAAATTAAATCAGTTTCCGTGATAATTGATTACACCAAATCCTGTTACCAATTACACTGCAATATTTTAACTTTTTTGCTACTAAAATGTATCTCAAGCCTTGTTGTAACCGGTTACACACATGTGACAATCGATTACTGTCACTTGAATTACTTCAAAAACTTTAATGATATTATTATTATTATTATTATACTTCAATGAAATAAATTTGAAAACCGTTTTATTTACTCTTTAAAAAAGAGAATAAGACATTGATATTATTTTTTAAAAAGGTAAAGACTATATTGATATTGTTCATTTTGTAAATATATTTTTAAAATAGAAAATTTCATTGTATATTCCTTAATATTTATTATTTTTTTTAATTAATATTCTTAGCAATACAATTCACATCTTAATATATTTAGGATTTCTCTCAATGTTTCGTTTTCTCTTATTTTAATATGACATTTGTAACTTATTGAGAGACATCTCTTTACCCTCTTTATTTGGTTGAATTATTGTTTTTGTATTATAAAAACTTTCGGTAAAGAATATATAGAGGGTTTTGTTTTGGGGAGTCAAAATTTACTTTTAGAAATTATTTACCCAGAAAAATAAAGATAAGAAACTTGTTCTAAAGAATTTTTTGAAAATTTTTTTGATAAACATTTTGATATTCCTTTAAAATGCACGGTTTTAATTAACTTTTAAAAAAAATTTTATAACATTTCATGGAAATCTACATTCTTATCCTTTTGCTTATGAATAATTTCATAAGAACGTGAGAAGTTATGATAAACTATTTTTTTCTTTTAAATCTTTATAATTTTCAATCTTGTTTCAAATATAGGAATATTCATTTCTTAATCATATATTCTCAGAAATCTGATTTCTAAATTTGAAACAAATACCCTTAGATTTTGGTAAGCCTCTCATTTACTATTGTGATTCATTTCGACCCTTTGTTTTTGTTAATTTTCTTTCACCATTGTTGTCGATTATGACGATATTCCGGTGAATCATCACCACCGTCAGAAGCACCTTCTACATGGTCCTAAAAATAATTTTATATATGACGAGTTTGGTGAATTTTATTTATATGGTCAAATTTGAGAGGGGTTGATATTTGTATAAGAATAGAATACTTTCAATGGTCAAATTTGAGAGGGGTTGATATTTGTATAAGAATAGAATACTTTCAAACATAATCATTAATATTTTGTAATATATTTCTTTTGTAATTAATACTCTTAGTTATCTTAGTTACTATATGATAGAATATCAATAGTGTTATTTGCACACACAATATCTCCAAATATCTCTCAAATTTTCTTTTATTTCAATACTATTAGTGTTAACTAATGCCCAATTTTAATAATGATATTTAATCGTAAATTTTAAAATCTAGACGACGTTTGAAATACACAATATACCTAAAAACATATTAAAGCCAATGCTAAAAACAAATCTGAATTTTAAAATTTAGATTCTTTCATAATACTATTATTTAAATACACCACAAGCTCATTCAAGAATATTTTCAAATTTTGAAATCTAGAATATATCCTATTATTAAAAAAAATAGAATAAAATCAGAATAAACTTTAAACAAGAACACAAAATCATGCTGAGATTTTTCGGATTAAGAAATTTAAAATATACTCTGTTATTTAAAAACCAGAAGCAATTTTATAAAATGAGGAAAACACAAATTGACATAAATATTTGTTATCACATTCACAAAATATGTAACATTTAATAGATCTTTGTCAATATAAAATTTAACATCGCATTTTATGATCAAGAGATGGTTGAGGACACTTCAACTTTCTTAGAATATTGTGGATCGATCTTGTAACTGTCGCATCCACTTCAATCATGGTAGGGGAGATTTTCACTATGGAGTATTAAACGTTGTAGGACTTTTCTTTCTAGAGCAACACACCTTTGTGAGTGACACACCACATATTCACCAAAAACCTTAAGGTGATATGTGTATGGGTTCTCCCACTTATAAATGTTCAAGTCTCCACATTTTTAGCCAATGTGGAACTATTACTCATACTACTCACACTTGTTATACTTAACACTCCCTCTCAAGTGTGACTCTATCCATAATGCTTCCACAATGCTCCCCCTTAAATGATGGTGTGTCTCTCACAAAGGTATGTTGCTCTAAGAAGGGTGTCCCACCTTTAAGAATGTCCCTCGCTTGACCCCTTGATTGTTGGCCCAACAAATCAGGCTATACAAAATAAGGGTTTTAAAATCCATATTCAATTAGATACAAATAAAGGTTTCTCCATGTATTTAATTATGGAGTGACCTAGTACGTAAGAAAGAATAACACAACAATAAATATAATTTGTCTGGATTTTGAAATTCGGAGTCATCCATTACAAAACCTAATCTTATAGGTACACTATTTTACATACAAAGTTCTCAATTTTTATACAAGTAATGTTAAATATACATTAAAACACATCAAAATCTATTCAGATTACATTACTGAATATAACAATCCAACATTATATACAAAAAATGTGTTGCCACTATAATGCATGGTATGATAAAATTAAAATGCATCAAAACATGTGTAACAATCTAAATTTATATCTATGACTTTTCTTGGTTTGACTCTCAATCTATTTCGCTCAACTTGAAAAACTCTTCCATCTTATCCAAAAAAAATTTACGGTCAACTTTCAGCTTCTTTTGTGGAAATAGATGTCAACTTAGGGGATGTTTATGGTATAAGAGATCCTGATTTCAAATAAACTTGAGAAAATATATTGTGATTTTGAAATTTGTTCTATACACACAATGCGTTCAATTGGATTTTGAGGTGAGCCACTTCGAAGTGGAAAAAATGCTTCTGAGAAACCATATATTGTCACATTGATACGCACCATGTTATACGCATTTGCTAAGTGATAATCTATTTTAAGGAAGCACATTCATTTTTCCACAAATGTTGGATTGCTAACACAAGGAATAAGAGATGCAAGATTTTCATCAAAATGTTCTTTTTTTTGTAGCATTGAGTATGGTTTCTTATGCGCCTTTAAATCTTTAATAAGATGTTGCAGGACAAGTGTGTGATTCTCTTCATCGATGTTACTGTCACTCTTGACATTTACAATCTGATCAACATATTTGTGCATAAAAACCGACATTTCTTCAATGTGTATCATTTTTTATAAAGGTGGTGATAATGACAAAGGTGATGAAGACGATGGTATACTGATGTGAGCACCTTTGAAAGAACTTCTTCTATATTGTGAAATTGGAGAGTTCGAAAAAAGTGAATCAACATGTTGAACTGTCATTCAACGTTGGTTTGACTTTCTTAAGAACACCAATTGTTTTTACCAGTTCTACAAGTTGTTTCAAATCTGTTTTTTATGGATATAAAATTTCCTCATTTTCTCTTCGATGTGGAGTTTCATTTTATCACCGACTTTTAAAAGTCTCTCTTGAATGACCTCTAATTTTGTCATGATAAATATATTTGAATTGTTCCCTTTCACCATTTCATTATCATCAAATCAGAACCTTTTCTAGTGCGAGTAAACTTCATCCATACGTATGAGTCTATCAAGTTTCATACTTTTGAAAATTAAATAAGCACACAAAAGACCATACGTCCTCCTAAGTCTACAACCATACTTTGAGCTATTTGAACATGTTTTCTCTACATGCTTAGATTCATGATGAATATAATTCAATCCCACTCGAGATACATTATCGACCAACTGTGAATAAATATTTAGATCTTTGAATATGTGTTCTAGTAGTATGATGTTTCAACCAAATGATGTTTGGATCTTGTTGTGTTAATTCTGAATCATTTTGTTCATTGATTCACAACTCGCACACAAATTCCTTTTACTATTTCCCAAATAGTTTTTAAATGTGACATAACCAGATTCAACCATATTGGTTGTAGTATTTCTAAAGTGTATAACTTGATCGGTCCAAGCACAAAAATAATCTATTTCACCTAGTCTAGAATTGTGCTTTCAACTTATTTCAAAAAAATTGAATATGTCACACACACCCTTATGAGCAATATGACCGATTTGTCATATGACACTTATGAAAAATCATTTATTATAGCTTTCCAAGCATCCATTATGCTTTCCAATATCACACTATGTTTGACCATTTTCCTATTTTCACCCTTGATTTGTTTGGTCTTTACCGTAGGCTTAAGTCTATCTCTCATATTTTTTGTTATATGATACCTACATAGTAAAACATACATTATAGGAAATACCTTCCCAACCAAATTCATCAGTGTGGTATCGCAATCGATGACAATCACATGTGGCATGTTTTCTTGGTTTTTCAATATAGTCTTGCACACTTCCAAAGGCCATGTAAAAAAAATCATTTTCTAAAAATGCAAATCCAACTAAAAAATTCATAATTGTAACACCAATAATTTTTAGAAGTGTTAATTTGTACTTGTTTGTCTTATATGTTGAGTTAATTATGAGAAAAGTGGTCAAAATTTTACATCTTCATAAAATCAGTACCTAGATACGTAATGATCATCATCCAAAAGCTTTAACATTTGTTGTATTTCTGAGCTTGGACTTCTTTTTGCCTGTTGTTTCGCGTGCAAACATTGTACACTTGCCTAATATTTAAGAAACTTTTGTTTTTTCTCCTTTTCAAAGTTAACAATACGTTTTTGAGCTAAATCATGTTCAATATCATGTCAGAGACAAGTTTCTTCTATTTAGAATTTAGACTACATACAATGAGCTGCCCGACTAACATGTATAACAAATCCAGATTATGTATACGGGAAATCACATTAAATGTCCATGTATTATTCGCCTTGAGGTATCCACTCAACTTAATAGGACATTCGCATTTCCTCGTTCTGGTGTCATCATATTTCAACTTCGCGATAGAAGCTCTATAATTTCCACTTCTTTCATATGTCATCATCACAAATGTAGGTCTTCTATCAAAACCATAATTTGACCTCCTGATTACAATGTCGAACCTTAATTTTGCATCTTTTGTGCGAACCCATTGAAGCATATGTTCACGTATAGCAAACTCTTATTTATTTGTAAATTATTTTCCAACTCTACATGTACATCACTCGGTTTAACATCCACAGATAGAGTAGTGTCGGGGATAGAATCAGGGACAACATCAGGATGCACCATAACTACAACCAATCATAACACAAGGAAATTCAAATTCCATAATAGAATAATCCATATTTCACTTTTCGGACACAATATGAACATAACTGAATTTTGAAATTCAAACGCAACATTCATTTTTTCATCTCAAATAAACATATGATCTAAAGTAAAAAGCAATACAAGGATACAACATCCAAGATGGTTGTGAATGGTCTTCCAACAATGCAATTGTAGACGCTCCTACAAGGGACCACGAGGAATTACGAAATGAGGAACCTGGCGTCTTTCCTTTCTCTTATAGATGTCATTGAATCGACATGCCCTCAAGTACGGGTTATCATGCCATTGAGTTCTTGCAAGTTTGAGACTTCATACGACCATAAGCTTCCTCTTTCAAGGCTCATAATCTCAAATAACTCAGAGTACATGATATCACATGAGCTACTTCTGTCGATCAGAATTCGAAAGAAATCAAAATATCTCATTGTAGCTCTTATCACTAAGGGAAATATTTTATTTGGAGGTTCCTCTAATTTTCTATGAATTCTGGAACCCTAACATTTTTTCTGACGTACCTCCATCCTTCTTGTGAACGGTCACCATCTTGTCGATATTTCTCTTCATTATTCCCTTGGATAAGAGGTTAGCTCTGGGTGCCACCCTATTGATAGCAGTGGTGTACAAGTGTTTTCCCTTGCTATCTTTTTTGTCTTTGCTGCTAGTCCAAACTTTCATAACTTTTGAGGAGAACTTACTCTTAGGCAATTCTTCTCTTTCTCTTTTTCCTCCCTTCACGTATTCCAACAACCGATCTTTCTTTATTGGCCCCTCAATAACATCTTTCAGTTGTATGCAATCATCTGCGTTGTAGTCGTGACCCTTATGGAAATGATAATACTTAGTTTTGTTTGTCTGAGCTTACTCTCGGATGAGATAATGGGCCATAGTTCCTCCCTTTCAGAACTATGCGTTAGCACACTCTTGATATATATTTTTCCATTAGGCATTAAGTGGTGTATACTTGTCTTACAGGCCTTGCATTCCTTGGCCAGATTCATCCTTCCTCCGATAGGACTCTTTCCTGGTCGCGTGATTAGAATTGGCATTGGCGCGACCGGATGTTGAATCGGGTTCAGCTTTTCCTCAAGGTAGATGAATGACTGGGCCCTAATCAACATCTCTTGCATGATGTGCGCTTCTTTCCTCCCAAACTTCTGCCTGAAGGGGTTGTCCCGCGGTAGGACATTATAAAAAATCCAACAATTTAGTCCTTTTGCAGCTCCCCTTACCTCAATGGCCACATGTGTGAATCGGTCAATGTAATACCACAAGTTCTTCTTCTTTTCTTGAGTGATCCCACTTAATGCAGCTATCGTTACTGGGTGCCTTTTTCTAGCAGTGAAGTGGGCGATGAATCTCTCGCAGAAGTCTGTTCATGACTCAATCCTCTCATCTGGGAAACCATTGAACTACAACCCAACTAGTCCAATTAAATTTAGCACGAACAACTTAAACTTAGAGCCCTCATTAGCATGGAAATAATCATATTGCTCGTTGACGAGTTGCACATGGTCGCCAGGACTCCCTTTCCTTTCTATTCACTTAGCTTATGAGGTTTCTCCATTGATTTAGGTACTCTATTATTCAAAATACAGGCACACAGAGGGTGATTTTGTGAATTATTCGTTGTTGCTTTTCTACCCGGTCCTATGGAAAAGTGTGACTGCCTCGATCACCCTTGGGACTCTAAGGAGGACTCTGGCATTTTTTGCTCTTCTAATGATTTTGTGACTTCATAGCTTCTTCTCTTCTCTATGCAGTTAACTTAGAGACACTAGCTTGCCTTCTCTTTGACGTAGCCTCTTGCGCGATGTTTCCTCGTGGAGGCGCATTATGCAAATTTCTTCTAAACAAATCAATCTCTATTCAATTTCCTATGAATTCTACTGTCAAACGATGTTGAACATATAGTTCAGCAATTCATTGCGGCCTTGTATCCTAAGGTTGACCCAGAGCAGTTAGAAACTAGGCAAGGCTTTTGGTTGTGAACCTGGAAGTGGTATCAGTGGTTTGATTTGAGGTGCTAAGGCAGATCTAGCAATCTGAAGCTTAGATCTGATCCAGATGCAATGGAGTGTCTGATACTTTACCTGCAATGCCTTGAGGAAAAGATAAAGGAGGTTGATTATCATTGTTTGAGCGGAAGTAGCAGCTTCGCATAGTGCAGCAGAACAAGTAGCTCGAGATCCAACTATTAGTGAGAGTATAAAAGTAAGGAATCTAGAAATTCAAGGAATTAAAGTTGATACGATATGTGATCAAATCAAACGCAATGAATCTTTGTATTCGATTTCAAGAACTCTTGATTTGATAAACTGCAAAGGTTTCAAATCGATGAATCGAGGAGTGAACGTGCAATTGTGGAAAATGTGGAAATTAGAAGTCAATTCCACATGCGATACCACTATTCCGTTGAGAAATGAAGTAAGAATTAGTGATTACAAAGGATTACGACAGACTCGCCCTTCCAATATGGTGATGAGAGGGACTGACTTGCAAAGTTAACACTCTAAAGTTTAAGTTAGTATGTGAAGAAAAAAAGTGAACTAAATTTAAATTTAGAGTTGTGTACTTGAAACTGATGTGCTTTCTATTTATAATAGAGAGGTCATAACAACCTACTATTTAATAGACGTGCAATGTAAAAAGCCGTTAAATGTATCTGAGACTTACATCACTTGTATTTGTCTGCAGGATAACTCTCGTGTGTTTAGAATGTTCTAAACAAACTGCATCATTTTCTAAATAATAAGTCGGGGACACTTATGAGAGATCCAAAAATAGTATTGTCACTATCATTTTTATTAATTCATAAATTTAGTCAACTGTCTAAAATTTAGGTCCACTAAAGTGAAAAAAAAGTCCACCAATTTATTTATTTAGGTTAATAAATTTGGTATTGGACTGAATTTTACCGGTTTGTAACAAGTTAGACTCTGAGATGAAGTGTGACCATATGATATATTACCTATGTTTTTTTTTATAAAAAATAACTTATTTTTTAAATTAATTGAATAATCAATGTATCTAATCTAAAAAATAACCAAATACATTAAATATACATTGATTATTCAATGAACTTTTTCAATGAACTTAAAAAGTGAATTGTCTCTTATGAAAAAACGGAAATAGTAACAATTGTGACGTCAATGTGGCACAAATTCATTTTTCATGTCAACAATGTTATATTATAAGTAAATTTCAAAAACACTAAAATTACAAATATATAGATTTGTCGATTAATATCATTATGGAATACAGTTATCCAGCTAGTTATTATGTTTAAATGCAAAAATGCATATTATTTTCATGAGAATCTCATCAAGAACCAGAAATACTAGGCAATATTATAGAAAATACCAAAACCTGCTAATAGCTAAATCCTCCATGTAGACAAACAGCAGAGTTTAATTAATTAGAGTACAAAAGCTGGAACATAACATAGCCCTACCTGCATCTAAGGCAGGCAAAAAACACATTGTGCATCACTTCACAATACAGATCTTTATGACAGAAGCAGCTCCAATACGATGAAGAGCAACAACTGCATCACCAGGTTTACAAAGCCCCTTTTGTGTTGCTGACTTAAGAGAAGCTTCTAGAATAACATCTGTAGATTCTGCATCCGTAGCTCTCGCAGATCCTTCTGCCAAAATAGGAATCAACCCTCTGTATATTAAGCTGTGCCTTGCTGGTGACTCGTCAGTGCAGGTCCAATCAAATGAGTCTGTCGTCAAAACCGGAACTACCACAGACAGGATTGGAACTGCTGGCCTATACTTGGCAACTAACTTGGCTGTGCTCCCACCTCGTGTCAGCACGACAATGAGTTTTGCTCTTGCCTTGTTGGCTGTTCGTACAGCCGATGACGCGAGACTTTCCAATGGACTCATTGGCAATGGAGTAGACCTTATCATCTCTTTGAAGATAGCACCATAGTCAAGGGATGATTCCGCTTCAATGCAAATGCGAGCCATGATTTTCACAGCAAGTTCAGGGTAAGATCCAGCAGCGCTTTCACCACTAAGCATGACACAATCTGTTCCATCAAGAACTGCATTGGCTACATCAGTTGCTTCAGCTCGGGTTGGCCGGGGAGACTTGATCATGGATTCAAGCATCTGGGTGGCAGTCACCACAGGCTTCCCAGCAAGATTACACTTGTATATCATCATTTTCTGTGCCAGAAATATCTTCTCAACTGGGATCTCCATTCCAAGATCACCACGCGCCACCATGAATGCATCAGTTTCACGCAGGATTTCATCAAAGTTCATGACTCCCTCCTGATTCTCAACCTTGAAATGAAATTCCACAAAATCATTAATTAAAAAAACATAAATTGGTAATCATTTATATAGCACAAGCAAAAATCATCTTTTTCTTTCCACATTCTCTTATATAGCACAAACACAAACAAATGAAAAATGGTAATCATTTCTATTATCAAAGCTGCAGAAGAATGCAATTAAAAGACTACCTTTGACATCAACTTAATATGCTTCGCATGTGGCCCCAAAACCCTGCGGACATTAACAAGATCCGAACCCTTACGAACAAATGAAAGGGCAATCATATCAATATTGTTAGGGACACCCCATTCAAGAATATCTTCCTTATCCTTATCAGTAAGAGTGGGAAGATCCACCACAACACCAGGAAGATTGACATTTTTCCTCTCACCCAGCATTGCAGTGTTTTCACAGCGACATCTAACCGTACCGGCTTCTTGATCACAAGACAAAACACTAAGTGTGATTGTTCCATCAGAGCATAGTATGGTATTCCCAGGCTTCAAATGGACAGGCAGTTTCTTGTAACTCATTGATATAGTCTCGGTATCACCCTTAATATCATAATCAGTACTTATTGTGATTTCCTGTCCTTCTTTGAGCTGAATAGGTTTCCCATCTACCAGAAAGCCGGTACGAATCTCAGGACCCTGCAAGCATATTTACACAGGAAGATTAACAAAAAACCTATAATAGAAGCATATGAGAACAATAGAAATGATTGAGGTTGAGGAACCTTGGTGTCGAGCATGACAGCGCAGAGAATACCGGTGGACTGCATAGCAGACTTGAGATTGTTGAGGGTTTCTTGATGATATTCATGAGTTCCATGAGAGAAATTGAAACGAGCAACATTCATGCCAGCTTTAAGAAGCTTCTCGATCATTTCAACAGATCTGGAAGCAGGACCCAAAGTACAGACGATTTTGGTCTTAGGAAGACGGGAATCATCAGGGAGTTGGTTCATGATCCCTTCAATGTCAATGTTCGACATTTCTAATTCCACCGATTTGATAAATTTATTTTCTTTCTCTCCTCTTAGAATGCTACACACAAGAGAAAACAAGAGAAGAGAAGTGATAAATACAATAACAAGTTAGAAGAATGATACAGACACATAGATATATACACCTACCTGCTTTTGCCTTTTGAAAACAGCTTTACTTTCTTTGCCAACTACTACTACTATCAAGGGTTAGAACAAGATAGAACTGTTGTATTTAATTACCAAACTTGCCACTGCCCAGTGAAACTAGGGGTGGAATATTCGCTTGTTCTTACGTCTCGTGGGTTTTGAGTTCCAAACAGCAACAATCACGAGTTGGGTTAGATACTAGTTATTTCTTTTCTTTATTCAGAGGTTGGGTTGAATCATGTCTAAATCTAATACTAAAGTCACCCTCATGGCATTCCCAAGCACTATTTTCACGATTAAAATGCTACTTTCACAACGGAATATTACGTTTTTTGTCCGATAAACATTTCTTCTCCTCCTCCACGTCATTACTGTTATGCGTCAAAATCAAACACGTGTATCACCGCCCACTCAGAGACACACTGCTTTTTTGTCAAATATATTTTGAAATCTAAATTCCGATTTATATTATAAAGAAAAATTACTTTTTAAATTTAGTAAATAATTATAAAAATGAAAAAGAAATAATGTAGATTTGATCAGTCTTATCTTACCCATTTTAACTATGGTTATAAGATGTTGTGATGGATGGTTTCAATTTTCCAAGGTGTCCCACAGATTTGGACTCTAGACGCCCACGTTTCCTGTTGTTCTTCTTCCGGGTGCCACCCCTTGTTTGGGACGTTACTCCAAACAAAGGTGCTTATTTATTTTAACTAATGCTTATTATTGGTCACCGTAAATTACGATTTCGACTATACTTTCATCTTTAATAATGTATAATTATATTATTGTTAAAATTAGTTTTTTAATAAAAAAATATAATACTTTAAAAATACTTTTATAAAAATTAAAATTAATTTTTCAATCTATAAAAAACAAAAAAAATAAAAATAAAACTTATAATACTTTAAAAAATATTATAATAAAAATAATTTTTAAAAACTAAAAAAAAAATATCAATTTTTTAAAGTTGAAATAAACTGATCTATAACTCCAAAGATTTAGTATATAGTTTATTACATAGGTTTTGTAATTCAATCAACCTCAATGGAACCCTATTTGAGTCAAATGAAATGAATGGGTATTAGTTGTTTTATCAATAATAAAACTAGTGGCATAGTTATATAGTTATAAGGTGATTAAATTCCTATTGATTTTAATAAAAAAAATTACAGATTAATTTTTAAAAATGAATATTTTCGAATATGTTAGGATTGCCTTTTATGAAAATTGCTTAAATTAGATTAGATTTTAAATTAATTTTTTAAATTTGATTCAAATCAAACCGAATTAAATACATATATTTTAATATTTATTTATTTGTATTCATATGATATATCCTGATGATTTATTACTCATTGACTTAATTTGTTTTAGTAATATTTATTAATTTAGATTATACATTTATTTTTAGGTTTTTATTTGTTTCAAATGGGATCATTTTTTAATTTTTAATATATTATATATTATATATTACTTCAAATCTATTATTTCATATTATTTTTATAATATTAATTATCTATCAATTATAATTAGAGGGATATTAACTTTCTAAATTGTCATTTATCATACAATTATTTACACTAATATAAGGACTAAACAATAATCAACAAATGGAAGAATTATTCATGTCCACTTTTCTCCTTACTTTCTATACCACGATCCCACGTACCTATTTTTTGAATTTACATTCAACTCAAACCAAAACTCACATCCCGCTATTTCTCATTTCAGAAAATTCTAAAACATTTTTTCTTTCATCTTTCCTTTCTTCCTTTCTCACACTCAGTGCCCAAAAAACCTCAACCTTCGATCCTTCCTTTCTTCCTCTAGAACAACTAACAGGTATTCAATGACATCTTTCATATGTTATTCTTGCATTTATTTTACATTTCATTCATTTGAAACTTTCTTCTACATTTCATACCCATTTTATATTTTTTTCAGTTTGAAATTCCTTGTCTTTTTATTGTCCATATTTTGTTTATTACTGCCTCTTTATCTTGACTTTTTATGTTTACCATTGTGTTATAATGTTAGAAAATTGATTTTGGATGTTCATCAATGTCTTCTTTCATTATGTTAGTTTTGTTAACGTGAAATTTTTGGTTTAGTATTTCAACATAAAAGTGTGATGTAAAGCTATGAGATTGTTAATGACTTTGATTGAAAAAGGCGAGTTAGATACACTAGAAACCTATGAAGTCTGGTTTAGAGGAATCTCGTGAACAGATCCACGAGATTAGGATCTCTCTCTTCAAAACATGTCTAGAATCTTAAAAAGATTTGCATGAATCAACACTTCGATGTGGAGATATAGTGTAGAAGTGTCGAGTTTGACATGCTCGTTTGATGTCAGAGACTTAAAGTGTTTTTGAATCCAAAGGTTAGCTGAACTAAAGATGTTTTTGGCAATATTATAGGAGTTGACTCGAGATTCTCGATAGAGGCAGTAAGGAGATTTAAAGTCAGATATCAGCGTGAATGATGATTTGCGGCAATTCAAAAGTTAAAAACCGTGGAAGCAATTAGAAGACTAAAACCCACGTAAGGGAGTACGTGTCGATTTTTGTGAACGGCAATTAACATTGTAATAGTATATAATATATGTTCGGTTATGTGAAAAAAGGCCACGAAATTTCATTAAACATTCTCTATAGAATTTAAGTATCCAAGTCACAAAGAGAAAACAGTTTGTGAGAAGATGTATGAATCTGTGTCCTTTTTCTCTTAATCTTTAAATTAGAAGCATCTACTTGAATGGTCTTTATTTTCTTTGTTTATCTTTAATTTTAAAGCAATTCTGCATTATTTTAGTTAGATTTTATATTCAAACAAAAATAGTGTTATAAGGCCTAAATACACCACCATTAGAACAAAGAAAGAAAATAGGATTCTGCAAGTATCATAATTTACTTGCTCAGAAAACCTCTCAATGTATTCTTTTTAGGGATCTTGTATAAAACGCTCTGAAAGATGGAAGGTTTAAGTTTGGAGATAAGATCAAGTCATCCATGAATATTGATTCTAAACCTTATGCAAGTCAAATAAGAAAAGTACACTGAAACTATCAATGTGATGATGGTCGAGATCACTAAAGACTCAAGTTCAAAGGCAAGAGAGGAGATTGTGTTGGACTATGATGAGAAGGTTAAAGTTATTTATCTTATGGATGAAGAGGAATTGATTGATTTCCTCAATAAATGCAAGATCAAATGTCAAAAAAATTACTCTCTGGTTCTTAATATAAATTTTTTTTACTTTTTAGATTCATTGAAGAATCAATATATTTGCATTATATATTCTCCAGATACATTGATTCTTCAATGAAAAAGGTAAATTTTTTCTTATACTAAAGACCAGAGGTAGTAATATCTTAGTCTTTTTATGATAAAATATTGTCTATAATTTTACTTTGTTTTTATGATAAAAATCTATAGATTTATTGAATGATTACTTTGGATCAAGTATATATTTAAAAATGGAAAAGAAATAATATAAATTTGAATAGTCTTACTTTTTAAACTATATTTAAAAGATGTTGTGATGGATAGTTTTAATTTTCCAAGATGTCCCACAGGTTTGGACTTTAGACGCCCATATCTTTTTGTTGTTATTATTCCCTGTGCCACCCGTTGTTTTGCATGTCACTCTAAACGAAGGTGTTTATTTATTTTAACTAATGCTTATTATTGGTCACCGTAAAAAACTAAAGATAATACTTGATCGAGTTGTGGACTAGGTTGCTCTCTTTAATACGTTTTGCGACATTATCAAAATTATGCAAAACAACTGAACTATCGTGTCACCTCTAGGATAAAACAACACAATTCAATTATATGATCACTACTTGCATGGTATGCGATCTTTCGAGAAATACACCTTTTGATGATGTTGAACCATTTGATGATGGTGGTGAAACCACTCTTAATATCTGGATAAACCAGTTGTAGATAGTGCAAGCAAGCCACTCAAAAGTAGAAAAGAAATATTATAGAAGAAGTGAATAAGGGAGTAAAGAGAGAGATTTTGGATAGTGAAATCTGGTTTGAATTAAAAGTGATGAAAAAAACGTTATTTATATCTGATGATCTAACCTAAATAGAGAAAAAATCATGGGAGGAAAAATGGGAGATAGTGGAACGGACCTAGTTAATACTAGTCGTTATTCACTTGGTCAGATAGTGGAACCGACCTAGTCAATACTAGTCGTTATTCACTTGGTCAGATAGTGGAACCGACCTAGTCAATACTAGTCCTTAATATTAAAAAAATTTACTTTTTAGATTCATTGGAGAATCAATCTATTTAGATTATATATTGTTTGTAACATCCCAAATTTTATCAGAATATTTTAATTAATTATTTAACTGAGAATATTCATGTTTCGGTGAATTTTCGGTGGTTTTGTGAAGTATTGGAAAAATGTGCATTTTTGGGTATTTATTTGATTAATAACATATAATATTAATTTATTAGTATTATATTGATTAAAATGAATATAAGTGAAATAAGGGTAATTTGGACATTTGAGGGAGTTAGTAAGGGTAATGAGGGAAAAGCCCAATTTGTGAGGCTCAAGACTAGGTTGGACAAAATTGAGTTCTGAAGGGAAATTAGAATTCATTTGTGTTAACCGTGAAAGTTTGGTGGTCAGAGCTCTGAAGGAAAGGTTGGTGGCAGAAGATCTCAAAGTTAATCGTGAAAGCTGTGAATCGACTAAGGTATGGGGAGCATCGCTTTTCATGATTTTCTATGTTAAGATTTAAGGTATTTTGGATTGATTGTGGGAAAATTAGGGAAATTGATGATAAGACTCTGAGGTTATGGCTAGTGGTATGTATCATTGAGTATTGATATGAGAATTGGGAAACCTTAGGCCTTTGTGGCCAAAACCTTGCAACGTTATAAGTCTGACCCTTAAGGGATTTGATATGGGAAATTATGATGCCTTTAGGGTAATTGCATGAAAATTGTGGTTTAGGACATGAATATGTCCCGGAATTGGCCTAATAAACCGTAGGTTTTGTGCCGTTATCGCCGTATGACCTTAGGGATGATTTAGGGAGTTGTAACACTCTAGCGAGTACAATAATAAAAAATATTTTCTTTGTCCTTCTTTTTGTTAATTAAACCTTTTTCTAAATGATGACATATCCTTTTTAGATGCATAAACTGAGCAATAATAAATAATTAAGAAAATATCCCTTAGGTAAGCAATAACCCTAGGATTAAAGAAGGATCTCATTGAGTACAATGGAAGTGATGGGTGCCTAACACCTTCCCCTTATTTAATCGACTCCTGAACCTAGTCTCTCACTATTAGTTATTAGGTTTTATCATTATTTCCATTTTTCTTAGGAACAAATAAAGGATGGTGGGGACTCGGAATTTTTCTATCCGCAATAATAGGAATAAACATAGATGAACAAGGAACCTCTTCTACAATGAACTTGTGTGACAAGTTTTACCCTTACCCTTTTCCTTAGTTTGGGGTGACATTTTTTTTTCTATTTTGAAAGAAAAATATAACAGAAAAAATATATAAAAATAAGAGTAATATTAATTCGAGAAAATATTACACAATAACTTATTACGCAAGAGTATTATTACACAATACATATTATTCAAATTATTCATCATTGTAATCTTCATTGTCTTTATTAGATCTGATATTATTGTCTTCAGACTCTCCTAACTCTTCTTACTCTTCTTCCACGTGATTTATTGACAATAAGACAGTTGCGTCAACTTGTTGACCATCAACTACAATATCACACAAACTTGAAATCTCCTCAATTTTAATTACCTCATTAACAGGTGAAATCTCATCATCTTGGTATGCAACGTCTTCCATTACACCGTCAGTTTCAATATGACACATCGAGTTGGACTTGATTATAACATACCATCCTCGTTTACATGGTCGAATTGAAGGATAAGTACATAATAAACTTGTCTAACATTACGTGCCATTATGAAAGGGTCATACTCTTTGTACTTTCTACCCATTCGAGTTTATCGATTTTTGTTCCTCTAGAAGATGGATCATACCGATCACAATAAAACAAGACAACTTTATTTTCCAAGTCCATATAATTATGTACCAACTCGTAAATATGTGTGATAACACCATAAAACTTGTCATCACCACCCTTTGTAACTCATTTTCCAACTACACCACTGTTTATTATTTTCTTCTCTTTTGCCCATGTTTGAGTATGAAATCTATATCCTTTTACAAAGTATGTGTGACATTCATTTGGATGTTGATGAGGGACTTCAGACAAACTTCTCAAATTTATTATTTCAGGACTTGTTGTAAAAATGCAAGATAATTGTTGCTCGAACCATGGAGTAAAATAGGCACATGCGTAACCACTCAATGGTTGTTCACTCGTGCTTTAAAAATAGTAGGTATTAAATGCCCTATTTAGAAAAACAATATAGGTTGGAGAAGGTGACACGTATTAAACAAAAATAAATATATATTTAATTTAATATACTGACTCAATATATAGTTTTACTTAAACGCGATTAATCAACACATGAACATGGGCAGATTGCATTTCTTTTTCAAACATCCAATGCACGATCGTCTTTCCAAAAGAACAGTCGGGACAACCGAAAACTGATAAGGTGAATTGACTTCTTTCACTAAAGTGAACTTTGTTACTTATGATTCTCGAAGTGAACATCTTATGGTGGAAATAATGAGAGCAAAAATGTGATGTTTCTTGTTGTAAGTAATACTTATATATCGATCCCTCAACTATTGCCTTATGTTTCATCGATCACTTTGAATCACCCATGAATCATTCAAATGGATACATCCATCTATATTAGAAAGGTCCACAAAGGTAAGCCTCATAAGCAAGATGTATAGGGAGATGCTCCATAGAATCAAATAAACCTAACATAAATATTTGCTCCAAGTTGCAGAGAATGACAAAAATATTTTGGTCCAATTTAATGATGTCGTCTACTCTTAAAGTTTACACACAAATGTATTTAAAAAATGGACTGATCTCAGATACTAGATTAAGCACATGCCTGGGAAGTGAATTGAATATATATGGAAGCAATCATTCCATGAAAACATGGCAATCATGACTTTTTATTCCATGCAACTTCCCAATTTTGGCATCAGCATATCTTTCCAGGTTAGAAGAATAACTATCGGCTATCCTCAACTCATTTAACCACCGACAAACTGCTTTTTCTTCTTAGGGAGTAAGAGTGTAAAAAACCTTGGATTTTAATAATTTTCCATTTGGCTGAGGTTTCAACTCCAAGTCTTTTTGATAACACAAAAGCTCAAAGTCCTTTTTAGCCTTTTCATTATCTTTTGTCTTGCCCTGGACATCCATAATTGTGTTGAATACATTATCAATTTTTTTCTCAATGTGCATAACATCAACATTATGTCGCAACAAATTATCCTTCCAATATGGGAGGTCCCAAAAAATACTTCTTTTTGTCCAATTGTATGTGTTCTCATATCCTTGAATTATGCATGTTTTACCATTATCTGTGAATTTTGGTAGGTCACAAACATTATTCCATACTTCAGTCGATGTCAAGCGAGGGTAAGGAAGATCTGTTAATTTTTTCCTTTTTTAAAAGCATTCTTATTTTTTCTAAAAACATGCACTACTACAGAAAACCCATTTAACAATAGTTGGGAAAGATATATAATCATGTGGGCCCAGGCGTTGTCATGTCGAGTGTGGTTGTATATATGATACTTACAATCACGGCCTAGTAACCATTGTAATAAACTGGAAAGTGCACACTCTATCACAACGGATTTTCCAAAATACCTTTGTGATAAACATAATGGTCGTAGGTTCGATTCCCACGAGATATTATAACGGTTATGTTATATAACCGTTGTTACATTTTCTGCAGAATTAACAAATATTATTCTGCTTTTATAATTAATCCCATTTTTTAACCTGTATTATTGTTCACTATATCAGAGTAGGCAATACAACTCACATTTGTGATAAAATTATCATAATAATATTAATTGTATCATATTCATAATATCACATAATTGTATCATATTCAATTGTATCAGAACATACATCCTACAATTTATCGGAACAAACAACTTACAATTTGCACATTACATAACATCACATAATTGTAACTTGGTGTTTTGGTTTCTTGTCTCTTGGTATCTTGTCTCTTGGTGTTTTGACTTTAAAGACCTATGATTTCAAATAATTATACTTGTTAGTAAAAATACTTAGAACGCAATAACATACAACAAAATTAAAAAAAAGGTTCAAGGATACAAGATATAATAAATAAAAACAACAACAAATTATGAAGTTCTAAGAACATTAATCAACAACAACAACATACAATAACACAAGATATTATGTAATGTTTCAAGAATGCACCTTTTTAAAATTAATCGTGGATATCGAACAAATTATGAAGTTCATCTAGTTTATGAAGCTATGAAGAAGAAGTACAAGGTGAATAAAGTTTACAAAATAACTTCATACTTCTTGTATTTTTCTTCATAGCTACACAAATCATATGTATCATAGCCAAAGTATGCGCTTTGTTAGGGTGGTGAAGACGAATCTGAAAAAATGAGAACATTCACCAAATGGAAAAATGGAAACCCATTTTTAACAAGAAACGTAAACAAAATCGAAGTATAAGTTTAATCAACGAACCTCAAGTTAGAGATTGGTAAAGACGAATCTGAAGACGTATCTAAAGGTTGAAGTATGTTTAAAGGGTGACATGGATGTTAGGGTTATATTATGAGAGAGAAGAGTGAAATATGTTAGGGTTTTCTTTTGAGAGAAATGACTGTTATGTACTGAACGATAGATACTTTCGCTTATATACTAAAAAAGATCACTTTTCATCACGGTTAGAAAGAAAAACCGTGATGCAATTTTCAAAATTTACAACGGTTGTATTGTAAAACTGTGGTTAAGTAACTTGGTTAAATAACTTTCAATTTTTTATTTATTTATAAACCGGTTGTATTGTAGTATCGTACTTCAAAGCTGAAGAATCAAATGAACGAAGAAGGTGAAGATTTGAGCTCCAAATGAATGGATACAAAGAGGGTAAAGATTATGCCACTGTTGTCGTCTCTGACTCGCTTGTTCGCCCAGGGCGTCTTATGAAAGAAATACATAATACATTTTGTTTTAATTTATCAGTAAACTCTTTCATCGTGGTTGGACAATCCAACCGTAGTGGAATTGTAAGTCCTCTAACAACGGTTGGTTTACTTCACCGTTGTAAAATCATTTACAATTTATTTTTTAAATAATGGACTTAAGTGACACGCGGTTAATGTACTCTAAAAAATGGAAGAAAAAATATAGCTGCTGGGAATCGAAGCTTGCTGCACATCATTTATTACTACGGTGTTTAAATACAACCGTCATTAAATTACTGTTTATAAATCCAGCTACTCATTGGGCGCGAAAATTTTAACCTATTACAACAGTGTATATGAATCCGTTGTAAACTTGGTGTTGTTGTTTGCGTATTTTGTAGTAGTGATGGTTTGTAGGTAAGAAACTACGATGACAGTCGAACCACAAACTTTTTCCACCCTTTTCCAAAGTAAACACTTTTATGTGTCCCATGCAACACAGAAAATCAATTTTGTCATGCATATCCCAACCAGACAACACACCATATGCATAAATGTTCATAATTATCCACATCAAAGCAACTCGCATATTAAAGTTTTATTTATGAGACACATCATAAGTACATTCTCCAATCCATAACCTTTTCAGATCGTCAATTAAAGGTTGTAATTAAACATATATTCCCGCCTTTGGACTCGACAGTCCTGGAATGAAGCATATCAATAACATGTAAGGTTTAGTCATGCACGTCTCAGAAGGGAGATTGTATGGGGGTAATAATAATTGGCCAACAAGAATACACAACTGTTGAGGATTGGACATAAGGAGTAAAACCATCAGAGAATAATCCAAGCCTGACATTTCTGGGTTCTGCTGTAAAATCTATATGTACTCTATTAGAGTGTTTCCATGTCTCACCATCGGATGGATGCCACATCATGCTTGAACTAATTGTGCTTGTATGATGTCATGTCATTTGGCTTGCACTTTGCTATGCATTGATGCAAACATTATTTGCAACCTAGGTATTATTGGCTGATAGAACATGGACTTCACTGCAACTCATTTTTGCTTTTGATCAACCTTTACTGTGAACTACATACCTCAGACTCTTACAAAAATTACATTCCTTCAATGCCCCATCATTTGTACCAAACTCATCGTCATAAAACAACATGCAACCTCCAATACAACAATAAATCTTTTTTACTTCTAGTCCCAACTTCGACACCATCCTCTTTGCATCATAATAACTTGTACGCATGTTTTCTTTCACAGGAGTCGCGTCCAACATCATTTTTGCAAATAATTCAAAATATTATTTATACCATTTTAAGTCTTATTTCATAAATATTATATAAAACCAATATATAATATTAAAATAAAACAATATTTTATCATAATAATATATATCACATAATACTTAATATTTCTAAAATAATTTCTAAGTATTATGTTTAATAAAATAATATTAAAATATATTATTAAATATAATAAATATATACTTTTTTTATATTGTTTATTTTTTATTTTCAAAATATTATTTATACTTTTTTTAATTATTATTCTAAAAATACTTTACAAAAACAGTGTATAACACTAAAATAAAACATTATTTTATTATAATATTATATATTGCACAATACTTAATATTTGTAAAATAATTTCTAAGTGCTATGTTTTCTAAAATAATAATTTCTAAATATGAAACAATATATTTAAAAAAAATAATAATTTTAAGCGTTACTTTTAAAATAATATATCTAAAATACTTAATATTTATAAAACAATATTATTTCTAAAATAACACATAATATATTATTAACAACGACACAGTATAGTTTAAAAATATTATTTAAAAAACACACAACAACACACCAATATAATATATTTCTAAAATAACATAACTTTTAAGTGTTATTTTAAAAATAATTTCGAAAATACTATTAACAACATATAATACATAATATATCACATAACACTTAACAACACACCAACGCCAACAAATATCAATATAACTAATTTTCTTTTAAAAAAATTGAGAAGAAAAGTGTACTTTGAATGAACAAATCAAACAACTCCAAACCTTTGATTTTATTCTTCTTGCAAAATTTTAAATCTCTATAGAAACAAATGAAAAATGAACAAAATAAATAAATTAAGATTAAGGATTTGATGTAAATTAAAAGATAGAAAACAAATGAAAAAAATATTTAAAAAAAATACCTTCAATTAGATGTGTTCTTGAAGATTTGTTGATGAAAAAACTGATTTAGATGGTGAAGGATTGAGGTCGAGGAAGTGAAAATGGGAATCTGGTTGAAAAACAAAGAGAGAGCAAAGAGAAAAAATACTTAAGCATAAGCAATGGAATGGGAAAGTGGAAGTGGCGTTGGAAATATATGAAGCAATCTACGAAGGGGCTCCTCATGCATGCTAAACGATCACAATTAGCTTGGGGTAACGCATCACGAATTGTAATGCCATCATAAAGCAGCTGACACACGCTCAGTGTGATTGGATAACGTGTAAAAAAATCACGAAAGTTTCAAGGGATTACCCCTCACAAATGCAACAATAATAATTGGCTAGGGGGTTCCCTTCGTAAATGTAAATGCCTTTATTAAAGCTAGTGACACGTACTAGCGTTGATGGGATAAGGAGAAAAATAATCTTAAAACGTGTGTGGGGGTGCCCCTTGCAAAAGCTATGGAAAATATTGACTAAGGGTAACCCCTCATAAATGGTTAATTTCAAATCTAAAAACTTCCTCCTTAACATTTGTGAGGGGTTTCCCCACACAAATTTGTTTATTAATTTTATGTGTTGCGAGGGATAAACCCCAAAAAACGCATACATTTAGCGATTAAATTTTTACCTAAAACATTGCTCACATTAATCATCATTTTTTCTAGAAAAAACTTACGCAATGTCTGAAGATGTATCTCCAGAATGTGTTTGAGTTTGAACTTTTCTAGAGATACATTTCCGAAATGTGTTTGTGTTTATTTTATAGCCCTTCCGCAACAGTAGATTAATTAATGTTCTGTTATTTTTTTAATTGTTTCCAATATATATGGTACACCCTGACGTTTTCCCAAAGTAATTGGTTTCTCCGAATGTTCAAGGGGTTGTTGTGAAGGCGATAAATATTGGTAACGACTTTAACAACAAGCAAGAGTTTGAAAATTATGATAGAATGCTTGATTGGATTCACATGGAGGCATCTAGACTTGGATTTGGTATGGTAATCGAAAGGTCCGATAATAATTCGGATAGAAGATGAGCCTTTGTGACAATGTTGTGCGAAAGAAGCAACACAAATTAAACTCCTCTTTGAAAACTTAAAAGAGACGACACATGTAGTAGAAAATGTGAGTGTCTATTTAAGGTTTGTGCTTACATGTTGGCAAACAAAAATTGGAGATTTAATGTGATATTTGGTTTGCATAACCATGATTTGTGTTTAAAATTAGCCGATCATCTCAGTGTATGTCGGCTCAAGCCGGAAAAGAAGGAGTGCATTAGTGACATGACCTTGAATCTTGTTCAACCGAAAAATATATTTGCAACATTGAAACAAGAGCAACCAGAAAATATAGCAAATATCAAGCAAGTGTAAAACATTCGGTACCTCACGAGCAAGGCAACTGTTGCACCTCAAAATTTGACCAACATTTACTTACCTAGCTTGTGTTCACTAGCATTATCATCTGCTTCTCATTGATATGTGTGCAGTAGATCAAAAGGTATGATTACCAATCAAGAGCTATACAAGACTTTGAAGCTAGCCAAGAAGGTTATGCAAATGTTCAAGGGTTGATATCTTTGTCAGAGAAGTTGAGAGATCCTCAGAAAGATTGGTTGAAACCAAGGTTGTGTGCCTCATAACTTGAGAGTTGTGAGAGCTCTTCAGATGATTCTGAAGCTATGAGGATGGACTTGAAGCTTTGAGAGAGCTTATGATATGTCTTGAAAGTCATAATGAAGCCTAGATAGGTCATTGTACAAGTTTAAGAAGACTCAGCCATGAGTGGTGTAATTAGGGTTTGACTGGGTCCACCCTAGGTCAACTGATGATTTGGAGAGGGTTGAGACCTAATCCAAGAGCCATGTGATCATGGATGGATGAATTGAGATGCTATAAGTATGATTCCAAGGTCAAATCATCATGATTGAGGAGTTTGATAAGTTTCAAGCTAGGGTTTCTAAGGCTTGATAGTGTAAAATCCCCTAGTTTGATCCCTATCTTCAAGGCAGTTTAGCTCAAGATGTGATTGTCATCTCATCTTACCCCCAACATTAATGTTGTAGAGCTTGCTCTTAGATTTAATTTGAGTGCTAGAAGTCCTTGATAGGATTTGTAGAGCTCAAGTTATGACTTTGACAAGTTACAGGTCATCTGAGGTATGTGAATCTGGGGCCCTGAAAGTCACCCAACTTGCATCCAACTTTTACCCAAGAAGGATGATTCCTATGAACTTTTGGTCAACATGAATGTTTTTCCTCATCTTCTTAGCTTTCTATATAGTACTAGAAGTCCTTGATAGGATTTGTAGAACTCAAGTTATGGCTTTGACAAGTCAAGGGCATTTTGGTCATTTGGAGATTATAGGTCATTTCAAGCATAAGGCCATAACTCCTATTTCCAAGCTTCATATGGAAAAATATTCAACATCAAACTTGCTTAAAATGATGTTTTAAGGCTAGTAGAGAGGTCATGAGATGTTGAAAAGGCTTGTAGAAAAAAATGGTAAAAATGACCTAAAATGGAGGCATAAGTTAAATAAGTCCAAGTTGGAAATTGAAATTTCCAAGTTACACATCCAAACCATGGCATATAATAGGTCATTTTGACTCTAAAAGACATTTTAGAAACAATGGTTCAGCCACTTTTTTGAATTGAGGCCTAGATCATGGGGTTGCTTTGGAAAATGCTTGCTTGCATAATAAGGTACCAACGCAAAACTCAAGGAAAGGCAATGTACAAGCTAGCTAAGTGTCTTAACATATCATATATCTCATTTAAGGAGATTTTCAAGTCAAGGCAAGTTGCTGCAAGAGGCTTGGCATGAGATGAGATGAATCCATAAACTCATGACATGAGAATCCCAATTTCTTATTGGATGATTCCAGATGGTTCTAGAGAGGTCCAATGCATTCTATATATGGATTAGAACTTGCTCAGATGCAAGGTTGGTGAGAGATTTGAGAGAAGAGGGAGATAGCCATTTCACTTGCTTCCATTGCAAGTTGAAATCAAATTTTACATTCTGATTCATTTCCATTTCTTCTTTCAATCCAAACACATTCCATTGATCATACTGAAGCTGTGCAGACCAAATTGAAGGCAAAACCTTGGAGAATTGAGGAGATAGCTTTTGGATTTTGAAGGTTGCAAGTCACCATCGGGTTTGGAGATTCAAGCTTTCTTGGTCCAATCTTTTGCAAACAGAAGCCTTATCATCATTCAAGGATCGATTCTGAAGAGTTTGAGAGCTTGAAGTGGAGGATTACCCTATCTGGTGTTCAAGATTTGACAGGTTAGTAAACTTTCTTCTACACCATAATTTAAGCATGATTAGGGAGAATTGTTAGGTTAGAACGGTTAGAGACCATTAGGTGATGGATTCTGGGAAGTTTGAGATCAATTGGTGAGGTTTCAGTTGGTGACACCATTTTTGTTTTGACCAAGAACATGAGATATAGTGAGCTATAGCATGAATTTGATATCAAGAATTAACCAGTGTGAAGCAGTAATCATTTTGAGGTAATTAATTTCAAGAATGGTGAACTTTGATTCCTGAGTATATTTGGAGGTTTGATTCGTGTTTTAGGTTTGAGGAAGTTTCAATGGATTTTGATGCCATGGTTAGATTCGGGGTGAAATTCTGGACATATTAGGGTTTTGAATTTCAGTTTTTCATGGAGAATTGATGAGGTTCGAATTGGAGAGGGTGAGCTTGAAGCTCTGAGCTTCCATGGTTGTTCTTCCCTCCAAGCCCTATTCAAATGAAGAAGACAAGTGGTACACCATTGGATCCACCGGTTGACTTTGACTGAAGATGGTATTACACGGCCAGGATTCGTTTGAATTTGTGAAAGAAGCTCTGAAGAGCTTAAACGAAGCGTTTCATTAAACTTGGGGTATTGGGCTTTAGTTGGTAATTGATATTCGCACTCCAAGTCATGGCCCATTGAGATTTTTAACTAGTTTTCGTTACTAACTGCACCGTTTCTTTTCCTTTTCTTTATAATTTGTGAATTAATTTCTGACTAATAATTGGGCCTGGCGCGCATTGATATCCCCACCCCCATTTTAAGCCCATTTGGAAAATGAACTGTCTGGCATTGCTATTCACACCAATGTTTTCCCATTTTAATTTCTTTTTCTCCATTTTTCATTAATCTTTGGAAAATCATAATAAATAGAAAATTAATGATTTTTACATGGGTATTTTTTCTCCCATTTCATGTTAATGTCTAGAAAATTATAAAACCATAATATTTGCATTTCATGCATTTTTAATATTTTTTGTGTATTTTCTCTTTTAATAGCTTTTTAATTCTTTTATGTTGATGCATAAATTTGTAGAATTTTGTTTAGCTAGTTCCCTTTGAATTTTTAGGCCATTCTTTTTAGGATAGTTAGATTAGGACTTTATCTCCCCTCTGTATTTATTCCATAATTTTGTGATTAATTTTAGGTTAGTTTTGATTAGATGACTTTAGGTTGTATAGAATTAGGTCAATCCTTAACATAGGTCCACAATAACACTAGAATTTTGGGTTTCTAGGTCAAGCTAAACATTGGGACATATAGGGTATTAAGGGTGGGTATGTAGGATCCCCTAGAAATTATATTAGATTTCAATATAATAGTATGTTATTTTTAAATGATTTTTGTAGTTGATTGTTGTTTGTGTTGCCCTTGTGGGCTTGTATTTTTGTTTTGCCTTGCTTTGTGGGCTTGGTGGGCTTGGTCTTGCTTTGAGGGGCATGGAGGAGCATAGTAGAAGACTTGGAGATTGATTGAGGAGCTTGAGAGCTTGAGAATCTTGTTTGTTTTGTTGTTGTTTTAGGGTTAGGGATTAAGAAGAGCTTAGACCTAGTTAATTTCTTTCTTAAACATGGATGGTATCTTTCACCTCCATTCTTCCCCATGATTCAAGGTCCTTCCATGGTATTCACCTCCCTCCTTAGGAGGGATAAGTGATGGTACCTAGGAAGTAGAACCTTTGAGGGAACCATTCTTTTGATGTTAAACCCTTATAGGTCACCTTTGGTGGTCAATAAGCAGTTTAATATCCTAGCTTATCCAGTTAAGTGATTTCTTCTGGTTTGAGTATCTTGAGGGATGTTGGGCTTGAGTGTGAAGATGAAGACTTCATAGAAGAGTATGGAAGAGGATGATTCCATGAGCATTGCCATGTCAGCTGAAGCTTGAAGAGAAACAAGAGCAAGTTGATACTTGAAGACCCAATGAAGATCCAGTAAAGACTGAATGAAGAGTTTGAGAGCTTGAAGGATGAAGTTGATACTTCTAAGTGATTGAAGATTACTCTGAGAAGCTGAAGCTTACAGGAAGAGAAGACCAAGTTGATACTGGTAAAGCAAAGAGAGCTTGAGATCTTGAAGACTAAGTTGATACTTAGGAAGAGGATTCAATTGAGATTGACTGAAGAGATAAGGCTCGAGGAACAAAGGATAAGTTGATACTTACTTTGAAGCTTGGAGATCCTGAAGGAATCAAGTTGATACTTGTGGGTAAGAGTGAAGCCTGAAGGTGGAACTGATTAAGGAGCTGAAGCTTGGAGAAGAGAGAATAAGTTGAAACTTATGTGGAAGGGTGGAAACCTGGAGAAGCAAATTGACATTTGTCAAGAGTGATTGAGGTATGAAGACTGAGTTGCTGTTGGAAGAGCTGAAGCTTGGAGTTGAGAGAGTTGTTGATCTGCTTTCTTGTCTGTTTTTCTGTGTTGATGTGTCTTGTTTGATTTGCTTGATGCATTAGAATAAGTTCATATCTAGACTAGCTTTAATCTAGGAGCATGATTGCACTAGAGGTCGAGTTGCTCCATCTGTTTGTATTGTTACTGTGTGGCTTTGCTTGCGGGTATTCGGTAGAGCCCAGCTCCCTTGCCCATGTGGTTTATCTTGCTTGATAGCATGATTTTATTTCTTCGGTATGATTGCAGTTTACTGTATTTTGCTTGATAGCATGTTGTTATTTCTTCAGTATGATTACTGTTATTCATTCTGGCTTGAGGTTGAGATGAGCTTGTGGAGGCTGATGCCCCACACACATTTCCTCCCTCACTTGCATTGCATGCATTTTACAGTCGTTTACTGTTTACTGTTTAAGCTGATGCTTTATCTGTTTCTGTGTATCATTGACATGATCCCTTAGGAATCTCATTTCCTTTGATAAGGAAATGATGATAGAACTTTAGGTTGAAACCTATGCATGATAACTTCTAAGAAGTTCCCTGTTTCAAACTTCAACCAAAGGATGAATCCTTGGCATGACAACAGTAGGACTTGATAGTCTCCCTGTAGTTGAGCCTGTTCTCTTCTCATCTCAAAACAACTTAAGATACAATAATCATGAATGGTTTCTTTCGTACGTTACGAGCCTTAAGCTATCTGGGAAAGGATTGTGGGAGAGTTTCTTTTCCACAGTCTGGATGTTTAGTATGGCACCCTTTGGGTGACATGTAACGCATTCACTCTCAGGTCATAGTCTCTAGTGCGATTGAAATTGCAAACACAATAAAAAACACTTCTTTCGTAAAAGACAGAAAATAATGCGTAGTGTCCCGAACTACGTAAGCTCTGATCTCTCATACCTGTTGAGAGTACGTAGGCACAATACTGATGTATTGGCGAGCTACCTTCCCCATAACCCGTCGTAGGTCGAACTACGTTGACTCTGATTTCTCGTTCTCTGATGAGAATACGTAGGCATAAAGTGCGACGCTTTGCCGAGTCATTTTCTTTTCTGTTTAAACCAGCCTTGATAGGTAGATAGATAAAACCAACCCGTCCAGTAAACACAACAAGTGTGGATCCCGTCGAGTACGACGGACGTGAGGGGTGCTAATACCTTCCCCTTGCGTAACCGACTCCCGAACCCAGACAATGGTTGCGACGACCTTGTCTTACCCTTTTTCGTCAGGTTTTTCCGATCGTTTCCTTTCCCGCTCCGAGGGATAAATAACGAAAGGTGGCGACTCTTCTGTTCTACCGGCACCTTATTTTCGCGTAAGCGACAGCTGGCGACTCTGCTGGGGATCGAACCCAGAGTCTCTGGTTCTCCGGTTCCCCCACGCGAGTCAATCCTAGCGCTTGTATGATTACTTGTTGTGTTGTGTTTATTTATCGCATTTTATTTCCCGCACTTTATTTTCAGTATGATATGATTATTTGTGCTGTTGTGGGAGGGGCATTCTGATGAGTGAGAAGCCAGACCCAGGCTTTAGTGAACATAGCATTAGTTGTGGAAATTAGTGGGCGCGTGCTTGCTTTGCAGACACTAGTGTCTCATGAAATCCACACTCAGACGAGGTTCTCCCGGTTGGCTTCTCTTTCAACCCTTTGGGTTGAGACGGTTGCTGGTTTGGTGGATTGTCGACTCTGGGGACCGATCATTTGTGATTCAGCCGAATGAGGCCGCTTCATGAGCTGGTGATGCCACACCTTCTGGGTATCGTATCACCCCTCTTGAATGTCTGTGACGCTGATGAACGCATAGGGTGCCGAACTTGAGTCAGTTTAGGTCCATACCTGTGAGCAGGGTTGGGTTTATTGCAGGAAACTTTGACCTTCAGACCACCTGGTTTTCTTGATAGTGGATCAGTGTTGTTGGGATCTGAGGATCTTATCTGCAGACATATGTTTGTTCTTGATAGAACAGGTTTTGATAAGAGGATCTTATCATCAGATGTGTATTTGTTCTTGATAGAGCAGGTTTTTGATCAGAGGATCTTATCATCAGATGTGTATTTGTTCTTGACAGGGCAGGTTTATGACTGGGGTCTGAGGATCTCAATATCAGGTGTCTGTTCTTGATAGAGCAGAGTTTTATTACCGGATGCTTGTTCTTGATAGAGAAGAGTTTCGGTCATCAGATGTTTGTTCTTGATATAGCACATTTATGACTGGGGTCTGAGGATCTCAATATCAGGTGTTTGTTCTTGATAGAGCAGAGTTTTATTACCGGATGCTTGTTCTTGATAGAGCAGAGTTTCGGTCATCAGATGTTTGTTCTTGACAGAGCACATTTATGATTGGGGTCTGAAGATCTCATCAGCAGATGTATGTTTGTTCTTGACAGAGCAGATTTATGATTGGGGTCTGAAGATCTCATCAGCAGATGTATGTTTGTTCTTGACAGAGCAGATTTATGATTGGGGTCTGAAGATCTCATCAGCAGATGTATGTTTGTTCTTGATATAGCAGATTTATGATTGGGGTCTGAAGATCTCATCAGCAGATGTATGTGTGTTCTTGACAGAGCAGTTTTCTTGGTCCTGTATTAGAGGTCCTTATTATCAGACGTTTGTTCTTGACAGAGCAGAATTATGATCTTGTATATATGGCCCTATTAGATGGTTGTTCTTGAGAGAGTAGATTTGTGGTCCGATATCGGGGTTCTCTTCTTATTAGTGGTTGTTCTTGATAGAGCAGGATTACGGTTTTGTTGATACAGAATCTCCACAACACAGTTGCCTTGATCTCCTGCTGCATGATTGCATTTTACATTATTTTGCATATGCATTTGTATTTCATTAACGTGTGTCTGTGTTGCAGGTACCGTTTTCCCCGATCCAGGATTTCTTGCCTCCTATTGTATTGTTATGGGTTCTCTGAGGAAGACCGTGGCTTACAAGTTCCCTGCCCCTGATGTGGTTAAGCTGACTGGTTTGATAGCTTTAGCAGATGATTCTGTGAGGGATGAGTTCAGAAAATCTTACGGCAAATTGCTCAGTTTGGTTCGTAAACCTTCTGCGTTCGAGTTGAATGGGTTGCACGCTCTGCTGCAGTTCTACGATCCTCCGCTGAGATGTTTCACTTTCCAGGATTTTGTTCTCGCACCCACGCTGGAAGAATATGCTGATTTGCTAGGTGTACCTACCAAGAGGCAGATGCCTTTTGTTCATATGGATGCTGAGCCTGATCTGGCTAGGTTAGCTCCGTCGCTTCATCTGGATGCCTCCGAGTTGGTATTGACTAGTTGGAACAAGGTTCCCGGGTTCTCCTTGCAGTTTCTAGTGGGAAAGGCTCAGCAGTGCGCCAAAGACGGATGTTGGGTCGCATTCAACGCCATCCTTGCTCTGTGCATATATGGCATCATTCTGTTCCCCAATATGCCCGATTTTGTAGACTTCGATGCGTTTCATATCTTTGCTTCAGGGAATCCAGTCCCTACCTTGATAGGAGATGTCTACCATTCTATCCACTACAAAAACGAGAACAGGAGGGGCAAGAATGTCTCATGATGTGTACCCTTGCTTTATAAATGGCCTGATAGTCATTTGCCCAAGAGGGGTCCTTTCGTCTCGTCGGCAGCCACAGCCGAGTGGTCCGAGCGTCTGATGAGCTTATCTGCAGAGGATATTGATTGGTTCGACAGAGATAGGTTGGGTACTGAGGTGATCTTCAGCTGCAGCGGGTTTCCAAACGTGCCTTTGATAGGCAGGAAGGGCTGTATAAACTACAATTCGTCGTTGTTGGTCCGACAGTTCGTGTATGCTTTGAGAACTCCGCCGAAGGATGAAGAGGTGCAGGAATCTATGTACCTCACTGGTCTTCTGGAAGGGGATCTGTTATCCAAGCTTCAGCGAGCCTGGAATGGTATCATTAAGCGAGGAAAACCACTGCTGGGGAGAAGCAACAACCAAGCCTACCCTCCGTACGTGACTTGAATCAGAGCCAGAGCAGATGCTATAGGGATGTTGTTTCCTCATGCCAAGCCGGAAAGCCCTCCAATGATGGCAAAGCCTGCTACTGTGCCCATTCAGCAGCATAATCAGGTGTTGGCTGAGCGAGATGAATTGAAGCGGGCAAATGAGGAACTGGAGAAAGAATTAGCTCAGCTCCGCAGCGAGAGGAACGAGGCCGTTCACTCTTTCAAAAAGCAAACAGAGCTGGTGAACCGGCTGGGGACAGACCTGACTAAGCAGCTAGCCGAGCGTGAGCGCATGGGTCAAGACTTCAAAGCTGTCAATGACGTACTGGCTACGAAGAAGCAGCACTTGGACGAAGCGTATCGGAGGATATCCAAGTTCAACCAGCACTGGAAGGCTTCCCTGGCCACCAGAAAAGAGCGGGAGGATAAGCTGATGCTACAGATCTCCAAGCTGGAAGCCCAGGTGAAAGATAGTGAGAAGAGGTTTGATGAAGAAACTGCTCGCAGATACGCCGCCGAAGGCCATCTCAACAGAGCTCTCGCTAACCTGAAGGAGCGCAAACTGACGTTTGAGTCCAAGAAACGGAAGTTAGAAGATTGCTTCAGCGAAGGAGCATGGGAAGGTTCGGTCGAAGGACTTCAGTACACCATTGTGCAAAGGGAGTTACCCGTCGAGGGGTTACTCACTCTGCTATATCATCCAGAAACGAAGGAGTTGTTGGAAGAGTATCGCGCTTGTGGCCGTACTTGACTATTTGTATTCCTTTTGTTTTGATCATTGTTGTATGCTGACCATCACCAGGCTTGTTGGCTGAGGTCACGCTGTTGATTCATCTTGTACTCGCTGATGTTGTGTACTGCCTTGATAGGCTTTCTTTATATATGAGATTGTTATTTCCATGATTGGACTCAAACTTCTTATTATTATCAGCACTAGCACTCAGGCACTAGGATCAGGGAGATCTCCCTAATGCACAGACACACGTTTGCATTTGCATGAAGCATTTGCATAACGAGCACTTTGTTGTTTTTCCTAACCCTTTTGTGTTTTATAGGTTGTCGCAGGTTTCTCAGGTTGTTTCAGGTTGTGATAGGTGGTTCCAGGATTGATCAGAGACCTATTCACCGCTATCCGACTAGAGCTAATCAGACCAAGATCATGGAGCAAGTGCAAACTGATGTTCAGGAACTCCATGAAAGAATGGATCGCTTCATGGAGCTCATGCAAGCAGTCGCCAATGGCCAGGATCAGCTCAGAACTTTGGTTCAGCCTTTGATTTCCATGGTTGATAGCAACGGCGTACTCCATGGTGGGACTGTGCCAACCCCTCCACCAGTTGAAACTCCTCAGAATGGCGTCCCCGTGACCGGGGGGAATGGCAGTGCCAACGGCAATGTGATAGCTAACATGGGACTTAACGGAAATACGACGGGCGTCGGTAATGGGAGTCTGGGAGCTAATGTCAATGTCGGGCCGGGCAACGGCAATGCAGGCGTCGGGAATCTGTTTGTGCCTCAGCCATAGCTAGAGGATCGTCAGGACGATGTGTTCTCTCAGAGAGGTGCTAAAGGGGAGTTGAATGCTGAAGCACGGCTTAGATTCAAGGCACTTGAAGATAAGATGAGAGATATCGAGAATCAGAATACTTTGGGCGTTAATATGTCCAAGTTGGGACTAATTGCTGATTTCAAGGTGCCTCCCAAGTTCAAGGTACCTGACTTTGAAAAGTATAAGGGCACCACTTGCCCTCGTGTCCACCTGAGATCGTACTACAGAAAAATGTCTGCTTATTTTGAGGACGAGAAGTTGCTGATGCACTTCTTTCAAGACAGTCTTTCCGGGCCATCCCTCGAGTGGTACATGAGTCTGGAGCCTACTAGTGTGCGCACGTGGAAGGATCTTGCTGAAGCATTTGTGCACCACTACCAATACAATAGTGACTTGGCCCCGAACCGAGTCCAGCTGCAGAATCTGTCGCAGAGGAACAATGAAGGGTTTAAGGAATACGCCCAGCGGTGGCGTGAGTTAGCAGCCAGGGTTCAGCCGCCGATGGTTGAACGTGAGCTCGTGCAGATGTTTGTAGCCACCCTTCCAGGGGTTTACTATGAGAAGTTAGTCAGCGGTATGTCTGGGACATTCTCAGATCTCATTATCACGGGTGAGCACGTCGAAAATGGGATCAAGATCGGGAAAATTCAAGGTGAGTCATCCTCAGCTGGAGGAGGAGGAAAGAAACCTTATGCTGGCAAAAGGCGAGAGGGAGAAGCGAGCGCTGTGACCAACGCTCGAAGGAAGGGTAAAGGTCCTCACCAGCAGGTGGCCAGTATAACTATCCCGGCAGCTCCACAGCAGCAACAACAGTAACCGAATCAACAGGGATACGGGAAGTACCAGAATCGGGCACCTTTGGCGAACCGCCACTTCGAGACACCGCCCATGTCGTACGCGCAACTGTTACAGACTTTGCTTCAGCTACAGTTGATCCAGAAGAGGACGCTGGCTCCCTTGACAGGGGCACCTCCGCCAGGGTACGACGCGAATGCCACTTGTGAGTTCCACTCAGGGGCACCAGGCCACACAATAGAGAACTGCAAAGCCTTCAAGCATAAGGTGCAGGACATGGTGGATTCTAAGATCATCAACTTCTCCGATAATGTGCCTAATGTCACGAAGAATCCTATGCCGAATCATAGGGGAGGCGGAGTGAACGCCATTATCGAAGACGAGAGTTCGGATTTGTTGACTGACGTCAGAGATCTGAAGACGCCGCTTAGCTTCGTTAAAGCTAAGTTGCTGAAAAGAGGGTTCTTTCCAGGTTGCGGAGAGCTATGTATGGACTGTGCCACACGTTCTGATGGATGTGAGCAGTTGGTAGAAGGAATCCAAAGTCTGATGACTGAAGGGATTCTGCAGTTTAGCCGGAGGGCTGAAAGTGGATCAGGAGAGGTAGTGCTGAAGCAGGCCAATGAAGTCGCCACCATCACCATCCCTCGCCGATCGATAACCATTTCTGCGCCCAGACCGCCCACGATTACTATTACCAAAGCTGGGCTGATACCCTTCAAAAGCACTAACGCTGTCCCGTGGCATTATGGGGCTGAAGTCTACTGCAACGGGCAGAAGTTGGAGCTAGAACCGTTTGGGTCGACTGTGGAGAACCTTGCGGGAATCAGTGGTATTACTCGCAGCGGAAGAGTGTTTGCACCACCAGAGGTCGTAGCGGATAAAGCGGTCAGAGCTGATGCGGCCGATAAAGGTAAAAGTAAAGTCGTTGAAGAGGTCCTGTGTGGGGTAGAAAGAGACTTGCTTGTTAAAGATGCCGAGGAGTTTATGTGGTTGATTAAAAAGAGTGACTACAAGATTGTAGACCATCTCCATCAGATGCCCTCGAAGATTTCCATTCTGAACTTATTGTTGTGTTCTGAAGCACACCGCAACGCGCTGCTGAAGGTGTTGAACGCCGCATATGTACCGCAGGAAATATCGGTAAATCAGCTAGAAGAGGTCGTAGCCCACGTAAATGCTAGAAACGGGCTAGGTTTCACAGACCTAGAGCTGACACCAAAAGGGAGGAATCACAATAGCGCTCTGCACATCTCGATAGAGTGTAGGGGCACGATTATGTCGCACGTATTGGTGGACACGAGTTCGTCACTTAATGTTCTTCCGAAGAAGGCATTAATGAAGTTGGATACTCATGGAGTGATCTGCACACCCAATGATCTGGTTGTGAAGGCGTTCGATGGGACTAAACGACATGTTTTCGGGGAGGTGACCCTGCCAATCCAAGTTGGTCCGGAAACGTTCGACGCGGTCTTTTATATTATGGACATCATGCCTGCCTACAGTTGTCTCTTGGGCCGGCCGTGGATCCATGCTGCTGGTGCCGTAACCTCCACTTTGCACCAAAATCTCAAATATGCTGTCGGAGGTAGCATCGTAACCGTTTGCGGCGAGGAAGACATAATGGTGAGCCATTTGTCGTCCTTCAAGTATGTGGAGATGGATGGAGAAATCCATGAGACTCTATGCCAAGCGTTCGAAGCCGTCAAAGTGAAGGACGTAGCTCCTGTAGTCACTGAAAAGCCAGAGATGACTCTCTCCTCGTTCAAGGAAGCTCGGGCCGCTGTCCAAGTCGGACCTACCCCAGGTTGGGGGCGAATTTTGGAGATACCTAACAAGCAAGACAAGTTTGGGTTGGGATATTCTCCTGGGGCTGAAGCTTCTTCTTCTTCTAGCAGCGCGTCTCGAGGTAAAGGGCCGATCCAGTTTACCAGTGGCGGAGTAATTTTCGAAAGCATCAACGCGGTGTCTGAAGACAGCGGGGATAGCGACTGTGACCTCGACTCTTGGATCCAGCCAAGCAAGCCAGGCGGGAGCCTCAACAATTGGTCCGTCAAGGATATCATATAGATGACAAGCGAAGAGTAATGATTTACTTTTTCCAATCACTGTACAATCCTATGTCCTACCCGGGGCATATCGGTTTTATTGTCAGGGCCTTGTTGGATTATGTATATGCATTTTGTTAATAAATCAAAGGCGTTTTCTTCGTATTCAAATATTGTGATATTTGTTATTCCTGTTTTATATTTGTTTTGAAAAACAATAAAATGGCAATGGGGTTTGTGCTAACTTGCACATCCTTGTTTTAAACTTAACCCTTGTTATTGCAGGATCCACATAACAGATGACATCGACTCTGGACCTTCTACGGCTCACTTCGACTTCGATTGCCCGATCTATCAAGCCGAAGAAGAGATTGAGGAGGACGAAGACCTTCCTGAAGAGTTGGCCCGCTTGTTGAAACAAGAGGAGAAAGTTATTCTGCCTCATGAAGAGGAAATCGAGATCGTGAATCTGGGTTCTGAAGAACTCGTCAGAAACGTCAGGATAGGGGCTGCACTGCAGAGTGATGTCAAGCAGAGATTAGTCGAGATGCTGAGAGAGTACAGTGATGACTTTGCTTGGTCATACGAAGATATGCCCGGACTTGACACGGACATCGTGGTCCACCACTTGCCGCTGCGAGAAGATTGTCCCCCCGTTAAGCAGAAGCTTAGGAGGACGAGACCAGATATGGCCGTTAAGATCAAAGAAGAAGTGCAGAAACAACTTGATGTTGGCTTCTTAGCGGTCACTACTTACCCTCCGTGGGTCGCCAACATAGTGCCTGTACCGAAGAAGGACGGTAAGGTACGCATGTGCGTCGATTATCGGGATTTGAATAGGGCGAGCCCTAAAGACGATTTCCCGCTGCCTCATATCGATGTGTTGGTCGACAACACAGCCCAGTTCTCCGTGTTTTCGTTCATGGGTGGCTTCTCCGGTTACAACCAGATCAAGATGGCGCCGGAGGACATGGAGAAAACGACGTTTATCACTCCCTGGGGAACATTTTGCTATAAGGTAATGCCTTTCGGTCTGAAGAACGCAGGAGCCACTTACCAACGAGCAATGGTAACTTTGTTTCATGACATGATCCATCATGAGATTGAAGTCTATGTTGATGACATGATTGCGAAGTCCCAAACGGAGGAGGGACATCTGGTCAATTTGCTGAAGCTTTTTGAGAGGCTTAGGAAGTTCAGGTTGAGGCTGAATCCTAACAAATGTACTTTCGGAGTACGGTCCGGAAAGTTACTGGGGTTTATCGTGAGCGAAAGAGACATCGAGGTTGATCCTGCGAAGATAAAAGCCATACAAGAAATGCCAGTGCCAAAAACAGAAAAAGAAGTTCGTGGTTTCTTGGGCAGAATAAACTACATTGCAAGGTTTATATCTCAGCTCATGGCCACGTGTGAACCGATGTTCAAGCTTTTAAAGAAAGATCAGGCGATTACCTGGAATGAGGATTGCCAGAAGGCATTCGACAAGATAAAGCAGTATCTTCAGGAACCTCCAATCTTGATACCCCCAGTGGCTGGACGGCCATTAATCATGTACTTGACAGTTCTTGAGAATAGTATGGGGTGTGTTCTCAGTCAGCACGACGAGACGGGCAGAAAGGAGCATGCCATTTATTACTTGAGTAAAAAGTTCACTAACTGTGAATCTCGTTACTCGACGCTGGAGAAGACGTGTTGTGCACTAGCCTGGGCTGCCAAACATTTACGACAGTACATGCTCAATCACACCACTATGCTAATTTCGAAGATGGATCCGATCAAGTACGTCTTCGAGAAGCAGGCTCTTTCGGGCAGGATTGCCAGATGGCAAATGGTGTTGACAGAATATGATATTTAGTATGTTTCCCAGAAGGCTATCAAGGGAAGCGTATTGTCTGATTACCTTGCCGAACAGCCGATCGAGGATTACCAGCCGATGAAATTTGAATTCCCTGATGAGGATATCATGTTTCTCAAAGCGAAAGATTGCGATGAACCGTTGCCCGGCGAGGGGCCAGATAGGAAATCCCAGTGGAAATTGATATTCGACGGGGCGGTTAATTCTTACAGAAGTGGTATTGGGGCGATCATCACGACTCCCGACGGATCCCACATCCCGTTCACTGCGAGACTGACGTTTCCAGTCACCAATAATGAAGCGGAATATGAAGCATGCATTATGGGTCTAGAAGAGGCAATTGATTTGAGAATCAAGAATCTAGAAGTATATGGTGACTCGGCGCTTGTGATCAACCAAATTAAAGGGGAGTGGGAGACTCGTCAATCGAATTTGGTGTCGTACATGAATTATGCCAGAAGGCTGCTTCCGTTCTTTGATCGAGTGGAACTCCATCATGTGCCCAGAGCAGAAAACCAGATGGCTGATGCCTTAGCCACGTTGGCTTCAATGTATAAAGTCAATTTTTGGAATGACGCTCCAAGAATTGTCCTTTCTTGTCTTGATAGACCTGCATTCGTCTTTGCAATCGAGGAAGTCGCCGACGGCAAGCCATGGTTCCATGACATCCAGACTTTCCTTATGACTAAGGAGTATCCTGCGGGAGCGTCAACCCAGGATAAGAAGACTCTGAGGAGGCTATCTGGAAACTTTTATCTCAATCCTGATGGAGTTTTGTATAAAAGAAACCACGATCTCGTGCTACTCAGATGTGTAGATGAGAAAGAGGCGAGTATGCTCATGGAAGAAGTCCATGAAGGCACATTTGGTACGCACGTCGGCGGGCATGCTATGACGAGAAATATCCTGAGAGCAGGGTACTACTGGCTGACGATGGAATCAGATTGCTTTAAATTCGCGAAGAGATGTCATAAATGCCAGATTTATGCTGATAAAGTTCATGTGTCGCCGTGCCCGTTGAATGTCATGTCCTCCCCATGGCCGTTCTCCATGTGGGGCATCGACATGATAGGCAAGATCGAGCCCACTGCATTTAACGGTCATCGCTTCATTCTAGTAGTTATCGACTACTTCACCAAGTGGGTGGAGGCAGACTCATATGCTAATGTGACCAAGCAGGTGGTGGATAAATTCATAAAGAGGGACATCATCTGTCATTACGGAATTCCCGAGCGGATCATTACTGATAATGGTTCGAATCTGAATAACAAGATGATGAAGGAGCTGTGCTAGAGTTTCAAGATTGAACACCACAACTCATCTCCTTACCGGCCGAAGATGAATGGCGTCGTTGAAGCAGCCAATAAGAACATCAAGAAGATTGTTCAGAAGATGGTTGTGACCTACAAAGATTGGCACGAGATGCTGCCGTTTGCATTGCACGGTTATCGTACGACGGTGCGTACGTCAACCGGGGCAACTCCTTTCTCCTTGGTGTACGGTATGGAAGCAGTCCTACCGTTAGAAGTGGAGATCCCTTCTTTGCGAGTTTTGGTTGATGTGAAACTCGTCGAGGCAGAATGGATTACGAATCGACTGAACCAACTCAGCCTGATGGACGAGAAGAGGTTAGCATCGATTGCGCATGGTCGTCTGTACCAAAGCCGAATGAAGAAAGCTTATGATAAGAAGGTGCGTCCTAGAAGCTTTCAGACGGGGGATCTCGTCCTGAAGAAGATTCTTCCTCCACACTCCGATCACCGGGGCAAGTGGACTCCGAATTACGAAGGTCTGTACGTCGTCAGCAAGGTCTTCTCGGGAGGAGCTTTGTTGTTATCCACGATGGATGGTGAAGATTTTGCATCCCCGGTGAACACGGACGCAGTTAAAAAATACTTTGCTTGAAAGCGACCCGCTGGACAGTAAAAAGAGAGTCCAGGCAAAAATGGGGCATCCCGGAGAACCATAAAAAAGGAAAAAGGTTCGGGAAAAAATTAGGGATATAAATTGAAAAAATGTACACCCGCAAAGTCGAAAACCCGGATGGGCGACTTTGGCAAAAAAGGGTATCCCGGTGAACTGAAAACCCGCAAAGGGCGGTTCACGCAAAAGTTAAGGATTTGAAAAAGCAAATGACTGCGTTCCGCGTGTGGACTTTCTTTGTTTAGTGGTTTGGAAGACCTGAGGGCCGTTTATCCGAATCAATCTCTTCTGAAGCTGAAGCGTCGGAGAAGTATCGAAGTCGAGTGGGTCATAGAGGGATCAACTCATGGTGTTCGTCTACGCCTCGTTGCCGACATTTGTATATACTGGTGTATATTTATGTTTTATTTTTGAGCGGCTTCCTCATTCCAGGAGCTTGCATCTGTTGTAAAACATTTTTACCCATTCAGGGGTTCGTTATCAATAAAATGTATACTATTCAGCAATTATGTTTGCCTGTTTAGCATTTATCTGTTTTGTTTGCGAAAAAGAACGCCGATGTTTTTGATAAAATGCGCATACATAAACTTACTGGCCTAGGCCACCGATTGTTGAAACAATGAATTACTTAAACATTGTCACAAGATGATAACCTTGATAGGTCCTTTTGAGAAGGGTATCTTGTCTGTTTGTTTGTGATGTTACAGGTGTAGCATATTCCAGACAGTGCGCCGTGCGCATCCCCCAAGCAGGATGATTCCTTCTTCTCCAGCGAAGTTCAGTAGCCTCTCCCTGCAGAATCTGGATGCGAGATCGTGAGCATTGATATGTCTCCCCAGGCAGAGAAGATTCTCTCCCCCAATCAGACGCATCCTGAAGGAACGTCATCTTCTCAGCTGAGTCATTCACTGAAGTGTGCAGCAACTGATGGTTCAAGACTGAAGTCTCCAGCGGAATTGAGATTCCCCACAGAGTCGTACTCTCCCCCGAAGCAGGATGATTCCTTCTTCCCCAACGGAATTGAGGTTCCCCACAGAGTCGTACGCTCCCCAGCAAGCAGAATGAGTTCTTCTTCCTCAGCCGAGTTTGCAGATCCCCAAGAGAGCCGAATCCTTGGAAGCCGCTCAGGCCATCATTAGTTTTCCCCAGTAGAGTGTGGAATAGATGATGTTATGTTTCCCCGCCAGAGTCGTTATCTCCAGGGAAGTAGCCGTGAAGGCCGTGCAGTTTATTCCCGCGATTGACATCGCTTTCCCTCAGCAGGTCCAGGTTCCCGTAGAGCTTCGTCCCCCTGCGGCAGTCAACTGAAGTTCACTTCCCCTGCGGAGTCCAATTGAGATTGGCGTGACCTTATTCTCCTCAGCAGGATGATTCCTCTATTTGAGTAGTTCTTTCTCCTTGACAGGAGGATTCCCCCTTCAGCATTTATTTTGCTGACGGGATCGCATCATTTTGCATGACTGCATAGCATTTATCATAAACGCGTAGCATTTCCACCGTGTGGAGCATTGCGCCATTGCCGAAGCATATGCATAATAAGCATGATACAGGTTGTTACCGTTCTTGTTTTGCAGGTGTTCCGCCGCATAATTGATTGCTCAAGATGATTCTTGGATTCTCCCCAACGGAGTCGCTTGCTCAAGATGATTCTTGAATTCCCCAGCGAGGTCGCTTGCTTAAGATGATTCTTAAGACCCCAGTGCAGTCGCCAGAGTTGGTTGCTCAAGTTGATGCTTGAAGTCCCCGGCAGAGTGCTTGCTCAGGATGATTCCTGAAATCTCCAGCACAGTTATCGGTTCAAGATGATTCTTGAAGCCCTCGGCAGAGTTATTTGTCCAAGATGATTCTTGAAGTCCTCAGCAGAGTTGATTCATCCAGAATGATTTTTGGATCCCCGAAGTGGAGTTACTTGATAGTTCTCCAGAATCCCCAACGGAGATGCGTCATCCCCAACAGGTTTATGAACAGATAGTTTAAACTTCCCCTCGAAGACTTCATGATTGAGGTTTGACCGCGTTAACGAAGCAGTTCTCTCAGCTGATGCGGAGTGCCTGATGGCAGAAGTTTGGGCATCCCCAACTGGTTCATGATTGACCTAGAATTCTATTCCCGACTTATTGATGAAGTCCGGCTGATGCCCGAAAATTCTTTGAGTGCCCGATGGCATGATCAACATGATTGTTGACCTGATGAGTCCCGAGGAATCTTGATGCCTGATGGCATGATCGACCATGTATTACCGGTTACCGTGTGACCAATTCTCCAGCTAGTTGTCGTGCAGCTATTATTTCAGTTCTCGAAGATTTGTTCCCGTCAGAGTACCGTGTACTTGTGCAGTTGGCAAATTTCTGGGTTTATCGGTATTCAACCGTCTCGCACCTTGATTGGATGAGAGCCGTTCACTCCTCACCCAGTCAGGTTCAAGCCGTTTGAATAGGGGCAGCTGTTGCACCCCAAAATTTGACCAACATTTACTTACCTAGCTTGTGTTCACTAGCATTATCATCTGCTTCTCATTGATATGTGTGCAGTAGATCAAGAGGTATGATTACCAATCAAGAGCTATACAAGACTTTGAAGCTAGCCAAGAAGGTTATGCAAATGTTCAAGGGTTGATATCTTTGTCAGAGAAGTTGAGAGATCCTCAGAAAGATTGGTTGAAACCAAGGTTGTGTGCCTCATAACTTGAGAGTTGTGAGAGCTCTTCAGATGATTCTGAAGCTATGAGGATGGACTTGAAGATTTGAGAGAGCTTATGAGATGTCTTGAAAGCCATCATGAAGCCTAGACAGGTCATTGTACAAGTTTAAGAAGACTCAGCCATGAGTGGTGTAATTAGGGTTTGACTGGGTCCACCCTAGGTCAACTGATGATTTGGAGAGGGTTGAGACCTAATCCAAGAGCCATGTGATCATGGATGGATGCATTGAGATGCTATAAGGATGATTCCAAGGTCAACTCATCATGATTTAGGAGTTTGAGAAGTTTCAAGCTAGGGTTTCTAAGGCTTGATAGTGTAAAATCCCCTAGTTTGATCCCTATCTTCAAGGCAGTTTAGCTCAAGATGTGATTGTCATCTCATCTTACCCCTAACATGAATGTTGTAGAGCTTGCTCTTAGATTTAATTTGAGTACTAGAAGTCCTTGATAGGATTTGTAGAGCTCAAGTTATGACTTTGACAAGTTACAGGTCATTTGAGGTATGTGAATCTGGGGCCCTGAAAGTCACCCAACTTGCATCCAACTTTTACCCAAGAAGGATGATTCCTATGAACTTTTGGTTAACATGAATTTTGTTCCTCATCTTCTTAGCTTTCTAGAGAGTACTAGAAGTCCTTGATAGGATTTGTAGAACTCAAGTTATGGCTTTGACAAGTCAAGGGCATTTTGGTCATTTGGAGATTATAGGTCATTTCAAGCATAAGGCCATAACTCCTATTTCCAAGATTCAAATGGAAAAATATTCAACATCAAACTTGCTTAAAATGATGTTTTAAGGCTAGTAGGGAGGTCATGAGATGTTGAAAAGGCTTGTAGCAAACAATGGTAAAAATGACCTAAAATGGAGGCATAAGTTAAATAAGTCCAAGTTGGAAATTGAAATTTCCAAGTTACACATCCAAACCATGGCATATAATAGGTCATTTTGACTCTAAAAGACATTTTAGAAACAATGGTTCAGCCACTTTTTTGAATTGAGGCCTAGATCATGGGGTTGCTTTGGAAAATGCTTGCTTGCATAATAAGGTACCAACGCAAAACTCAAGGAAAGGCAATGTACAAGCTAGCTAAGTGTCTTAACATATCATATATCTCATTTAAGGAGATTTTCAAGTCAAGGCAAGTTGCTGCAAGAGGCTTGGCATGAGATGAGATGAATCCATAAACTCATGACATGAGAATCCCAATTTCTCATTGGATGATTCCAGATGGTTCTAGAGAGGTCCAATGCATTCTATATATGGATTAGAACTTGCTCAGATGCAAGGTTGGTGAGAGATTTGAGAGAAGAGGGAGATAGCCATTTCACTTGCTTCCATTGCAAGTTGAAATCAAATTCTACATTCTGATTCATTTCCATTTCTTCTTTCAATCCAAACACATTCCATTGATCATACTGAAGCTGTGCAAACCAAATTGAAGGCAAGACCTTGGAGAATTGGGGAGATAGCTTTTGGATTTTGAAGGTTGCAAGTCACCATCGGGTTTGGAGATTCAAGCTTTCTTGGTCCAATCTTTTGCAAACAGAAGCCTTATCATCATTCAAGGATCAATTCTGAAGAGTTTGAGAGCTTGAAGTGGAGGATTACCCTATCTGGTGTTCAAGATTTGACAGGTTAGTAAACTTTCTTCTACACCATAATTTAAGCATGATTAGGGAGAATTGTTAGGTTAGAACGGTTAGAGACCATTAGGTGATGGATTCTGGGAAGTTTGAGATCAATTGGTGAGGTTTCAGTTGGTGACACCATTTTTGTTTTGACCAAGAACATGAGATATAGTGAGCTATAGCATGAATTTGATATCAAGAATTAACCAGTGTGAAGCAGTAATCATTATGAGGTAATTAATTTCAAGAATGGTGAACTTTGATTCCTGAGCATATTTGGAGGTTTGATTCGTGTTTTAGGTTTGAGGAAGTTTCAATGGATTTTGATGCCATGGTTAGATTCAGGGTGAAATTCTGGACATATTAGGGTTTTGAATTTCAGTTTTTCATGGAGAATTGATGAGGTTCGAATTGGAGAGGGTGAGCTTGAAGCTCTGAGCTTCCATGGCTGTTCTTCCCTCCAAGCCCTATTCAAATGAAGAAGACAAGTGATACACCATTGGATCCACCGGTTGACTTTGACTGAAGATGGTATTACACGGCCAGGATTCGTTTGAATTTGTGAAAGAAGCTCTGAAGAGCTTAAACGAAGCGTTTCATTAAACTTGGGGTATTGGGCTTTAGTTGGTAATTGATATTCGCACCCCAAGTCATAGCCCATTGAGATTTTTAACTAGTTTTCGTTACTAACTGCACCGTTTCTTTTCCTTTTCTTTATAATTTGTGAATTAATTTCTGACTAATAATTGGGCCTGGCGCGCATTGATATCCCCACCCCCATTTTAAGCCCATTTGGAAAATGAACTGTCTGGCATTGCTATTCACACCAATGTTTTCCCGTTTTAATTTCTTTTTCTCCATTTTTCATTAATCTTTGGAAAATCATAATAAATAGAAATTTAATGATTTTTGCATGGGGATTTTTTCTCCCATTTCATGTTAATGTCTAGAAAATTATAAAACCATAATATTTGAATTTCATGCATTTTTAATATTTTTTTGTGTATTTTCTCTTTTAATAGCTTTTTAATTCTTTTATGTTGATGCATAAATTTGTAGAATTTTGTTTAGCTAGTTCCCTTTGAATTTTTAGGCCATTCTTTTTAGGATAGTTAGATTAGGACTTTAGCTCCCCTCTGGATTTATTTCATAATTTTGTGATTAATTTTAGATTAGTTTTGATTAAATGACTTTAGGTTGTATAGAATTAGGTCAATCCTTAACATAGGTCCACAATAACACTAGAATTTTGGGTTTCTAGGTCAAGATAAACATTGGGACATATAGGGTATTAAGGGTGGGTATGTAGGATCCCCTAGAAATTATATTAGATTTCAATATAATAGTATGCTATTTTTAAATGATTTTTGTAGTTGATTGTTGTTTGTGTTGCCCTTGTGGGCTTGTATTTTTGTTTTGCCTTGCTTTGTGGGCTTGGTGGGCTTGGTCTTGCTTTGAGGAGCATGGAGGAGCATAGTAGAAGACTTGGAGATTGATTGAGGAGCTTGAGAGCTTGAGAATCTTGTTTGTTTTGTTGTTGTTTTAGGGTTAGGGATTAAGAAGAGCTTAGACCTAGTTAATTTCTTTCTTAAACATGGATGGTATCTTTCACCTCCATTCTTCCCCATGATTCAAGGTCCTTCCATGGTATTCACCTCCCTACTTAGGAGGGATAAGTGATGGTACCTAGGAAGTAGAACCTTTGAGGGAACCATTCTTTTGATGTTAAACCCTTATAGGTCACCTTTGGTGGTCAATAAGCAGTTTAATATCCTAGCTTATCCAGTTAAGTGATTTCTTCTGGTTTGAGTATCTTGAGGGATGTTGGGCTTGAGTGTGAAGATGAAGACTTCATTGAAGAGTATGGAAGAGGATGATTCCCTGAGCATTGCCATGTCAGCTGAAGCTTGAAGAGCAACAAGAGCAAGTTGATACTTGAAGACCCAACGAAGATCCAGTAAAGACTGAATGAAGAGTTTGAGAGCTTGAAGGATGAAGTTGATACTTCTAAGTGATTGAAGATTACTCTGAGAAGCTGAAGCTTACAGGAAGAGAAGACCAAGTTGAGACTGGTAAAACAAAGAGAGCTTGAGATCTTGAAGACTAAGTTGATACTTAGGAAGAGGATTCAATTGAGATTGACTGAAGAGCAGAGGCTCGAGGAACAAAGGATAAGTTGATACTTACTTTGAAGCTTGGAGATCCTAAAGGAATCATGTTGATACTTGTGGGTAAGAGTGAAGCCTGAAGGTGGAACTGATTAAGGAGCTGAAGCTTGGAGAAGAGAGAATAAGTTGAAACTTATGTGGAAGGGTGGAAACCTGGAGAAGCAAATTGACATTTGTCAAGAGTGATTGAGGTATGAAGACTGAGTTGCTGTTGGAAGAGCTGAAGCTTGGAGTTGAGAGAGTTGTTGATCTGCTTTCTTGTCTGTTTTTCTGTGTTGATGTGCCTTGCTTGATTTGCTTGATGCATTAGAATAAGTTCATATCTAGACTAGCTTTAATCTAGGAGCATGATTGCACTAGAGGTCGAGTTGCTCCCTCTGCTTGTATTGTTAGTGTGTGGCTTTGCTTGCGGGTATTCGGTAGAGCCCAGCTCCCTTGCCCATGTGGTTTATCTTGCTTGATAGCATGATTTTATTTCTTCGGTATGATTGCAGTTTTCTGTATTTTGCTTGATAGCATGTTGTTATTTCTTCAGTATGATTACTGTTATTCATTTTGGCTTGAGGTTGAGATGAGCTTGTGGAGGCTGATGCCCCACACACATTTCCTCCCTCACTTGCATTGCATGCATTTTACAGTCGTTTACTGTTTACTGTTTAAGCTGATGCTTTATCTGTTTCTGTGTATCATTGACATGATCCCTTAGGAATCTCATTTCCTTTGATAAGGAAATGATGATAGAACTTTAGGTTGAAACCTATGCATGATAACTTCTAAGAAGTTCCCTGTTTCAAACTTCAACCATAGGATGAATCCTTGGCATGACAACAGTAGGACTTGATAGTCTCCCTGTAGTTGAGCCTGTTCTCTTCTCATCTCAAAACAGCTTAAGATACAGTAATCATGAATGGTTTCTTTCGTACGTTACGAGCCTTAAGCTATCTGGGAAAGGATTGTGGGAGAGTTTCTTTTCCACAGTCTGGATGTTTAGTATGGCACCCTTTGGGTGACATGCGACACATTCACTCTCAGGTCATAGTCTCTAGTGCGATTGAAATTGCAAACACAATAAAAAACACTTCTTCCGTAAAAGACAGAAAATAATGCGTAGTGTCCCGAACTACGTAAGCTCTGATCTCTCATACCTGTTGAGAGTACGTAGGCACAATACTGATGTATTGGCGAGCTACCTTCCCCATAACCCGTCGTAGGTCGAACTACGTTGACTCTGATTTCTCGTTCTCTGATGAGAATACGTAGGCATAAAGTGCGACGCTTTGCCGAGTCATTTTCTTTTCTGTTTAAACCAGCCTTAATAGGTAGATAGATAAAACCAACTCGTCCAGTAAACACAACAAGCGTGGATCCCGTCGAGTACGACGGACGTGAGGGGTGCTAATACCTTCCCCTTGCGTAACCGACTCCCGAACCCAGACAATGGTTGCGACGACCTTGTCTTACCCTTTTTCGTCAGGTTTTTCCGATCGTTTCCTTTCCCGCTCCGAGGGATAAATAACGAAAGGTGGCGACTCTTCTGTTCTGCCGGCACCTTATTTTCGCGTAAGCGACAACAACTAGGGGGGATATAACTAAGATGCAACAACTCTTAAAACTGTTGGACGATAATAGTTACATGTCCCGGTACAGAGCGTGCGATGATAGAGTTACAATTAGAGATATTTTTTGGACTCATCCTGATTCGATAAAGTTGTTCAAAACGTTTTTGACGATGCTCATACTTGATTCAACCTTCAAGACCAATAAGTATATACTTCCATTATTTGAGATGGTTGGTGTTACCTCAAATGCGAAGACATATTTTGTTGGTTTTTCATTTCTTTAGTGTGAAAAAAGGGACAATTTTGCTTGGGCATTAGAGGTGTGTCAGTCACTTTTGAAGGATCAAGGTAGGATGCCTAAAACGGTCGTTATCGACCGCGATACCGCATTGATGAACTCGGTTGCTAAGGTATTTCCTTATTCTTATGCACTACTTTATAAGTATCATATAATAAAGAATGTGAGAAGTCGGGTAAAACTCGCGGTAGGGACGAAACCAATAAAGTCCGAAGGTGGAAAATTAGTGAAGACGGGTGTGATTATGGAAAAAATAATGGATGCATGGTATCGTATAATAAATTCTCCCACAAAAGAATTATATGCCGATTTCGTTATTTATTTTCGGAAAGTGTGTGAAAAGTGTCCTGCTTTGTTGAAATATGTTAAAAGCACCATTTTTGATCAAGTGAAGGAGAAGATAGTTTGCACGTTGACTGATAATGTTAGACACCTTAGAAATACAACTACTAACAGAGCTGAGTTGGCCCATGCTACTTTAAAAAGTTGATTGAGAAATAACAAGGGGGATTTGCGTCGAGACTGAGACTCTGTGAACCACATTTCAGAACCAGCATAATGAGATACAAACAACATTTGATCAGAGCATCACGGTTTTGGAGCACCGATTTAAAGACAACACTTTATATTCTCAGCTGGTTGGTAACATTTCTTGGGCGAGTTTGAACTATATTTTTCATGAAGCTAAACAAGCTAATGTTATATGTTCCGATAGTGCAAAATGTGGTTGCACTATTGTGAAAACATATGGTCTCCTGTGTGCTTGTACTCTTGATAAAAAGGTGAAACTTGGTGAACCAATAAGAACAAACGAGGTTTGCTCTCATTGGAGGAGACTTTGGTTCAATGACGATGGATGCATGGATGAAGGGAAATAAAATATCTCAATTTTGACCGAATGGGAAGCGATACTAGAGAGATTTTCAAAGACCGATGACATCATGAAATTATACATCAAAGAACAATTGAGGAAGATTGCATATCCCGAAACCACCGACATGAAACCGCCATCCCAACCAGTAAAAACAAAAGGTGCTTCGAAGAAAATGAAGCCTACACTGAATGACAACTCGACTACACGATCTCTTTCATATTTTTGAACACGTTGACAAAGTTTTTCATGACTCGCCGCCAAAATCTCTAAAGTGTTGTGAAAGGAGCCCGCATTAGCAAACCGCCTCCAACGCCGCTTCCACCGAAGATTCTATTCATCAACGAGATGCCGATTTTTATGCACAAATATATTGAGCGAATCATCGATGTTGTGGGGGACGGTAATTTTGGTTACCGAGCTTTACTCGGTAAAGGAGAAGATAGTCATGCACTTGTCTGACATCAACTTATCCAAGAGTTGAAGACGCATAAAGAATCGTACATGCGGTTGTACGAAAATAAAGAAAAATTCAATGCGGTTTATGAGTCTCTTGTTCCTTGCTTGAGCGGTCATGCAGCGGAGTCAAATGGATGAGCTTCCCGGATATGGGTCACCTAATTGCATATGCATATGATAGGGTGTGCATTGACTTGACACGCTACGATTTTTCAAAAACCTTTTTCCCACTGCACACCACACCATACTAAAATCCAAATGATCGTATCATGTGTATTGGATGGCTTTCAAAATCAAGTCATTTTGTTCAAGCTTGCTTGAAAGTAGGTTGCCCCATACCACTTACATCACTAGAATAGACAACTCATTCAACCGTAAAAGCTGAGACGTGGCCGAATCATTTCATGAAAATGATGGAAGATTTTGAGAGATTGAACAACATTGAAAAAGAATTGAATGCACAAAATTCCAAGGAGGTACCACCTATAGGTTTAGTCAGCGACACTTATTTTGATTCGTTTTGATTTCTTGTTTAACCGAACAAATAATTGTATATAATTGTATCTCAATATAAATGAAGTGTTACATATTCACATTTTATTCGTATTTGGTCTTTATGCATATTTGGTCTTAATGTTAGTGTCTGTTATATGGTTATGTTTTGGAAATGTTTCAGGGAAAGTTTCAGATAATAAGGTGCGTTTCCAGAGATATATATCCAAAATCAATTTGACAGTCAATGAGTGGTCCATATTGAACTAGGTCTTCTATAAATTTAGGTGTTCTTGTGTTATATTTCACACAAACTCAAAATGTCTCAAATGTCACAAATAAACATCTGTTGGTATGTCACGAGTGTCTCATACTCTGGCAGATCTATAATCGGAAGGACGTTCAAGCTCACCGATCTCACCTCCCTCAAAGATATCTTAGACGAAATCCATTATCTTCCACCTTACAGAGACAGACGAAGGGTTGTGAAGCTCAAGTACCGTCCACCTTCAATTGACAATGAATGAAACATTGTGTTTAACAAATTTGAGTTTAAGACTCGAGCGGATGTTAGGGCTATGTGGGATACATATTTCAGTTTCGAAGAGAAATTTCTGCTCGAGTTGGAAGCGACGCTACAAAGATCGGTTGAAGATATCCTGAAGATATGCAAGCGTCCACCGGGATATTGAAATGTAATATTTTCTGTTGAAATCATGATTGTAATGATCATTTTACGTTCTAAATATCAATTGTATTTTGGAAAGTCTATTTACTGAATATGTTCCTAATTTCTTTCGAAAATGTAATTACAGATTTTTTCCAGAGATGCATTTCTAAAACAAATTAAATCCAATATATATGACGTCTCTTAGAATTACATTTGTTGAGTGAACAAAGAGTATGTTTGAAAATATATCTCTAAAATCTAAAAACGTTAATAAAATTTTGCACGATGCAAGAAAACTTTATTTAGTGAAAAAGAAATTCTCTAAAGTTTTTCATAACCGGACAAGCTCTCTCAATTTATTATTATAGAATCTTTTATAACTTTTAGTTAAAAATTTGAAAAAGTAAATCATCACATTTCAATATAATAACATTTATTATTTTTCTGAGTTTGAATTTACATCAAATATCGTTAAATTTTTAGGTTAGATTTTCAATAAAATCACTATATTTATACTTTTGGAGAGTATTAATTATATGAAAATGATTAAATATATATAAAATTTTATCATATTCTATAAATAGAAGATTTATGTCATAGTTTTAAAATTTTTAATATAAATTAATCAATGGTAATGCGATCACTACTAACACACCAATTTCCACCAATTTGATGATGAATAATTATTGTCTTGACTGAATTGATCACCCGACTCATTAATATTTTAAAATATTGGTTTCTAGTGCTTAAATATGGCTTTTTATGTTATTATTAAAAAATATTTATTGAAAAAAATGATATATATATATTTATCATGTAAATTCCTCTGTAAACTAATTATCATATTCTATTTTGCTAAATTATATTGATATTTTAAATTAAATATGTGACATGATTGAATGATGAATATCTATTGAATAACTATTAAATAGAGATTGTATTATTTTTATCCTCATATTTTATTTTATTTTATTTTATAGGAGACAAACTAATTTGAGAATTAAATGTACTCAATTTATTTTATTAAAATATAGACTAATTTACAAATTATAATAATTTTTAAAGATTTAAAATAAAAAAAGAGTGATGATTTTTTTCTCAGTATTGATTAATGACGATAATCTAACCCATCATATTTTAATGATATAACAGATGATTAATTTTTTTCTTAAATAACCGTGTAAAATTATTTTGCCTTAATATCTTTTTTGATTTCGTATTTTAAACTCGGATTTATTTTGATCATTTAATTTAAAAATATTTTATATTAGTCTCTTAATTTTTTAAAATGTTTCATATTAGTCTTTTTGTTCTATTAATTACAAAAAAAAGTTTAAAAATTAATTGCAAATTTCGTCCCTAATTTGACAAAAATAATTAATATAAAATATTTTGAAAAATTAAAGATATTAATCAACTATTTTACAGCATATACATTTTTTTTAATAAATTGGACCTAAACCCAAAAATCCATTAAATGAAAAAGATAAATAGGTACAAAAATGAGGGGGACGAAGAGCCTAAACCTCAAACCTATCTGATTCTAAAATTAGATAAACCTAACCGGTTTCTACAAAAGTCTGGTTCTATATCCCAATGTACATCATTCCACCAAGTAAAGTTAGAAATATTTAAACCTATGTTAGCCAATTTATCGGCACAGTGGTTACCTTTCCTGAAAACATGAGAAGCCAAAAAATTACAATTACCAAGGGTAGCCGTACAGTTGTCCCATCTATTCCTGATCTTCCAGGGCACAACAGATGGTTTACTGAACGCCATCACAACAAGAGATGAATCCGATTCTAGCCAAATATTTGTCCAACCTCGAACTAAAGCATGCTCAATAGCCAAAATAGCTCTCACCAGCTCAGCAAACAGTGATTTAACAGAGCCTAAATTACAAGCAAAACTTTCAATGTGATTCCCGAAGTGATCTCTAAAGATCCCCCCACAAGTCGCGTTTATTGGATCACCGCATGATGCTCCATCAATGTTGACTTTAATCCAACCATTTGGGAGAGGATTCCAAATGACTTCGACAAACATCTTGGGATTAACCGGATTAATGGAAATAGAAAACTTTTTCAGAACTTGAAAGTCCCCAATGTCCATAGAAGATGCTCCTTTGAAAGAATTTCCAGTCAGCTGGGAAGTAGCATAAATAGATGAACATGTAGTTCTCCAAGGAATAAACCTGTTTTGAAATCGAGCATAATTTCGAGCCCGCCAAATGCCATTAACCACAGCAATAATCGAAGCACGGTACACCACCATACATTGCGCAACACCAGATTTATGCATTGCAATGAAACAATCCTGCATATCTGAAAAGCTAAAATTAACATTAAGCATATCGTGCAGCCAATTCCAAATCCTCCGAGAATACTCACATTGAAGAAAAAAAAGGTGATTGATATTTTCTTCTGTATGTAAACAGAGGTTGCAAATAGAAGGGCCTGCCATACCACAATGCCGGAGAACGTCATCCGTAGGAACACGATTCTTCATAACTCTCTAAAAGATAATATAATGAGAAGGAGGGATGTTTGAGTGCCAAATTAAATTGCCCCAAACACAAGCATTTCCGCTATGCTTGCAATAAGAATACGCATCCTTGACAGTGATATCGCCGCTGTCATACCTGGACCAAGCGAGCCAATCTTCCTTCAAACAATTGACATAAATATTGTCCACCATTCGTGGCAGCTCAGGACAAATACTGATCAGCCCCGGTGGCAAGTGAAACGAATTGCCGCTTAAAATGGAGCTCAGATCAGCCTTCAGCAGCACCAGCTGAGCATCCGAAAGATGGAGCGATGAACTCAAGGGACTGCCACACCAGTTATCACACCATAAATTAATTTTATTGCCCTTTCCAATCATCCACATAGAATTCTGCAATGTCTTCCAAAAATTCAGCATAACCTGTCCAAACAGACGAGAAAACGTGTGATTTACGCACCGAGTCTTTCCTTAAAACTCTAGCTTTTACAATCGAAGCCCAAGTGTCAATCTCATTCATAATACATCAGCACTGAACCAAATGATTTTCTTTGTTAAGAACACGAAGAGAGCGAATACCCAACCCTCCATCCTTACGGTCCTGACAACAAACTTTCCAAGCCACCGTAGCCATCTTTTTTTGATTAATATCACCACTCCATATAAAGTTATGACACCAAGTTTCAATTTGAGTGATCAAACTAACCGACCAAGAGTAAATGCGGAAAGAATATAGCAACATACTGTGAATCACCGAGTTTACTAGTTGAACTCTTCCAGCTATAGATAGTAAACTAGCTTTCCAAGCAGCTAATTTAACGCGAATTTTATCTGCAACTGGTTGAAAAAAAGCAACTTTGGGTCTACTCTTGAAGATGAGAACCCCAAGATAAAGGAAAGGAAGAACACCCAATTTAAAATCAAGTCTGCTAGCCAAGAATTCATGTCTCGCCGCAGCCATAAAACCGACATAAATAAAGGATTTGGCCGGATTGCAGACCTGCCCAGAACACAAAGCATATCGATCAATCAGCTCCACAATGGCTTCCAACAAAGAAGAAATACCTTGAGCAAAAAACAAGATGTCATCAGCGTAAAGAGTATGCGAAGGAAACACCATATTCCTACAAGCTTTGATACATTTCAGCCTATTCGTATCAACCAAATGAGTTAGCCCTCGACTCAGAACATCATCTGCAAGACAGAAAAGAAGAGGCGACAGTGGATCGCCTTGCCTAACCCCCCTCTTGCAACCCAAAAAACCTCTAAGATCTCCATTAAAAGCCACCGAAATCTTGGCCGATTCCAACACCAACTTAATCCAAGAATAGAATATGTCATTGAACCCGAACTGCTTAAGAACTTTTAACATAAAATTCTAATTAAGGGTATCAAATGCCTTGGCAATGTCAATCTTGAGCATAACGTTACCGCAGAGAGACTTTTTGTGAATCACATTAGCCACCTCAGAAGCAAGACAAATACAATCCTTTATGCTGCGCCCATTAATAAACTCCCGTTGCTCTTTGGAAATCAGATGAGGAAGCACTTTAGCAAGCCTATCCGCAAGAACTTTGGAGATGATTTTAAATTTGAAATTTGCGATAGAAATAGGTCTGAATTTGTCAATGCTATCATCCTCCTTTACTTTCGGAATCAATACCAAAGTGTTGGAATTATAATTAGGAGCCAACCACCCATCCTTAAAAAACTGAAGAGTAGCCTTGATAACATTTTCTTTAATTATGCCCCAAAACGTTCGATAGAAAATAGGACCAAAGTCGTCAGGCCCAGCAGCACTATCCCTATTTAAATTGAAAACGGCACTGCGAATTTCTTCAGCAGATGGGAGAGACGTTAGCAACGAATTAATTTGATCAGTCACTAAATTCGGAATAACTTCCTCTACCAGCGAATTGTCCTGCAAAATAGAAGAATTGTCAAATAAATTCTCAAAGTGAGAAACTACATGGTCTGCGATCAGATTTTGATTGTTGGTGGTGACCCCATCAATTTTCATAGAGTGAATGAGATTTGATGAGTTTCTGATTTTAGTGATCCTGTGAAAATATTTCGTGTTCCGGTTCCTGTGTAATTGCCAATTAACACGAGCTTTATCTTTCCAAAAGAGCTCCTCAATATTAAGAGCCTGTTCCAGCCGAGCTTGCGCCACTTTCTCTTGCTGAGCCAGAACATCAGTATGGCCATCTGTGTCAATTTGATGCTGAATACTTTTTGTAGGATCAAGCGCTTACCACTAGGCCAAAAGCAATTACTGTTAGTCAGGGCGCATCTATCTTTCTTAAAGTGAACCCCAAGGGGCCTACCTAGCCCACCTAACACACCTATGTAGGCACCCATGGGTGGGATGTTAAGCCCATCAAATCCCTCAGGGAGAGGCTGAATTAAATAATCCAACAATCTCCCCCTCAGTGTCAGCCGGGGGGATTCGAACCCATGACCTTTCTCTGATACCACTTGTAGGATCAAGCGCTTACCACTAGGCCAAAAGCAATTGCTGTTAGTCAGGGCGCAACTATCTTTCTTAAAGTGAACCCCAAGGGGCCTACCTAGCCCACCTAACACACCTGTGTAGGCGCCCATGGGTGGGATGTTAAGCCCATCGAATCCCTCAGGGAGACGCTGAATTAAATAATCCAACACTTTCAAGATCTAACTCAACCCTCTTGACATTGTCTTGCACATTTCCAAAACATTATTTGTTCCACACCTTAAGTTTCTCCTTGAGAAATTTTAACTTTGCTGCCAGAACGAACATCGGACAACCAACATAATTAGTTTTCCAAGCATCTTCCACCACTTTAATGCAGTCAGGATGCGATGTCCACATTTGCATAAAACAAAAGTGAGATTTGAACTTGAACTCTTGAAAGTTAAAGTGTAATAAAATGGGGTAATAATCAGACTGGGATTTGTTAAGAGTGGAGCAGGAAGATTGAGCACACAAACTAACCCAATCCTGATTGCAAATAACTCGATCCAGCCGTTTACGAGTATGCTGCCTACCCTCTATACCATTAGCCCAAGTAAACTTAACACCAACAGTAGGCATATGGACCAAATGATTGAAATCTGTCCAGTCAGCAAACTCCTCCATCGGGCCTCTCGCAGGCCTAAAAGAACCACCATACTCGTGAGCACCAAGTATAGTGTTGAAATCACCTATGAAACTCCAAGGCATTTGATAAGTGTGAAGAATATTCTGCAGAGAACTCCACAGACTTCTGCGTGTTATGTAGCTGGTAGATGCATAAACGGCCGAGATACCAATAGAAATGCCATTAACCAACACAGTAAAAGAGACCTGTTGGTCATCTATATGAATCACGTTTGGATTGATGCTAGAATCACATAAACACTAAAGGTTTGGGAGCAAAGATTCCCTACTATTTACAGCGAAGAACTTGAGATTTAAACTACGAAGCCAAGACATTGAGAAGTTATCCTTATCCATCCACGGTTCCGCGATAAAAACAAACTGAGGTTTGTAATTCAAAACTAACCTTTTTAGCGCCAATTTTGTTGGAGAGTTGGCTAAGCCTCTCGCATTCTAAAATAAACAATTCATGGGGTATTAGATGCACTACCAGGCCTAGACCTTGTCTTGCAATTACCTCTCGTAGCATTGTTTTTCTGCATCTTTCTCTTGGATTTAGACTTCACTTTCACAAAGCCATCGTCGTCTACCCCCAAGGGGTTCAAAACATTATCACCAATGCCTTGCTTTACCATCTCCTGTTGGACCATGTTATTCCAAGAAGCATTGAGAAACATCAGATCCTGTTGTAGCTCTGGATTAGTTTCAGGGACTTCTTCAACTGAATTCCTTTGTGTATTGCCAATACATTCTGCACCTGCAAAATTGTTTTCCGCCTCACTAACCAAAGCCAAGGTTTTATCTATGTCATCTGCCACAACTACTTCATCCACTATATTAACAACTTCCAGAATACCTGGAGGACCACCAATGTTCACTTGGTTCTGATTGTCTTTGTCATGGCTATTCTCTACTGCAGTATGAATCTGAGACATATCTACCGGCTTAATAATGGTCGGTTTATTAATAGGCACCTGAACAAAGTTGTGTTTCTTAGAATTATATGGCTTACCAGCATCTGCTTCGTCTACTGCTTTTTGTTTTTGCACCAGATTCGCCTTCGTCTCCGCGATGTTTACATTTTCCCAAAGAGTGACCAATACTATTGCAGTGTTTACAAAACTCCGGAAGGTTTTCGTATTTGAGATCAACAAAGAACGCAAAACCTGATCTTTCAACTAAGACTTTATAACGAATATCAGAGTTCAAATCCAAATCCACTAAGACTCTAACAAAGTGGCCAAACGATCTTTCAAAATAGCACCTATTAGATGCAGAATCATTACACAGTGGAATCCCCACACTACTTGCAATTGCAAAGATGATTTTCGGCCTCCAGTACTCCTGCGACAAACCATGGATGCGAATCCACACTTGAGCTGACGATTGCTTAAGGATGGAATGGTTAAAGTCCTTTGTCCATGGGAACAACTTAAGGAAACCTGGGTTTAAGTTCTATGATGAAATTGACCTTACACGCCTGACATCTTCAAGAGTGGAAAACGAGAATTCGTAATACCCTTTACCAAGGGAGGTAATGCCCCATTTCCCAATAGATTTCCAAAGATTCAAAAGTTTAGTTTTGAGGTTTTGAAATGTCAATGGTGTGGATCCCTTAGGTCAGATAATCCTACTGTGTAGGTCGTGTTTGCAAGACTCCACACCCAGCAGATACTCCTCCTCCGAAATAACAATGGACAAATGATCCCCTTTTACACAAGGCTTTGGTAGCTTACTTACCGGAATTAGGGTTAAAGTAAAATTTCATTTAAACTTTGTTTGAAATTAAAAATATATTTAATCTTTATTTAATTTATATTTTATATTTTATTTATAAATAATATAAAGAGAATTTTTGAGTAGCGAGAGTTGAATTAGGGTTTGGTTGTGCGGAGTAGAAGATGGCGAAGTTCAACGTGGTTCAGAAAAGAAGAAGAGCTCTTGTTGCAGAGAAAAAGAGACAAATTCACGGCGACCCAATCACCGGAAAGCTTAAAATCAGGAAGCAGAACGTTTCTCTATCCGGTAAACGCAAGCGCAAGCTCTTCAAACAATGGCGTCGGGTACTCTTTCTCTCTCTGTATCTTTTTTCTCCACACGATCAATCCTTATAATTTTACTTGCTAATACTATTGCTGTTGCGTTTTCAACTTTTGATTTAACGAAGGAACAAAAGGATGCTTTAGAGAGTGGCATAGTAAGCATGGAAGATGTGCAAATGGCGGTTGCGAAAGGTATTTGCCATTCGTTTTCTGATTAAAAGCTTGCTTGATGGATTTGTTTTAGTCTCATATGTTGTTTGGTTTTGTGAACAGGGGAAACCAAAGATAGCACTGCTTCATCTTCAGGAAAATTTCACTTGAAAAAGGGTTTGAAACTTAAACAGCTTAAGCGCAAAGGTAGACATTTCATGTATTTATTTTCTCCTGTTTTGAATTAGCTTCGGTATGAATTTTCGTGTCTATAAATTGCGAGTACATGTACACAATTGAAAACTATATCATAAAACATTCATATGACAAAAACAAGATAAACTTCATCTACAGTGATAACTTACAGACTTTGGATATGTTTGGATTGATAGGAATGAAATAGTGAATAATGAGATTCCATTGTTTGGATTTGCAAATAATATCCATTCCATTCGATCCTCCATTTTTGGTTCGTCCAATTTAGGGTTGGAATGAAATATTTTTAATAAAATAGCCGAGCAATGGAGTGGGATCTATATTCCATTCCGCACTACTCCACTCCATTCTGATATGTTCCATTCGGTTCTGATATGTTCCATCAATCCTAACATAAATTTCCTTGTAACTAAAAGCTAACAATCTATAGTTGTTCGCTGACCAATATTCAATGTAGTCAAAATTGATATTCTATCTAGGGTCAAGAAAGGCCTACCGGGCCAATGGCTTTCTACATAGGCCAACTTATTAGTTGATTTATTTTTTTCAAGTGGTATGCTTGGAATTGGATAGAACATTATGCTGGAATTTGATCCACGTACAATATATTTTAGCTTTGAATCCAACAATTAATCTAGGAATTCTTGGATAGAGAGCAAGGATCATTGTCAATGATTATTTGGCTGATAGCTAACTAGTAACAGTTCAATACAACAACACGCAAATTGAAAAGAAATCATTGTTTTGATAGTCAACAGTCGATTTATCATTAGTTTTCAAGATTGTTCATTGGTTTCTTTTTTTAGGCAATTATAAGCAACCTTCTTTGTCGACCTGTTCTAAATTCTAATGTTTGTGGGTAAGGATGCACAGTAGGAGCAATTTGTATTTGCGAAGGTAAAGTATATTGCTGCTAAGAAAGAAAAAGAAAATACAGAAACTAAGGAGTGAATGCTAACTGCTAATGCAAAACTTGTATGTCCCCAACCTATAAGCTGAAACCAAAATTGAAATCACATCTGACCCCAACCACCTCCCTCTCCCCCCACCTCCCCTCAATTAGCCTCTATCAGATTTATTTTCCTTTTATCTCTGCATTATGTCAATGCATTGATAACACATAGAATGCTACCAACTGATAGGCAAACTAGAGCATTCTCGCCGCTTTGTTTACCCTACACAACATTGTTTCAAATTAGCAGTAGTTGATTTCAGCATATCTCACTGGATAGGGAGATTGGAACACTCTTAGATCTTTGAATCATTTTAAACTAAGCTTTTCAATTTCAATACTAAACAAATATTCACTTCTAACTTATATCCTAAATCCAATTCTAATCCTTTTTTGTCTTTGACTCTCAGAGTCTTAACAGATTTGATCTTACCCTGCTAAATGTTAACACTAAATAACTTGGACTATATTGTTTTAGTAGCCAAGGCGTAAATATCCTTTAAGAAATTTAGCGCTGATTGTAGTGGCTTTTACTAACAGAACCACATGGTTCTTTCCATTTTTTGAATGTTTTGTCGTGGAATGTCATTTTATGAAGAACCATTGAATTGTTTAGTAAACTTTTAATTGGTGTTTTTTGTGGCATTCAGGGAAGAACAAAAGAAAATCTGATGTACCAGCTACCGAAATATCAGCTGATGCAAATGCAATGATGGAATAATTTTTGTGCGTCTGCTTGGTAGGTATAGGAGGATAGAAAAGACAAATGTGATGGCAATATGTTGTAAACTTGAACCGAGTGATTAGTAGGCTTTCTTAATATTTTCCTTTTTTACTTTTGTAAGGTAAAAGAATGGAAGCTTTGATTTAATAGTTTGAGTTGTTCAATTGCTGTCATGTTCCTTAGAAGGAATGTCATTTATTCGAGCAACTAACTTCTGCAAGTTATCTTTATTTTTGTTTTTTTTGTTAACTTATTGCTTAAAGGAAATTGACGTATTTGATACCGAACTATCATTAATCCAACACTTTTACCTATTTATCAATATAAATGTCTTCTATTAATGCATCAATCACAACTATGTGTGTTTTTTTGTTCTTCCAAACTAGGGCTGGCAATGAACCAAACCAACTCGAAGATAGTTCGGAATTCGACTCGACAATTAAATCGTTGAACTAGGTTCATGAACCAAATGAGTTGAGTATGAGCGAAAAATTAAGTTCGTTAACTAAATGAGCTGAACTTGAACTATACATAGTTCGACTCGTTAGGTTCATGAGTCAACTCGATTACATATGAAAAGAATTATACTGTCTTTAAGATTAAGTTTAAATATTTACTTCAAATCTTAGACAAATTTAATCTTCAATTTAGTAGTTTTTGAACTAGACTCTCAAATGTATCTCTTGAAAGTTGTGTAGGTTTTGAATTAGTAGATTTCGAAGATAAAGTTAAATTTCAATATGATAACTTTTATTTTATTTTAATATTTTATTTAAAATATATATATTTATTTAAAATATCAAATATACTAAAATATATATATATTTTAAAAAATAGTTTTTAAGTTCGTGAGCCATGTGAGCTGAACCTAATGAGATGAACCTAACGAGTCGAAGCGAACTGTTCGTGAACTTATAATGAGTCGAGTTTGAGCTTAAAAAAAAGTTCGTGTCAAACTCGAACTCGAATTCGAACAATTCTTAACGAGTCGAACCGAGCTGAGGTGAGTTCGACTCGACTCGACTCATTTCCAGCCCTATTCCAAACTAAAGCTGCTGATGTACGAGTGTGAATGATTTGTCTAATATTAGAATTGTAAAAAGGGATATTGGAGTTGTAAAAAGGGCAACAATGAATGCAAAGAATATGAATTTCCAGTTTTGGCGTCTAGCTCAGCTTATTGTGTTCCACCATTATATTTTGCAGAACACTCGATACCAATTGATTCTCCAAATAAAATGCAAGGATATATGTAGCGCTAATAAAACTTGATTTTGTAGCTATTCTAAACGAGCATAATACAATAGTGTATGGCGATGAAGCAAATAGCATAATCCAGCCTTTCATGAAAAATTTGAAAGAGTTAACAGTTTTGTAATTGTGTAATTTTCGATTCAAAGAGAAGATTTAGACACATTTCGTGTACAACAAATAGTTGGTATACATAAGCTTATGCCGATTTTATTCAATTTTACTTAACTTAGAGCAGAACTGAGAGAGTAATAAAAAAATTTGATGATTAATCTATGTTGAAAGGCGTTGTTTGGAGCTTAGAGAGAAAGACTTTAAAAAGAGAAAAAATAATTGAGTGGAGAGAATACAAAGAATTGGGTGGAGAGGATATAGTGAGCTTTATTTTTATTTATAATACAATTTTTATTCTTTTTTTTTTTAATTTGAAAAAAACTCAAATTGTATTGAAAAAATTACAAAAATTATATTATGTTATTATAATTTTTTAAAATATAAAATATATTAATGATAAATAATTATTTACTATTCTATATAAAAACACCATCTCAAAAAATATACCACGGTAAGATAATAATGATAAGTAACATATTAAAATATAGACTTTAAACAAGAACTATGAAATTTATGTATTATTGAAGTTAAACCGATACGAACATCCTAAATATAATAATAAAAATAATTCGACAAGGGACTAATCTATAATAGAGATTGAATTCCCATTCACCATTTCTTGATCAGGAAGAACTTGCTCTTCTGATATATGCACTTTAGAATGAACATATTCCATTTGTTGCAATGCATTCTCGAAAGATACACGTACGAAGGGAGAAACTGTCTTCCATTGACTTCACATACTTCTTAGCTAAGACAATATTTTCAAGGCGCATCTCACAAAAGGCATCCTCGGTCCTCTTTCAACCTCCTCAGTTCTCTTTCAAAGATGCATCCAACTCCTTTACCCTCTTATGGAAATAACTTGATGCTTTATTTTCCTTAGTAGGTGTGGCCTTAACATAGGTTCGTGTTGTTTGTGCAAGAGCTAGAGCTTTGTACTTCTTCTTCATCGCCTATATAAGTGATTACACTTTCTCGTCTAGTGTGTCGACATACCAGAAAGCTTCTACAACGAACCCTATCCCTAAAGCAAGGTAGATGTTCCTTGGAGCTCTTCCCAATACCAGTCTCGCTTAAATGTGAGATCATTGTCAGGTTGTTGGATTTTTCTTTTGAAGATAGTATGATAAGAAGACTTCTCCCCTCCAAGCGCCAAAACGGACGACGTCTGTGTCGTATGATATGCCAGATCTACCAACTCTTCCCAGTGAACGATTTCAACCTTGCTCGAGAAATATGTATAGCCATATTCAGAAATAGAAGCTCGAAACTCCCCAACCATTCGCATACTAGGGAGGACAAGAAACGAAGGGGGTAGGGACACTGGGACACCATAGTCGAAGTAGAGCCTTATGTAAAACCAAGTTCCCCAAGTTTTGCTGAAGCCTCTGAAGTTGGCTAACGAGCAATCCTTTATCATGAAGCACTTCAAGATCACGACTAACTTCTGGACTCCTCAAGCCACACGTAGGGTAGAATGCAAAATATCTTCCATTACAACCCAACAAGGAGAAAACCCCACAGTCGGAGCCCTTCTGAGGACTATGACATTAGTAGCATCTTCCCGTAGAAGGACGAATCAACGAGTTTTCTTCATTTGTTTCATTGTTTGGTAACATTTCATTGTATCTGCATGCCAAGAGTAGACAAGGTATAAAGTAAAACACCAAATGAGCGTTTAAGAAAAAAGAGATTCCCTGTGTCACTCACTATAAATGATATGCGTAGCCTCTTTCAAGCTAATGTCCACCAGCAAACGCGTCACCGTTTACCACTTCTTCGATTTCTTCGACGCCACATTAGAAAGTGTAACACCGTCGACGAAATCCAAACCCTCTAAGAAGGATATCAATTGTATATTCAAATAAATGACCTCGTGAGAAAACTATCCATCCTATAAATGTAAGTCCCATTGTCCACTATTAAATGGCTTTGACGCCAGAACATGGAGAATTTATTTGAACATTGATAAGGTAGCCTGAGTTTAATGGTACACATGTTATCACAAGTTGACTTAGTGAAACGAGCAACCAAGAAGTATTGTTCCTAAACTTTTTCACATTCTCGAGTAAATTTCTAATATCTTAGCACAGAGATATCATGTCTTAACCCGTGTTGAGTCCGTAGCATCCTGTATAATATATATCTAGAATAATATTATAAAAATGTTATTATTTGGTACTAACACCATCATAAGTGCCTATTGACAACATTTACATTCTTGATCATTTCTAAAACAATGAAATAACCTATGGTACAAATTATGGAAAATGCCAACACAATAAAATCTAAGATCTTAGTACAATATCCTTCATTGTACAATATACACAGAACACAACAAAATAATTACAATCTACGCTTTCCTTGAAATATCCATGTATAGCTCCACTTTCAAACTGAACCTGCAAACAAAACACCTGAAAAGAAACAACAATAATGGGGTGAAATGATAATCTCAGTGAGTTCCTCTATCCTATGGGTTAGCTCGGCTTTACAGGGTTCTCATCAAATACTAACTCAAGTCAAGGGGGAAAGGAAATAAGACTTGAGTTCACAAAGCTTGCAACATATGAAAAGTTGTCTCTTGAGTTCATTAACTAAAACAATCATTATTCATGGAAAATACAGACTATAACACAAGTGTGATTAGCCCAAACCGATCACAAGGATCTAAACAACCATCCATCAGATATGGTCAATGGAAAAACCTGACCTCCACTACACAGACTAACTATCTACCATATATGGTCCATAGATACCAGACATCCACTGCATGGAATCCACCATCAAATGTTATCCATGGAATCTAGACCTCAATTGCATATAACATACTCCCATAATCAAATATGGTCAATGGACACTAGACCTCCACTGAAGGAATGCATCAATCCCTTTCCACTAGATATGGTCAATGGATACTAGACTTCCACTATATAGATCTCATCATCCAATAGATATTGTCCACAAAGTCCAGACCTCTATTGCGTGGAATATGCTTAACAAAGTTACAATTATTCATCAATGACCAGGTGGTCATATCCACCCATCACATGTTATTCGATATGTTCCATACAAAGCATATTAGTTTATGATCTTACCGAGATCAAAGATTCAATCAGCGGCCAGCAACACGTTGTGGACTCTAAATTTGCCGGTGACGGAGAAGAGGATGTGGGTGTCCCTGTAAGGCACTCCGATGCCAAAGTTAAGTTCAAAGTGAAAAGAGAAAGAGGAAGTACAAAGTGATAATGAATTCAAAATACCTGCCCCTCTGTTAAATAAGGTATTCATAGAGCCCCAAATGCCGGGCCAAAGGTCATCTGTTGTGGTCTGGATCGTTAGGCCTACCATGGATGACTGCCAGGATCCTAGGTGAAAGTAGGAAATACCAGCAAGTGGTCTTCGTCTTGGGTCAATTGCCCCACAAACTCCAGAAGGTGGACGACTTGCCCGTTATAAAGGGCCTAATGTTTCCACTAGAAACGCGAGATTAACTGGCCATGTGTCCTCAGGTGAGAACCGTGTGAGGAACGTGCCCTCCTGCGGTTATGATGGATTAGGCATGTGTTAGGCCTTCTTCGACGTTGAGCTGAACTAGGTTGTGCCCGACGGTGGGCCAACCCTAAGCCCAGCCCAGAACAGGAGCCCCCCAAGTTGTTGCTCCAAGGAAGAGGAGTAATGACTTATAGTCAGTTTGTAGGTCGAAGAAGGGTGAAGGAGATCCACGCGAGGAGAGTGTTGTGTTTGGGTTCTTGGTCGCGGGCTAGCAGAGCTATGCTCGCGAGAGAGCGTAAAATTTTTTCGTCGAGTTTCTGCTTGCAAGGAACGTTGGTTAAATCTTGTGCTCAACTACACGAGCTTGCTTTGAATTTATCGTCTAGGTCACATGGTCACAAGGACGCCAAAGTGTTTGGTTTTACTCGATGACATGACTTTTGTCAAGCCTTTCCCCGAGGACATGCTCGCGAGAGAAAAGCTTAGCCTGATATGCCTGACACGTTGGAATCTGTAGCGTTGAGGGGACTTGAAGGGACGGATGCACCATCTCCTTGTGCCACACGTCAGAGGCATTAAATTCCTATAATGGCCTATGAGTAGGGGTACTCGATAGGTTGGAGACAATTAGATTTTCTATGCCAGAGATTATAAGCATGAAGAAGTGGGATTCATTTGGCACACTTGTTGTACTCCTAAGTTCCTCAAGAGTTTCTTTGCTCTCTCCAACATTCGCGCACCGCCATCATCGCCTTCGTCAGCCGTCTTCCGCCCCTGTAGATTTCCGGAATCCTCTTCAACCAAGTAAATTTCTGTTTCCTTTCTCAGTTTGCATGGTGGTGGTTAGCTTTACAAGGTAACTTTAAGGCACAGTTGGCGGTAGTTCTGTCATCCTCAACCACTGACTGCCATCGAACGTCGAGTAGAAATAGGCAAATCGCGCATCTTTGACGATGCTCATGGACATCGCAATGAAGTTATGCATTTTCCGGCAAGAACTATGAATTTATCGGTGATATTCATGAACTTCTGATGAATCTTATGGAGTTCCTATAAAGTTTCTAAGGAACTCGTGAAGTTTCTGAGGAACTCATGAAGTTTATGATAAAGTTTGAGATGAAGTTTCATAGGAACTCATGGAGTTTTTGAGCTCTCTTTAAACTAGTGTCGGGGAGATTTCCTCCTCGCGAGGGTGCAGAAACTCTCTGAATAAGTCTCGTGTCGAGGAGGCTTCTTCCCCGAGAATATTCTGATAAGGAATCCTCGTGTCGAGAAGGCTCTTCCCCGCGTAGGTTCTTATGAAGAAATCTCGCATTGAGGAGGCCTTTCCTTGTGAATTCTCTAAGGTTTCTCTAGGGGCTTTGTGTCAAGGAGTGGGTCCTCGCCGTCTCCGCACTTTCCATTTAAACAAAGGGCTTTATCTGGGAGTACGTCTATGTGTCCATTTCACTTGATTTGCAGTGGAAAGGTGGATTTAATTCGTCGAATTCACTGTTTCCCTGCTTTTCAGGTTAAAATGGCTCGTCATGTCGAGGAATCGCATCTGGTCGATACCATCACTGATAAAGACCTGTAATGGGTTAGGGCAGAACCTCACAGGATCGCCTCGCGCTTCGCCGATGACCATTCAGACGCTTTTGTCTTCATCTCGGAGCTGGAGCACCACGACGCCCCAGAGAGCTGAGATATTTACAAACCTAGAAAGACGGAGCAGATATGCTCGAACTTCAAGGAAGATCGCTTCGTGATGTATGAGTTCGCTTTCAAGGAAGCGGGGTTGTGTCTGCCGTTCAACAATTTTAAGATGGGGCTCTTTGTTTAGTTGGAGGTGGCACCCTCCCAGCTGCACCCAAATACGACTGTGTTCATTCGAGCATTCGAGATCGTATGCCAGTATCTTGAAGTCGGCGCCACTCTCCCTTTGTTCTTCCGTTGTTTCTACTTGCAACGACAATCCTCCAACAGAAAGCACAATTGGGTGTCTTTCAAACAGTTGAGGAAGCTGTTCAAGACATACATGGACTCTATTTGTGCCTTCAAGGATATGTACTTTCTGGTTCGTCCTGTTTCGGAGGCAACCGTAGACCATGTTTACGACCACATGGTAGCGCTCGAGGATGATGGTATTGTGCGCCGCGATGAAAACGAGGAGGTGGTGATGAAGCTATATCCTAAGTTTCCCATTTACTAACAGAAGAGCCATTTTGACAAGGGCACAAAGTATTACCTCACCAAGCCTAACGATTTAGACATCAAGGACCAACTTGCCTATAACAAGATTGTGGCTTTCGTGGATAGCTTCGTGCCCAGTTAGCTCGTGACCAAGGGCGGGAGTGTTATCATTGACGAGGGCGACCATCCTGCTTGTGAGGCTTGACTCATTAAAACAAATGACCTCCTCGAGTGTCATACTGTTGAGGTGAAACAGACACTGGCTAAGGCCGCTAAGGAGAAGAGAACCCTCGAGATGAAGGTTGCTGAGTTGGTGGCCTCCGCGGTCCCCATTGATGATGAGTCTGTCGAAGAGAGGGCCTTGCTGACCCGTGGTGAGCTGGTCGCGCGTATCAGGGTCCTTAAGCAAGATTGTTTGGACGTCATCGTGATGGGTTTTGAAAATGCTATGGCTCAGGTTCATGTCGTCAACCCCAGGGTCTGGCTTGTGACTAAGGGGATCAGGTTTCTGAACTAGGTGGTCGACGACAAGATAGTCGCCCCTTCAAACCCTGACGAGGACGGTGACATCGAGGAGGAGGTCCAATCTGAGGGGAATGAATACATTTAGGTTTATTCCCATAGTTGCTTGGCCTGCGTTCCATAATTTGTATTTTCCTGGCTTGAACGCTATGGTTTGTGATATTTGAATATTGGGCTTTACCCATTTGTTGTACTTGAATATTTGATTTGTAATCCTAATATAACTGCCTTTTTGCCATGTGTGTGTCACACCCTAATTTTTGACCTTAAGATCCCACCTCCTTGTTTATTTCTCTCTTTCTCGCATGTTATCTTTTTTGCTTTTGTGTGTGTGTTTATTATAGCTAACCAGTTGGTGCAGGTGCGATAATGACGAGTGTAGACCCTTACAGTCAAGTACTTCAGGGCATAAGCGTTTGAGGCCTATTATGACTCTCATTGGTTGGCTACATCGCAGGTTGTGTCATTATTTTCAAAGAGAAAACGAGGACGTTCTTAAGGGTGGTTTATGATCAATTTGTGTTGAGATGTTAAGAACTGAGTCTTGGCAAGGAACACTTTTAAGGAATTCACGAACCTTGGCTATACTGAGATTCGCCTAAGTTGCCCTTCACTCACGAGTTTCATTTACAAAGAGTTTGTTTTATTATGAGTAAGATTGATTCACGTCAAGAATTTCATCATATGAAAGGAGTATCTACTTGCCATTATTGATTAAGTTGAAGAGCTTGTGTTAAGGTTACCATTGGAAGCTTTTCTATCTTTGGATCATACATCTTACAATTTGGCAATATCTCAGACCTTTTTGACAAAATGATTGAAATATTAACTAACAATTTATGGCTGCTGTTGCACCCTAATTTTTGACCATAAGAACTCGCCTCCTTTGTGCATCTCTTACGTTATTTGACTTTATGTGTCGTATTTATGTTATTGTCACTAACAAAGGTGTGCAGGTGCATTAAATACAAAAGAGGTGGCACCCACAATCCTTTCCTTCCCGACATGGACGTTTGGTTCTTATCCAGGAATCAGATCGTTCATTACATGGTTCGATGGCATGCTTAACATACAAAGTCTATATTCCATTACGGCTTGTATATAATGTTACCATGGCATCTAATTTTGGGAGAGCAAAGGTAAATATTGATGAAAGAAGATAACCGTAGCATGATACAATTATACGGTAATCACGAAGAGTTTCCAAATATTACTTCACCTGCTTGGAGCATCTCAAAGAGGAAAACAAATTAACGCACTCGTCAAGCTAATCGTATTTAAGAATCTTATTCCACCATGTTTAGCTAAAAATTCTTGAGTGACACCAAGCATGCTTACGGTGGAGAGTGGAGACTGATATCATATTATAAGCAATGAGCAGAATTCAGTTCAAGGGGTTTGGAATAATATTTTCTATTCAAGACATAAATTCAACACGGAATTGACAGAATTATTGAATCTTGATCCAGTGATGAGCATGTCTTCACTACACTCACTCATATTTTCCTTACTCACATTCATCATCACATCCACAACAACTTGCACTGCTACAAACTTGGGACATTCAGATTCTCTGCAAATATGGACCTAGCTTGAAGAAGCTTTCACTATTTAACTTGAATTGCAGAAGAAGGACAACTTTCATATGTGCTGACATTCATGAGCGGTATGTATCCATCTGCGTTTGCACAGTTGAAGCAGACATTAAAAACACCATAATTAGGCGATGTTGAAGCTTGTTACTTAGGCTGATGATTTCTGATACCATTTATTCAAGACCCTAACATTTTCAACAGCCACCGGCACCACACATTGGTATAAGAGATTTTTGAACTTGGATGGATACACAAACATCACGGGGCTTTTTCCTGCGCAAAATTCAATCAACAAACATGACGGATTAAAGGACTAGAAATTTGGACAAAGAATGATTATCTCATATGCTATCACGGTTCACCATATTATACAGGTTAAAGCATCAAAAGCTAGCACACATCTTCTCCAGCTACTTAGTACAACCATTGCCAGCTACCTCTTCAGTTCTGATGGGTAGTTCAACAAAACATTCTCGATTTGCTCCCTACCTAAAAATCCGCCATAAACCGCGACCGACATCCCTGCGAATCGTCAAACAAAATCATGGCCTGTTAATTAAGGAATGAAGGAGTTTTAAGAACACAACATTCATAACAGAAACCAGATGCACAATCCACTAAAGCCTTCAGAACGGTATCAAGCACGCAAACCGCGACAACCGCACAAGATGACATGTTTAGTACAAGTTTGAATATGCTAAACTCAGAGTAAAAAAATCAACATGGCCTGGATGCATCAAACCTTGGAACAACATCCTAAGAGAGCTGCAGCAAACATCAGTACTTCTTTTAGAGCTCCTGGCAACCTACAACAGAACAACACCAATAACCTCATTTCGCATCTTCCTCGCCGTTCCAACAACAAAGGCGTGTTGACCCTGCACAAAGTTCCCTCATCAACAACTGCAACATTAAAAGATTTGATTAGACAGTACAAGGAGTAAACAGTTTAGTCAAGCTCTAACTATGAGGGAAAGGTTTATCTCATAAGACATCGGGAATCAGGATGCAACCCAAGAGTCTACGGCGAACGGACTGCGAGTAAATAACCAACCGCACTACTGAGACTGCTCTTGTAGTAGAACCTGTTGAAGACTCAACCTCTATGCCCAATCCTGTACCTCCTGCAACCTCATCAGAATTCTATAACCAGCAAGGAATATCTACGCCTTAAGAGACCAATACCTCAGCAGAAGAACTCCTGCACGCAATCAATAGAAAGTAACCTTTGACGTTAGCAAACGTACTCCAATCAAAGCCTGCCCTATTGAGACCTGCACACAAGATCATGTAATTTCAACACAGCAGATTCAGTTAATCTTGAAACAGGAGTTCGAGCAAACCCTCAGCGCACGTAAACAACTTTCGCAAGTATAGAAATCAGGGCATTTCTGCACTCACCTCTACCTTATACATTTTTGGTTTTATTGTATCCCTGGTTGCAGCCAATTACAAGGAAGCTTAGCCGGAGGGCAAGCATCACAACTGGAAGGAATTACAAGAAGAAACCAGTTGCACATTAAAAGTCCCCAAGGAATTAATTGAATGCAAAACAATAACATCAGAGGAAATACGACATTGACCACCTGGAGTTGGAATTGACAATGCACCTACATGTAATCAGCAACATTGATTAAACATTGTGATATACAGTTGATACCATGAACTACACTCACATAAGCAGCGTGGCAAGACCTTTTGAATAGATTGAAACTCACACCAATCACGAAGCTACAACCAACACCAAACTTGCAAAACAAGAGCAACACCTAATTCCAAAACTTGAATAACGATAATGCAGAGTCCAGGATTGAGCCTAGGCGGTAACAACAGATTAAGGCCAAAAGCAACTACCTTATTTTTCACGTTCTCTACGTCCTCCACGGCTGCGACATTAAAGACCCAGTATTGAATGGTCCTTGGAAGCAAGCACCTATGAACAAAAGAAGAGATACCATTATTACAATAGCCCATCAAAACCTGTCCAAATAAGGATGAGGCTTGCGAACAGGCAACCCAAGAGAAACAGTTGAGGACCTCCAATGAATACTCCACTCTCTTACAGCTTGATTCCATACTTTCTTCAGATTCTTGCTCAGTCCTAACACCAAGAAACAGAGATAGTAAGCCAGTGAATTCACGTAAAGGAATTTTCAAAATTGCAACCAACACTGACGCTTTGGGACTCACCAGCTTCGCTACCGTTTTTTCCCTGGGCTGCCAGTTTCCCTTTGGCCCAAACTTTCTGTTAACCGCACCTGCCAAACCCCATTTCAGAGTTAGTAATCGTGGAAGGAATATGCTTTTTCCGAAAGAAGATCCTATCCCAACAGTTATAAGATCCTTCAAATCAAATCATGCAAAAAGGATTTTTCATTAACGGACATTAACACAATCATACGAAAGAGGAAAGATTTCAAATTTTGTCTATAACCAAAGAGGAAAATCCAATCAGCATTCAAACTCTTAATCAATTCCCACACCAGAAAATCTCATTTCTGAAAACTATAAAAGGGGGTCAAAAGGAGATGAAGAGGGGCGAACCCTAGAACTACCGTGAGAACCCGTGAATTCAAGAAACTAAATAGAGGAAACTTGTCTGTCCAGCTCGCGAAAGTCATCTCCGCCGCCGCAAACAACAATCGACGAAACCTCTACCAGCCGCCGTTCTCAATCCTCGGTAAAACCTTATTCGTGTTAAGATTTCTTGAGCCATTGATGTTTTGCTATCTTGTTGCAGGTTTTAAACGGGAAATGAAACGAGAGTGAATGAGGAGGCGGAGAAAGATGGATCAGATTCGCGTCGAGATTGATTTTGGGGCGATGAGGGGATCGAAAGGGGGCTTAGGGCTTTTTCCCTATGTTTCATTGTTGTTTTTGTTCCTTTGCAGCTCGTTACCTTCCACACACAGCACAACACTTCACCGTAATCACCCCCTTAATCCTTTTACTTAATCCGTTTTAACCTTTGTTTGTTTAATCCATGCTAATAAACCCTGTTAACTAATCATTAATCAGTCTTAAAAAAAAACTAATAATCCATATTAATTAACCACCCCTTTTTTAGTTAATTAATCCTTTTACAATTTAATTAATCAATAACTTTTTGTTTTATTTATTAAAAACTTTTTTTTTATATTTAAATAACTCTTATTAAAACTAGTTAACCTTTTTAAAATGTAGCTTTTAACTTCTTGATTTATCTTATTTAATTTAATTGTGATTTCTTAGATTTTATTTCATATAAATCAACTCATATCCTAGATAATTTGTTTTGTTTTAAAGAATAATAATCTTTCGTATCGTGCTAATTATTAATTAATATTTTAAAATAACATCTTATTAAACTTTTGTTTACTCATAAAAAAAAAGAAGACTTTCATATAGCTTATATCTAATATTAAAGCCTTTTAAGGATAAAAATAAACAACTTTTATAATTACTTTCTCACACTAGATTCTCTTTTTTAAATAAATTATTTTACCTAATAAGTAAATCGCGATAACGTCTTATTCAACCTTAGACTTTAATCGTATGCTTAAATCCCATCTAAAATCAACTCGTCTTAAAATCAAACCAAATAAATCAACTTCACATAAAATCAATCGTGCACCTCACATACACGATCCACTCACCTACACTCTAGCGCTTTCATGCGTCCGTGTATGTTTACTTTATCTACTTTCATTTTATTCACAATTCACACACTCACTTAGCGCTTTTATGCGTTGTGTATGTTTTACATTACCCGCAATTTACATTAGCGTCATTTACATTTTCTCGCATCGCATTCCGTCCAAAGGAAAAACCTACACATGAGTCAACACTTGTGTGTAGTGCATCTCATTTGCATCATTCTCCCACTTGATCCTTGATCCTATTCAAGTCGATCTCTTAGGATAGATCCTATCCCATAGGAAGGTCTGTCACTCTTTTACAACATAGAAATAAACACAATACAAACAATCAATTCAAAACAACAACTCAATACAATATTCAAACACATTAGAGAAAGATGTTAATCATCTTAAGTGAGATAGAATCTCCACCCCACAACCATACAATCAACATGTAGGGACTTTTCCTTAAGAGAGATAGAGACGTACTCGTCAAAAAATCCGAGTACTTGTGCCCTTTTCTTAAGACGATGCAAAGACTATTTTCCTACAACCTGTGGCGGTTAAATCTCTCTGAAAATGATAACCCACCTTTTCTCCTAAAATCAATCAATCAACTATCCTAAACCCGTAGGAACTTTGACCACAGTCAAAGAACTCCTCTAACCCTTTAGGGGAACTACATATACTCTGATTCCACTCCCGTAAGGATATGTAGGCATAAGATGCGACATCTTATCGAGTATACTTAGAAATAAACCCCTAGGTCTTTTAACCTTAAGCAGATAAACACTTAGCAATAAACAACATAAAACAAGAGGTTCCTGTAGAGTACTACATAAATTTAGGATGCTAGTACCTTCCCTAAGTTTAACCAACCCCCGAACCTAAAACTCTCTAAACCTTGCATTTGCATTGCATTGTGGGAATTTCGATCTTTACCCCTTCCTTTGGACAAATCAAAGTTCGGTTGTAAAATGAATTAAAGATTCAAACTAATCAATAGTTTGGTATCCGATTTTCACCGCGACAGAAATGGCGACTTCACTGGGGACTTCCTTAGTGGGTTTCCCTAACTTGCTTTTATGTTTTATATATTTGCTAATATTTGCTTAATTGTATATTTGTCTGTTTATTGCTTTTGGGTTGATACTCTTGAGTAGTGAGACAAAGTCCTACACCCGGACTTGAGTGAACTTAAGATAGGATAGTGATATGTTCAAAGAGGCTTATAGGGGGTGGAATCCCGACCAAGCTGACTTGACAATCACGCTCAATTGAGGCCCTCTCGAAAATTGTATTGTTGAACGAGTCCTTAATCGTGAAAACATGCACTATATTCGATGTTGGAGCCTATGATATTGAGGACCGTAGTTACCTTAACCCCACTTTGACCTTTATTAGGATGTAGTGCGAGGCTATGAGGGGGTACCCCCGAAATAGTGCTATGCGATGCTACACTCAAAAGAGGTTCTCTTGAGAATATTATTAACCCCCGAGTACTTGGGAAGTTAATAATATCCGAAAGATGGGCTAATGACTTTGGGAACCTTATTAGAACCTTTTTCTGCAGGTACAATCAACCTTTAGTCCAATTCCTTTGGGAATGGGTATACCCTTACTCCATGCTCGTTGCAAACCTAGGGCCCCCTTGTTTGTTTATTCTTTGTGTCCTTATGTGCTTACCTGTGTTTGTTGCATCCATATAGCATCATATTGCATTGGTTTCATGGGATTCCTAGTTTATTTATAAACATTACAGAAACCAATATGGATTACAAAAAGAAAAATATTTTGAAATGTTCTTTTAAGAGTCCTAACTTGGATGGCCTAAGGAAGTAGGAGCTCAGAAGACCAATGCGAAAGACTTCCCCTTATTATCAAAGAACAAATGAAGTTCAAAAGACTCTCATCAATATTGAAGGTCCGAGTAAACAAGGGATTCATTTCTTACCTTCCAACAAGAACAAAGGAGGAGATGGAGGATTTATTTTCCTCTATCAAACTAAATCTTTGGACGTTGATCATGGATAACTTACCTTCAAGAAGATCCAAGTGGAGTAACAAATCAACAAGCACGATGAAGGGCTTCCTTAGGGCTTTATTTAGCTTTTATTTAGCTATTATGTCAAGACTCTTATAAGAATGTCTCTTCGTAATCCATTAAGCAAAAAAAAAAGACAAAAGAATTTTCTTTGGTATTCTGTAACGTTTATAAGAACCTGAGTTCCATGAAACCCTTTTCATTTCTGCATTCTTGCAGTAGCATTCTGCATTTAGCATGTGCATGTGTCTCTTCTCTTCTGTGGCTCATCCGGTCTTCTGTCTTTTTCTGTCAGTTGACATCTTGACCATCTGACCAAGCTTGGAGTACGTACCTAAGGATAGCAAAGAGAACAAAAATATGGATCGCATGACTAGCTTCAGAGTAAGGACTAATCCAACATTTGACCGTTCCTCCGACAACTTTGTTCAGCGAATGAATGTTCCTACGCAACTCCCGCCTGTGCAAGGCAACCAGTCTGTTGATTTTCAGATTGAGAAGGAAGTGGACGATCCTAGACTTATAGCATTCGAGAAAGAACTTCGTGATCTTGAAGAACAATGGAAAATGATGAAAAGAGGTAATACACCCGATCTTGATGCTCATGACATCTGTTTGGTTCCAGGCGTAATTATTCCTCCAAAGTTCAAGATGCCTGTCTTCGAAGTATACAAGGGTGCCAGCTGTCCAAAATACCATTTGATAATGTTTTGTCGAAAGATAACTGCTTACATTGACAACGACAAGCTGATGATTCACTGCTTTCAAGAAAGTTTATGTGGGACACCCTTGAGGTGGTACATGAATCTGCAAAGTAATCACATTCAGCATTGGGAAGACTTAGCTTTTGCTTTTGTAAAGCAATACCATTACAATTTGGGTATAGCTCCAGACAATAAAGATGACAGTGGACCTTCCAGAGAATTCATAACTCCGGTACCCCATCCTCAACATCAATATGCAATGCCTGCTCAGCGTAAGCAACGACTACCTCATAAGCGAAGGATGATATTTCCAGATCAACATCGACATGTTCGAAGACAATTTTCGAATCAGAAAGTACCTCTGAATACTCTTAAAGAAGAAACTCGTTGGTTTGATCTTATCCCAATGACTTACCGTCAGTTATGGTCTTATTTCATCCGAAACTCGGTGATGACACCCAAAAAGACTAGAATCATGAACTCTCGTCCACCGTGGTTCAACCCAAACACCAGCTGTGAATTTCATGATGGAGTGTTGGGGCATTCGATCGAAGAGTGCAAAGTTTTTCAAGATAAAGTTCAAGAAATGATTGATAATGAAGTGCTAACCTTCAAAAGAGAAAGACCAATCATGAATGGAATTCCATTACGCTGATATAAGTGAAAACTCCAGAAGTACTGAGAAGGGCCCATCAGTTGTTTATTTTGTTTGCTTATGCGTATTTCCTTTTTCATGTCTTTGATTAAAAGCACTTTTGGCTTGTATGGCTTGTTTATTTTGAATAATTAATGCAATAAAATGTTTGTCTTGAAGAAATTCATTCGTATTCACTCTCGAAATTATTTTACATAACTTATAATGCCGATGCTACTCGATCCCTTGCTTAGGCATGGGATTGGGAGGAGGATGATGAAGTAGAACGCAAGATCTCTTGATGTATGCTCTTGAATAAAACCCTACTGATGATGTGAGGCATTATTTCAACCTCCTAAACACCAAAAAATGAAGCACTTAATTCCTCTTTACCCTTTTCCAAATCAAACCCTCATTTCTTAACTTGGGGCAGGGAAATTTACAGATAAAGCTTTAAAAAAGAAGAAGAAGAGAGAATGAACATTTTTTCCAAAATTGGGTGGGCACAAATATACTCTAACCCTTACTCCTTCGTCCTAAACTAAACCCAGATATAACCTTCAAAGTCCTAATTGAGGTAAGGTTTAGTTCGAAAGCATACTCGATGAGATAACGTTTCCTGACTCCTATGAGCTATGCTCAAATTTAGTGTTGGCCTTATAAATTCAATGTATATCCTAACTAGTGATTTCGATCACCAGTTATTGCGATATCTTTTTCAAAAAAGAGCTTCGAGACAAACATGTGTGTTGCATTAACAGTTTCAGAATTAACATTTTCGACTTGTCAACTTCGCTTGATATCTTAGAAATTTACATGAGAACATTAGTGACGAGTTCGGCCTATCGGAATTTGAAGACTCTGCTAGCCTGGGGCAAGTTATTTCTAAGTGGTTTGTTCTGCGCAAATTCGGCTTCACCTAAAGCACAAGTTTGAAGACTCGGTTATACTGTCAATCAGGGGCAGTTACGTCGAGCTTCTACGAATCTCTACAAAAGTCTGAAAACAGCGGGGCATTTGGATATCATGTTTTCTGTAAAATCCTCTCAGGACGTTTTTCTCTTAAACCATGTGACTTGGGGCATTTGAAGATCGAGGGTGGTTATGACAGTTCTGCAACGAACTTTTTCCATACAAGAAAGCTCCGGTTGGTGACCTAAGATTTCTCAGACTTTTTATCCCCAGTGGAATGTTCTCTATTCCCCAAATGAAGTTTTGAAGCTCTGAAGCAGGACTATGATCCCGTATTTAGTTCTCCACCTATCCTCGGTGATACTTCTACCTTTGAAGACTGGTCAGGATATTTGCTTCGAGACGTTTGCCTCATCTCTGTTTGCCTTTTCTGGTTGTTTTGTCAGCATAAACATATGCATATTGTATAAGTAGATAACATAACATTTGCATTTGTGCATCTTTGTGTGTGTTTGTTCTTCTGTCAATTTGGTCGTGTTTGTCCCTTGGGTATTTGGGCGTGTCTTATCCTTCCAAGTAAAGTTGTCAGCCCTAGGCAGAAGGAGCGCTATATTTCTAATTCCCCACAGAGTTCGATCCTCATGGAAGACAGTTGTTTTAGTACGTTCCCATTTGAGTTCATACCTCATTGGTCAGGTCTTGTTTGACAGTTTCTCTTCAGTTATTCCCTGAATTGAACTTCGGTCCTCACAATCACATTGTGGACATCTCCAGCTTTTGAATATTGGATGCAGTGTGCATTTATTTTGCACTTGGCTCCCCAGAAAGAGTTTTTCATGAAGATAACTATTGAAGACAGATATTTCTCCAACAGTATTATCAGAAGCTTCTCAATAATTTATATCTGGAATGCAACATCCTCTTTATTTGAGCAACTCGTTTTGATCATGATCTTGTTCAAAACGACAAATAACAGCCTCCTCAAGACAATTTGGCTATCCCTAGTGGATTTGTCAAGATTATCAAGTCATCAAAAAGGAATTCCTCTAGAAATCTGTCAGAGAAATGCATTGAAGACATTACAAATATTTCTCTTTATTTGAGAACTTACACTACAAGGATACATATTGTATAACTACAACAAGATACTCCTCAGGAATGTATCCCCCGGCGAGTCTATCACACAAGCTTTAACTCCATCAAATAGCATCTCTTCCAAGAAGTTCGATGAAGTTTATTACAACTAATCTCTCTTTATTTGAGAGAACATATTTTGCTGATCAACAGGCTTACATCTCTTGAAGATCCTCGTTGAAGCTTTGTAATCTCTAGTACATATCATCTTGGGTTATTACCTCTGTTTAGGCTATCATACGTACGATAGTAGGTAACACACCTTTCTTTTTTGTGTTCACCTGCTTTTAGGCTATCATATGTTTGATAGTAGGTAACACATATCGTTTTGGTCAGACACTTTTTCTTAGGCTGCCATACGTTTGGTAGTAAGTGATCTCTCCTTCCTTGGGTTATCACCTTTTCTTAGGCTATTATACATTTGATAGTAGGTAATATACCATCCTTTTTTGTCAGACACCTTTGCTTAGGCTGCCAAGATTGGTGGTAGGTTATCTTTCCTTTGGTGTTCACCTTTTCTTAGGCTATCATATGTTTGATAGTAGGTAACACATCTTATTGTGGTCAGACGCCTCGGCTTAGGCTACCATATGTTTGGTAGTAGGTGATCTCGACATCTTTTGGGTTATACCTCTGCTTAGGCTATCATATATTTGATAGTAGGTAATACACCTTTCTTTCGGTCAGACGCCTTTTCTTAGGCTGCCATATGTTTGGTAGTAGGTGATCTTTCCTTTTGTTCATTACCTTTTCTTAGGATGCCATATGTTTGGTAGTAGGTGACCTGTCTTTTTGGTTATTACCTTTGCTTAGGCTATCATACATTTGATAGTAGGTAATACACCTTTGTTTTGACTATTACCTCCGCTTAGGCTATCATACATTTGATAGTAGGTAATATATCGTCTTTTGGTCGAACACCTCGGCATAGGCTATCATATGTTTGATAGTAAGTAACGTGCTTTTCTTTGCTTCAATCGGATACCTTTGTGCAGGCTACCACGTGTTGGTAGTATATTACCCTTCACTTTCAAGTTTATGTTTCACTATCCAAGTTACTGAACTCCTGGCGGTATTATTATATCTCATCTTCATTTTCTTTTGAGAATCCACAATACTGATTGTCGTCTCTCCTAGTGGCGTCTCACGTTGTGAGTCTATTCTTTGGATGTCGTGTCCAGTTATTCCTCTGCAGCATTATTTCCCCACAGGACCTTTCGTCTTGCATTCTCATATCATTGCATATCATATGCATTCGGTGGTATCTTAGGGCCAAAAATTCGTGCAATGTTTGTATTTAAGTCCCTCCTATCACGTTGAGACGAAGACTTCTATCTCCATATCTCCGAATAGGAGTAACTTAAATAGGGGCATCTGTTGTACCCTAATTTTTGACCATAAGAACTCACCTCCTTTGTGCGTCTCTTACGTTATTTGACTTTATGTGTCGTATTTATGTTATTGTCACTAACAAAGGTGTGCAGGTGCATTAAATACAAAAGAGGTGGCACCCACAATCCTTTCCTTCCCGACATGGACGTTTGGTTCTTATCCAGGAATCAGATCATTCATTACATGGTTCGATAGCATGCTTAACATATAAAGTCTATATTCCATTACGGCTTGTACACAATGTTACCATGGCATCTAATTTTGGGTGAGCAAAGGTAAATATTGATGAAAGAAGATAACCGTAGCATGATACAATTATACGGTAATCACGAAGAGTTTCCAAATATTACTTCACCTGCTTGGAGCATCTCAAAGAGGAAAACAAATTAACGCACTCGTCAAGCTAATCGTATTTAAGAATCTTATTCCACCATGTTTAGCTAAAAATTCTTGAGTGACACCAAGCATGCTTACGGTGGAGAGTGGAGACTGATATCATATTATACGCAATGAGCAAAATTCAGTTCAAGGGGTTTGGAATAATATTTTCTATTCAAGACATAAATTCAACACGGAATTGACAGAATTATTGAATCTTGATCAAGTGATGAGCATGTCTTCACTACACTCACTCATATTTTCCTTACTCACATTCATCATCACATCCACAACAACTTGCACTGCTACAAACTTGGGACATTCAGATTCTCTGCAAACATGGACCTAGCTTGAAGAAGCTTTCACTATTTAACTTGAATTGCAGAAGAATGACAACTTTCATATGTGCTGACATTCATGAGCGGTATGTATCCATCTGCATTTGCACAGTTGAAGCAGACATTAAAAACACCATAATTAGGCGATGTTGAAGCTTGTTACTGGGGCTGATGATTTTTGATACCATTTATTCAAGACCCTAACATTTTCAACAGCCATCGGCACCACACATTGGTATAAGAGATTTTTGAACTTGGATGGATACACAAACATCACGGGGCTTTTTCCTGCGCAAAATTCAATCAACAAACATGACGGATTAAAGGACTAGAAATTTGGACAGAGAATGATTATCTCATATGCTATCACGGTTCACCATATTATACAGGTTAAAGCATCAAAAGCTAGCACACATCTTCTCCAGCTACTTAGTACAACCATTGCCAGCTACCTCTTCAGTTCTGATGGCCAGTTCAGCAAAACATTCTCGATTTGCTCCCTACCTCAAAATCCGCCATAAACCGCGACCGACAGCCCTGCAAATCGTCAAACAAAATCATGGCCTGTTAATTAAGGAATGAAGGAGTTTTAAGAACACAACATTCATAACAGAAACCAGATGCACAATCCACTAAAGCCTTCAGAACGGTATCAAGCACGCAAACCGCGGCAACCGCACAAGATGATATGTTTAGTACAAGTTTGAATATGCTAAACTCAGAGTAAAAAAATCAACATGGCCTGGATGCATCAAACCTTGGAAAAACATCCTAAGAGAGCTGCAGCAAACATCAGTACTTCTTTTAGAGCTCCTGGCAACCTACAACAGAACATCACCAATAACCTCATTTCGCATCTTCCTCGCTGTTCCAACAACAAAGGCGTGTTGACCCTGCACAAAGTTCCCTCATCAACAACTGCAACATTAAAAGATTTGATTAGACAATACAAGGAGTAAACAGTTCAGTCAAGCTCTAACTATGAGGGAAAGGTTTATCTCATAAGACATCGGGAATCAGGATGCAACCCAAGAGTCTACGGCGAACGGACTGCGAGTAAATAACCAACCGCACTACTGAGACTGCTCTTGTAGTAGAACCTGTTGAATACTCAACCTCTATGCCCAATCCTGCACCTCCTGCAACTTCATCAGAATTCTATAACCAGCAAGGAATATCTACGCCTTAAGAGACCAATACCTCCGCAGAAGAACTCCTGCACGCAATCAATAGAAAGTAACCTTTGACGTTAGCAAACGTACTCCAATCAAAGCCTGCCCTATTGAGACCTGCACACAAGATCATGTAATTTCAACACAGCAGATTCAATTAATCTTGAAACAGGAGTTCGAGCAAACCCTCAGCGCACGTAAACAACTTTCGCAAGTATAGAAATCAGGGCATTTCTGCACTCACCTCTACCTTATACATTTTTGGTTTTATTGTATCCCTGATTGCAGCCAATTACAAGGAAGCTTAGCCGGAGGGCAAGCATCACAACTGGAAGGAACTGCAAGAAGAAACCAGTTGCACATTAAAAGTCCCCAAGGAATTAATTGAATGCAAAACAATAACAGTAGAGGAAATACGACATTGACCACCTATGTTGGAATTGACAATGCACCTACATGTAATCAGCAGCATTGATTAAACATTGTGAAATACAGTTGATACCATGAACTACACTCACATAAGCAGCGTGGCAAGACCTTTTGAATAGATTGAAACTCACACCAATCACGCAGCTACAACCAACACCAAACTTGCAAAATAAGAGCAGCACCTAATTCCAAAACATGAATAACGATAATGCAGAGTCCAGGATTGAGCCTAGGCGGTAACAGCAGATTAAGACCGAAAGCAACTACCTTGTTTTTCACGTTCTCTACGTCCTCCACGACTGCGACATTAAAGACCCAGTATTGAATGGTCCTTGGAAGCAAGCACCTGTGAGCAAAAGAAGAGATACCATTATTACAATAGCCCATCAAAACCTGTCCAAATAAGGATGAGGCTTGCGAACAGGCAACCCAAGAGAAACAGTTGAGGACCTCCAATGAATACTTCACTCTCTTACAGCTTGATTCCAGACTTTCTTCAGATTCTTGCTCAGTCCTAACACCAAGAAACAGAGATAGTAAGCCAGTGAATTCACGTAAAGGAATTTTCAAGATTGCTACCAACACTGATGCTTTGGGACTCACCAGCTTCGCTACCATTTTTTCCCTGGGCTGCCAGTTTCCCTTTGGCCCAAACTTTCTGTTAACTGCACTTGCCAAACCCCGTTTCAGAGTTAGTAATCGTGGAAGGAATATGCTTTTTCCGAAAGAAGATCCTATCCCAACAGTTATAAGATCCTTCAAATCAAATCATGCAAAAAATATTTTCATTAACGGACATTAACACAATCATACGAAAGAGGAAAGATTTCAAATCTTGTCTATAACCAAAGAGGAAAATCCAATCAGCATTCAAACTCTTAATCAATTCCCACACCAGAAAATCTCATTTCTGAAAACTATAAAAGGGGGTCAAAAGGAGATGAAGAGGGGCGAGCCCTAGAACTACCGTGAGAACCCGTGAATTCAAGAAACTAAATAGAGGAAACTTGTCTGTCCAGCTCGCGAAAGTCATCTCCGCAGCCGCAAACAACAATCGACGAAACCTCTACCAGCCGCCGTTCTCAATCCTCGGTAAAACCTTATTCGTGTTAAGATTTCTTGAGCCATTGATGTTTTGCTGTCTTGTTGCAGGTTTTAAACGGGAAATGGAACGAGATTGAACGAGGAGGCAGAGAAAGATGGATTGGATTCGCGTCGAGATTGATTTTGGGGCGATGAGGGGATCGAAAGGGGGCTTAGGGCTTTTTCCCTATGTTTCATTGTTGTTTTTGTTCCTTTGCAGCTCGTTACCTTCCACACACAACACAACACTTCACCGTAATCACCCCCTTAATCCTTTTACTTAATCCGCTTTAACCTTTGTTTGTTTAATCCATGCTAATAAACCCTGTTAACTAATCATTAATCAGTCTTAAAAAAAACTAATAATTCATATTAATTAACCACCCCTTTTTAGTTAATTAATCCTTTTATAATTTAATTAATCAATAACTTTTTGTTTTATTTATTGAAAACCTTTTTTTTATATTTAAATAACTCTTATTAAAACTAGTTAACCTTTTAAAAATGTAGCTTTTAACTTCTTGATTTATCTTATTTAATTTAATTGTGATTTCTTAGGTTTTATTTCATATAAATCAACTCATATCCTAGATAATTTGTTTTTTTTTTAAAGAATAATAATCTTTCGTATCGTGCTAATTATTAATTAATATTTTAAAATAACATCTTATTAAACTTTTGTTTACTCATAAAAAAAAAAAACTTTCATATAGCTTATATCTAATATTAAAGCCTTTTAAGGATAAAAATAAACAACTTTTATAATTACTTTCTCACACTAGATTCTCTTTTTTAAATAAATTATTTTACCTAATAAGTAAATCGCGATAACGTCTTATTCAACCTTAGACTTTAATCGTATGCTTAAATCCCATCTAAAATCAACTCGTCTTAAAATCAAACCAAATAAATCAACTTCACATAAAATCAATCGTGCACCTCACATACACGATCCACTCACCTACACTCTAGCGCTTTCATGCGTCCGTGTATGTTTACTTTATCTACTTTCATTTTATTCACAATTCACACACTCACTTAGCGCTTTCATGCGTTGTGTATGTTTTACATTACCCGCAATTTACATTAGCGTCATTTACATTTTCTCGCATCGCATTCCGTCCAAAGGAAAAACCTACACATGAGTCAACACTTGTGTGTAGTGCATCTCATTTGCATCATTCTCCCACTTGATCCTTGATCCCATTCAAGTCGATCTCTTAGGATAGATCCTACCCCATAGGAAGGACTGTCACTCTTTTACAACATAGAAATAAACACAATACAAACAATCAATTCAAAACAACAACTCAATACAATATTCAAACACATTAGAGAAAGATGTTAATCATCTTAAGTGAGATAGAATCTCCACCCCACAACCATACAATCAACATGTAGGGACTTTGCCTTAAGAGAGATAGAGGCGTACTTGTCAAACAATCCAAGTACTTGAGCCCTTTTCTTAAGACGATGCAAAGACTATTTTCCTACAACCTGTGGCGGTTAAATTTCTCTTAAAATGATAACCCACCTTTTCTCCTAAAATCAATCAATCAATTACCCTAAACCCGTAGGAACTTTGACCACAGTCAAAGAACTCCTCTCACCCTTTAGGGGAACTACATATACTCTGATTCCACTCCCGTAAGGATATGTAGGCATAAGATGCGACATCTTATCGAGTATACTTAGAAATAAACCCCTAGGTCTTTTAACCTTAAGCAGATAAACACTTAGCAATAAACAACATAAAACAAGAGGTTCCTGTAGAGTACTACAGAAATTTAGGATGCTAGTACCTTCCCTAAGTTTAACCAACCCCCGAACCTAAAACTCTCTAAACCTTGCATTTGCATTGCATTGTAGGAATTTCGATCTTTATCCCTTCCTTTGGACAAATCAAAGTTCGGTTGCAAAATGAATTAAAGATTCAAACTAATCAATAGTTTTGTATCCGATTTTCACCGCGACAGCTGCATAAAATTACTACGACGCATTACTCTATATTACTCTATTACACGTCACCAATTTGCATGGCTAATTATTAGATCACTGTGTGAGCATTATTATTGCAACGACAGAGAATTCAACGGATGGGCATTTGGGTTCCTAGTCCACCGTATAATTTCTATCCACGCTTTGACGGTAGGGATGTAAAGGACTGAATTAGTACGAGGATAATTACGAGGTCATAATTTGCAAGATGTTCAATACGAAGGAACTCATGAGATTCAATCAAGCGTCTGTATCTTTTTTCATGTTAATTCAATACAGTGTTCATACACTTACTACATAGACAAATAATGATTCATCTTGATATGCCTCCTTTCATTGACTTATGTTTTTCCTAGAGAGTAAGCAAACACTAATGTTATTTAAATAACTGGGTGTAATGGACTATCGAACAATTTATTAAGGCCTGTTGAAGTTTGAAATATATTGAAAGCTCAACCGAGACTTCTCCACACCAACATTCATCAGAACCGCCTAAAACCAAATTCTCCATAGCAGCAGTGTGTTTGGACTCAAGTGACAGCCTCAGCCTTTAATTTACCTGCATAATACCCAAAAGGACAAGGGTCACTACCTCAACCAACCAGGAAACCAAATTGTGCGTTCGGCGGTTTAATTTGCAAATAACTTGGTTCAATTCCTACTTTCCCACATGGGCCGACAGGCAAAGTGAAGAAGGAAAGTAACAGAAAACGTTGAAGCCTTTCCCAGCAGACTTACCTTCAACTGGGCACCCATAATGGAACCACCACATGTGAAACTCCTCGGTGGTAATCTGGAGTAGCATCTAGCCAGAAGCAAAGTTTGTTGTTTCTTGCAAAGAAGGAAGTAAAAGTAGTTCCCAGCGAATCCATCAAGTTAGAAGGCATTGTACCCATAGCAACTCGGACTGAACTGCACCCGTTGTATTACCTGCAACAGAGGCAAGAACTTCACGAAGAAGCAAGTAAGTCAAGAAAAGCATAACGACGGCTTCGCGTGGAATCAATGCATCCTCCGACGTATCGAAAACCTGAGACAACAAGAAAAGGAATCAAGCTATGAACAACCAAGTTATGGAGAGCAGGGATGCATATCTAATAACCGCGGTAATGGCATACCGAATTCCCGAGGTCGCGACCTTCGAATGATGTCCAATTCAAAAGAAAACACAACTCAGACCATAGAGCGTGTTGGGTTGATACAAAACCGTAGTCCATCTTTTGAAGTCCAATTTTTTTACAGCTTCAACCGATAGTGATTTAGAAGGAGAACTCAACCGAACTCACAAATTTTCCTGCCCTTAGAATTCGTGCAAACATTTATCATTGTTTTAGAGTCAGTGATCAATAGAAGATGAAGAAAGAAATAATTTAAAAAGAGGAAAAGCAATTATAATCAAGCATAAATGGAAGGACCAACACAATCCGACGTGGCCAATTCAAATGGAGATAAATTGTCAAAGGACAATCAGTGAGAGGGCATTAAATCAAGGACATTCATCGTATGATCAAAGCATTCAAGGAATTAACTTGAAACAGAAAGTATCGGAGGCAGTCAATTAAGTTTTCAGTTTCTTTCCAAGACCGAGAAAACAAGTTTCGAATACCATTAACCAATTTCCAAAACTGGATTTCAGAATCAATGTTCAAAGGCCTATAAAGGGATTTGCAAAAACAAACGTTCGGATCCCCATCAGAACCAAACTCAAAGATCAAACAAATTCAAGTGAAACCCCACAAGCCCCAAAATCGAAACCCTAAGAAGAAACTTATCTTTTTGCCATCGGCGCCGCCTTCCGCCTTCAGCCATCACCGGAGACCTTCGCCGGAAATCACCGCCATCCAAACCGTCATCTTCGTTGTCGCCATCGCCGGAAATTGTCGCCGCCGGAAATCGCCATCGCCGTCAAAACCTGAAAAAAGCCCTTAAAAGTGAGTTTTTCTTTTTGTTGTTGTTGCTAACATTTTAACATTTTCGTTTGATGTATGTAGGGGAAAGATTTATAGGATGAAAGAGCAAGCAAGAAAAGAGAAGAGCGGAAGATGGATGGAGTAGGAGAGATGAATAGACAGAGAAGATGAAGGAGAGAAGGAATTGAAGAGGGAGAGAGACAAGAGAAGAACAGCGAAAGGGGGAAACAATTGGGGATTCTAGGGTTTCTATTTTTGTTCTTTGTACTGTTGTAATCTGATGCACACACACCCACGCGGTTGCCATACACCCCCACACAAATCACCACTCACCCATCATTTGATCTTATCACGCGGCCCACATTGAACCCTCATGGTAAACCCTCGCATGCCCTACCAAACACAACCGAACACCCCATTAACCTTTAATTAACCCATTAAACCCTTTAATCTGCTAATTAATATAACCTAATTAAGTCACTAACCGTTTTAATTAACCAACTATTTAATTTAATCTTTTTTAATTAATCAATTAGTTAATTAATCATATTCCATCAACTTAATAACTTTTATTTCATAATAATATAATTTGTTCAATAAAAAGAAAAATCTATCTCTTAAAAAAAATATTTAATAAGAACTTTTTTCCTAATAATTTGTATTATTCACCAAAATCTATTTTTTTAAATAAATTTGAATTTTAATAATAACAACCTTTATGTAAAAAACTATTTTATATAATAAGAAAACCATTTCATAATTTAAATAACTTACATTCACTTGTTAATAATAATAACCTTTTATTTAACTTTTATTTAGTAATAATAACTAAAACCAATTTATTTAATAAGTATTTGCTTATTTAAAATTATTTCTATCCAAAATCTAGTTCACTTATAAGCTACTTTTACGAAAAATCTAATTCACTCTTGATGGGCTAAAGACGTGTCTACTTATGCGTCTAGCGGTATCTTACTGCAAGTGCACAGCCTATCGAAGTAATATTTAAGATTATCGATCCACAGGGATTCTATCGTTACTTAGTGCTAGATGAGCTTCTAGTTTAGCTAAGGCGAATAGTTGTCACGATTGTTGTTGGTTTTCTAAGACTATTGAAGGCGAAATTAAATTTAAGTTTTTAATAAAATAGTACTAAGACGGTCGGTATGTAATTATACTAACTTAGGTGGGTCAATCTAACCTAGGCTTATAAAGATGTTCACTTAATCTATTCGGTAGAGATTACTAGTTTGAATACCCTCAACTCACACTCTCGTGGTCTTGAATCAGATCTTATCCCTAAAGCCCTATGCCTGCTCTCGCTAGCCCATAAGTGTTTAGAGATAATTTTTGGAAACTAAATAATTCTAATTTATCTTAAAGCGCTCTCGCTGTATTTAATTTAAATGCCTAACTTTAGCTATCTGGTTAAAATCTCACACTCTCGTGGTCTTGACCCAACCTAATACCCTTTTCTTACTCTCGTAACGAAAAGGTCGAATTCAATTAAAAAGTATCAGCCAGAATGTTAAGCGATTAATTATTTTAGCCCATGGTTATATTTTACGGTTAAGTTAGTTATAACTACATACCGCCCTAAGGTATTTAGCTACTCATCGAGGTTAAATCAGACTCAGAGTTAATTATTAGCTTACTAATGGCAGAAAAATAAATAGACATTATAAATAAATTAAATTGCAATAACTGAAAAACCTGATTAACAAATATCTGAGTAGACTCCTTCTTCCACAGACCGGAAGGCTTGGAGTAGGCGGAAATAAAAATTAAAACGAATGCTGAAGGCTGGAAACAAATAAAAGTATAACAATTCCCTAATGTTGGAAATTGTTACACGGTTGGTTTGGATACAAATAAAACAAGGCAGAAAATAAAATGCTGGAATAATAATTCTGATGGTAAGGTAATTCGGCAGAGCTTCCGCAGGAAATTTGGATACTGAAGTCTCTCCCTGAATCCTCCTGAGCTGGTCCTATTTATAGAGCTTCCAATGGGCTGGTCCTTGGTCTTTTGCTTCTTGGGCTTTGCTGAGGTGGTTGAGAAAATGTTGGAAAGTGGCAGTAGAAAGTGGGAGAAGTCTCCCTCACGTGCTGCCTTGAGGAGAATTTCTAGGAGGAGTGGTCTTCACTGGTGGCTTGACGTAGTCTGAGTCAAAATTCAAGTTATATCCTTGTCACGGGCGTGACAAGGTCTTCACGCTCGTTGGTTGATGATTTCAAGTGTCACGGTCGTGACTACTTCCTCACGGTCGTGATGGCCCAAAGTAAGGTGTCACGGTCGTGACACCCTTGTAACGACCGTGGTTGTAACAAATTATGCAGAGTTTATGCAGGCTTCTGTCTTGCTTCATTTCTTGTGGTTTCTTTGTTCTTTTCTTCTTAATTCTTGATTTGGCCTCACATATCGATGTACCTGCAAAATAGTAAGAAAAACTCGAGGAATCGAGCGTTAAAACGGTGAATGCGCGGTAAAAGTCAATGAAATCTAGCGATATAACCGATGCGTTTTCTCGTCATCAAACTTCCCCAAACTTAAACCTTTGCTTGTCCTCAAGCAAATAGTCGGTTGAAAATCGGCGGACAAGATTTTATTCGCGCATACTCATAGCAAACCGTCCGGTGGATCGTTCTGTCGGATAGTCCGGTACTTTGATAGAACACTACCGATACACTAATGACATAAGCAACAGGCTATGTCGTCGACTTCCCGTCAAGCGAAATAATCGGCAATCACATTGCGATTTCACCTAGAGTTCTTCGATCTTATTTCACCCGGTTCGTTCTAGCGCAGTCACATTAAGCCCTTTGCCTTTGTACGCACGTAGTGGAGTAGCCGGTTAGCGATTTTGATCCTTTTTTAGCTCGGGGTCTGGTACACGAGTGTGGTACCCCTTCATGTTTTATCCGATGTGGAGGTTGTGGGGGATCGAGCCGTAGCACGCCCTACCGAGTTCAGAACCAGTACCTCTGAACCAACCCGAAACGGAGTCCTTCTCCTATTTCTCGTTCTTTATCTGCGACCGTGTACTTTGGTGCAATCTCTTTTCATTTTGTATTGAGATACGAAGGATCATTATTGATTAGGCATCAAAATCTTATATTCATCGGCTCCCCACGTGGTTTGTGTTCAGACGGTGCTGACTGCTAGTATAAACTACTGGGGTTACTTTTGAACTGAAACTAAAGGTGCACTCGCAATGGTGATCGGGATGGAATTTCTTAAGCAGGGGGTCGAAGATGTCAAGATTGTATTGGTCTTGTTTAATCGTTCCCGGCTTCGTAGTTACGAACCATTCGGTGGTAAGTCGGGTAATGCGAGTAGTTTAAGGATTTTTTTTTTTAGTATGGCTTAATAATCGGGGGAAACTCGATATTAAAGAAAATAACGCACAGGTTTGCTCATTTCATTGATTTTCTAAAAGGAATACAACAGAATTGAAAGTACATTGAAAATGAAAAGTACCTCTCCCACACTATATCAGACATTGTCCTCAATGTTGTGATATAATAGCGGTATAGATACAGTACAAGACTAAAACTGAAAAACAACATAAAAGCAAACTACTGCTGCTGGTGATCGCGGGCTCGGCCTCTGGTGCGAGAGCGGCGTCTGGAGGGAGTCGCGTCGGGGTCAGAGCCGGTGCCGGAGGTAGCAGTAATGCTGATGCGGAGCGCCTCAAGCTCGCCGAAGAGTTCGCCAAAGAGTTCGCCAACCTGCTCATTAGTGGCCGCATGGTTGGCAGCAATAGTGCCGAGCAGAGCGTCGTACTGTGCCTTCTGCTGACGCTCTAGTGCTGCGTTCATCAGGTTCTGCTGGTGGATCGCAAATAGGACGTCCTCAAGTGTGGCAGCGGGAGCCGCCTGCTGTCGGGTGGAAGTCTCGGGGATGTCCTGGGCATGCTCAGCTGCATCCATGGCGTCCTGCATCTCGTCCACTGGGGCGTTTGGCTGATCATCATGTACCGGGGCGTGATCCGCAGCAGCTGGTAAGGCAAAGAGCCAGTTGGCTCGGTTTGCTGGGTCAATGCGTGTGCGGGACGGCAGAGTGATGTGGTGGAAGACGGTGCCATTGACGACAGGGCTGTACCTGCCATCCTCTCGCTGCGCGATCAGGTGGGCGGACCGGCAGTAGCTCATGGTCAGGAAATCGGCGGCGAGGTGCGGCAGATCAGCGAGCGCGTCACCAAGCCCCAGCTGAATGGCGAGGGTGGTGACAATGCCTCCAATGAAGAACGGGGATGAGCCGCGGTGCGCGATGGCCTGGATGTGGTAGAGCATAAAGGGGGCAGCGTTGATTGGCTCGTCATGAAGGGCACAGTACAAAAACAGGAGCTCCTTTGAGTTGAGTTTGTGGTTGCTCTCTCTAGCAAAGATGGTGTTGCAGAGGACCCGGTGAAAGTAGCGGATAGCCGGGTTGTGGATGTGAGTGGCGTTGAGGCTCTGGAAGGTGGTCGCATGGGTGTTGGTAAGGTCGCGCCACAGTGTGAATGCTTGTTCGCTGAAGTTGTCGGGCACGCGACGGTGGGCTTCGGTGCCTTGGTCGAAACCTAACAGCTCGGCAATCCTGTTTTGTGTGAGGTTGAACTCCCGGCCAAGCAGTCTGAATGTTACGATGCCGGTAAGCTGACTCTGAGAACCATGAGGGGTGATGTAGCTGTAGGAGCTGAGGAACTCCAGTGTCAGAAGTTCGAAAGTCGGCTGTGGCTGGTGACAGAGGTCCCACAGGCCAACCTTCTGCAATAGGTTTTGAACGCTGGACAGCATACCGAGTTCTTGCAGACAGTCGGTGGAAATGTACCGGGTGGGTTGCAGACCGCGGTTCTGGAAGCGGACGAAACAGTCTCGTTGGGTTTCTCCGGCTTCTCCTTCTCTGAAAATGATAGAATCCATAACATGCAAATTTGAAGAGAGAGGGTGGAAGGATTTGTTTTTTTGTGAAGTGTTTGGAAGAAGAGTGGTAGAATGGGGGAGGTTGGTGTTCGGGTTAAATACGGGACAGTGGAATTGAAATGGTTACTGGTAATGCTGGATTAATGGGGTAGTGGAGAGGTTTTGGCGGTTTGGGAATGAGTGGGGAGTGTTTTAGATAGGTTATGGATGGAGAAGAAGAGTGGACACGATGAGAAACAGTTCTGTTTCTCACGACCTCTGGTATAGAGGTAGTCACGGTCGTGACATGATCGTGACGGTCGTGACGCGCTAAATGAGCATGTCACGATCGTGAGTGGGGCGTGACGACCGTGAGGCTGTGTGGTGCTGAATAATTTCCAGAAAAGCACATTGTCTCACGTTATTTTTTTTTAATTAATAATAATGTATTTTATTTAGTAGCACTATAGTAACACACACCATAATATATAGCAATTTCAAGACAGTAGTATACGAACCTAAGATAGAATATTGCAGTCATACAGTATATGGTCACACAGTGTATAGAAAAGAAATAGAAAAATTATATAAGCTGCTAAAATGAAGAATTGAAATAAAAAGTGCATGGCATAAAGAAAAACTGAAATTACATAAACTCAAATTATGTTATGAAATCGTTGCGAAAGATAAATTTAACTGGAAATGAAAATAATGATAAAAAATAATGAGAAAAGAATTAATAAACTAAATCACTGATAGCCGGTTCAAAGGCGTTTCTTCAGGTCTTCGATGGCGGAGTCCAGATGATAGAATTGTTCGCAGGCCATATCAGTCAATCCCACGATGTCCAATCGCATACTCTTAATGTCTTCTCTGAATAGATTAATGTCAGCTTGATAGGCATTGAGAGTGTGCATGATGTTCTGCAAGTTGTTAGCGTACTCTCCGTGATTCGCTCCAGGGGTTTCATGAACTTTGTCAGTTGGGTCAATGTCATGGTATCCAGGAGGTGTCTCGGGGTCAGTTTCAACAGCGGTCATTACATCATCTGTTATCCTGTGAGACTGAGGTGTTTCAGGAGTGGCTGGATAATCAGGTGGGTTTAACTCATAAAGCCAATTATCCTTATTATGAACACTTACTTTTGCATGATTGGGCAATGTGAACAGGGTGACTACTGTGTTCCGGATCAGGTACTCAAAAGGTGGGCGTCCTAAATTTCTTATAATATGTCTATTGAAGCAGAATTTAAGATTCATCAGGCGTACGGTTCCCAGACGGGTGCACCTGTCCAGTTGGTACCTAAGTCCTAAGGCATCAGCAATCATGGTTACAAGACCTCCTACCACTATAGGTAATTCAGGTTCATCTTGGATGCGGGTGAAGGTTTGCATCATGAAAGGGACACCGTTAACACACTGTCCAGTATTGAAACATGACATAATAAATAATTCATCCTTAGAGACTCCGGTAATGTTTTCTTCTTTTCCAAAGAAGGTATGGGCGAGGAATTTGTGGAAGTAACGAAGAGCAGGGTTATGGATCTCATCATTGTTCATGTTATTTGGTTCAGGGTGGTAGTTTCCGGTCAGAGTTCCCCAAAAGAAATCTAGCTCCACATCCATTAGTTCTACCTGTGTGGTAGTAAAGGCAAAAGGTCCACTAGGGAATCCTAACAGGTCAGCTAGTTCTTTATGGTTAAAGTCGTATTCTATTCCGAATAGGAGGAAACTAATGAATCCTTTCCTAGAACCAAAACCGCGCTCAGGTAGGTAAAGTAGGGAACTAAGGAACTCAAGGGTGAGCTCACGGTAGGTCGCAAACTTGTGTTGGATCATTGCATTCTCCCATCCGAGTCGGTTGAACAGGTATATCATGCTATCATGTATACCTAAGGTTTCCATAGTCTTTTCATTTGGGTACAGGGTCAAATCCATTTGCCTCTGTGATAACTCTTCGAACTTTATTCTTTGGTTCCTACCTCTAAATTGGGTTTCCATATAGTTAATAGGTTGGTTAGCCATAGTCAGTGAAAATACGGTGGAAACAATTCAGTGGAAAAGACTTTTAGAAAATCTGTAAAAAGTGATTTAGGATAAAAATAAGAAAATGAAATGCTAAAATGTAATGGCTATAATAGTAATGTAAAATAAAACTAACAAAACAATTTTAACAAATAGTAGTAACGATAATTAAGAAATGCTCAAAAAGAAAAGAGTAGTTTAAAATAGGTAAATAAGTGAATGGGTTGCCTCCCACTAAGCGCTGTTTTTATCGTCAAAAGCCTGACGTAACGCCGAGGTTTAGACTAATCAGGGGAATTAGCGGACAATTTCAAAAGTTTTAGATCATTCGTATAGTCTCTATTTTCAACTTTATGATAATGTTTTAGGCGTTGTCCGTTTACAATGAATGGTTCATTGTTCCTACCCTTGATTTCTATTGCTCCACTTGGGAATACTTTAGTTATATCAGAGGGTCCCGACCATCTAGACTTTAATTTTCCAGGAAAGAGCCTAAGTCTTGAATTAAAGAGGAGTACAACGTCTCCCACACTGAATTCTTTCTTAGATAGGCGTTTATCGTGCCATCGCTTGGTTCTTTCCTTATATAGCTTAGCATTTTCATATGCATCTAATCTTAATTCTTCTAATTCGTTAATGTCTAGGATTCGCTTTTCTCCTGCAGCACTATAGTTCATATTGAGAGTTTTGATCGCCCAATAAGCCTTGTGTTCTAGTTCTACTGGGAGGTGACAAGATTTTCCATAAACTAGTTTGAAAGGTGTAGTACCTATGGGAGTCTTGTAAGCGGTCCTATAAGCCCATAGAGCTTCATTAAGTTTAGATGACCAATCTTTCCGAGATATGGCGACAGTCTTTTCTAGGATTTGTTTAATCTCTCGGTTTGAGACTTCGACCTGTCCACTTGTTTGTGGGTGATATGGTGTAGCCACACGGTGCCTCACTCCATACTTAGATAGTAATTTGTCAAAGATTTTTGAAATGAAGTGTGAGCCACCGTCACTTATGACGAGTCGAGGTACACAAAATCTGGGAAAGATTATGTTTTTGAAAAGCTTTATTACTACTCGTGTATCGTTTGTAGGAGAAGCTATGGCTTCGATCCATTTCGAGACATAGTCAACAGCTACGAGTATGTAATTATTACCGAAAGATGATGGGAATGGTCCCATGAAATCTATTCCCCAGACGTCGAAGATTTCTACTTCCAAAATTCCCTTTTGGGGCATTTCATCTCTTCTTGAAATATTGCCGGTGCGTTGACACCGATCGCAACTTATAACAGCGATGTGGACATCCTTCCATAGGTTAGGCCAGTATAAGCCGGCTTGCAAGATTTTTGCACAAGTCTTGGAAGTGCTCGCATGTCCACCATAAGGAGATGAATGACATTGGGCAATGACATCTTCTATTTCTTCTTCGGGAATACATCGGCGAAAGATTCCATCCGGTCCTCGTTTGAACAATAATGGTTCATCCCAATAGTACTGTCTTAGGTTATGAAAGAACTTCTTTTTCTGCTGATAGGTTAGATCGGGTGGAAGGGCTCCTGCGGCTAGGTAATTGACAATGTCAGCGTACCATGGCAGTCTTACAGTTGTCTGTATTATTTCCACGGGTTCTGGTTCATTTATATCTAACTGCGCTAGGTCGCTTCCTATTTGTGCTATCAGCTGTTCATACGGAAAGTCATCGTTAATCGGCACTTGTTCGGGTTTAATACCTTCTATTCTAGATAAATGGTCCGCTACGACGTTTTCAGTACCTTTTTTGTCTTTTATTTCTAGATCAAACTCTTGTAAGAGTAAAATCCATCTTAATAGTCTTGGCTTAGCATCCTTCTTAGTTAATAGATATCGGATAGCAGCGTGGTCTGTGTAAATGATTATTTTCGCTCCAACTAGGTAAGAGCGGAATTTGTCAAGCGCAAAGACAACTGCTAGCAATTCTTTTTCTGTAGTGGCGTAGTTCATCTGGGCAGAATCCAAGGTTCTACTCGCATAGTAAATCGCATGGAGTTTCTTTTCTTTTCTCTGACCCAGGACTGCGCCCACAGCATAGTCACTCGCATCGCACATGATTTCAAAAGGTAATCTCCAGTCAGGGGGTTGCATGATAGGTGCGGTGATGAGGGCTGTTTTTAGAGTTTCGAATGCCTTAAGACAATCTTCATTGAATATGAACTCAACGTCTTTCATCAATAAACCAGTAAGAGGTTTAGTAATTTTCGAGAAATCTTTGATGAATCGTCGGTAAAAACCGGCGTGTCCTAAAAAGCTTCGTATTTCTCGAACGGTTTTAGGAGGTTGAAGGTCCTTTATTACTTCAATCTTAGCTTTATCGACTTCAATTCCCTTATCTGATATTACATGACCTAATACTATTCCTTCGTTGACCATAAAATGACATTTCTCCCAGTTAAGCACGAGGTTCACTTTTACACATCTTTCTAACACCATTTCTAAGTTTGATAGACATCCTTCAAAGCTTTGCCCGCATACAGAGAAGTCGTCCATGAACACTTCCATGATGTTGTCTATAAAATCTGCGAAGATTGACATCATACATCTTTGAAAGGTTGCAGGGGCGTTGCATAATCCAAAGGGCATTCGCCTATAAGCGAATGTTCCATAAGGACATGTGAATGTAGTCTTCTCTTGATCATCAGGATGGATAGGGATTTGGAAAAATCCTGAGTAACCATCAAGGTAACAGAAGTAAGAATGCTTGGCTAATCGTTCTAACATTTGATCTATGAAAGGTAGTGGGAAATGATCTTTTCGAGTGGCTTTGTTTAGTTTACGATAATCTATGCACACTCTATATCCTGTCACTACTCTTTGCGATATCGATTCGCCTTGAGCGTTTTTCACAACAGTGATACCTCCTTTCTTTGGCACTACATGTATTGGACTAACCCATTCACTATCAGAGATTGGGTATATTATCCCGGCGTCTAATAATTTCTTGACTTCTTCCTTTACTACAGTGCTAAGGGTTGGGTTTATTCTTCTTTGAGCTTCTCTGGAGGTTCTGCAATCTTCTTCTAGAAGAATGCGATGCATGCAAACTGAAGGACATATTCCTTTGAGATCAGATATGTTATATCCTAATGCAGTTGGATATTTCTTCAAGACATCTAAAAGTTTCTTTGTCTCTATAGTTCCTAAACTGGAATTCACTATAACTGGTCTTTTACATTTAACGTCTAAGAATTCGTACCTTAGGTTATTAGGTAAAGTTTTCAATCCTAATGTAGGTTTATCTTTACTTGGCATGGGATCCGGTGTAAGTGCTAAGCTTTCGCTCAGACTATTATCCTGATACGGTTTTTGCCAATTATCATCTTCGAGAATTGGAGGGATTTGAATTTTCATTATTTCAGAATAAGTGGTCTCCTCCAGTTCCATTTCTCTTACACATTCGTCAATTACGTCCATTAGATAGCATGTATCCTCTATAGCTGGTGATTGTAAGAATTGTGTTAAAACAAATTCGACTTTCTCTTCACCTACTTCAAAGGTTAGCTTTCCTCTTTTTACGTCTATTATGGCTCCGGCGGTAGCTAAGAATGGTCTTCCTAGTATGATAGGTGTAGTGGAGTCTTCAGAGATGTCCATGATTATAAAATCAGTAGGAATGTAGAATTGTCCTATACGTACTGGGACGTTTTCTAGTATGCCTACAGGATATTTAACAGAGCGATCGGCTAGTTGAACAGACATTTTAGTTGGTCTTAGGTCTCCCATGTCTAGCCTTTTGCAAATCGTTAAGGGCATAACACTGATACTGGCTCCTAAATCGCATAGAGCTTTGTCAATGACGAATTTTCCTATTACACAGGGTATAGAGAAACTTCCTGGATCTTTTAGCTTAGGAGGCATGTTATTTTGAATTATGGCGCTACACTCGGCAGTAAGTGTAACTGTTCCGTTATCCTCTATCTTTTTCTTATTGGATAAGATTTCTTTTAAAAACTTGGCATACGAGGGTATTTGGGTAATTGCTTCTGTAAACGGAATAGTAATATTTAACTGTTTCAGAAGTTCGACAAATTTCTTAAATTGACCCGTCGTCTTGGAACTTATTAGTCTTTGAGGGTACGGAATTGGTGGTTTATAGGGTGGTGGAGGCACATAAGGTTGTTCTTTCTCCACTACCTCTCGACTTTCATCTTCCTTTTCTTCTGGATCATTCACCACTTCAGTCGGTTTATCCGGTTTTTGGTACATGGCTGGATTGTCAAGTCTTGGATCGGTAGGTCCGTCAAGTTCCTTGCCACTTCTTAATATTACAGCGTTAGCATGTCCTTTCGGATTAGGTTGAGGTTGTCCAGGGAACACTCCAGCTGGTGCAGCAGTAGGTGCTTGTTGTTGAGCTACTTGTGAAATCTGAGTTTCAAGCATTTTGTTATGTGTAGCTAGTGCATCTACTTTGCTCACTAATTGTTTAATCTGCTCGCTAGTGTGAATGTTTTGGTTTAAGAAGTCCTTGTTTGTCTGAGATTGGCTAGCTATAAAGCTCTCCATCATCAATTCAAGGTTCGATTTTCTAGGGATATTAGGAGCAGTCTTTTGATATCCTGGTGATGTAGCTGGTGCTTGACCTGGTGCGTAATAAGCATTGTTATTCTTATAGGAGAAATTCAGATGATTCTTCCAACCTGGGTTGTATGTGTTTGAGTAAGGGTTTCCTTGAGCATAATTCACTTGATCAGTGGGAGTTCCTGTCAATAGTTGACAATCAGAGACTTCGTGTCCTGGGACTCCACATAACTCACAGTTAGGTGTTACTGCAGCCACGGTGGCTGCAGGTGTTATGGCCAAGTTGTCGATCTTTTGGCTTAGTTGGTCAAACTTCGCATTGACTTGGTCCATACTACTTACTTCGTACATACCCCCTTTTGTTGGTTTCTCAGTTGCGACTCTCTCGCTTCCCCAAAGGTAATGATTCTGAGCCATACTTTCGATAAGTGCATAGGCATCACTATATTCTTTGTCCATCAATGCACCACCCGCGGCAGCGTCAATTGTCATTCTTGTATTGTACAAGAGTCCATTATAGAAGGTATGGATGACCATCCATTCTACTAATCCGTGATGTGGACAAAGCCTAAGTAGATCCTTATAGCGTTCCCAAGCTTCGAATAACGATTCACTTTCTCTTTGCTTAAATCCGTTGATCTGAGCTCTCAGCATAGCTGTCTTGCTAGGTGAAAAATACCTGTTCAAGAAAACTTTCTTAAGTTGTTCCCATGTAGTTACTGAGTTCGAAGGCAGAGATTGAAGCCATGCTCTTGCTCTGTCTCGAAGCGAAAAAGGAAATAAACGTAGTCTAATAGCTTCTTGGGTAACTCCATTGGCTTTTACGGTATCTGCATATTGCACAAAGATCGAAAGATGAAGATTCGGATCCTCGGTAGGATTTCCGGCGAATTGGTTTTGTTGCACGGCTGATATCAATGATGGTTTTAGTTCGAAATCGTTTCGGTTGATAGCCGGTGCTGCAATGCTTGAATGCGGTTCACCTTGCGAAGGATTAGCGTAATACTTGAGTGGATGAGTTTGTTCTTCAGCCATTCCTGCGTTTTCTGATTTTACGACTGGTTCAGGTGGATCTAATTGAAGATCTGGAATGTTGGAATTATTTTCGAAATCGAGTATACGTCTTCTTACGTGTAAGAAGCGTTCCGATTCAGGGATTAGAGGTTGCAAGTCTTCGCTTTTGGAGCGAGTACGTGGCATACACTCGGAGATTAGATTAAATTGAATAGTTGATACCTTAGTCTAGACAATGCTACCTAAGTGCACTAGTAACTAAATTAAGGAATCCCCGGCAACGGCGCCAAAAACTTGATGGGCTAAAGACGTGTCTACTTATGCGTCTAGCGGTATCTTACTGCAAGTGCACAGCCTATCGAAGTAATATTTAAGATTATCGATCCACAGGGATTCTATCGTTACTTAGTGCTAGATGAGCTTCTAGTTTAGCTAAGGCGAATAGTTGTCACGATTGTTGTTGGTTTTCTAAGACTATTGAAGGCGAAATTAAATTTAAGTTTTTAATAAAATAGTACTAAGACGGTCGGTATGTAATTATACTAACTTAGGTGGGTCAATCTAACCTAGGCTTATAAAGATGTTCACTTAATCTATTCGGTAGAGATTACTAGTTTGAATACCCTCAACTCACACTCTCGTGGTCTTGAATCAGATCTTATCCCTAAAGCCCTATGCCTGCTCTCGCTAGCCCATAAGTGTTTAGAGATAATTTTTGGAAACTAAATAATTCTAATTTATCTTAAAGCGCTCTCGCTGTATTTAATTTAAATGCCTAACTTTAGCTATCTGGTTAAAATCTCACACTCTCGTGGTCTTGACCCAACCTAATACCCTTTTCTTACTCTCGTAACGAAAAGGTCGAATTCAATTAAAAAGTATCAGCCAGAATGTTAAGCGATTAATTATTTTAGCCCATGGTTATATTTTACGGTTAAGTTAGTTATAACTACATACCGCCCTAAGGTATTTAGCTACTCATCGAGGTTAAATCAGACTCAGAGTTAATTATTAGCTTACTAATGGCAGAAAAATAAATAGACATTATAAATAAATTAAATTGCAATAACTGAAAAACCTGATTAACAAATATCTGAGTAGACTCCTTCTTCCACAGACCGGAAGGCTTGGAGTAGGCGGAAATAAAAATTAAAACGAATGCTGAAGGCTGGAAACAAATAAAAGTATAACAATTCCCTAATGTTGGAAATTGTTACACGGTTGGTTTGGATACAAATAAAACAAGGCAGAAAATAAAATGCTGGAATAATAATTCTAATGGTAAGGTAATTCGGCAGAGCTTCCGCAGGAAATTTGGATACTGAAGTCTCTCCCTGAATCCTCCTGAGCTGGTCCTATTTATAGAGCTTCCAATGGGCTGGTCCTTGGTCTTTTGCTTCTTGGGCTTTGCTGAGGTGGTTGAGAAAATGTTGGAAAGTGGCAGCAGAAAGTGGGAGAAGTCTCCCTCACGTGCTGCCTTGAGGAGAATTTCTAGGAGGAGTGGTCTTCACTGGTGGCTTGACGTAGTCTGAGTCAAAATTCAAGTTATATCCTTGTCACGGGCGTGACAAGGTCTTCACGCTCGTTGGTTGATGATTTCAAGTGTCACGGTCGTGACTACTTCCTCACGGTCGTGATGGCCCAAAGTAAGGTGTCACGGTCGTGACACCCTTGTAACGACCGTGGTCGTAACAAATTATGCAGAGTTTATGCAGGCTTCTGTCTTGCTTCATTTCTTGTGGTTTCTTTGTTCTTTTCTTCTTAATTCTTGATTTGGCCTCACATATCGATGTACCTGCAAAATAGTAAGAAAAACTCGAGGAATCGAGCGTTAAAACGGTGAATGCGCGGTAAAAGTCAATGAAATCTAGCGATATAACCGATGCGTTTTCTCGTCATCAACTCTCTAATACAACATTTAGCCTAAAATCAATATCCCACAACTTAATCAACCGTGCACGTTTCCATCTGCCAAACTCCATTACACTCGCAACCTCGTGCTTGTCTTATTTTTAGCTTTTATATCTCCTTGTATGGATTTATTTATATGCTTTTATTTCATTGTTCTTTATTTTACTACATTGTATAACGTCCAAAGGAAGAACCTACGCATGATTTAACCATTTGTGCGTATGCATTTCATATTGCACCATATTCCCCATTTGATCCTTGATCCCTCAAGTCGATCAATTTAAGTTAGATCCTACCCCATAAGGAGGATCTTTTTTCTTTTATCTCTTACAACTTAGATAAAATCAATCTATTTCAAACTATTAGAGAATAAGATATGAGTCATCTTGACAGTCGAGATAAATCTCCTGCCTCATAACAATACAATCGAGATGTAGGAACTTTTCCGCTTGAGAGTGATAGTGGCATACTCGTCGATCATAATCCGAGTTTCTAAACCCTTCTCTCAAGACGATGCAAAGATCATTTTCCTTATCGATATGTATATTTGTAACATTGTTTTTAGTAAGTGCCTGAGGGGCCCTTGCTCGACAGAGTTGCTGCTCGATCGTATGGGGAATTGGTCGAGCAATCGGAGTTAGCTTCCGATTGACAATGAAGCTAAGATCTCGGTCGAGGTCTTTGCTTCGCAGTGTGAAATTCCCATTGCAAGCTGGGTGTCTAGACTTATTAGTACAAGGAACTGCATGCGCAAAAGAGCAGAGTCTTTCCTTTTCGTTTCAAGTTTGGGAAGTCGGGCTTGTACCTGAGCACACCTCCGCAGTCAGGACATTCTTCATTATCGTTGAATTAAGTACACCGATTGTAATGTCTAGCTGTAATACTATTTAAGTTTTTCAGCGTTCCATGGTCGAGCAAGTTCCTCCCTGTGAAGTTTTTCGAGGTAATAGGCCCCATTGTCCGGTTTCGCTCAGACACGATAGGGGCCTTATGTTAAAAAGTATTTTAGGTGGTTTATTTTTATCATATCCATAGGGATTGTCCTGGTAAATTGATGCTTGCTGTTCAATAGTTTATGAATTTCAAGAAAAAGGTTTTCAAAGAGTTTTGGTTTGGTAACATATGTTTTCACTTGTTTTGGTAGCAATGAGTAAATTAAAGAAAGATGTTTGTTTTAAGAATAGCATTTCAAGATTAGATTTTGTTAACCTGTTTCATACATATCCAAATAATCAAGCATGTGAACTTAATTTAGATCAAACAATCGCGTATACATCCGATCCGTTTATTTCTAAAGCAACTTCATGGGTATTATTGTTTCAATCACTAGATGATTTCTCGAAACAACAATCGAAACAATAAACATAAAGATCGATACAAAGCAAATATTAAGTCCGAAATCTATGTCTAGAGTTTGTTTGTTAATAGATGAAGAACTTAGTTTAAGACTTCAAAAATCCATGTCTAGCGTGATTTAAGCATACATATATCATTAAAAGCAAAGATCTTCATCATATATTGATTATCAACTTTGTTCACATACAAAATATCAAAAGAATTACATACTAGTAAGGTTAACTACCTTTAATCTTAACACAAAAGGTGTTTAGCTAGCTGTTGAAAAGTTTTTTCGCTGGGTTATTTTATCGTATCCATAGGGATTGTGTTATCAGATATATAGATGCTCGCCGTTCGATAGTTTAACATTCTAAGAGAAAGGTTTTCAAAGAGTTCTTGTTTTGTAACATAAGGTTTGTAGCAAAGAGTAAACTAGAAAATAGATGTTTAGTTTTAATAAAATCATGTCAAGATTAGATCTCGTTAACCCCTTTCATACATATTCAATTAATCAAGCACGTGAACTTAGTTTCGATCAATACAATCGCGTATTCTCGCAAATTCGTTTATTTCTAAGGTATTATTGTTTTAATCGCTAGATGATTTCTCGAAACAACAATTGAAATAATAAACGTAAAGATCGATACAAAGCATATATTAACTTTCAAATCTATGTCTAGAGTTTGTTGGTTAATAGATGAAGAAATTAGATCAAGACTTGGAAAATCTATGTCTAGAGTGATTCAAACCATAAATACAACATTAAAAGCAAATGCCTTCATCATCTATTGATCATAAACCTTATTCACATACAAAAGATCAAAATAAATACACAATAGCAAGATTAACTGCCTCTAATCTTGACACAAAAGTGTTTAGCTACCCATCACCATGGTAGCTTGACCAACAAGTAAAAAGGAAAGCTTTGCTAACATCAAAGTCAAAGAATCGATGATTGAAGCTCTAAAGATTTAATTCTCACTTCTTATTGCGTTTCTAAGCTTTTTTGACTTAAAAATCCTTTCTAATCTCTAAAATGATGAAAAGTGTAAAAGTTACAAGAGTTGGTGAAAATATCTTCCAAGGAAGATATTTATAGAAAGTGCCCAAAGTGCAGTAGGTGGCACCGCACTAAGCGTCATTAAGAGCGCGCTAAGCGCTGTCAGCAAAACAGAGACAAAATCCTAGAAAGTACGCTAAGCGCGGTAGTAGGCTGCTTAGCATGGTTGAAGGCTATAACTACTGCCTCACCAGCAAAAAAACGTTGGAGCCGCACTCAAAAGCACGCTAAGCGCGGGTTACTAACATGATCGCCTTGAAAATGATCTTTTAGGCCTTCCTTCCTTCACCATAGGTTCCTATAATCAAATATAAGCAAAAAGACCTGCCAAAAAGCATCAAAATGATCATAATTCATAATATTTACAATAAAATCAGAAAATTGCATATTTACACTAAAACTAATAGATTTACGACTAAAATGCCAAGGAAACCATTGGAAAGGGCCATAAAATATAATCAAGAGTATGCATAATTTTTCCCTTAATAACACTCCCCAACTTATTATTTTGTTTGTTCTCAAACAAAAGTGTCTCAAACTAAAAACGAACTCGAAAACCCGCACAAGAAATCAGAATCAACACAATATAACAATGACATTTTCATGGTTCAAAAAGTAGAAGAAAAAACAAGATAACTTATCAAACTCCAAACACATCATGGAGATGAAACTATTTCTAAGTGCAAAAACACCATTCAAAACTTCTTGAGCAATACAACTTCAAAATGAATCACACCTAAGCACACATTCATCAATGGATGAAAACAATATGAGGTTTTATCACTCACCAAACAATTCTGCAAACATCTGGAACAAATTATGCATTCAACAAACAACATGCATTAATGATTGAAAAAGAAGGAATCACAAGGTCTTCTAGGGCTGTAATTTGACTTGGCTACAAGGAAGGGTCATTTATCAAAGTCATTGAAACAAAATCTGTCTATTCCTAAGAGAGCATTCAATTTTCACAATCATAGCACTTCAAGACCTTAATCTTCTCATTTTCTTTTCTTTAAGGCATGATTACAACTTTGAGCTTTTTGTTGGAAATTCATGCCCAATTTCTTTTCTTTTTCATTTGTTTATTTCTTTCAAGCTCTTTCATCATTCAAACCATTTTATTTTTCATGATGCCTCAATCTACCTTTTCCTCCCCAACTTTGAATACAACCAAAACATGATATTAAGAATGCTCTCACACATCTAAGGCAAGGAACAACAAAAGCAACCATACTTAAGGCTGGGGTTCAAAAGTTTCACAATAAAATTTCAAGATCCATTTCAAAATTCACTTATTTTCCATGCACAATATTTACAAAATTCAATTATTCACACAAATCTTGATACAAAGGCTCAATGGGGTTATCAAATACTCGCTCACTCACAAGGTAGATTAATCATTCTTATTTGTTCAAGTAGTTTTTCTTAAAATACACAAAAATTGCCTTGATCCTTTTCTTCCTCATCCATAAATGAACACACATGCATGATTTTAACATAATAAGAACGAGTTAATGAAGAATGTCGGTATCCCGCATATATTATACAATGAAAGCTTCCTCATAAAGGTAATGTTCTAAATGATTCATAATTGAACAAGTATTTCAAAAGAAGTAATGACTACAATTTTTACACTCATCACAAGTTTCATTTCCATGCTTAGTTTAGAAAGCGATAAAAATGTACCTTGCACGGTACCTTTACTCAATCATATATTATTACCACTCAATTGCCCATTGATTCATAAATCTTGGAATTATTCACAAGGTTCCTTCATGTTTTTAACCTAGGAAAAACACAAAATCAAAAATTTTCTACCAAAACTAACATTAGCAAAAACTACTCAAAATACTAAAACATATTATCATAATGCCAAAATTTGCGACACCCAAAACAATGGTGTTGCACATATGTTCCTCATCCTTTCAAGGATGGTACAAAATGATCTAGAAGTACAATAAAAGCAGAACAACAAAATCCAGAATGTTCAAACATAAATATAATATAAAGTAAATAAAGGTAAGAAAAATCCAAGATCAACTACTCAGGAGTGGCCTCTAAACCAATCTCCCATGTGGTCTCTCTGCTATCATCACCACCGTCATCCACAACCTCAACAAAATGGTTCCACCTCAGGGTGCTCAGGTGCCCCAGCCAAGCTACATAAGCGTCAAAGTCCTCTTGCATCGGGAACAGATGCTCAACTTGTGGCTCACAAACCTGCAAATGCAAAGCTCGCTTGGATAAGTGCAAAAATATAAAGGCCCTATGATGAGCCATATGCATATCCCACATGTACATGCATGCGACACACTCATCAAATGCTTGATCAGTGGGTGGAACTTCGTTGTGCTGTTGTGGTGGCTGATCTGGGTAGACTGGTGGTGGTGGTGGTAGCTGGTCAAGTCTTGACATACATTGAATTTTGATCCATGTGTCAGTCACTACCCCCTTTATGGTCTTGTGGACCACACTCGGGATTGGGACACACGCTCGCGTACATATGCCTATAATAAGTCCTAGAAAGACCAAAATCGCAGGGACCTTAGTACCCAAGCGATGTCCGCTAGCAGCTATGGCTCGGAACTCATCAGAAATAATCCTAGAAACATCAACCTGCCTCTCCTTCATGATATAGTAAAGCATACATACAATGTCGATCGGAATGGAGGAGGTATAACTCTTTGGCCCGATGTTATGCAGGACAAGGGTCATCAGAATCTGAGTTGTATTATTCATGTCTCCTCTCTTCAACATCTTCGACCTTCCTACCGCATTCAAATATTATCCTCGACCTGGATGTGCCAAGGCCAATCACACATTCTCCAAATTCCAACTCTTTCTATCCAATTTCCTATAGTAGGAGCACTACTCACCTTTATCCAAAACTAATGGGCTGCCCAAATAATCATTAATCGCATCTCTAGAGAACGACACCTGTCTCCCTCTCACATAAGTCCTAACAATTTACATCTGACCCTCCGTCGGAATAGCATTTGCATAAAACTCTCGAACAATCTCATAATTGAGGAGGGTTGGTGGAGTTAGGAGAACTTGCCAACCATGCGACTCTATTATGTTTTGACAACCGCGAAACTTCCCTTGAGGATTAATTCTGAAAATACGCTCAGTCCAAATGTTGCACCGAGTCAGCTCAAGGTATCGACCCTACTGCTCAGCCCCAAAAATCTGTATGCATCATACTGCACAGGTGGCTGTCTTTGTTGCGATGATTGTTCACTAAAACGGGCACACTTAGGAGCCATCTGCAACTAAGAAAAAACAGACCAAAACAACACCAAACAAGTTAAACAACCAGCCAAGAAATTCAAGAAAAATCATAAGAAACCATAGGCCAACACAAAACAGTCAAACAATGGACGAAAAATTAAAAATCGAGAACTTTGATCCCAGGGGGCGTGCTTAGCGTGGCCAGGCATGCAAGCACAATGTGCTCTGTAGCCAACTTGCCCCAAACTCATATATCCAACACAAAAATCATCAAAAATCAAAATACCCAACACATTTCAATCAGAAAACATCAGAAAAATGAAAATAACCAGAACAGGGCAAGAGGGGCGCGCTTAGCTGGCTCATAGAGCGCTAAGCACGCCTGCGACAACAAGCATAAATTTTTCCTCTACCATTAAAATAAAGCCGCACAACCAGCAATTAATCCACCCACACTGAACCCTAAGGCATACATTATCAAACTACCACAGATACAATCACTAAACAACAAATAAACTAGTTTGTGACTTAACCCTAACATTGGTCAAATGGGTTTAGAACCTATTATTCAAAACCAAACTCTAAAAATCAAATCCATCTTAATCCAACAACACCCTAGCAGCATGCAATCTTCTTTATCAGAATAAATAAAAATAAAAACTTTCAAACCTGCTAGTGAATGAGAGAAGGATGAATAGGAGCTTGAAGAGCTAGAGTTGAGTTGAGGGAATGAAATAGAAGCACAAGAATGAAGTAGCCGTGAGAAGACAAAATGAAGGAAATAAGGGTTTTCTGATTTTTTAAACTTTTAAAACGAAACAGGCCCATGGTTCACTCCCCTATTTTTCCACTTAGGCGCACAATTTACTGGGCATGTTCACGTGACCGTGCTAAGCGGCCTCAGCAGCGCGCTAAGTGCACTCAGTGAAACATAGCCAATGAAGTTTGGCTTCATGCTGTGTTCTCCCGACTTTTCTGCTCGATTAAATTCAAAATACAAAAAAAAGTAAATAATTACAATTTTGGGGTGCCTCCCAACAAGCACTTTGTTTAACATCGTTTGAGCTCGACGATCCAATGCAACCTTACGACTCGCAAAAAGGCACTAAAAGCAACTAGACCAAACATCTCAACACATCGATCTTCATCTATTTTCATGACCCTTTTTTCTTCTAATTATCTTCAAGAATGAAAAGTCCCAACACGACTTCATCATTGCCCTTTTAGCGCCTTCATCCTTCTTTTTCCTTAATGAAACTCTTGCATCTTCTTTATTCTCATGATAGCCATATTCTGTAGACTTGAACATATCACTCCTTTGAAAAGTGTGTAACACACTTCTTCCTCACTAGTCCTCACCTTCATGATGCCTTCATCAACATCGACCAACATTTTTGCAGTCTTCATGAAGGGCCTTCCAAGGATGATCAGAGTATCTCCGTCTTCCTCCATGTCCATGACTATGAAATCAACTGGAAACAAAAATTTATCTACTTTTAGCAACACATCTTCTACAATTCCATGAGGACGAGTTCTTGACTTGTCCGCAAGTTGCAAAGTCATGCTAGTTGACTTCATTTCCATATTTTCAAGCCTTTTTACCACAGACAAAGGAATCAAATTGATGCTAGCACCCATGTCGATCAAAGCTTTGCATTTAAAATCATGACCTATTGTGATAGGTAAAGCCACTCTCCCCGGATCGTCTTCCTTCCGCGGAAGAATGCTTTGAACAACAACTCTACAATTTGCATTAAGTGCAATGGTTTCTTTGTCCGTATACCTTTTCTTTTTTTGTAAGTATGTCCTTCATGAACTTGGCATACTTATGCATTTGCTAGAGAGCTGTGGAAAATGGAACGATTATTTGCAATTGGCTAAATATATCTAAAAATCTCGCATAATGCCTTTCATTATCGTTTTTAGTATGAGAAATAAGGTATGATAACTTTTTATGTAGAACTTCTCCCTCACGCTCCTTTCTTTCTTTCCTTTTTTTCAACTTCTCTTTTATATCCTTTTTTTCAACTTCCTCCACAATCCCATTCTTTTTTTCAACTTCAACATTTTTTTCTCCTTTACTCTCATTTATTTCTTTTTCATTTTCAATTACTCCCCCTTCTTCCATAACTTCCTCATTATGCCCATATCAATCTCCCTACAACTTCTAGTAAATATAACTTTGCAATGCTCCTTAGGATTGACTTGGGTGTTAGCCGGAAATGGTCCGTTGGGTTGTTCAACCAATTGTTTGGACAATTGCCCAATTTGAGTATCAAGATTCCGAATAGAAGCATCAATGTTCTTTTGGTTAGAAATTGACATTTGCATAAGTTGGGTGAATGTGTCTTCTAACTTTGAATTTCCACTTGGAGCTTATAGAGGTTGAGTGTAGTTTTGATATTGTTGTTGACGATTGGAAGGCCCAGCATCTTGAGGCCTCCATTGTTTTTGTTAACCATGATTACCTTTTTGTTGATAACTTTGGTTTCCTTATTGGTAAGGTGGTCGAGGTTGATACCCTTGGTTTTGATCTCCCACATAATTAGCCTCTTCCACAACCGGAGGACAATATCCGGTAGGGTGATCTCCCTTATAAAGCTCACAACTCGCCACTTGTTTGTTGTTGTTGGGAATTTCTTGCATTTCTTTTATTTGTTGCGGAAGTTTTGACATTTATTGAGTCAACAACTCTATTTTTTGTGAAAGCAATTTGTTTTGCGCAAGAATCACGTCATTTGTTCCCAACTCTATCATGCCCGATTTTTGTTGAGTTGTACCACGATTGTGATTCCCTTGGTGATCATTGAGTGTCATCCTATCAATAATAGCAATTGCGTCTTTGGCGCTTTTAGACATTAACGATCCACCCAAAGTAGCATCCAACAAAGTCTTGTGAACCGATTGGAGTCCATTTCGAAAGATGTGTACTTGAGTTAATTCATCAAAACCACGTCCTTTGCATTTTCGTAACATGGATTTGAACCTCTCCCAAGCTTCATTGAGAGATTCATTTCTGCCTTGAGCAAACACTGGAGTTTCCATTTTTGCTTCCATAAATCGATTGTATGGAAAAAATCGTTCAAGGAACTTTTCTTCCAACAAATTCCAGCCCGTCATTACCAAAGTGGATTGATCAAGATACCATTCCTTTGCCTTCCCGATTAAGGAACGCGAAAATAGTCTCTTGAATAATGATTCTTCTTAAGCTTCCGACGCTCCCGTTGCATCCACAATTTCATAGAATTTTGTGAGATGAGTGAAAGGATCCTCATGATCCATATTGGTAAAAGGATTTTGATATAAAAGCACAAGAATTCCAATTTTCATCTCAGAATACCTCCAATTATGGGCTTTACGCGCAAACTGAGCATTATGCCTTGGACTGTTGGTACATGGTGTTGAAGCAGGAGGTGGTGGTGGAGGTGGATTTTCCATGATTGGTGTTTCAATTGGTGCGGATGAAGAAGATTCTCCTCGCTCTTGCGTTTCTCTAGCAAGCTTTTGTCTCCGTCGTGTTCTACTATTGAGCCTACTAGCAGTTCTTTCAATCTCAGGATCAAAAATAAGTTCTTCTGCAGATACACTCCCTCGCATAAACAGATTTTACACACTTAGCCAAACAAATTAAAAAGCACCAGATAATTATAGGGGTAAGAGATTCACAATACAAATATCTTAAAATCACTAAACTATTGCAATGCTTGCAATATCCTAATCAATCCCCGACAACGGCGCCATTTTGTTGAAAAGTATTTTCAATGGGTTGCTCTATCATATTCACAGGGATTATGTTATCAGATATATAGATGCTTGATGTTCAATAGTTTAAAGTTCTAAGAGAAAGGTTTTCAAAGAGTTCTTGTTTTATAACATAAGGTTTGTAGCAAAGAATAAACTAGAAAATGGATCTTTTGTTTTAAGAAAAACATATCAAGATTAGATCTTGTTAACCCCTTTTATACATATTCGATTAATAAAGCATGTGAACTTAGTTTTGATCAATACCATTGCGTATCCTCGCGAATCCATTTATTTCTAAAGCGGCTACATGGGTATTAATGTTTTAATCACTAGATGACTTTTTAAAATAACAATCGAAATAATAAACATAAAGATCGATACAAAGCAAATATTAGCTTTCAAATCTATGTTTAGAGTTTATTGGTTAATAGATGAAGAAATTAGATCAAGACTTGGAAAATCTATGTCTAGAGTGATTCAAACCATAAATACAACATTAAAAGCAAAGATCTTCATCATCTATTTGTCGCGGTGAAATTCGGATACCAAACTATTGATTAGTTTGAATCTTTAATTCATTTTGAAACCGAACTTTGATTTGTCCAAAGGAAGGGAAAAGATCGAAATACCTAGGATGCAATGCAAATGCAAGCTAGAGAGTTATAGGTTTGGGGGTTGGTTAAACTTAGGGAAGATGCTAGCATCCTAAGTTTCTGTAGTACTCTACAGGAACCTCTTGTTTTATGTTGTTTATTTGGTAAGGTTTATCTGCTTAAGGTATAAAGACCTAGGGGTTTATTTCTAAGTATACTCGATAAGATATCACATCTTATGCCTACATATCCTTACGGGAGTGGAATCAGAGTATCTGTAGTTCCCCTAAAGGGTTTGAGGAATTCTTTGACTGTGGTCAAAGTTCCTACGGGTTTAGGGTAGTTGATTGATTGATTTTAAGAGAAAAGATGAGTTGTCATCTTAAGGGAGATTACTTTGATTTTAATTGATTATGTTGTTATGGGGTAGAAGTTTTATCCCACTTAAGATGATTAACATTTTATTCTCTAATGTGTTTGAAAAGTTTGAATTGAGTTGTTGAATGTGTTCGTCTAAGTTGTAAAGATAAAGGTCCTTCCTATGGGGTAGGATCTAACTTAGAAGATCGACTTGAATGAGATCAAGGATCATGGGGAATATGATGCAAATGGGATACAATACACACAAGTGTTAAGTCATGTGTAGGTTCTTCTTTTGGACGGAATGCAATGATGCGATGCAATAAAGATAAATACGGTAAATAAATTGCGGAAGATAAAGACGATAAATAAGCATACACAAACGCATGAAAGCGCTAAGTGCAAGTGTGAGTTGTGGATAAAATAAAAGTGGATAAAGATAAAACATACACACGCATGAAAGCGCTAAGTGTATGAATTGTGCATTGTGAATGTGTGAATGTGCGGATACAGAAAGGTGCACGATTGGATGATTACGATGTTGATTTATTTTTTAGACGAATTGATTAATTTTAGTGAAAAGTCTTTATTTTAGATTTTGTGAGATTTGATTCAAGAAAAGTTGGATTGATGAATTGATTTTAGGAAAAGTTATATTAGTTTATTAGATTTTTAAGAAAGGTTTATGAATTGATTTTTAGTGAAAATTAGATTAAGGTTATGAAGTAATCGTTTGATAGATTAAGTGAAGATTTATTAAAAGGGTCTTCTCATTAGATGTGTCAATTATTTAAAATAGAGAAAAAAGGTTTTATTATAAATTGTTTTAGTCATTAATAAAATGTAAGTTATTTAGAAAATAATTCCCTTAAAATAATTGTAAAATAAATTATTTATTTCAAGTTAATAAAAAGGCTTCTTTACTTAGAATATGAGAAAAAAATATTAAATAGATTTATTGAATAAATAAGTTAATAATATTGACTTAATAATAAAATTGAGAAAATTAATTATAAAAAGTTGGTTTTAGTTTTCAGAAAAAAAAAAGATTAAAGATTGATAGTGATTAACGGTTTAAATTAAGATTAAATTATAGGGGTTATGTTAATTAACAGATTAAGTTAGAATTAGGGTTAATTAACTGTGGAGCGCGTGATCTGGTGTGACGCAGGCATAAAGGTTTATCGTGTGGCCGCGTTGTGGGCTGTAAGATATGACCCATTGGAGATCAGTGGGTGTGTGCGTGAGGTGCATGGTAATTACGGTGGGCATGTATACACAGGATTACAACAAAAGATTAACCAAAACAAGAAACAGAAACCCTAAGATTTCTCCCTTGCGCCGTCGTCTCCTTCTTCTTGATTCCATCGCCTCTTCTCTCTCGTTTTCTCCATCCTTCTTCGCTCCGCCCTTCCTCTTCAAATCCTGTCTGCGTTCTTCTCACGTTCTTCGATTCTCCATTTCTACATTAACAAAAAAAATAACAACTGCAAAATAATATTAGCCAAAACGATTAACGATAAAAATGATTTTTGTAGGTTTCAAAAGTTGTGGTTGATGGTGGCTTCGTGGCTGTAGTGAGGCTTAGATCGTTGAGGTTCTCGATGGAGAGGGCTCACGGACGGAAAGGGGACTCACGGCGGTGGTGCGAGGGTTTGATGGTGACCTCACGTTGGGATTTACAGCAAGATAAGCTCTCACTTCTTGATTTACACACTTAGGGTTTTATTGGATTTGGGATTTTTGCTGTGTTTTTCTGTTTGTGAATGGATTACTGTGTCGATTGTCTCCTTTCCAAGTTCTGATATGAGTCCTTTTATAGCCTTGACCAACCTTCTTTAATTGAATCACAGTTAACTTATTCCCAAATCCGTATGAACATGTCTATCAGCTGTTTTGGAAATAATTTATTGTCAATATCAAATTGGAAGGTTTTAATTATTGTTTGATTGTTGTTCCTTTGTTGTGGGTCTGTGATTGATGAACTTGCCATTTTCGATTCAAAATGCTCTGAATGATTCTAAATCGTTTAAACGGGATTAACAACTCTATGGAACTAATGCTTTTATCTCTTGTTCAAGTTATTCATACGAATCAAGGAGGCCTCGCAAAAAAAAGAGAGAAAGCCAATGAGAGACTTGGAGTGTTCTTCAACTTGGAATTTACTTCAAATCATACACTCAGGTCTTGCGGTAGGACCTCTGTTTCCTCATCCCCTGCTTTGAAAATATTTTGGAATGCCTTGATGCAAAGCTTCCTCTTCTTCAGGCTTCCACTTTTGCTTCAGCTCAAACAAAATCTATTCCTTCTTCTTTGCACTCTGAATGTGTTTGGGACCGTCAAATTCGCCAAGTCGCAAACAGGTATATTGCCTTGAATTTCCTCCTGTGGATTATGCTCTGAATAGATGGTTTATTAGACATGCCATGCTTCCTTAGTCATGAATGATTCCTTTTTACGTTTGTGACGACAATCTTTCTTTTTATATTTGAAACAACTTTGGAACAACGGTTGCTTATGGCTTTCGACTCTGATCAAAGGCTTGAAGCTGCTTTCATCTTGGTGCGTTAATCCTGGCTATGGCTTATTGATTGATAACATTATTTTTTCAAAAGGACCATGTCTCTTAAATGTTGATGCCACCGTAACTTCCCTTTCATTGTGAAATTCTGTTCTGTGGTTTTTATGAGGGTTTTCATGTTTTATCTTCAGCTTGGTGTTGATCTGATGAATGTTGCTCGTCTAAAGTGTGTTTGGGACTGATAAATTTGGAGGCATTGGATTTCCAAGGATGCTCATTCCAGCAACAGGCCGCACGGAAGGAAATCAGAAAAGTAAAGGTATTTACGACAGCTTTCAATATTACTTTATTCATGTGTCAAGACTTAGTATTGGGGACCTTGGTGTTTCGGTTAGATACAATGTGTTTTGCTAACAACTTGTGACTTGAAGGCTTTTCAGGTGGATGAATTTCTCGTGGCTTCGAGACTGTTGCGTTGATCTTGGTTGTCTGAGTCGCCCGGACTACTGTCGCTGTGATGAAAGCAGTTATGCTTAAGGGCCGGTATCAACCCTAGAGTTATGAGTTGCTGGTATTTTGTTTACTTGTCATGGAAAGCTGAGACTGTTGGCGAAATCCTGCTGTCATCGAGCCAAGTCGGTTTTCTAGAGGTTAATGGTCGCAACTTTCACGATGAAGATGCTACCTCGATTGCCTGTACCATTATGTTACGCATAGTTTTTTCAAAACAGGATGAGCTATGGTTTAAGACATCGAGGGCAGTATTCTGTTGGTTTTAAATATGTAACAGAGATAAATGGGACTTAGTCCTCCCTTTTCAATGTAAATTAATGTAGTACCACTGTATAAAGAACTGGATGCTCTCATATGTAACATGTATTAGATGAACAACAATGGATATGAATGAGGTTGCTTTGCCAAATAAACACGTTACCAAAATATTCATTTTGTCTCGTAGATGCTCCAGCTTCTTGAATTGAGATACCGTAATAGTTTGTATCAAATCCAACGTGTATACTCCTAACTTGCATTATGTGTTTGTTTTGATGAAATTAGTATGGGGTATGGTTCCACGGGTTTAGATGTATCCAAACATTCAAAACCATAACAAGTCAGAATCTTGAATTCTTAAAAGGTGCCCTCGTAGCCTGATCGTAGATTCAATGATTGAACTTGCAAGAAAAAAAAGAGAGGAACCTCCACTTAAATAAACAATTCTCTATCTGAATCCTACTAGTTATGAACCAAATTCGGGGAACGGAAGCCTTGAAACTCGAAATAATCCAATGAAACGTGCCAAATGAATTTAAAGCAATACGGGTTGAACTTTGCCACCATAACTCAAATAACACCACTTGATTAGATTGCAAGTGCAGACGAATGAACCTGAATCTTGAGTTCATATCATCTTGCACTGGAAGGTGACGTAAAACCTGTCAAAGATGCCTTAAAAGCCAAAATAATCTTGCACACATTCGTTAGTCCTGATAAACACGTATAGAACGTAAAAAGATAAAATGAAAGAAAGCGCACAGGGAGATGGAATCTTAAGGGCAACAATTAGGGTGCAACAAATGCCTCTATTTAAGTTACTTCTATCCAGAGATATGGAGATTGAAATCTCCATCTCGACGAGATGGGAGGGACTTAAATACAAACATTGCACGAATTTTTGGCCCTAAGAGGCCACCAAATGCAAATGATATGCAATGATATGGAAGTGCAAGATAGACACTCCTGTAAGGAAATGATGTCACATGGGAAAAAACTAGACGCGATACCCAAAGAATAGACTCAACGACGCAAGACGCCGCGAGAAAAGACAACAATCCGCATTGTGGAATCTCCAAAATAAAGATATGATATAACAATACCACCAGGAGTTCAGTAGCTTGAACAGTGAAACAAGATCTTGAAAGTGAAGGGTATCCCACTATCAACGTGTGGCAGCCTAAACAACGATATCCGGTTGAAACAAGAAACGCATGTTACCTACTATCAAACATATGATAGCCTAAAAAAAGGCAACATGAAGAGGAAAGACAACCTACTACCGATCTTGGTAGCCTAAGCAAAGGTATCTGACCAAAAGACGGTATATTACCTACTATCAAACGTATGATAGCCTAAGCAAAGGTAATAACCCAAAGAAGGAAAGATCACCTACTACCAAGCATATGGCAGCCTAAGAAAAGGTGTCCGTCCCAAAAGACGGTATATTAACTACTATCAAACGTATGATAGCCTAAGCAAAGGTAATAACCCAAAGAAGGAAAGATCACCTACTACCAAGCATATGGCAGCCTAAGAAAAGGTGTCCGTCCCAAAAGAAATGATATATTACCCACTATCAAATGTATGATAGCCTAAGCAAAGGTAATAAACTTGAAAGGAGAGATCACCTACTACCAAACATATGGCAGCCTAAGAAAAGGCGTCTGTCCAAAAGAAAGGTGTATTACCTACTATCAAATGTATGATAGCCTAAGAAAAGGTAATAACCAAAAGATGTCGAGATCACCTACTACCAAACATATGGTAGCCTAAGCCAAGGCGTTTGACCAAAAATCAAAATGTACTAGAGATAATAAAGCTTCAACGGGGATCTTCAAAAGATGTAAGCCAGTTGATATGTAAATATGTCTTCAAATGTAATAATCTTCACCAAACTTCTCGAGAGAGATGCCATTTGATGGAAATAAACTTGTGCAATGAACTCACTGGGGAGTATATTCCTGAGGAGTATTTTTGTTGTAGTTGTAAAATATGACTGAAACTCTGTAGATTCTCAAATAAAGAGAAAATATTTGTAAAGTCTTCGACCAACTTCTCTGATGGATTTCCAAAGAGATGCAATCTGTCAAGTTGATAATCTTGATAAAATCACTAGGGATGAACAAACTGTCTTGAGGAGACTGCCATTTGTCGTCTTAATAGAAAACCTGATCCAACAAGTTGCTCAAATAAAGAGGTTGCTTGCAATCTGGATGCAGACCGTCGAGGAAACCTGATAATACTGTTGGGGAAATATCCATCTTCAATAGTTATCTTCATAAAAACCTTTCCTGGGGAGCCAAGGGCAAAATAAATGCACACTTAATCCAAATTGAAAAGCCTGGAGATATCCAAAATGTGATTGTCAGGGACCGAAGTTTAATTCAGGAAATAACCGAAGAGAAACTGTCAAGCAAGACTCGACCATTGAGGTATGAACTCATATGGGATGTACTAAAACAACTGTCTTTCATGAGGATCAAATTTCGCGGGGAGATAGGAATATTGCGCTTTTTTCTGCCTAGGGCTGACAACTCTACTTGAAAGGAGAAGACACGCCCAGTCACTTGGGAATAACTACGACCAAGGCGACAGAACAAACAAACACAACGATGCAAAATGCAAATGCCATGCTATCTATCTATATGTTATGCGTATGCCTATGCTGATAAAACAAACAAGGAAAAGCAACCGGAGATGAAATAAGCATCTCGGGACGAACATCCGACCAATCTTCAAAGATAGAACCGCCGCTGGGGATAGGTGGATAACTAGATGTGGAATCACACTCCTGCTTCGAGGCTTCAAAAAATCTTTGGGGAATAGAACACTCCACTTGGGGTATAACATCTTGATCTAATTTTGAAAAAAACTATCAGGATGAATCATAATTGTCTTGTTGAAGATTAGGATAAAGATCTACTAGGAGTGGATCCGACTCATAATTGGAGAACTTCATGGATAAAATAAATATCCGTGCCACTGGAGAGATTCACACGAGAGTTGTCGGAGAGATACCCGAACTGAGGTTTCACAGGGGATAAAATAAATATCCACTTAAAATAGGGAAACCTAGATTGTCATAACCGTTGAACATGTCAGAGTCGGAACTTTAATGGGATGAAATAAACATCCGCTTCGCTGGGGACAATTGGCGTTGCAAAAGATCCACTGGGGAGTGAAATACGTCCACTTCATTAGGAATGTGAAGTTTTAAGAAGATTCACTAAGGATTGAAAATATTATCCACTTCATTGGGGAAGTGAAGTTTAAACAAAATCACTGAGAATCCTGCATCAAAAAGCTTCGTCGAAGAATTGTCATGACCATCAAAAATAAAATTTTATCGGGGACATGAGGAAGAATGTTGTAAGAACAAGGTAATTCTGTCTTGATGAACTGCGTAATAGTCGCCATTTGAATTATAGTTTGTTGTAATCGATATGAGATAACCTTCGTGTCTCAATTGCCCCAAGTTATATGAAAAAAATCATTCTAAGAGAATTTTACAGAAAACGTGGCGTCAGAAATGTTCCAATGTTTCCAAAATCTTAGAGAGATTCGTTGAATCTCGACGTAACGGACTCGGATTGGTGGTATTAGGACTGAGTCTTCAAAAACAACATCTTTAGAAAGTCAAACTTGCACAGAACATACCACTGGGAAACAAACTTGCCCCAGGTTAGCAGAATTCTTAAACTTCAACATTGATGTCTGTATGTAATCTTTCTAAGATATCAAGCGAATTTAGCAAGTCGGAAATGTTAATTCGAAACTGTTAATGCAACGCGCGTTTGTATTGAAGTTTTGAAAAGAGATATCACGATAACTTGTGACCGAAATTACTAGTTAGTGTCGCTTGCACGAAAATAAGGTGCCGACACAACAGAAGAGTCGCCACCTTTCGTTATTTATCCCTCGGAACGGGAAAGGAAACGATCGGAGAAACCTAACGAAAAGGGTAAGACAAGGTCGTCGCAACCATTGTCTGGGTTCGGGAGTCGGTTACGCAAGGGGAAGGTATTAGCACCCCTCACGTCCGTCGTACTCGACGGGATCCACGCTTGTTGTGTTTACTGGACGGGTTGTCTTTATCTATCTACCTATCAAGGCTGGCTTAAAAAGAAAAGAACAATGACTCGGCAAAGCGTCACACTTTATGCCTACGTATTCTCATCAGAGAATGAGAAATCAGAGTCAACGTAGTTCGACCTACGACGGATTATGGGGGAAGGTAGCTCACCAATACATCAGTATTGTGCCTACGTACTCTCAACAGGTATGAGAGATCAGAGCTTACGTAGTTCGGGACACTACGGTTTATTTCCTGTCTTTTACGAAAGAAGTGTTTTTTATTATGTTTGCAATTTCAATCGCACTAGAGACTATGACCTGAGAGTGAATGCGTCGCATGTCACCCAAAGGGTACCATACTAAACATCCAGACTGTGGAAAAAGAACTCTCCCGCAATCCTTTCTCAGATAGCTTAAGGCTCGTAACGTACGAAAGAAATCATTCATGATTACTGTATCTTAAACTGTTTTGAGATGAGAAGAGAACGAGCCCAACTAGGAAGGAGACTCTCAAGTCCTACTGTTGTCATGCCAAGGATTCATCCTATGGTTGAGGTTTGAACAGGGAACTCCTAGAAGTTGTCATGCATAGGTTTCAACCTAAAGTTCTATCATCAATTCCTTATCAAAGGAAATGAGAGTCCTAAGGGATCATGTCAACGATAAACAGAAACAGATAAAGCATCAGCTTGAACAGTAAACAGTAAATGACTGTAAAATGCATGCAATACAAGTGAGGGAGGAAATGTGTGTGGGGCATCAGCCTCCACAAGCTCATCTCAACCTCTAGCCAGAATGGATAACAGTAATCATACTGAAATATAAACAACATGCTATCAAGCAATGACAGTAAATTGCAATCATACAGATAAAATGAAATGAAATGCCATCAGGCAAACAAACCACATGGGCAAGGGAGCTGGGCTCTACCGAATACCCGCAAGCAAAGCCACACAGTAACAATACAAGCAGAGGGAGCAACTCAACCTCTAGTGCAATCATGCCCCTAGATTCTACTTATTCTAGTCATGGACTTATTCTAATGCATCAAGCAAGTCAAACAAAACACATCAATACATCAAAGAAAAAGAAAAGAAAGCAACTCCTCTCTCAACTTCAAACTTCAGCTCTTCCAACAGCAACTCAGTCTTCAGACTTCAATCACTCTTGACAAACATCAATTTGCTGTTCTAGGTTTCAACCCTTCAACATAAGTTTCAACTTATCTTCTCCTTTAAGCTTCAGCTTCTTGATCAGCTCCACCTTCAGGCTTCACTATTAATCACAAGTATCAACTTGATTCCTTCAGGATCTCCAAGCATCAAAGTAAGTATCAACTTCCTTTGTTCTTTAAGCTTCAACTCTTCAAAATAATCTTCAATCACTTAGAAGTATCAACTTCATCCTTCAGTCTTTACTTCACCTTCAGGGGTCTTCAAGTATCAACTTGATCTTGTTGCTCTTCAAGCTTCGGCTGGAATGACAATACTCAAGGATTCATCCTCTTCCCCACTCTTCATTGAAGTCTTCATCTTCAAACTCAAGCTCAACACCTCTCCAGATAATCAAACCATAGGAAATCACTTAACTGGATAAGCTGGGGATATTGAACTGCTTATTGACCACCAAAGGTGACCTATAAGGGTTCAACATCAAAGGAATGGTTCCCTCAAAAGTTCTACTTCCTAGGTACAATCACTTATCCCTCCAAAGGAGAGAGGTATATACCCTGGAAGGACTTTGAATCATAGGGAGGAATGGAGGTGAATGATACCATCCATGTTTAAGAAAGAAGTTAACTAGGTCTAAACTCTTCCTAATCCCTAACCCTAAAACAAACAACAAAACAAGAAAGATCAAGCTCTCAAGCTCCTCAATGCTCCTACTATGCTCCTCAATGCTCCTTAGAACAAAACCAAGCTCTCCAAGCCCACTAAGCAAAGCAAACAAGAATACAAGCCCACAAGGGCAACACAAACAATCATCAAATACAAAAATCATCTAAAAATAGTATACTACTATACTAAAATCTAATATAATTTCTAAGGGATCCTACATACCTACCCTTAATACCCTTATATGCCCCAATGTCTAACTTGACCTAGAAACCCAAAATTCTAATGTTATTATGGACCTATGTTAAGGATTAACCTAATTCTACACAACCTAATGTCATCTAATCAAAACTAACCTAAAATTCATCACAAAATTATGGAATAAATCCAGGGGGAAGCTAAAGTCCTAATTTTAACTATCCTAAAAAGAATGGCCTAAAAATGTTAAGGGAACTACCTACACAAAATTCTACAAATTCATGTATCAACATAAAAGAATTAAAAAGCAATTAAAATAGAAAATACACAAAAAATACTAAAAATGCATGAAATGCAAATATTTTTATTTTATAATTTTCTAGACATTATTATGAAATGGGAGAAAAAATTCCCACTTAAAAATCATTATTTTTCCATTTATTATGATTTTTCCAAGTTTGAAATAAAATGGAGAAAATAAAATGGAAATATGAAATGAGGTGGTGCAGATAGTAAACAGATGCAGTTCAAATTTCATATGGGCTACAAATGAGGGGTGCAGGTAGTAACGCGCTAAGCCCAATCATCATCAGAAAATCAATTAGAAAATGAAAAGAAAAATAAAAATGAAACGGTGCAAATAGAAACCTAATATAGTGTATTTTTGCAATGGGCCAGGATTGGAAGTGTGGATAGTGTCCATCAAACTTAAGCCCATGAAGCCACCGTTTAATGAAACGGTGCGTTTCGTCCTAGTTTCAGATTCCCTCTCAAATTGAAATTAAATCGTGGCCCTCAGATCTTGGTCTCAGTCAATGGTCCTCTCCCAATCCAACGCCCATGAACTCATCACTAACCTCCAGCTAGGGTTTGCAAGGGAAGCCATGAAAATGCAGAGTATTAAGCTTCATCTTCCTCAAACACGAACTCCATCAATTCTCCATGGAAAATAGAAATTCAAGACCCTATCCTGCCTAGAATTTTATGCTGAATCCAACCATGCTCTTAAAATCAGCTGAATCATCCTAAACCACTGAACCCGATCCAAGATCCAAAATGTACTCAATCATCAACTATCATGGTTCTTGAAATTTCTTGCATCAGAATACTCACCAACTCACACTGAATGAAATTAGCTATCTAACATGAATTATATCTCACTATACCACGAGTTCTTGATCATCAAAGAAATGGTGTCCAATATTCAACCTTCATCAATTGCTCTCTAACTCTCCAAAATCCATCACCTATGTGTCTCTAACCTTTCTACACTAACAAACTAACCTAATTATGCATAAATCATGGTGTAATGGAGAATTTGCAAACTTGGTTATTCTTGATCAACAGATGGTGAAATCCTTCACTTCAAGCCTTGAAACTCTTCAGAAAGTTTCCTTGGATGCTAATCTTGCTACTGTTTGCAACAAATTTGATGGATGAGGCTTCAATCTCAGAATTCGATTCTGACTTGCTACCTTGAAAGTTCAATCACCAACTCTTCAATTCACCATGGATTTGCTCTCAAGTTGATCTGCACAGCTTCAGAATCATCAATGGAGTGTGTTTGTATAGAAAAAAGGAATGGAATTGAAGAAGAATGTAGAATTGAAACTTGACTTGCAATGGAAGCAACAAGATAGCACTCTCTCTCTTTTCTCACTTTTCTCACCAACCTTGCATCTGAGCAAGCTCTAACCATTATATAGAACTTGTTAGAACTGTCCAGAATCTTCTGGAACAATCCAATGAGTATTTGAACTTCTCATCTCATGATATTTTGATTTCACTTCTCACCATATGCTATCTCATGCCAAGCCTCTTGTAACCACCAATTCTGACTTGAAATTCTCCCCACATGAGATGTATGATGTGTTACAATGCATAACTAACTTGTTCATTGAGTTTCTTCATGTTTTGCTTTGGTGCCTTAAGATGCAAGTAAGCCATTTCCAAAGCAGCCCTATGATCTAGGCCTCAAATCAAAATTTTGGCTGAACCATTGTTTTTAGAATGTCTTTTAGAGTCAAAATGACCTATTATATGACATGGTTTGGATGTATAACTTGTGATTTCCAATTTTCAATTTCAACTTATTTAACTTATGCCTCCATTTTAGGCCATTTTTATCACTTTTTGATACAAGCCTTTTCAACATCTCATGACCTTCCTAATAGCCTTAAAACATCATTCTAAGCAAGTTTGATGTTGAAGATTTTTCCATTTGAAGCTTAGAAATAGGAGATATGGCTTTATGCTTGAAATGACCTATAATATCCAAATGACCAAAATGCCCTTGCCTTGCCAAAGCCATAAGTTGAGTTCTACAAATCCTATCAAGGACTTCTAGTAATCTCTAGAAATCTAAGAAGATTCTCTACAACATTCATGTTGACCAAGAGTCCATAGGAATCATCCTACTAGGGCAAAAGTTGGATGCAAGTTGGGTGACTTTCAAGGACCCAGATTCACATACCTCAGATGACTTGTAACTTGTCAAAGTCATAACTTGAGCTCTACAAATCCTATCAAGGACTTCTAGTACTCAAATTAAATCTAATAGCAATCTCTACAACATTCATGTTGTGGGTAAGATGAGATGACAATCACATCTTGAGCTAAACTGCCTTGAAGATAGGGATCAAACTAGGGTATTTTACACTGTCAAGCCTTAGAAACCCTAGCTTAAAACTTCTCAAACTCCTCAATCATGATGAGTTGGTCTAAGAATCATCCTTATAGCATCTCATTGCATCAATCCATGATCACATGGCTCTTGGATTAGGTCTCAACCCTTTCCAAATCATCAGTTGACTTAGGGTTGACCCAGTCAAACCCTAATTCCACCACTCATGGCTGAATCTTCTGAATCCTTGTAAAATGACCTCTCTAGGCTTCATGATGGCTTTAAATACATCTCATAAGCTTTCTCAAATCTTCAAGTCCATCCTCACAGTATCAGAATCATCTGAGGAGCTCCCACAACTCTCAAGTTATGAGACACACAACCTTGGTTTCAAACCATCTCTTGAGTTTTCTGACAAAGATATCAACCTTTGAACACTTGAATAACTTTCTTGGCTAGCTTCAAAGTCTCATACAACTCTTGCAGGGTAAATAAATGTTGGTCAAATTTTGGGGTGCAACAGCTGCCCCTATTCAAACGGCTTGAACCTGACTGGGTGAGGAGCGAACGACTCTCAGCCAATCAAGGTGCGAGACGGTTGAATACCGATAAACCCGGAAATTTTCCAACTGCACAAGTACACGGTACTCTAACGGGAACAAATCTTCAAAAACTGAAATAATAGCTGCACAGCAACTAGCTGGAGAATTGGTCACACGGTAACTGGTAATACATAGTCGACCATGCCATCAGGCACTCAGAGAACACTGTCGAGCATCAGCCGGACTTCAACCATCAGGTCGATCATGCCATCAGGCATTCAAAGACAACTTGTCGGGCATCAGCCGGACTTCAACCATCAGGTTGATCATGCCATCAGGCACTCCGCACTACTGTCGGGCATCAGCCGGACTTCAACCATCAGGTTGATCATGCCATCAGGCATTCCGCATTACTGTCGGGCATCAGCCGGACTTCGTCAGCAAGTCGGGAATAGAATTCTTGGTCAATCATGATCCAACTGGGAATATCTAAACCTCTGCCATTAGGCACTCCGCATCAGCTGAGAGAACTGCTTCATTGACACGGTCGGAATTCAATCATGGAGTCTCCAAGGGAGATTTCAACTTCTCCGTTAGAAACCTGCTGGGGATGACGCATCGCCGTTGGGGATTCTGGAGAACTATCAAGTAACTCCGCTCCGGGGATCCAGAAATCATTCTGGATGGATCAACTCTGCTGAGGACTCCAAGAATCATCTTGGACAAATAACTCCGCCGGGACTTCAAGAATCATCTTGAACCGTCGACCATTCTGGAGATTTCAGGAATCATCCTGAGCGAACACTCTGTTGGGGATTTCAGGAATCATCCTGGGCAACCTTTACTGGGGACTCTAAGTATCAACTTGAGCAACCAACTCTGGAGACTGCGCTGGGGATCTTAAGAATCATCTTAAGCAACTGACCCTGCCGGGGAATTCAAGAATCATCTTGAACCGAAAACTTCGCTGGAGACTTCAAGAATCATCTTGAGCAAGCGACTTCGTTGGGGGGGGGGGGATGTCAGGAATCATCCTGAGCATTCGATTCTGAGGCGGATCACCTGCAAAACAAGAACAGTAACAGCCTAGATCATGTTTATTATGCATATGCTTCGGCAATGGCGCAATGCTCCACACGGTGGAAATGCTATGAGTTTATGATAAATGCTATGCAATCATGCACAATGATGCGATCCTGTCAGCAAAATAAATGCTGAAGGGGAAATCTTCCTGTTAAGGAGAAATAACTACTCAGGTAGAGGAATCATCCTGCTGAGGAGAACAAGGTCACGCCAATCTCAATTGGACTCCGCAGGGGACACAACTTCAGTTGACTGCTGTGGGGGAAACAACTTCAGTTAACTGCTGCAGGGGAACGAAGCTCCACGAGAACCTGGACCTGCTGAGGGGAAAGCGATGTCAATCGCGTGAATAAGCTGCATGGCCTTCTCGGCTACTTCTCTGGAGATAACGACTCTGTGGGGAAACAACTTCAGTTGATCAACACTCCACTGGGGAAAAAACCAATCATGGTCTGAGCAGCTTCCAAGGATTCAGCTCTCTTGGGGATCTGCGAACTCGGCTGAGGAAGGAGAAATCATTCTGCTTTGCTGAAGAGTACGACTCTGTGGGGAATCTCAATTCCACTGGGGAAGAAAGAATCATCCGACTTCGGGGGAGAGTACGACCCTGGTGGGGAATTTCAATTCTGCTGGAGACTTCAGTCTGGCACCATCAGCTGCTGCATACTTCGGCGTACGAATAGTTTCCTACGAAACCTGCACTTGTGACCCAGTGCTGGGGGATGAACATGCGCTTCAGCGCCTGACTCAGCTGAGGAGGTGACGTTCCTTCAGGACGCGTCTGATTGGGAAGAGAATCATCTCTGCCCGGGGAGACAAATCAATGCTCATTATCTCGCGTTCAGACTCTGCGGGGAGAGGCTACTGAACTCTGCTGGAGAAGGAGGAATCATCCTGCTTCAGGGATGCGCACGACGCACTGTCTGGAATATGCTACACCTGTAACAACACAAACAAACAGACAAGATACCCTTCTCAAAGGGACTTATCGAGGTTATTATCTCGTGACAATGTTTAAGTAATTCATTGTTTCAACAATCAGTGGCCTAGGCCAGTAAGTTTATGTATGCGCATTTTATCAAAAACATCGTCGTTCTTTTTCGCAAACAAAACAGATAAATGCTAAACAAGCAAACAGAATTGCTGAATATTATGCATTTTATTGATAACGAACCCCTGAATGGGTAAAAATGTTTTACAACAGACGCAAGCTCCTGGAATGAGGAAGCTGCGCAAAAATAAAACATAAATATACATCAGTATATACAAATGTCGGCAACGAGGCGTAGACGGACACCATGAGTTGATCCCTCTATGACCCACTCGACTTCGATACTTCTCCGACGCTTCAGCTTCGGAAGAGATTGATTCAGATGAACGGCCCTCAGGTCCTCCAAACCACTAAACAAAGAAAGTCCACACGCGGAACACAGTCATTTGCTTTTTCAAATCCCTAACTTTTGCGTGAACCGCCCTTTGCGGGTTTTCAGTTCACCGGGATACCCTTTTTTGCCGAAGCCGCCCAGTGTAGGTTTTCGACTTCGCGGGTGTAAGTTTTTCAATTTATATCCCTAATTTTTGCCCGAACCTTTTATTCTGTTTTTGGTTCGCCGGGATGCCCCATTTTTGCATGGACTCTCTTTTTTTGTCCAGCGGGTCGCTTTCAAGCAAAGTATTTTTTAACTGCGTCCGCGTTCGCCGGGGATGCAAAATCTTCACCATCCATCGTGGATAACAACAAAGCTCCTCCCGAGAAGACCTTGCTGACGACGTACGGGCCTTCGTAATTCGGAGTCCACTTGCCCCGGTGATCGGAGTGTGGAGGAAGAATCTTCTTCAGGACGAGATCACCCGTCTGAAAGCTTCTAGGACGCACCTTCTTATCATAAGCTTTCTTCATTCGACTTTGGTACAAACGACCAAATGCGATCGATGCTAACCTCTTCTCGTCCATCAGGCTGAGTTGGTTCAGTCGGTTCGTAATCCATTCTGCCTCGTCGAGTTTCACATCAACCAAGACTCGCAAAGAAGGGATCTCCACTTCTAACGGTAGGACTGCTTCCATACCGTACACCAAGGAGAAAGGAGTTGCCCCGGTTGAAGTACGTACCGTCATACGATAACTGTGCAATGCAAATGGCAGCATCTCGTGCCAATCTTTGTAGGTCACAACCATCTTCTGAACAATCTTCTTTATGTTCTTATTGGCTGCTTCAACGGCGCCATTCATCTTCGGCCGGTAAGGAGATGAGTTGTGGTGTTCGATCTTGAAACTCTGGCACAGCTCCTTCATCATCTTGTTATTCAGATTCGAACCATTATTAGTAATGATCTGCTCGGGAATTCCGTAACGACAGATGATGTCCCTCTTTATGAATTTAGCCACCACCTGCTTGGTCACATTAGCATATAAGGCTGCCTCCACCCACTTGGTGAAGTAGTCGATAGCTACTAGAATGAAGCGATGACCGTTAGACGCAGTGGGCTCGATCTTGCCTATCATGTCGATGCCCCACATGGAGAACGACCACAGGGAGGACATGACATTTAACGGGCACGGCGGCACATGAACTTTATCAGCATAAATCTGACACTTATGACATCTCTTCGCGAACCATAAGCAATCAGACTCCATCGTCAGCCAGTAGTATCCTGCTCTCAGGATCTTTCTTGTCATAGCATGCCCGCCGGCGTGCGTACCAAATGTGCCTTCATGGACTTCTTCCATGAGCATACTCGCTTCTTTCTCATCTACACATCTGAGTAGCACGAGATCATGGTTTCTCTTATACAGAACTCCATCAGGATTGAGATAAAAATTTCCAGATAGCCTCCTCAGAGTCTTCTTATCCTGGGTTGACGCACCTGCAGGATACTCCTTAGTCATAAGGAAAGTCTGGATGTCGTGGAACCATGGCTTGCCGTCGGCGGCTGCCTCGATTGCAAAGACGAATGCAGGTCTATCAAGACGAGATAGTACAATTCTTGGAGCCTCATTCCAAAAATTGACTTTATACATTGAAGCCAACGTGGCTAAGGCATCAGCCATCTGATTTTCTGCTCTGGGCACATAATGGAGTTCCACTCGATCGAAGAACGGAAGTAGCCTCCTGGCATAATTCATGTACGGTACCAAATTCGATTGACGAGTCTCCCACTCCCCTTTAATTTGGTTGATCACAAGCGCTGAGTCACCATATACGTCTAGGTTCTTGATTCTCAAATCAATTGCCTCTTCTAGACCCATGATGCATGCTTCGTACTCCGCCTCATTATTGGTGACGGGAAACGTCAGTCTCACAGTAAACGGGATGTGGGATCCGTGGGGAGTCGTGATGATAGCCCCGATGCCACTTCCATAGGAATTAAACGCCCCATCGAATATCAATTTCCACTGGGATTTCCTATCTGGCCCCTCGTCGGGCAACGACTCATCGCAATCCTTCGCTTTGAGAAACATAATATCCTCGTCAGGGAATTCAAACTTCATCGGCTGGTAATCTTCGATCGGCTGTTCGGCCAGGTATTCAGACAATACGCTTCCCTTGATGGCCTTCTGGGAAACGTACTGAATATCATATTCCGTTAACACCATTTGCCATCTGGCAATCCTGCCCGAAAGAGCCTGCTTCTCGAAGACGTACTTGATCGGATCCATCTTCGAAATTAGCATAGTGGTGTGATTGAGCATGTACTGTCGTAAACGTTTGGCAGCCCAGGCTAGTGCGCAACACGTCTTCTCCAGCATCGAGTATTGAGATTCACAGTCAGTGAACTTTTTACTCAAGTAGTAAATGGCATGCTCCTTTCTGCCCGTCTCGTCGTGCTGACCGAGAACACACCCCATACTATTCTCAAGAACTGTCAAGTACATGATTAATGGCCGTCCAGCCACTTGGCGTATCAAGATTGGAGGTTCTTGAAGATACTGCTTTATCTTATCAAATGCCTTCTGGCAATCCTCATTCCCGATAATCGCCTGATCTTTCTTTAAAAGCTTGAACATCGGTTCACACGTGGCCGTGAGCTGAGAGATAGACCTTGCAATGTAGTTTATTCTGCCCAAGAAACCACGAACTTCTTTTTCTGTTTTCGGCGCTGGCATTTCTTGAATGGCTTTTATTTTCGCAGGATCAACCTCGATGCCTCGTTCACTCACGATAAACCCCAGTAACTTTCCGGACCGTACTCCGAAAGTGCATTTGTTAGGATTCAGCCTCAACCTGAATTTCCTAAGCCTTTCAAAAAGCTTCAATAAGTTGACCAGATGCTCTTCCTCCATTTGGGACTTCGCAATCATGTCATCAACATAAACCTCAATCTCATGATGAATCATGTCATGAAACAAAGTTACCATTGCTCGTTGGTAAGTGGCCCCTGCGTTCTTCAGACCGAAAGGCATTACCTTATAGCAAAATGTTCCCCAGGGAGTGATAAACGTCGTTTTCTCCATGTCCCCCGGCGCCATCTTGATCTGGTTGTACCCGGAGAAGCCATCCATGAACGAAAACACGGAGAACTGGGCTGTGTTGTCGACCAGCACATCGATATGAGGCAACGAGAAATTATCCTTAGGGCTCGCCCTATTCAAATCCCGATAATCGACGCACATGCGTACCTTACCGTCCTTCTTCGGTACAAGCACTATGTTGGCGACCCACAGAGGGTAAGTGGTGACCGCTAAGAAGCCAGCATCAAGCTGTTTCTGCACTTCTTCTTTGATTTTGACGGCCATGTCTGGTCTCGTCCTCCTAAGCTTCTGCTTAACGGGAGGACAATCTTCTCGCAACGGCAAGTGGTGGACCACGATGTCAGTATCAAGTCCGGGCATATCTTCTTATGACCAAGCAAAGACGTCACTATACTCTCTTAGCATCTCGACCAATCTCTGCTTGACATTACTCTGCAATGCAGCCCCTATCCTGACATTCCTGACAAGCTCTTCAGAACCTAGGTTCACGATTTCGATCTCCTCCTCATGAGGCAGAATAACTTTCTCCTCTTGTTTCAACAAGCGGGCCAACTCTTTAGGAAGGTCTTCATCTTCATCAATCTCTTCTTCGGCTTGATAGATCGGGCAATCGAAGTCGAAGTGAGTCGTAGAAGGTCCAGAGTCGATGTCATCTGTTAGGTGGATCCTGCAATAACAAGGGTTAAGTTTAAAACAAGAATATGCAGGTTAGCACAAACCCCATTGCCATTTTACTGTCTTTCAAAACAAATATAAAACAGGAATAACAGAGATCACAATATTTGAATACGAAGAAAACGCCTTTGATTTATTAACAAAATGCATGAACATAATCCAACAAGGCCTTGACAATAAAACCGCTATGCCCCGGGTAGGACATAGGGTTGTACAATGATTGGAAAAAGTAAATCATTACTCTTCACTTGTCATCTGGATGATATCCTTGATGGTCTAATTGTTGAGGCTCTCGCCCGACTTGCTTGGCTGAATCCAAGAGTCGAGGTCACAATCGCTATCCCCGCTGTCTTCAGACACCGCGTTGATGCTTTCGAAGATCACTCCGCCACGGGTAAATTGGATCGGCCCTTTACCTCGAGACGCACTGCTAGACGAAGAAGAAGAAGCTTCAGCTCCAGGAGAATACCCCAACCCAAACTTATCCTGCTTGTTGGGTATCTCCAAAATTCGCCCCCAGCCTGGGGTAGATCCAGCTTGGACAATGGCCTGAGCTTCCTTGAAGGAGGAGAGATTCATCTCTGGCTTTTCTGCGACTACAGGAGCTACGTCCTTCACTTTGACAGCCTCAAACGCTTGGCATAGAGTCTCATGGATTTCGCCATCCATTTTCACATACTTAAAGGATGACAAATGACTCACCATTATGTCCTCCTCGTCACACACGATTACGATGCTTCCTCCGACAACATATTTGAGCTTTTGGTGCAACGTGGAGGTCACGGCACCAGCAGCATGGATCCATGGCCGGCCCAAGAGACAGCTGTAGGCAGGCATGATGTCCATAATATAAAAGACCGCGTTGAACGTTTTCGGACCGACTTGGATCGGCAAGGTCACTTCCCCGAAAACGTGGCGTTTAGTTCCGTCGAACGCCTTCACAACCAGATCACTGGGTGTGTAGATCACTCCACGAGTATCCAACTTCATTAACGCCTTCTTCGGAAGAACATTAAGTGACGAACCCGTGTCCACCAGCACGTGCGACATGATCGTGCCCCTACACTCTATCGAGATGTGCAGGGCGCTATTGTGATTCCTCCCTTTTGGCGTCAGCTCTAAGTCCGTGAAACCTAGCCCATTGCCAGCGTTTACATGGGCTACAACCTCTTCTAGCTGATTCACCGATATCTCTTGCGGTACGTAGGCGGTGTTCAACACCTTCAGCAGCGCATTGCGGTGCGCTTCAGAACACAGCAACAAGTTGAGAATGGAAATCTTCGAGGGCGTTTGATGGAGATGATCTACAATCTTGTAGTCGCTCTTTTTAATTAACCGCATAAACTCCTCGGCATCTTTAACAAGCAAATCTTTCTCTACCCCACACGGGACTTCTTCAACGACTTTGCTTTTCCCTTTATCGGCCGCATCAGCTCTGACCGCTTTATCTGCCATGACCTCTGGCGGTGCAAATACTCTTCTGCTGCGAGTAATACCACTGATTCCTACAAGACTCTCCACAGTCGACCCATACGGTTCTAGCTCTAACCTCTGTCCGTTGTAATAGACTTCAGCCCCATAATGCCACGGGACGACGTTAGTACTCTCGAAGGGTATCGGCCCAGCTTTGGTAATGGTAATTGTAGGCGGTCTGGGCGCAGAGATAGTTATTGGCCGGAGAGGGATGGTGATGGTGGCGACTTCATCGGCTTGCTTCAGCACTACCTCTCCTGATCCACTCTCAGCCCTCCGGCTAAACTGCAGAATCCCCTCAGTCATCAGACTTTGAATTCCTTCTACCAACTGCTCACATCCATCATAATGCGTGGCACAGTCCATACATAACTCTCCGCAACCTGGAAAGAACCCTCTTTTCAATAACTTAGCTTTGACGAAGCTAAGCGGCGTCTTTAGGTCTCTGACATCAGTCAACAAATCCAAATCCTCTTCTTCGATAATGGCGTTCACTCCACCTCCCCTATGATTCGGCATAGGATTCTTCGTGACATTTGACACATTATCGGAGAAGTTGATAATCTTGGCATCCACCATGTCTTGCACCTTGTGCTTAAAGGCTTTGCAATTCTCGATTGTGTGGCCTGGTGCCCCTGAGTGAAACTCGCACGTTGCATTAACGTCGTACCCTAGCGGAGGTGCCCCTGTCAAGGGAGCCAGCGTTCTCTTCTGAATCAATTGTAATTGAAGCAAAGTCTGCAGTAATTGCGCGTACGACATGGGCGGTGTCTCGAGGTGACGGTTCGCTAAAGGTGCCCGAATCTGATACCTTCTGTATCCCTGTTGATTCGGTTGTTGTTGTTGCTGCTGCTGTGGCTGTTGAACTGCCAGGATGGTTATACTGGCCACCTGCTGGTGAGGACCTTTACCTTTTCTTCGAGCGTTGGACACAGCGCTCGTTTCTCCTTCCCGCCTTTTGCCAGCATAAGGTTTCTTTCCACCTCCTCCAGCTGAGGATGATTCACCTTGAATTTTCCCGATCTTGATTCCATTCTCGACGTGCTCGCCCATGATAATGAGAGCTGAGAACGTCCCAGACATAACGCTGACTAACTTTTCATAGTAAACCCCTGGGAGGGTAGCTACAAACATCTGCACGAGTTCGCGTTCAACCATCGGCGGCTGAACCCGGGCTGCCAACTCACGCCACCGCTGGGCGTACTCCTTAAATCCTTCATTATTCCTCTGCGATAGGTTCTGCAGCTGGACTCGGTTCGGGGCCAAGTCACTATTGTATTGGTAGTGGTGCACAAACGCTTCAACGAGATCCTTCCATGTGCGCACACTAGTGGGCTCCAGACCCATGTACCACTCGAGGGATGGTCCGGAAAGACTGTCTTGGAAGAAGTGCATCAGCAACTTCTCGTCTTCGGAATGGGCAGACATCTTCCTGTAATACGATCTCAGGTGGACACGAGGGAAAGTGGTACCCTTATATTTCTCAAAGTCAGGTACCCTGAACTTAGGAGGTACCTTGAAATCAGCAATTAATCCCAGCTTGGACATATCAACGCCCAAAGTATTCTGATTCTCGATATCTCTCATTTTATCTTCAAGTGCTTTGAATTTGAGTCGCGCTTCAGCATTCAGCTCCCCTTCAACACCTCTTTGAGAGAACACATCATCCTGATGATCCTCAAGCCATGGCTGAGGCACCAACAGATTCCCGACGCCTGCATTGTCGTTGCCCGACCCGATATTGACATTAGCTCCCAGACTCCCATTACCGGCGCCCGCCGTATTGAGTCCGATGTTGGCCATCACATTGCCATGAGCACTGCCGTTGCCCCCGGCCACGGGGACACCATTCTGCGGAGTTTCAACTGGTGGAGGTGTAGGCACGGTCCCACCGTGGAGTACGCTGTTGCTATCAACCCTGGAGATCAAAGGCTGAACCAAAGTTCTGAGCTGATCTTGGCCATTGGCGACCACTTGCATGAGCTCCATGAAGCGATCCATCCTTTCGCGGAGTTCCTGAACATCAGTTTGCACTTGATCCATGATTCTGGTCTGATTAGCTCTAGTCGGATAACGGTGAATTAGTCTCTGATCAATCCTGGAACCACCGGAAGCAGCCTGGGACAACCTGTAAACCTGAAAAACCTGTAAACACTAAAGGGTTAGGAAAAACAACAAAACGCTCGTCATGCAAATGCTTCATGCAAATGCATGCGTGTGTCTGTGTGTTTGGGGGATCTCCCCTGATCCTAGTGCCTGAGTGCCAGTGCTGATAATAATAAGAAGAAGAAGTCCGAGCCCAATCAACATCAATCTCATATATATAAAGAAAGCCCATCAAGGCAGTACATAGCATCAGCGAGTACAAGATGAATCAACAGCGTGACCTCAGCCAACAAGCCTAGTGATGGTCAGCATACAACAATGATCAAAACAAAAGGAATACAAATAGTCAAGTACGGCCACGGGCGCGATACTCTTCTAACAACTCCTTCGTCTCTGGATGATCTGGCAAAGTGAGTAACCCCTCGTCGAGTAATTCCCTCTGCACAATGGTGTACTGAAGTCCTTCGACTGAACTTTCCCATGCTCCTTCGCCGAAGCAATCTTCTAACTTCCGCTTCTTGGACTCAAACGTCAGCTTGCACTCCTTCAGGTTGGCGAGAGCTTTGTTGAGCTGGCCTTCGGCGGCGTATCTGCGGGCGGTTTCTTCATCAAACCTCTTTTCACTGTCCTTCACCTAGGCTTCCAGCTTGGAGATCTGCAGCATCAGCTTATCTTCTTGCTCTTTCCTGGTGGGCAGGGAAGCCTTCCAGTGCTGGTTGAACTAATTCCTTCTCCAGTTCTTCGTTCGCCCGCTTCAATTCATCCCGCTCAGCCAACACCTGATTATGCTGATGAATGGGCACAGTAGTAGGCTCTTCGATTATTGGAGGGCTTTCCGGCTTGGCATGAGGAAACGACATCCCTATAGCATCGGCCCTGGCTCTGATCCAAGTCACGTACGGAGGGTAGGCTTGATTGTTGCTTTTTCCCAGCAAAGGCTTCCCTCGCTTACTGATACCATTCCACGCGCGCTGAAGTTTGGACAACAGATCCCCCTCTAGAGTACCAGTGAGGTACAGAGATTCCTGTACCTCTTCACCCTTCGGCGGAGTTCTCAAAGCATATGCGAACTGTCGAACCAGCAACGACGGGTTGTAGTTTATACAGCCCTTCCTACCTATCAAAGGCACATTTGGAAACCCGCTGCAACTGAAGATCACCTCAGTACCCAACCTATCTTTGTCGAACTAATCGATATCCTCTGCAGATAAACTCATTAGACGCTCGGACCATTCAGCTGTGGCTGCAGACAAGACAAAAGGACCCCTCTTGGGCAGATGGCTATCAAGCCATTTGTAAAGCAAGGGTACATAGCACGAGACATTATTTCCCCTATTCTCGTTTTTGTAGTGGACTGAATGATAGACATCTCCTATCAAGGTAGGGACTGGATTCCCTGAAGCGAAGATGTGAAACGCATCAAAGTCTACAAAATCGGGCATATTAGGGAACAGGATGATGCCATATATGCATAGAGCAAGGATGGAATTGAACGCGACCCAACATCCGTCCTTGGCACACTGCTGAGCCTTACCCACTAGAAACTGCAAGGAGAACCCAGGAACCTTGTTCCAACTAGTCAATACTAACTCAGAGGCGTCCAGGTGAAGTGAAGGAGCTAAACCAGCCAAATCAGGCTCAACATCCATGTGAACAAAAGGCATCTGCCTCTTGATAGGCACACCTAGCAAATCAGCACATTCTTCCAGCGTAGGTGCGAGAACAAAATCCTGGAAAGTGAAACATCTCAACGGAGGATCGTAGAACTGCAGCAGAGCGTGCAACCCATTCAACTCGAACGCAGAAGGTTTACGAACCAAACTGAGCAACCTGCCGTAAGATTTTCTGAACTCATCCCTCACAGAATCATCTGCTAGAGCTATCAAACCAGTCAGCTTAACCACATCCGGGGCAGGGAACTTGTAAGCCATGGTCTTCCTCAGAGAGCCCATAACAATACAATAGGAGGCAAGAAATCCTGGATCGGGGAAAACGGTACCTGCAACACAGACACACGTTAATGAAATGCAAATGAATATGCCAACTAATGCAAAATGCAGTCATGCAATAAGAGATCAAGGCAACTGTGCTGTGGAGATCCTGTATCAACAAAACCATGACACTGCTCTATCAAGAACAACCACTGATAAGAAGAAAACCCCGGTGTAGGACCACAAATCTGATCTGTCAAAAACAACCATCTGATAGGACCACGTGCATAGGATCACAATTCTGCTCTGTCAAGAACAAATGTCTGATAATAAGGACCTCGGATGTAGGATCAAGAAATATCTGCTGGTGAGGTCTTCAGACCTCAATCAAAAATCTGCTCTACCAAGAACAAACAACATCTGCTGGTGAGATCTTCAGACCCCACTCAAAAATCTGCTCTATCAAGAACAAACAACACATCTGATGATAAGATCCTCTGATCAAAACCTGCTCTATCAAGAACAGACCAATCTGTAACTGAGAAACCCTGGTACCAACAAAACTGATTCACTGTCAAGAAAACCAGGTGGTCTGAAGGTCAAAGTTTCCTACAATAAACCCAACCCTTCTCACAGGTATGGCCCTAAACTGACTCAGGTTCGGCATTCTATGCGTTCATCAGCGTCACAGACATTCAAGAGGGGTGATACGATACCCAAAAGGTGTGGCATCACCAGCTCATGAAGCGGCCTCACTCGGCTGAATCACAAATGATCGGTCCCCAGAGTCGACAATCCACCAAACCAGCAACCGTCTCAACCCAAAGGGTTGAAAGAGAAGCCAACCGGATGAACCTCGTCTGAGCGTGGATTTCATGAGACACTAGTGTCTGCAAAGCAAGCACGCGCCCACTAATTTCCACTCTAAGTCTATAGTGCACTCAAGCCTGGGTCTGGCTTCTCACTCATCAGAATGCCCCTCCCCACAACAGCACAGATAATCATATTATACTGAAAATAAAATGCGAGAAATAAAGTGCGAGAAGTAAACTGCGATAAATAAACGCAACCCAACGAGTAAACATACAAGCGCTAGGATTGACTCTCGCAGGGGAACCGGAGAACCAGAGATTCTGGGTTCGATCCCCAGCAGAGTCGCCAGCTGTCGCTTGCGCAAAAATAAGGTGCCGGCACAACAGAAGAGTCGCCACCTTTCGTTATTTATCCCTCGGAACGGGAAAGGAAACGATCGGAGAAACCTAACGAAAAAGGGTAAGACAAGGTCGTCGCAACCATTGTCTGGGTTCGGGAGTCGGTTATGCAAGGGGAAGGTATTAGCACCCCTCACGTCCGTCGTACTCGACGGGATCCACGCTTGTTGTGTTTACTGGACGAGTTGTCTTTATCTATCTACTTATCAAGGCTGGCTTAAAAAGAAAAGAACAATGACTCGGCAAAGCGTCGCACTTTATGCCTACGTATTCTCATCAGAGAATGAGAAATCAGAGTCAACGTAGTTCGGCCTACGACGGATTATGGGGGAAGGTAGCTCGCCAATACATCAGTATTGTGCCTACGTACTCTTAACATGTATGAGAGATCAGAGCTTACGTAGTTCGGGACACTACGGTTTATTTCCTGTCTTTTACGAAAGAAGTGTTTTTTATTGTGTTTGCAATTTCAATCGCACTAGAGACTATGACCTGAGAGTGAATGCGTCGCATGTCACCCAAAGGGTACCATACTAAACATCCAGACTGTGGAAAAGGAACTCTCCCGCAATCCTTTCTCAGATAGCTTAAGGCTCGTAACGTACGAAAGAAATCATTCATGATTACTGTATCTTAAACTGTTTTGAGATGAGAAGAGAACGGGCCCAACTAGGAGGAAGACTATCAAGTCCTACTGTTGTCATGCCAAGGATTCATCCTATGGTTGAGGTTTGAACAGGGAACTCCTAGAAGTTGTCATGCATAGGTTTCAACCTAAAGTTCTATCATCAATTCCTTATCAAAGGAAATGAGAGTCCTAAGGGATCATGTCAATGATAAACAGAAACAGATAAAGCATCAGCTTGAACAGTAAACAGTAAATGACTGTAAAATGCATGCAATGCAAGTGAGGGAGGAAATGTGTGTGGGGCATCAGCCTCCACAAGCTCATCTCAACCTCAAGCCAGAATGGATAACAGTAATCATACTGAAATATAAACAACATGCTATCAAGCAATGACAGTAAATTGCAATCATACAGATAAAATGAAATGAAATGCCATCAGGCAAACAAACCACATGGGCAAGGGAGCTGGGCTCTACCGAATACCCGCAAGAAAAGCCACACAGTAACAATACAAGCAGAGGGAACAACTCAACCTCTAGTGCAATCATGCCCCTAGATTCTACTTATTCTAGTCATGGACTTATTCTGATGCATCAAGCAAGTCAAACAAAACACATCAATACAGCAAAGAAAAAGAAAAGAAAGCAACTCCTCTCTCAACTTCAAACTTCAGCTCTTCCAACAGCAACTCAGTCTTCAGACTTCAATCACTTTTGACAAACATCAATTTGCTGTTCTAGGTTTCAACCCTTCAACATAAGTTTCAACTTATCTTCTCCTTTAAGCTTCAGCTTCTTGATCAGCTCCACCTTCAGGCTTCACTATTAATCACAAGTATCAACTTGATTCCTTCAGGATCTCCAAGCATCAAAGTAAGTATCAACTTCCTTTGTTCTTCAAGCTTCAGCTCTTCAGAATAATCTTCAATCACTTAGAAGTATCAACTTCATCCTTCAGTCTTTACTTCACCTTCAGGGGTCTTCAAGTATCAACTTGCTCTTGTTGCTCTTCAAGCTTCGGCTGGAATGACAATACTCAAGGATTCATCCTCTTCCCCACTCTTCATTGAAGTCTTCATCTTCAAACTCAAGCTCAACACCTCTCCAGATAATCAAACTAGAGGAAATCACTTAACTGGATAAGCTGGGGATATTGAACTGCTTATTGACCACCAAAGGTGACCTATAAGGGTTCAACATCAAAGGAATGATTCCCTCAAAAGTTCTACTTCCTAGGTACAATCACTTATCCCTCCAAAGGAGAGAGGTATATACCCTGGAAGGACTTTTAATCATAGGGAGGAATGGAGGTGAAGGATACCATCCATGTTTAAGAAAGAAGTTAACTAGGTCTAAACTCTTCCTAATCCCTAACCCTAAAACAAACAACAAAACAAGCAAGATCAAGCTCTCAAGCTCCTCAATGCTCCTATTATGCTCCTCAATGCTCCTTAGAACAAAACCAAGCTCTCCAAGCCCACAAAGCAAAGCAAACAAGAATACAAGCCCACAAGGGCAACACAAACAATAATCAAATACAAAAATCATCTAAAAATAGTATACTACTATACTAAAATCTAATATAATTTATAAGGGATCCTACATACCTACCCTTAATACCCTTATATGCCCCAATGTCTAACTTGACCTAGAAACCCAAAATTCTAATGTTATTATGGACCTATGTTAAGGATTAACCTAATTCTACACAACCTAATGTCATATAATCATAACTAACCTAAAATTCATCACAAAATTATGGAATAAATCCAGGGGAAAGCTAAAGTCCTAATCTAACTATCCTAAAAATAATGTCCTAAAAATGTTAAGGGAACTACCTAAACAAAATTCTACAAATTCATGTATCGACATAAAAGAATTAAAAAGCAATTAAAATAGAAAATACACAAAAAATACTAAAAATGCATGAAATGCAAATATTTTTATTTTATAATTTTCTAGACATTATTATGAAATGGGAGAAAAAATTCCCACTTAAAAATCATTATTTTTCCATTTATTATGATTTTTCCAAGTTTGAAATAAAATGGAGAAAATAAAATGGAAATATGAAATGAGGTGGTGCAGATAGTAAACAGATGCAGTTCAAATTTCATATGGGCTACAAATGAGGGGTGCAGGTAGTAACGCGCTAAGCCCAATCATCATCAGAAAATCAATTATAAAATGAAAAGAAAAATAAAAATGAAACGGTGCGAATAGAAACCCAATATAGTGTATTTTTGCAATGGGCCAGGATTGGGGGTGTGGATAGTGTCCAGCAAACTTAAGCCCATGAAGCCACCGTTTAATGAAACGGTGCGTTTCGTCCTAGTTTCAGATTCCCTCTCAAATTGAAATTAAATCGTGGCCCTCAGATCTTGGTCTCAGTCAATGGTCCTCTCCCAATCCAACGGCCATGAACTCATCACTAACCTCCAGCTAGGGTTTGCAAGGGAAGCCATGAAAATGCAGAGTATTAAGCTTCATCTTCCTCAAACACGAACTCCATCAATTCTCCATGGAAAATAGAAATTCAAGACCCTATCCTGCCTAGAATTTTATGCTGAATCCAACCATGCTCTTAAAATCAGCTGAATCATCCTAAACCACTGAACCCGATCCAAGATCCAAAATGTACTCAATCATCAACTATCATGGTTCTTGAAATTTCTTGCATCAGAATACTCACCAACTCACACTGAATGAAATTAGCTATCTAACATGAATTATATCTCACTATACCACGAGTTCTTGATCATCAAAGAAATGGTGTCCAATATTCAACCTTCATCAATTGCTCTCTAACTCTCCAAAATCCATCACCTATGTGTCTCTAACCTTTCTACACTAACAAACTAACCTAATTATGCATAAATCATGGTGTAATGGAGAATTTGCAAACTTGGTTATTCTTGATCAACAGATGGTGAAATCCTTCACTTCAAGCCTTGAAACTCTTCAAAAAGTTTCCTTGGATGCTAATCTTGCTACTGTTTGCAACAAATTTGATGGAGGAGGCTTCAATCTCAGAATTCGATTATGACTTTCTACCTTGAAAGTTCAATCACCAACTCTTCAATTCACCATGGATTTGCTCTCAAGTTGATCTGCACAGCTTCAGAATCATCAATGGAGTGTGTTTGTATAGAAAAAAGGAATGGAATTGAAGAAGAATGTAGAATTGAAACTTGACTTGCAATGGAAGCAACAAGATAGCACTCTCTCTCTTTTCTCACTTTTCTCACCAACCTTGCATCTGAGCAAGCTCTAACCATTATATAGAACTTGTTAGAACTGTCCAGAATCTTCTGGAACAATCCAATGAGTATTTGAACTTCTCATCTCATGATATTTTGATTTCACTTCTCACCATATGCTATCTCATGCCAAGCCTCTTGTAACCACCAATTCTGACTTGAAATTCTCCCCACATGAGATGTATGATGTGTTACAATGCATAACTAACTTGTTCATTGAGTTTCTTCATGTTTTGCTTTGGTGCCTTAAGATGCAAGTAAGCCATTTCCAAAGCAGCCCTATGATCTAGGCCTCAAATCAAAATTTTGGCTGAACCATTGTTTTTAGAATGTCTTTTAGAGTCAAAATGACCTATTATATGACATGTTTTGGATGTATAACTTGTGATTTCCAATTTTCAATTTCAACTTATTTAACTTATGCCTCCATTTTAGGCCATTTTTATCACTTTTTGATACAAGCCTTTTCAACATCTCATGACCTTCCTAATAGCCTTAAAACATCATTCTAAGCAAGTTTGATTTTGAAGATTTTTCCATTTGAAGCTTAGAAATAGGAGATATGGCTTTATGCTTGAAATGACCTATAATATCCAAATGACCAAAATGCCCTTACCTTGCCAAAGCCATAAGTTGAGTTCTACAAATCCTATCAAGTACTTCTAGTACTCTCTAGAAAGCTAAGAAGATTCTCTACAACATTAATGTTTACCAAGAGTCCATAGGAATCATCCTACTAGGGCAAAAGTTGGATGCAAGTTGGGTGACTTTCAAGGACCCAGATTCACATACCTCAGATGACCTGTAACTTGTCAAAGTCATAACTTGAGCTCTACAAATCCTATCAAGGACTTATAGTACTCAAATTAAAGCTAAGAGAAAGCTCTACAACATTCATGCTGTGGGGAAGATGAGATGACAATCACATCTTGAGCTAAACTGCCTTGAAGATAGGGATCAAACTAGGGGATTTTACACTGTCAAGCCTTAGAAACCCTAGCTTAAAACTTCTCAAACTCCTCAATCATGATGAGTTGGTCTAAGAATCATCCTTTTAGCATCTCATTGCATCAATCCATGATCACATGGCTCTTGGATTAGGTCTCAACCCTTTCTAAATCATCAGTTGACTTAGGGTTGACCCAGTCAAACCCTAATTCCACCACTCATGGCTGAATCTTCTGAATCCTTGTACAATAACCTCTTTAGGCTTCATGATGGCTTTCAAGACATCTCATAAGCTTTCTCAAAGCTTCAAGTCCATCCTCACAGTCTCAGAATCATCTGAGGAGCTCCCACAACTCTCAAGTTATGAGACACACAACCTTGGTTTCAAACCATCTCTTGAGTTTTCTGACAAAGATATCAACCTTTGAACACTTGAATAACTTTCTTGGCTAGCTTCAAAGTCTCATACAACTCTTGCAGGGTAAATAAATGTTGGTCAAATTTTGGGGTGCAACAGTTAGGATATGAATTCATTTTATAAAGCTAATCGTCAAATTGAGCATAGCTCATAGGAGTCAAGAAACATTATCTCACTGAGTATGCTTTCGAAGTAAACCTTACTTCAATTAGGACTTTTGAAGGTATTATCAGGGCTTAGTTTACGATGTGTAAAACAAAGGAATAAAAGGGTCAAAGTATATTTATACCCAACCATTTTTGAAAGATGTTCATTTTTTGAAAGGTTTTAAGTGTTCAATCGAGCTGACTAAAAATTGCCCCAAGCTAGAAATAAGGTTGAAAAGGGTTAAATAGGATTTAACTTCCTTATATCTCTGGTGTTTAGGAGGTTTGAAACAATGCCTTACATCATCAGTAGGGTTTTATTCAAAAGCATACATCAAGAGACCTTGCGTTTTACTTCGTCATCCTCCTTCTAATTCTTTCTCAAAGTGAGAGAAAAAAAGACGTATAAAGTTGGCATTATAAGTTGTATATATAAAAAATTTGAGTGACCACGAATGGGTTTCTTCAAGATGAACACTTATTGCACTACTTATTCAAAATAACAAGTTCATACATGCCAATTATTCTTTTAATCCAAGAAATAAAAGTAAATATGCATAAGCAAACAAAGTAAACAGCTGATGAGCCCTTCTCAGCGTAGCGGTATCCCATTCATGACCGGGTTTCCTCCTTTGAAAGTCATCGCTTCGTCATCTATCATTTCTTGAACTTTCTCTTGAAAAACTTTGCACTCTTCAATCAAATGCCCTAATACTCCATCATGAAATTCACAGTTGGCGTTCAAGTTGAACCACGGTGGGCGAGAATTCATGATTCTAGTCTTTCTGGGTGTCATTACTGAGTTTCTAGCAAAATAAAACCATAGCTGACTGTAGGTCATTGAGATAAGATCAAACCAGTGAGTTTCTTCTTTCGGGATACTCAGAGGTGTCTTCTACTTCTGAAACTGTCTTCGAAACTGTCGATTCTGATGCTGATCTGGATATATTAACTTTCGTTTATGAAGTAGTCGTCGCTTACGCTGAGCAGGCGCTGCACACTGATGTTGAGGGTAAGTTACTAGAACTGGATCTGACCGGATTTGAGAGGAATCCCAAACTGCATTAACATCAACTCTTCTTTCCTCTAGGGAATCATCAACTGAAATTTCTTCATTAGCTTGGCTATTCAAACTATCTGGAATGCTTCCACTTTTGAGCGCACTTTCAATGTTTACTCCGACTTCCATAATTTTGGAGAAATCTAATGGCACAGCGCCTACCATCCTATCATAATAAGAGCCTGACAGTGTTCTTAGAAACATCTTGCTTAATTCTTTCTCTTGAAGTGGCGGATGAACTTGAGTTGCCAACTCTTTCCATCGTTGCGCGTATTTACTGAAAGATTCATCGTCATTCTTACTCATTCTCATCAATTGATCACTGTCTAGAGCTATATCCAAATTATAATTGTATTGCTTCACGAAAGCATCAGCTAAGTTTCTCCAAGACTGAATACAGTTCCTTTGTAGCTTCATATACCATATCAAGGATGCCCCAGATAAGCTTTCTTGAAAGCAGTGCATCATCAGTTTGTCGTTGTCAACATAAGTAACCATCTTTCGACAAAACATCGTCAAATGGTATCTTGGACAACTAGTACCCTTGTATACTTCAAAGACAGACATCTTGAACTTCGGAGGAATAATTACACCTGGAACTAAACATAAGTCATGAGCATCCATATCAGATGCGTCAGCTCCTTTCATCATTTTCAATTGCTCTTTGAGATCACGCAATTTTTTCTCCATTGCTATAAATCTAGGATCGTCCATCTTTTTACCAATACGAACATTTTGAAGATTAGGTATGGGCTGTGGAAATCGGGAAACTCTTTCATCAACTTGACCAACCAGGTTATCTTGCACAGGATGAGATTGTGTAGAAACATCCACTTGTTGAACATTATCAGAGGGAAGATCAAATAGCGGATTAGTCCTTACTCTGAAGCTAGTCATGGAATCCATATCTTGTATTACCTTTGTTATCCTTCCATAATACTTCGAGCTTGGTCAGATGGTCGAGATGTCAACTGACAAGATAAAGACAGAAGAGCCGGATGAGGACGCAGCGGAAAAGAGACACATGCATACGCAAAATGCTAAATGCAGGATGCTATGCAAAGAATGCAGATGGACAGTTTCATGGAACTCAAGTATTTGTAAACGTTACGAAATACCAAATAAAATTATTTATTATTTTTTGATAAATAATATCCTTATAAGAGTCCCAACGTAATAGCCAAATAAAAGCTGGTAAAAGCCCTAAGGAAGTCCTTCATCATGCTTGTTGATTTGCTCTTCTACCTGGACTTTCTGGGATATAGGTTGTTCACGATCAACTTCTAAGGAATATTCTGATAGAGGAAAATAAATCCTCCATCTCTCTTCTTTTCTTTGCTGGAAAATAAGGGAGAAATCCTTTGTTTATTGATGAAATTCCTTTGAACTTCTATTAATCTTCGATAATAAAGGGAAGCCTCTTGTATTTGTCCTTTTGAGTTTCTTGATTCTTCAATTAGTGTCCTTAACTTTCTTAGGTCATCCGAGTTAGGACTCTTAAAAGAATATTTCAAAATATTTTTCTTTTGTAATCCCTATTGGCTCTATAATGTTTACAAATAAACTTGGAGTTCCATGAAACCGATGCAACAAACACAAGTAAGCACATAGAGACATAAAGATAAACAAACAAAGGAGACCCTAGGTTTGCGACGAGCATGGAGCAAAGGTATACCCATTCCCAAAGGATGTGGGCTAAAGGTTGATTGTACCTGCAGAACAAGGTTCTAAGAAGGTTCCCAAAGTCATTAGCCCATATTTCGGATATTATCAACTTCCCAATTACTCGGTGATTAATAATATTCTCAAGAGAACTTATTTTGAGTGTAGCATCGCGTAGCACTACTTCGGGAGTACTCCCTCATAGTCCCGCGCTACATCCTAATAAAGGCCAAAGTGGGGTTAAGGTAATTATGGTCCTCAGTATCATGGACTCTAATCGAAAATAGTAAAAGTCTTCACGACTACTCGTTCAACCCAACCATTTTTGAAAGGGTCTCAACTGAGCTTGATTTTCAAGTCAACTTGGTCGGGATTCAACTCCTTATAAGTCTCGTCGAACATATCACTATCCTATCTTAAGTTCACTAAAGTCCGGGTGTAGGACTTTGTCTCACCACTCAAAGGTAGCAACCCAAAGGCAATAAACAAACAAGTAAACAATTATACAAATAACAGATATGAAGCAATAAACAAGTAAAAAAACAAGATAGGGAAACCCACTGAGCTCCCCAGTGAAGTCGCCATTTCTGTCGCGGTGAAATTCGGATACCAAAATATTGATTAGTTTGAATCTTTAATTCATTTTGCAACCGAACTTTGATTTGTCCAAAGGAAGGGAAAAAGATCGAAATACCCACGATGCAATGCAAATGCAAGCTAGAGAGTTATAGGTTCGGGGGTTGGTTAAACTTAGGGAAGGTGCTAGCATCCTAAGTTTCTGTAGTACTCTATAGGAACCTCTTGTTTTATGTTGTTTATTTGCTAAGATTTATCTGCTTAAGGTATAAAGACTTAGGGGTTTATTTCTAAGTATACTCGATAAGATATCGCATCTTATGCCTACATATCCTTACGGAAGTGGAATCAGAGTATCTGTAGTTCCCCTAAAGGGTTTGAGGAATTCTTTGACTGTGGTCAAAGTTCCTACGGGTTTAGGGTAGTTGATTGATTGATTTTAGGAGAAAAGATGAGTTGTCATTTTAAGGGAGATTACTTTGATTTAACCGCCACAACGTTGTAGGAAAATTGACTATGTTGTTATGGGGTAGAAGTTTTATCCCACTTAAGATGGTTAACATTTTATTCTCTAATGTGTTTGAAAAGTTTGAATTGAGTTATTGAATATGTTCGTCTAAGTTGTAAAGATAAAGGTCCTTCCTATGGGGTAGGATCTAACTTAGAAGATCGACTTGAATGGGATCAAGGATTATGGGGAATATGATGCAAATGGGATGCAATACACACAAGTGTTAAGTCATGTGTAGGTTCTTCCTTTGGACGGAATGCAATGATGCGATGCAATAAAGATAAATACGGTAAATAAATTGCAGAAGATAAAGACGATAAATAAACATACACAAACGCATGAAAGCGCTAAGTGCAAGTATGAGTTGTGGATAAAATAAAAGTGGATAAAGATAAAACATACACACGCATGAAAGCGCTAAGTGTGTGAATTGTGCATTGAAAATGTGTGAATATGCGGATACAAAAACGTGCACGATTGGATGATTACGATGTTGATTTATTTTTTAGACGAATTGATTAATTTTAGTGAAAAGTCTTTATTTTAGATTTTGTGAGATTTGATTCAAGAAAAGTTGGATTGATGAATTGATTTTAGGAAAAGTTATATTAGTTTATTAGATTTTTAAGAAAGGTTTATGAATTGATTTTTAGTGAAAATTAGATTAAGGTTATGAAGTAATCGGTTTGATAGATTAAGTGAAGATTTATTAAAAGGGTCTTCTCATTAGATGTGTCAATTATTTAAAATAGAGAAAAAAGGTTTTATTATAAATTATTTTAGTCATTAATAAAATGTAAGTTATTTAGAAAATAATTCCCTTAAAATAATTGTAAAATAAATTATTTATTTCAAGTTAATAAAAAGGCTTCTTTACTTAGAAAATGAGAAAAAAATATTAAATAGATTTATTGAATAAATAAGTTAATAATATTGACTTAATAATAAAATTGAGAAAATTAATTATAAAAAGTTGGTTTTAGTTTTCAGAAAAAAAAGAGATTAAAGATTGATAGTGATTAACGGGTTAAATTAAGGTTAAATTATAGGGGTTATGTTAATTAACAGATTAAGTTAGAATTAGGGTTAACTAACTGTGGAGCGCGTGATCTGGTGTGACGCAGGCATAAAGGTTTATCGTGTGGCCGCGTTGTGGGCTGTAAGATATGACTAGTTGAAGATCAGCGGGTGTGTGTGTGAGGTGCGTGGTAATTACAGTGGGCATGTATACACAGGATTACAACACAAGATTAGCTAAAATAAGAAACAGAACCCTAAGATTTCTCCCTTGCGCCGTCGTCTCCTTCTTCTTGATTCCATCGCCTCTTCTCTCTCGTTTTCTCCATCCTTCGCTCCGCCCTTCCTCTTCAAATCCTCTCTGCGTTCTTCTCACGTTCTTCGATTCTTTATTTCTACATTAATGAAAAAAATAACAACTGCAAAATAATATTAGCCAAAACGATTAACGATAAAAATGATTTTTGCAGGTTTCGAAAGTTGTGGTTGATGGCGGCTTTGTGGCTGTAGTGAGGCTTAGATCGTTGAGGTTCTCGACAGAGAGGGCTCGTGGACGGAAAGGGGACTCACGGCGGTGGTGCGAGGGTTTGATGGTGACCTCGCGGCGGGATTTACAGCAAGATAAACTCTCACTTCTTGATTTACACACTTAGGGTTTTATTGGATTTGGGATTTTTGCTGTGTTTTTCTGTTTGTGAATGGATTACTGTGTCGATTGTCTCCTTTCCGAGTTCTGATATGAGTCCTTTTATAGCCTTGACCAACCTTCTTTAATTGAATCACAGTTAACTTATTCCCAAATCCGTATGAACATGTCTATCAGCTGTTTTGGAAATGATTTATGGCTTTGTCAATATCAAATTGGAAGGTTTTAATTATTGTTTGATTGTTGTTCTTTTGTTGTGGGTCTGTGATTGATGAACTTGCCATTTTCGATTCAAAATGCTCTGAATGGTTCAAAATCTTTTAAACATGATTAACAACTCTATGGAACTAATGCTTTTATCTCTTGTTCAGGTTATTCATAAGAATCAAGGAGGCCTCGCAAAAAAAAAGAAAAAGAGAAAGCCAATGAGAGACTTGGAGTGTTCTTCAACTTGGAATTTACTTCAAATCATACACTCAGGTCTTGCGGTAGGACCTATGTTTCATCATCCCTTGCTTTGAAAATATTTTGGAATGCCTTGATGCAAAGCTTCCTCTTCTTCAGGCTTCCACTTCTGCTTCAGCTCAAACAAAATCTATTCCTTCTTCTTTGCGCTCTAAATGTGTTTGGGACCGTCAAATTCTCCAAGTCGCAAACATGTATATTGCCTTGAATTTCCTCCTGTGGATTGTGCTCTGAATAAATGGTTTATTAGACATGCCATGCTTCCTTAGTCATGAATGATTCCTTTTTCCGTTTGTGACGACAGTCTTTCTTTTTATATTTGAAACAACTTTGAAACAACGGCTGCTTATGGCTTTCGACTCTGATCAAAGGCTTGAAGCTGCTTTCATCTTGGTGCGTTAATCCTGGCTATGGCTTATTGATTGATAACATTCTTTTTTCAAAAGGACCATGTCTCTTAAATGTTGATGCCACCGTAACTTCCCTTTCATTGTGAAATTCTGTTCTGTGGTTTTGATGAGGGTTTTCATGTTTTATCTCCAGCTTGGTGTTGATCTGATGAATGTTTCTCGTCTAAAGTGCATTTGGGACTGATAAATTTGGAGGCATTGGATTTCCAAGGATGCTCATTGCAGCCACAGGCCGCACGGAAGGAAATTAGAAAAGTAAAGGTATTTACGGCAGCTTTCAGTATTACTTTATTCATGTGTCAAGACTTGGTATTGGGGACCTTGGTGTTTCAGTTAGATACAGTGTGTTTTGCTAACAACTTGTGACTTGAAGGCTTTTCAGGTGGCTGAATTTCTCGTGGCTTCGAGACTGTTGCGTTGATCTTGGTTGTCTGAGTCGCCCGGACTACTGCCGCTGTCATGAAAGCAGCTATGCTTAAGGGCCGGTATCAACCCTAGAGTTATGAATTGCTGGTATTTTGTTTACTTGTCATGGAAAGCTGAGACTGTTGGCGAAATCCTGCTGTCATCGAGCCAAGTCAGTTTTCTAGAGGTTAATGGTCGCGGCTTTCACGATGAAGATGCTACCTCGATTTCCTGTACCATTATGTTACGCATAGTTTTTTCAAAACAGGATGAGCTGTGGTTTAAGACCTCGAGGGCAATATTCTGTTGGTTTTAAATATGTAACAGAGATAAATGGGACTTAGTCCTCCCTTTTCAATGTAAATTAATGTAGTACCACTGTATAAAGAACTGGATGCTCTCATATGTAACATGTATTAGATGAACAACAATGGATATGAATGAGGTTGCTTTGCCAAATAAACACGTTACCAAAATATTCATTTTGTCTCGTAGATGCTGCAGCTTCTTGAATTGAGATACCATAATAGTTTGTATCAAATCCAACGTGTATACTCCTAACTTTCATTATGTGTTTGTTTTGATGAAATTAGTATGGGGTATGGTTCCACGGGTTTGAATGTATCCAAACATTCAAAACCACAACAAGTCAGAATTCTGAATTCTTAAAAGGTGCCCTCGTAGCCTGATCATAGATTCAATGATTGAACTTGCAAGAAAAAAAGAAGAGGAACCTCCACTTAAATAAACAATTCCCTATTTGAATCCTACTAGTTATGAACCAAATTCGGGGAATGAAAGCCTTGAAACTCGAAATAATCCAATGAAACGTGCCAGATGAATTTAAAGCAATACGTGTTGAACTTTCCCACCATAATTCAAATAACACCACTTGATTAGATTGCAAGTGCATACGAATGAACCCGAATCTTGAGTCCATATTATCTTGCACTGGAAGGTGACGTATGTTATTTCCATTGTAAAACCTGTCAAAGATGCCTTAAAAGCCAAAATAATCTTGCACGCATTCGTTAGTCCTGATAAACAACGTAAAACCTGTCAAAGATGCCTTAAAATCCAAAATAATCTTGCACGCATTCGTTAGTCCTGATAAACACGTATAGAACGTAAAAAGATAAAATGAAAGAAAGCGCACAGGGAGATGGAATCTTAAGGGAAAAAATTAGGGTGCAACACTATTGATTATAAACCTTATTCACATACAAAAGATCAAAAGAAATATATAATAACAAGATTAACTACCTATAATCTTGACACAAAGTGTTTATCTACCCATCACCATGGTAACTTGATCAACAAGTAAAAAGGAAAGCTTTGCTAGCATCAAAGTTGAAGAATCGAGGATTGATGCTCCAAAGATTTGATTCTCACTTCTTCTTGAGTTTCTAAGATTTTTTGACCTAAAAACCATTTATAACCTCTAAAATGATGAAAAGTGTAAAAGTTACAAGAGTTGGTGAAATCATCTTCCAAGGAAGATATTTATAGCAAGTGCCCAAAGTGAAGTAAGTGACACCGCGCTAAGTGCCATCAAGAGCGCACTAAACACGGTCAGCAAAACAGAGAAAAAAATCCTAAAAAGCGCGCTAAGTGCGGTAGCAGGCCGCTTAGCACAATTGAAGGCTTTAGCTACTGCCTCACCAACAAAAACGCGTTGGAACCGTGCTGAAAAGCGCGCTAAGTGCGAGTTATCGACACGATCGCCTTGAAAATGATATTTTAGGCCTTCCTTCCTTCACCATAGGTTCCTATCATCAAATATAAGCAAGAAGACCTGTCAAAAAGCATCAAAATGATCATAATTCACAATATTTACAATAAAATTGGAAACATGCATATTTACACTAAAGCTAACATATTTACGACTAAACTACCAAGGAAACCATTGGAAAGGGCCATAAAATATAATAAAGAATATGCACAATTTGTCCCTTAACACTAACCATCGCCATGGTAGCTTGATCAACAAGTAAAAAGGAAAGCTTTACTAGCATCAAAGTCGAAAGATCGAAGATTGATGCTCCGAAGTTTTGATTTTCACTTCTCTTGGAAATTCTAAGCTTCAAGCCCTAAAAATCCCTTTACAATCTAAAAAGTGCAGAAAAATATCAAGTGTTCTCAAAATGTCTACTCAAGTGCCTATTTATACAAGTTCCATAATGTGCCTACAAGTGGCACCGCGCTAAGCGCCATAGGAGCATGCTTAACGCGATCAGCATAAAGGCGACAAATTCCCAAAAAGCGCGCTAAGCGCGATCAAGGACCCTTGGCTACTGCCTCTTCATCAAAAACTCGCTGAAACCGCACTAGAAAACATGCTAAGCGTGAGTTGCCGTCAAAATGTCGTAAACTTGATCTTCAAAGCCCTCTTCCATCATCCATAGACTCCAAGCATTATATCAACAAAGAAAACCTATAAAAAAGCATCAAAATGATCACAATTCATAATATTTACATGCATAATCGGAAACTTGCATATTTACACTAAAACATATGAATTTACTACTAAAATACCAAAGAAACAATTGTAAAGGGCCACAAAATACTATCAAAAATATGCATAGTTTGGCCCTTAACAACTCTCCACAACTTATTATTTTATTTGTCCTCGAACAAAAGTTTGCCAACAAAAACGAACCCAAAATAACACACAAGAAATCAGAATCAACAAGTTAGAACAACGGCAATTTCATGATTCAAAAAGTAGAAGTACAAACAAGACAAACTTACCACACTCAAAACAAATCATGGAGATGAAACTATTGCTAAGTGAAAAACACAAATTAAAACTTCTAAAGTAAAACAATTTCAACATGAATCACACCTATGCACACATTCATCAAGGGGTGAAAACATTATGAGGTTTTATCACTCAACAAACAATTCTGCAAACACCTGAAACAAATTATGCATTCAACAAACCACATGCATTAATAAGTGTAAAATAAGGAATCACAAGGACTTCAAAGGTTGTAATTTGGCTTGGGCTACAAGTAAGGGTCATTTATCAAAGTCATTGAAATAAAAATGCTCTTTCCTATGAGATCATTCAATTCTCACATTCATACACAATTCAAGACCTAAATCCTCTTGTTTTTTTCTTTGAGGCATCGATACAACATTGAGCTCATTTGTTGGCAATTCATGCCTAGTTTTCTTTCTTTTTCATTTTTCTCTTTCATGCTCTTTTATTATTGCAACCACTTTATTTTTCATAATGCCTCAATCTACCTCTTTCTTCCCAACTTTGAATACAACCAAAATATGGTGTTAAGAATACTCTTACACATCTAAGCCAAGGAACAAGAAAAGCAACCATAATTAAAGGTTGAGGTTTAAAGATTTCACAAACAAAAAATCAAGATCCATTCCAAAATTTAATTATTTTTCATGTACAATATTTACACAATTCAATCATCAAAATGGATCTTGATATAAAATCTCAACAGGGCTAGCAGATGCTCACTCACTCACAAGGTAGATTGACAATTCTATTTGTTCAAGTGGTTTTTCTCAAAATACAAAAAAATGCCTTGATCCTTTTCTTCCTTTCACACAAATCAACACACATGCATGATTTAAGCATAATAGGAATGAGTTAAACAAGGTTGTAGGTATCCCACATATATTATACAATGAAAGCTTCCTCACAAAGGCTATGTTCTAAGTGATTCAAAATTGGAAAAGTATTTCAAAAGAACTCGTGACAACATATTTTGCACAAATCACAAGTTTCATATCCATGCTAAGTTTTAGAAAACGATATATATGTACCTTGCAATTGTACCTTTACTCAAGCATATAATTACCATTCAATTGCATGTTGATTCATCAATCTTGACATTAGTCACAAGGTTCCTTCAAGTTTTTGAACTTAGGAACAACACAAAATCAACAAATTTTCTACTAAACTAACAGTTGCATACTACTCAACATAATAAAACATACTTATCATAAAAATTGCAACACTCAAAACATGGTGCAACAACATAAGTTCATAACCCTCATCCTAAAAAGGATGGTACAAAATCTATCCAAAATGACAAATAAATCACAAACAATCAAGTCTTAATAATTCAAACATAAAACATAATAATAGAAACAAAATATCAAGTAAAACCCACAATCAGACTACTCAGTACTACTAGAAGAATCCAACTCTCACTCTGTCTCTCCGCTGTCATCATCATCATCAACTGCAGCATTACCAAAATCTGCATCGTCTTGAGCCACGTCTGCCTGAGGTACCTGTGTATGCTGCAGAGTTGTGGCAGAACCCGCTCCCTCGAAAAATGAAAACACATGTTCTCAGGAATATCTACAAAAGAACTAAATTCCCCAGGAGAAGGGAAATGATGATCCATATACGACTCACGAATTTGCAAATGCCACACACACATATATGAATGTAAAAACTGAAAGCTCTTTGATGAGCCACGTGCATGTATAAATATACATGCATGCCACACACTCATCATAATCCTGACCAGCTGGAGGAACTCCTAACTGCTGCTGCGGTGGTGGTACTGGCTGCTCTGGTGGTGGCGGCTGCTGTGCATAAAATCTAGGCATGTAGTGGCTCTGAATCCCTAGTATCAGTCACGACACCTTTAATGGTCTTATGAACCACGTCAGGTATCGGGACACCTGTTTGAGTGCAAAGGCCCATAATCAATCCTGGAAAGACTAAAATAGAAGGGACCTTGGTACCCAAACGGTGACCACTAGCGGCAGTAGCTCAGATCTCATCAGAGATGATCCTCGCTACATCTACCTGTCTCTCATCCAAGATGTAATAAAGCATGAGTGCAATGTTAATAGGAATAAAAGAGGTGTGACTCATAGGCCTTATGTTGTGAAGGACTAGTGTCATCAAAATTTATGCAGTAGTGTTCATATCACCTCTCTTCAGATGCTTCGGCCTACCTGTCTCATTCAGCTCGAAACCCCTACTAGGATGCACCAAGGTATCACTCACATTAGCAAAGTTCCACTTCTTCCTTGCTACCCTCTTATAATAAGAACATTTCTCACCCTCAGCCAGCACCAACGGGTTACCCAAATATGTATTGATGGTATCCCGTGAAAAAGACACATGCTTACCCTGCACATATGTCATGAAAGAATAAATCCAACTCTCCATCAGAGTAGCATTCGCGTAGAACTCACGAATTATCTCATAGTTCAGCTAGGTGGGTAGAGTAAGTAGGGTCTCCCATCCTGGTTCTCAATTATGTTCAAGCAGCCTCTAAAGTCACCTTGAGGGTTTATCCTAAAAATCCTCTCCGGTCAAATACTCCTCCGAGTAATTTCAAGGTAACGTGCTTCCTATTCAGCCCCCAGGAACTTATGTGCGTCAAACGCTGATGGCTTTTGCCTTTGCTAAAATGATTGGCCGACACTAAAATGACCACGGTTTAAAGCGACCTTTGGAGCCATCTGCAAAATAAATAGACCAAACAACACCAATCACATCAAACAACCAGCCCATAAATTCAGAATAATTCATATGTAACAATATGTCATCATAAAACAAGCAATCAGATAAGGGATAATTTAAAATCAAGCAATCTGATTCCAGGGGGCGCGCTAAGGGCGGTTGAGCATGCAGGCAAAAATTCCTATGCAGCCAACCTGCTCCCACACATCAACTATCTTAATAAATAATCAACTAACAGTAAATTTGCATCAACAAAAAAAACAAAAACAACATCAATGGACACAAATCAGAAACAAGGTGCAAAGGAGCGTGCTAAGTGCGGTTGCGAAAACAGGCAAAAGTTCCTCTGCAACCACTTTCAATCCTTCCAAACAACACCCAAAAAATAATCCAATAACATTCATTCACAATACGATATTAAATCATAGATTTCAACAACATGCAAACAAAACAAAAAAAACAAAAATTAACACAATCCTAATGTTTCACCATAAGATTTCACAAAATACATTATACACATGCAAACCCTAAAATGTCAGTTTCAACTTAATTAAATCAAAGCCTAACATCATTTGTTATATAAACCAATAAAATAAGGAGCATTAACAAACCTGGAAGTAGAGCAAGCAGATGAAAAAGAGAAAGAGAACTTGAACTTCCGAAAAATGGGGAAAGAGGGGCTTGTGAGAAGCTAGTTGGAAGTGCAAGGGTGAGACTGAGATGAGGAAATGAGTGTGAAACTGCAGAGTTTGAGCTTTCAATATTTCAAAAGGAATCTGACCCTTTTCCTACACAAGGCCCATTTAAAAATTACCCACTCAGGCCCACACTTGAATTTGACCAATTTCACGTGACCGCGCTAAGCGCGCTCAATGAAACAAGGCCACTCAAGTGTGGTCTCAGTTGGTGTTCTCCTGACTTTTTGTCACCTGATTATATTCAAACTAATAAAAAATAATAAATACTTACAATTTTGGGGTTCCTCCCAACAAGCGCTTTGTTTAACGTCGTTTGAGCTCGACGGTCCAATGCAACTTCACGGACCACAAAAAGGCACAATGGCTACATTCTGCTCGAAATAGCTACAAAGATAAACTTTCAACCTCTAACCATTAACAATTCAACTCTCATTTGTCAAGGCTTCTTCAAGAATAATTGCTCCATAATGCTTGATCTCCTTAATTCGGAAATGACCGGATCATTTGGATTTCAACTTACCCAGAAACAATTTCAATCTCGAACTGAACAGTAAGACCATTTGCCCTTATTTAAAGTCTTTATCATGGTAAATTTTCACCTTATCCTTGTACATTTTGTTGGAGTCATATGCTTGAAGGCGCACTTCATCCATTTCATGTAGTTGTACTTTTCTCTTTTCACCGCTTAAAGTTGGATCAAAATTCAAAAATTGTAAGGCCTAAAAAGCCTTATGCTCCAACTCCATCGATAAGTGACGGTTTTTATCATAGGTCATTTTGAAAGGTGTGAGACCAATCAGAGATTTGAAAGCTGTCCGATAAGCCCACTATGCATCATCGAGCTTATTTGACCAATCTTTTCTAGAAGACGACACGGTTTTTTCGAGAATCCTCTTGACCATTTGCTTGTGGATGGTATGATTTTGCAATTTTGTGTTTCACACCATACTGCTCCAACGCTTTTTCTAGATGAGAGTTGCAAAAGTGGGATCCTCTGTCACTTATTAACACTCTCAGAGTACCAAATCGCGAAAAAATGTTTTTCTTCAGAAATTTTATCACAATTTTTCCATCCGCTTTCGCACATGCTATCGCTTCTACCCACTTGGACACATAGTCCACTGTGATCAAAATATATTCATAGGAAAATGATGGTGGAAATGGGCCAACAAAGTCTATGCCTAAATAATCAAATACCTTAATCTCTAGCATGTTTTGCAATGACATTTCATTCCATTTTGTAATCCGACCACTCCTCTGACACTTGTCACAACTTTGTGTATGTGAATGCACATCTCTAAACAAAGAAGGCCAATAAAAGCTCGATTGAAGGACTTTTGTTTCCGTTCTCAACCCATTAAAATCTCCTCGTAAGGTGAGTTGTGACAATTCCAAAGGATGCTATTAGCCTCTTCTTTCGAAACAAACCTTCTTAAAATACTATCGTCACCATGTTTAAACAAATATGGTTCATCCCTCACAAAGTGATTGGCATCCGATAAAAATTTCTTTTTCTGATTACGAGTTAGACCTTCTAGTATTAATCCGATGGCTTTGTGATTCACCATGTCTGCAAACTAAGGTCTAACTTGTACCATGAAAAACTTTTCATCAATAAATTCTTCCTTAACCTTAATTTCATACTTGGTCACCTCAACATTAACAAGACGGGACAAGTGATTCGCTACCAAATTCTCAGAACCTTTTTTGTCGCAAATTTCAAGATTAAATTCTTGCAACAAAAGGATCCATTGAATTAGCCTTTGTTTAGAATACGACTTGGTTAGCAAATACTTAATAGCCACATGGTTCGTGTAAACAACAACTTTAGACCCAATTAGGTATTACTGAAATTTATTCAATGCATACACTATCACAAGAAGCTCTTTTTAAGTTGTGGCATATTTATTTGAGCATCATTCAAAACCTTGCATAGTGTTTAGTATGATTTTTTTTCTTCTTTGACCAAGTACCGCACCAACGACATGATAACTCGCGTCACACACGAGTTCATAATAAAATTTTCAATTATGAGCGATGATTAAGGGTGCGGTAGTCAAACTTTGTTTTAAAGAATTAAAAGCTATCATGCAAGATGTAACACCCTTTTCTATCTCACAAATATTATGGAAAAATAACACAGATATCAGAGTAAAATATTTAACTAAATAAAAATCACCTCAGAGGGCGTACATTTCTCAATAACTCAAAATAAGTCAATGCTCCGTGTACAACGGATTTTCACAAAAGATATCAAAAATTGCTCAAAGACAGCGGAACTCAAAAGGAATTATCCAAAGTTTTCCTTATACGGAAAGATAATCAAAATAACTCAGATAAAACATAGACCCCAACCCGACGTTACACTATCAGAGCAAGACCCTCTAAGTTAACCAATGACTAACAACTCAAAACTTCAAAAGTCCTCAATGGCGTCCACGACTAAACCTGGTCATCTGCACGTTACCCACGTGGAGGTAACATTCAAACAGGAAGGGTGAGTAAAACGATTTGTAATAATCAATGTATAAAAATCAACATATAAACGACATCATTTTCATATTCAACACATTCATATCCTTCAATATGCCTCTAAGGCCACAACATCATAAATTATACCAAAAGACTCATAAATGCAAAATGCAACAAGACTCAATGCATGTGGTACCAATCATCACAATGCGATGGACATTGGACCATCAACCCTCCATAGATCCCCATCAATAGGATCGATTCTACTTGAGAATCGGAGCACATCAAAATACTTCACATCCACACAATGGGATTGAAGCCAAAGTAATCGAGGTCCTGAACCAAAGTCCGGATGCACATGAATGCATGATGCACACGTCACAAATCATCCTCATAACAACATCATAGGTGCATCATCATTCATCATCATCAAACGTCATAGTTCATCATCATAATCATATAATGTCATCATAGCTCATCATAATAATCATCATCATACATCATGTCATCATACATCATGTCATCATAAAAATCATCATATAATCATGTACAAATCACATAACGCTCACAGCCATACTCATATTAATTCATCATATTATCACATATTAATTCATAATTATACTCGTGGTAATCCTCATACTATCGCCTACTAATCACATAAACTTCACAGTCCTACTCATGTTAATTCATCATAGAAATCACATAATTAAACATCAAAGCACCGCTGCACACGATCAACATTCGCGAAACTTTTCTACGTTCGCTGGCATGTTCGCTAGGCGAGTCTGGGGCGAGTTTCTTCGCTAGGCAAAGCATTCTATGCTAGGCGAGTCTGGGAACACAATCGTTCGCTAGGCGAACAGTGCGATAACAGCAAATTCTGTTACGCACCAGAACTTGAAATCACTCAAAAAGCTCTACGATTCACTTACCTAATGCCCCTAAAACACCCCTAAATCATCCCTAAGGTCTTACGGCGACAAAGGCACAAAACCTACGGTTTATTAGGCCAATCCCGTAACATATTCATGTCCTAAATCACAAATTTTCCTTCAATTACACCCTAAGGCATCAAAGTTACTCACTATCAAATATTCCTATCCCTTCAGGGTCATACATATAACAATTAAAGGTTTTGGCCACGAAGGTCTACCATTCCCTTTTCCACAACGGATTCCACGGTTAGATTCACCTATAACAGATTTAGGTCACAAAGGCCAAAGATCACTACTTCTCATATCTATGCTCTAACTGTCAGGAATACTTACCACTACACCACAATCATCAGAGTTCTTACTATCAAATTTCCCTACAGGGTTAGACCAATGTCAAATAATAGTTTTTGGCCACGACGACCTAGTTTAAAGTTAAACCTCAAAATAGGATTTGGCCACGAAGGCCAAATTCCCTTTTTCCCATAAATCTCCTCAAAGCCCTTAAACCCTTAAATTGGCCTTAAATACATTGAAAGTCACACATGGAGAATCATGAAAGGCTATACTCCCTATACCTTAATTGTCGATCAAATCCTTCTCAAATATTTTTGGGAATCCTCCGAAGCTTTTGCCTCCAATCTCCCTCCTCAGAGCTCTGGTCTCAATTCTTTTCACGGTCTAGCAAATGAATCCTAATCCCTTCACAAATTTTCTTTTTGTTAAACCTAGTCTTGAGCCTCATAATTTGGGCTTTTCCCATAATACCCTCACTAACTCCTCTTAATGCCCAAATTACCCTTATTTCACTTATATTTATTTTAACTAATAATAATACTAATATTTCCATATTGTATACTATTAATTAAATAAATAATCCAAACATGCATAATTTCCCAATAATCCACAAAACTACCGAAAATCACCGAAAAATGAATATTCTTAATTAAATAAATAAATTAAAATATTCCAATTAAATTTGGAGTGTTACAACTCTCCCCCACTTAAAAGAATTTTCGCCCTCGAAAATTACCTCAAGGAAACAGAGTCGGATACGACTCCCTCATCTGATCCTCACGCTCCCATGTCCAACCTTCTCCAGCTGGTCCTCCCAAAACTACCTTTACCAAGGCAATCTCTTTACCTCGAAGTTGCTTCTCGTTCATCAATCTGAACTAGCAATGCCTCAACAGTCATATCATCTCTCACTTGTACATCATCCATCTGAATCACATGCGACAGATCTAGAATGTACTTCCTCAACGGAGATACATGAAACACATCATGCAAATTCACAAGCGACAGCGGTAGAACAGTCCAACTTGCTACTTCTCCCACGCTTCCCCTGCGCCACTCTGATACAGACCAACAAAACACGGTGTGAGCTTTCGAGACTTCCAAGCTCGACCAATACCAGTTACCGACGTAACTCTCAAAAACACGTGATCTCCCTCTTGGACTTCAAGTGTTTTCCTCTTCTTATCATGGTAACTCTTCTGACGAAACTACGACGCTTTCATCTTTTCTTGGATCATCTTGATCTTTTTAGTCGTCTCTTGCACAATCTCAGGTCTGAGTACAACACTCTCGCCTGACTCATACCAACACAATGGAGTCCTACACCTTCTACCATACCAAGCCTCATACGATGCCATTCCGATACTAGAATGGTAACTATTATTGTAGGTAAACCCAACCAACGGAAAATGACTATCCCACGATCCACCTTGATCCAACACACAAGCTCTCGACAAACCCTTTAAAGACTGGATAGTTCTTTCTGTCTGTCCATCCGTCCGCGGATGATAAGCAGAACTCAATCTCAACATGGTACCCAAAGCGTCTGCAAACTCTCCCAACACCTCGATGAAGATGTCAGATCTCCATCAGACACAATACTCGACGGTATCTCATACAACTTCACAACTCCTCAATATACATCTCAACCCACTTCAGCATAGAACGAGTAATCTTCATTGGTAAGAAATGAGTTGATCTAGTCAATCTATCCACAATCACCCAAATCAAATCATTCCCCCTCATAGTCTTCGACAAACCCGACACAAAATCCATGGAATTACTATTCCATTTCCACTTTGGAATATTCAACGGTTGCATCAGACCCAACGGTCTTTGATGTTTAATCTTCGACTCTAGACTAGTCTAACCATCATAAACAAACTCGACCATTTCTTTCTTCATCCCTGGCCACCAAAACAATTTCCTCAAATCCTGGTACCTCTTCGTAGCATCGGTATGGATACTCAATCTACTTAAATGTCCTTCCTCAAGAATACTCTTATCCAACTCACACTATCGGGAACACAAACTCTATCATGACATCTCATGATACCATTCCCCTAATCCGAAAATCAGCTCTTCGACTTTGATTCATCAAATTCAACCGATCCACCAACTCAACCAGATTTTTACCTTCTCTAATCTCATCAATAATTCCACTAGTAAGCTCCAACATACCAGCTTAACTCCATAAGAAGTTTCTTCACAAACCAAACTCATATCACAAAATTGCTCAATCAGTTCTAACTCTCTTACCATCATAATCAATATATGCAAAGATTTCCAAATCAATGCACCAACTACCATGTTTACTTTACCCGAATGGTAATTCAAACCAAAATCATAATCCTTCAGAAGTCCCAATCATCTCTTCTGCCTCGCATTCAATTCCTTCTGATCAAAGGAATACTTCAAACTCTTATAATCACTAAACACCTCAAATCTCAAACCAAACAAATAAAGCTTCCAAAACTTCGACACAATCACAACATTAACCAACCGTAAATCATGCGTCAGATAATTCCTCTTATCCACTTTAAGTTTCCTTAAAGAATAAGCCAAAACTTGCTGATGTTGTATTAACACACCTCCCAATCCCATCAATGAAGCATCACAATATACAACAATTGTTCTACCAGATTCTACAAAATCAAAACATGAGCTGTTGTCAGCTTTCACACGAATCTGATAATACCCAGATCTCAAATCTATCTTACTGCACACATTTGCAACAACCAACTGATCCATCAAATCATCAATCCTTGGAAGTGAACACTTATTCTTGATAGTCACCCTGTTCACTTGTCTATAATCCACACAAAGCCTCACAAAACCTTCTTTCTTCTTAATCAACAAAACTGGTGCACCCCACGGTGACACACTCGCACGAATGAATCTCTTCTCAAGCAATTCTTCAAGTTGACTCTTTAACTCATTCAATCCCAACGTAGATATGCAATATGGGGCCATCGATATAAGACTAGTTCCACGAACTAAGTCAATCGCAACCTCCACTTCCCATTCCGGCGGTAAATCACTTATCTCATCAGGAAAAACCTCTAGACAATCACAAATAATTGGAAAACCACCAACTTCTCCACTTTCATCAACACTCAAGGTTCCCATTAAAGTAAACATCTCAGCACCATTCTGCACCGACTCATAAAAACAATTCGCAAGCACTTAGCTTAACTCAAAACAATTCACTACACACGTCAGCTAAGCTTGCAAGACACGTCTATCCCCTCAACATGACTCCATCTACTATCAACAAGAGATTAAAGGTGATCAGTTCCTCAATTTGTCAATAGACATCCGAAAATCATGATGGGGCATAAACCATCTTTACCAAACCATAAGAGCATTCATCGACACACTGAGTCACCACTCCACATTTGCAGCATCCTGGAGAAGCACAAGCTTCTCCCCCACTTGTTTCATTCCCACTCTAAAGACAAAGGTCAGAAAAAAAAACGTGTACCGACAGTGTTTTCACACACATGTCACATACAAAGGAACAAATAAGATTAGACAACTTGGCCGGACGGGCCGACCTGCTCTGATACCACTAATGTAACACCCTTTTCTACCCCACAAATATTATGGCAAAATAACACAGATATCAGAGTAAAATATTTAACTCAATAAAAATCACCTCAAATGACGTACATTTCTCAATAACACAAAATAAGTAAATGCTCCGTGTACAACGGGTTTTTCAAAAAGATATCAAAAATTGCTCAAAGACAGCGGAACTCAAAAGGCATTATCAAAAGTTTTCCTTATACGGAAAGATAATCAAAATAACTCAGATAAAACATAGACCCCAACCCGATGTTACACTATCATAGCAAGACCCTCTAAGTTAACCAAGGGATAACAACTCGAAACATCAAAAGTCCTCAACGGCGTCCACAGCTAAACCTGGTCATCTGCATGTTACCCACGTGGAGGTAACATTCAAACAGGCAGGGTGAGTAAAACGATTCATAATAATCAATGTATAAAAATCAACATATAAACGGTGTCATTTTCATATTCAACACATTCATATCCTTCAATATGCCTCTAAGGCCACAACATCATAAATTATACCAAAAGACTCATAAATGCAAAATGCAACAAGACTTAATGCATGTGGTACCAATCATCACAGTGCGATGGACATTAGGCCATCAACCCTCCATAGATCCCCATCAATAAGATCGATTCTACTTGAGAACCGGAGCACATCAAAATACTTCACATCCGCACAATTGGATTGAAGCCAAAGTAATCGAGGTTCTGAATCGAAGTTCGGATGCACATGAATGCATGATGCACACATCACAAATCATCCTCATAACAACATCATAGGTGCATCATCATTCATCATATTCATCATCATCAAACGTCGTAGCTCATCATCATAATCATCATCATACATCATATCATCATAGCTCATTATAATAATCATCATCATACATCATGTCATCATATAAATCATCATATAATCATGTACAAATCACATAGCGTTCACAGTCATACTCATATTAATTCATCATATTATCACATATTAATTCATAATTATACTCGTGGTAATCCTCATACTATCGCCTAGTAATCACATAAACTTCACAGTCGTACTCATGTTAATTCATCACAGAAATCACAGAATCAAACATCAAAGCATCGCTGCACACGATCAACATTCACGAAACTTTGCTACGTTCGCTGGCATGTTCGCTAGGCGAGTCTGGGGAGAGTTTCTTCACTAGGGAAATCATTCTGTGCTAGGCGAGTCTGGAAATACAATCGTACGCACCAGAACTTGAAATCACTCAAAAAACTCTACGATTCACTTACCCAATTCCCCCAAAACATCCCTAAATCACCCCTAAGGTCTTACGACGGCAAAGGCACAAAACCTACAGTTTATTAGGCCAATACCGTAACATACTCACGTCCTAAATCACAAATTTTCCTTCAATTACACCCTAAGGCATCAGAGTTACTCACTATCAAATATTCCTATCCCTTCAGGGTCAGACATATAACAATTCAAGGTTCTAGCCACGAAGGTCTACCCTTCCCTTTTCCTCAACGGATTCCACGGTTAGATTCACCTATAACAGATTTAGGCCACAAAGGCCAAAGATCACTATTTCTCATATCTATGCTCTAACTGTCAGGAATACTTACCACTACACCATAATCATCAGTGTTCTCACTATCAAATTTCCCTACAGGGTTAGACCAATGTCAAATCATAGTTTTTGGCCACGAAGACCTAGTTTAAAGTTAAACCTCAAAATAAGATTTGGCCACGAAGGCCAAATTCCCTTTTTCCCATAAATCTCCTCAAAACCCTTAAACCTTTAAATCGGCCTTAAATACATTGAAAGTTACACATGGAAAATCATGAAAGCCTATACTCCCCATACCTTAATTGTCGATCAAAGCCTTCTCAAATATTTCCAAGAATCCTCCGAAGCTTTTGCCTCAAATCTCCCTTCTTAGAGCTTTGGTCTCAATTCTTTTCACGGTCTAACAAATGAATCCTAATCCCTTCACAAATTTCCTTTTTGTTAAACCTAGTCTTGAGCCTCACAATTTGGGCTTTTCCCATAATACCCTCACTAACTCCTCTTAATGCCCAAATTACCCTTATTTCACTTATATTTATTTTAACTACTAATAATACTAATATTTCCATATTATATACTATTAATTAAATAAATAATCCCAACATGCACAATTTCCCAATAATCCACAAAACTACCGAAAATCACCGAAAAATGAATATTCTTAATTAAATAAATAAATTAAAATATTCCAATTAAATTTGGGGTGTTACACAAGAATCATCAAATTCAAAAGACTTATCCTTGTTGTGCAAGTTGCTCAAAGGCTTTGGAATTTTTGCGAATCTTTGATGAACCTCCGATAGAATCCCGCATGACCAAGAAAGCTTCTTATTCCTTTCACATTCAAAGGTGGTGACAACTTTTCAATGACGTCCACTTTGGCTTGATCAACTTCAAGGCCTTTTGAATAAACTTTATGATCGAGCACAATTCCCTCTGTTACCATAAAATTACATTTTTCCGCACCAAATTTGTTTCAACACACCTTTCTAAAACAGCATCCAATTTTTTCAAGCAAAGATCAAAAGAAGTTCCAAAAATCGAGAAGTCATCCATAAAAACCTCAATTGACTTTTCTATCAAGTCCGAAAAGATTGCTTGCATACACCGTTGAAAAGTAGCCAGCGCATTACACAATCCAAAAGGCATCCTCCTATAAGCAAAGATTCTAAAAGGGTATGTGATAGCGATTTTCTCATGGTCCTTCGGGTAAACAATAATTTGATTTAAACCCAAATAACCATCTAGAAAACAATATAATTCTTGTCCGGAAAGTCTCTCAAGCATTTGGTTCATGAAAGGAAAAGGAAAATGATCTTTTCTTGTAACTTAAGTTAGCCTACAACAATCAATACACATCCTCCATCCGGTCACGGTTCTTGTAGGGATTAACACATTCTTCTCATTCTGGATAACCGTCATCCCACCTTTCTTCAGTACCACTTGCACCGGGATAACCCAAGGACTATTGGAAATGGGATAGATCATTCCGACATCTAACATTTTCACCACTTCTTGTTGCACCCCAAAATTTGCCTAACCATTTCTTACTTGGTTTATGTCTCATTGCATTAGCATATCATTGATCTAACATTTGCATAGCATAGCATTGTTCACTTGTGCAGGGGATCAAGTGGGGATTATATCCAGAGAAGCCTATCTAGAGGACTTATGCAAGTTTGAGAAGTCACCATAATCATCAGGAAGGGGGCTGGGTTCTTAAGAAGTTTAGTTGCTTGTATGGGGTTAGCCTCCTAATTTGAGGATCAATTGAAGATCATCAAGGGATGGTGAGGTCTTGACCAAGGTGAGGGAGTTTGAGTAGAGCTCATTGAAGTGTCTTGAAGGTCATGGTGGAGCTCAATCAAGTCATTATGCCAGGTGTGGAAAGTTACAGTTGAGGGTGTTGCAAGTAGGGTTTTCATCTGAGTAATTCCAAGTCAACTGGGTAATTGAAGAGGATCAAAGCTCAATTCTAGGTCTCTGTAACCATGAATAGTTTTGTTGAGACACATGAGATAATATTTCAAGATCAATTCATCAAGGATCAAGAGTGTGAGGAGTTGCTAAATTAGGGTTCTCAGGGTAAAATCCCCTATTTAGTGCCTAACTTCAAGACCACTTATCTCAAGATACAAGTTTCATCTCCACTTTTGGCCAACATGAAACTTGTAGAGAATGCTCTTAGCTTTAATTTTTTTACTAGAAGTCCTCCATTGGATTTATAGAACTCAAGTTATGGTCCAGACAAGTTACAGGTCATCTGAGGAATGTGAAATTTGTCTGTGAAAGTTCACCAACTTCTGAGGAACTTTTAACCTAGAAGAATGTTTCTCCTAAACTTTTGGCCAACATGAAAGTTGTAGGTCGTGATCTTAGCTTTCCAAATTGTATTAGAAGTCTTCCATCTATTTTGTAGAACTCAAGTTATGAGGTTTACAAGTTAGGGGTATTTTGGGAAAGTAAGATTATAGGTCATTTGGCATCATAGGTTAATTTCACTATCTTGCAAGCTTCAAATGGATTTTTTTTCAACATGAAAGTTTCTCAAAATGATGTTTTTATCTTAGACGAGTATCAAGAGTCCAAGGATATGGATTGTATCAAGCATTGGTTGAAGAAGATTCCCAAAAAGACCATTTTAAAGGATTAAAATGTAAAAATTCAAAACAATTGGAAATGGGATGTTTTCAGGCCCAATTTGTGATTGTTTTGATTGGAATGGACATTCTAAAGACTTTGGCATCATCACATTTTTGAATTGAAGCTCATAACATGGCCATATGAAGTCTTACTTCATTATGAAGAAACATACCACATGCATCCCTTTGATTGGAATCAAGGAGGGAAAACTATTCAATTGTACTCCACAACTGTAAGGCAAGTGAATTGGACTGAATTTGAAGTAAGAGCAAGGAAAAAACGTGCACACCATCATTGAAATTTTGGAAGGAAAGTGAAAATTGAAAATCCCAAATTGGGCTTTGTTTGGGCCTCCAAAGTTGTTAAACTGACTATAAATTGGATGTGGATCATTCTTAGAACCTTCTAGTGGAAAATTCAGTTCAGAATCCATTGGAGCAAGTTGGTGAAAAAGCTTGGAATTGGATTTTCGGTTTTGGAGATTCAAAGAGTTTCAGCAAGAATTGGTTATCAAGAAACGTTTATCATCATTCACTGAAGCAATCTGCACTTGTTAGAGAAGAATTGAGGCCTGAAACCACCTGTACTTGAAGCTTCAACTCAGGTTTCCATTTCTCAAAATTGCACTTAATTTACACGTTTTTATCATCTTAGATTCATGTGGCTAGGTTGTAATGAAGGTGTAGATGGATTCTGGATAGTAAATTTGAGGTTTAGTGACAAATTAGGTTTGGATCCATTTTCGGTTTGGACATAGATTTCTCTGGTCTTGAGGTTTCAGTGTGATTGATTGGTATATTCATAATCCTCATGGAATTTCCTTCAACTTTCATTCAAATTTCGTGGAAAATCGTCAAGAATTGAGGGAGTTGTGATTGGATGATGTTACCGGAAAGCATCTCTGTCCGCCGTCCGTCCGCGCGCGAGTTCTCCTCTGGCAGAAATTCAAAACGAAGAAGACATAATCACCACCGTTCAAGCATGAGTAAAATGGAGACCAAGTCATCGTATCCAACGATCTGCAGCGCGCCACGCATGCACATCCCAAACGGCGTCGTTTTATTTAGTGACTTGTACCAAGTTTTTTTCAGTTTGCTACATGTACCTAGGGGGCTTGGGTTCGATCCTTCGTGTAGTCATTTTTGTTTAATTGTAAGAGCTGATTAATTGATTGTGGTTCTGGGCTTTGGCTTCTTATGCTATCCACGCCTCCCCCTTCGCAGGCCCATCCTGAATAAAACATGGAAATAGCCACTTAATGTACCCCTGACGTTGTTTCATTAGGAAATAATAAACTGAATTAGCATTTTCGTTGGGCCCATTCCTGAGCGCTATCAGCACCCCCCATTCTGGCGCCCAGGCAAATAAACCTTTGTTTCCCCTGCTAGTTACACCTCCCTGCATGTTTTTAATTTCTTTTCTTTTATTTTTTTGTTTTGATTGCTTGTTAGATTTAATTCATAAAAAAATAGTGAATGTTGGTAATAAATTCTGGAAAAATTTGTGGATATAGATTGAGATGTTTAGTATTTTATCATACTTTTTATTTAAATTTTCTATGCATTTTCCATTTATTTCATATTTTCTCTTTTAGTGTATTTTTAATAATGTGATGATGGTATGCTGAATTTGTTCATTTTATTTCTCATTCATACTTCTGAGTTTGATCTTGAGATTTTACATGCTATTTGTACACATGTTGGTGGTATTGTGTAATTTTTGTTATGATTTTTAGATGATTTTAAATAAGGTTTTAGGGTAGTTGCTTAGGAGTATTCATGAATGGATCCCCTTAGTGTGCCTTTGAGGTTTTAGATTTAGTTTGAACCTTTTGACTTAGGCTTAACCCCTAATTTTTCTACCATAGCATGTTGACACATATAGGATGATGTAGTATTTTCCTTAGAATTTTTAGGAGTGATTTTCCCTTAGTTCCCCATTTTACAAATTGGCCTTAGTATAGGTGATCATTAGGAGATAACATTTGATGTTCTTTAGAGATTCAAGTAGGTAGATGATATTTCCCTAGGATTAGTTCCCCTTTCAAATATTCCTTGCTTAATTAGGATCCTTCATTGTGAGTATAATTCCCCCTGTGGAGGAATTCCCTGCCTTTCACATTGGAGTTGAACCTAAGCAAGCTCTCTAAAGGAAATGGAGGTGGTTGAGTGTATGTGGTAGGTTCCTGTGGAACTTACCTTGCTTCTCATCTCCATTCTCCTAAAATTCTCCCATTCTTTCCTCTTTAGGAACCTTCTTGAGGTAGCACAGTCCCTCCTGTGGGGGGAATATGACACCTCTTGAAGGAGCCAAACCTTTAGGTTTCCCCAAATTTCTCTTAGTTGGTTGAGTGCTTGGGATAAGCTCCTGTGGAACTTACCCTTGCCTCCCAACACCCAATTTCCTTCCATAGGATAGAAGCTTGTTTGATTGCTTGTCATAAATTCCTTTCCTTCTCTTGAAGATGGTGTGGACTTGAAGAACAATTATAGACTTTGGATTGGATTGCTTTTAGAATACTGCTCTGCTGTGGAGATTGCTGGCTTGTTTTCCCTGTTTGTCTGTTTTCTTCTTGTTCAACTGTATTGATGTGACTTGCTTGGAGTGTTGCATTAGTAGTAGGCTTCATGTAGATGATCATAGGCCTAAGAGCATCCTAAGGGTTGAGCTTCTCCCCTTGCTTGTATTGCATTAGAGGTTGAGTTTCTCCCTCTGCTTGTATTTTTACTGTGTGGCTTTGCTTGCTGGTATTTGGTAGAGCTCAGCTCCCTTGCCTGTGTGGCGTGTGGTCTGTTTGATTGCATTTACTTTCTTCCATTATCTTTGCAGTTATCCATATCTGGCTTGAGGTTGAGATGAGCTTGTGGAGGCTTCTGCCCCGCACATATTTCCTCCCTCACTTGCATTGCATGCATCTTTACAGTAATTTATTTACAGTTATTTCTTTTACTGTTTGCTTTCCTTTGCCATGTTCCCCTAGGAACTCTGACTTCTCTTGTTCAAGAGAAGTCATGACAGACGTTAGGATTCTAACCATGCATGATAACATTAGGTAGCTCCCTCCTAACCTCAACCATAGGATTAATTTTGCATGACAACATTAGGACTGTACAGTTTCCCTTTAGTTGTTCCCTTTCTCTTCTTATCTCAAACAACAATAAAAAACGTAATAAAGGCCAGTTAGTACAAGCGCGATACAAGCCTTAAGCTACTTGGGAAGTGATGATTGAGCGGTCTCCTCTCAATCATCTAGAGTGTTTAGTATATGTCCTTTGGACGATATGTGACGCATTCGCTCCTAAGTCATAGTCTCTAGTGCGGTACAAACTACAGACAACTAAAAAACACTTCTTCCGTAAAAAACAGAAAACAAAGATCAAATATCTTTTTGTCCTCTTGGACCCTAATCCCTTAGAAACCCTTTTTCAGAAGGAGAGTTTTGTTAACTCTCGGTTCTACCACAAACGGTAACGCCTAAGTCTCCAATGGTCCAGCTGCATACACCAACTGCTGGAACCGTCTATTAACCTTGCTCAGATAAAAACAGTCGAACAAACCTGTTTTCCATCGTTTCCCGAGCTACGTTTGCTCTGATCTTTCATGCCGTATGAAAGTACATAGGCACGAGATGCGATATCTCAGCGAGCAACTTTCCCCCATCACCCGTAGTTAGGCGAACTACGTTGACTCTGATTTCTCGTTCCAGACAGGAATACGTAGGCATAAAGTGCGATGCTTTGCTGAGTCATTTTCTTTCCTTTTTAGACCAGACTTTTAGCGTAGATAGTTTAAACACGCCCGTCAGATAAACACAACAAGCGTGGATCCCATCGAGTACGATGGACGTGAGGGATGCTAATACCTTTCCCTTGCGTAACCGACTCCTAAATCCAGACAATGGTTGCGACGACCTTGTCTTATACCTTTTCATCAGGTTTTTCCGATCGTTTCCTTTCCCGTTCTGAGGGATAAATAACGAAAGGTGGCCACTCTTCTGTCTTGCCGGCCCCGTATTTTCGCAGTAGAGACAGCTGGCGACTCTGTTGGGGACTCCAACGGTTCCCTGTGTGAGTCATTCCTAGCGCTTATGTGTTTACCTGTTGGGTTATGTTTATTTATCGCTTTTTTACTTTCCGCATTTTATTTTCAGTATGATATTATTATTATTGTGATGTTGTGGGAAGGGGCTATGATGAGTGATAAGCCAGACCCAGGCTTGAGTATGTACATAGCTTTAGAAGCAGATTTGTGGTGAACCTGTATGTTAGGCATGCACTAGTTCCCACGAAATCTGCACTCAGACGAGGTTCTTTGAGATGATTTCCATTTCCAGCCCAGTGGGCCGTCGAAAGGATTTCAGATCTTAGGATTGTCGACTATGGGGACCGATCATTTGTGATTCAGTTGAGTAAGGCCACTTCAAGAGATGATGATGCCATACCTTCTGGGTATCATATTATTGTTTCTTGAAAGTCTGTGACGCTGATGAACGCATAGGATGCCGTACCTTTGTCAGTGATTAGGTCCATACCGGTGAGCGGGGTCGGGTTTATTGCAGGAAACTGTAACCTTTAGACAACCTGGTTTTCTTGTCAGTGAATCAGTCTTGTGGGTTTCAGTAGGCCTTTATTATCAGAGCGTGGTATTTTCTTGCTGAAGCTAAAATATGACCTGCCACTTCACAGCACAGCACAACACAACACTTGATCCCCTGCTGCATTTCGCATTTGCATTTACATTTTCATATTGCATTGCATCTAACACGTATCTGTGTTGCAGGTGTGCAGTTCCCTCTCGATTCTAGCAATCTTGTCCTTTCTGTGTCCATCATGGAGCCCAGTGTGAGAAGAACTTTGGCCTACAAATTTCCTATTCCGGATATTACTACTCTGAGGGGTTTGATTTCCTTGCCTGGTAAAGAAGTGATGGGAGATTTTAGAAGAACCTACGGGAAGCTGCTCAGCATTGTGTGCAAGCCATCTGTGTATGAATTGAACGGACTCCAGACTTTGCTTCAGTTTTATGATCCCCCGCTGCGTTGCTTCACATTTCCGAGCTATGTGCTGGCCCCCACTTTGGAAGAGTTTTCTGTCATATTGGAGATACCCATTCTTGCCCAGGTACCCTTTTGGCCTATTGATCAGGAGCCAGATCTGGCTAAGATTGCTGCAGCTCTACATATTGATGTTTCTGAGTTAGAGGGAAAAACTGTCAAGAGAAATGGAGCCTGGGGATTCCCATTACCTTTTCTAGCTGAGAAAGCCCAACACTTCGCCAAGAAGGAATGCTGGGTGGCGTTCAAAGCTATTTTGGCCCTGTGCATATATGGTATCATGTTATTCCCCAATATTCCAGATTTTGTAGATGTGGATGCTCTTCGTATCTTCGTCTCAAAGAATCCAATCCCAACCTTGCTCGGGGACGTGTACCATTCGGTGCACTACAAGAACGAAAATAGAAGAGGCAAGGGTGTGTCCTGTTGTGCTTCATTGTTCTACAGATGGTTTGTCACTCATCTAGCAAAGGATTGTCCTTTTATAAAGACGACAGAGACGAAGGAATGGTCGGAGCGACTGATGAGCTTGTCTGCCGAAGACATTGATTGGTTTGATAGAGATCGTCTGAGGAGTGAAATTATTTACAGTTGTGGGAGCTTTCCTAATGTCCCTCTTGTGGGTAGGAAGGGCTGTATCAACTACAATCCATCTGTTGCTATCAGACAATTCGGGTATGCTTTGAGAGGCCTTCCTAAGGACGAAGAGGTACAGGAATCTCTGTACCTCACTTGTGCATTAGAAGGGGATGATCTGGTTAGGTTTGAACATACTTGGAACAACGTTCATCGAAAGGGGAAGACCTCGTTGGGGAAAAGCAATAATCAGGCTTATCCTCCTTATGTGGACTGGATTCGTAACAGAGCAGAGAAAGTGTTGATGCCTTTTCCTCCTGTCAAGCAGGAAGAACCTTCAGAACCTACCATGATCGAAATCCAGAAGTACGAGCAGCTTCAAGCCAAGAATGCAGAGCTAGTCAAGGCCAATGAAGAACTGGAAAATGAGATCGCTTAGCTCCGAAGAGAAAAGAACGAAGCCGTCCACACCTGCAAGAGGCAGACAGAAAATCACCTGGGCGCCAACCTGACCAAAGAAACCGATTCTAGAGAGCGTCTTGGGTTGGACCTAAAGGCAGTGCATGGGGTATTGACCACCAAGAAGTAGGATCTAGATAAGGCATACCCAAAGTTGACCCAGTACGAGAAGCTGTGGAATAATACCTTGACTAGCCACAAAGAGAGGGAAGAAAAGCTGAAGCAGCAGATAGTCCAGTTGGAAGCCCAGGTTGAGGCCAAAAACAAGAAGATAGAGGCTGAAGCCTCACTCCGGCGAGATGTCCAATATAAGATGGTTGAGATCAAAGCTAACTTACTAGATTATCAACTCCGGGCTGACACTAAGAGGAGTAGGGTGGAGAACCGTTCTGAAGAAGGTGTGTGTGGGAGCATTACTGAGAACCTCCCGGATGCCATCAGGCAAAGGGATCTGTTGATCCAGGGCCTGCTCACTCAGCCTGACCATCCTGATACGAAGAGGTTACTAGAGGATCTCCGTGCCCACGGACGCACCTGATTTCTTTGTATTTCTTTGTACCTTTTATGCATTAATATGCTGATCACCACCAGGCTTGTTGGTTGGGGTCATGCTGCTGCTTCGGTTGTATTCTGCTTTTGTTGTACGCTACCCACGTGGGCTTTTCATATATATATATATATGAGGGTTTCTTTCCATGATTAGACGGTAGACTTTATTTGTCTTGGAGCTAGAATCGAGGGGGACTTCCTCCTAATGCTTGGATACGTGTTTGCATTTGCATAAATCATTTGCATGACAGGGACTTTGAACTGTTTCCTAACCCTCTGTTGATGCAGGTTCCAGGATTGCCGGTCAGCGTATTCATCGCTACTCTACCAGAAGCAACTACAAGAAAGCCATGGACCAGATGCAGAGTGAGATGCAAGAGATACGCGACTGGATGACGCAGTTCATGCAGGTGATGGAAACTGTGGCCAAGGGCCAGGAGCAGCTGCAAACTCTGGTGCAGCCTCTCATTGCTAGGGTTGACAGTCAGGGTGTGCTACACGGCGGGTTGGCTAATAATAGTTCTCAAGCCGGGACTCCTCGAGCAGATGACACTGTACCGGTGGTTGCCCTCAATACTGCTGAGAACGGTAATAGAGCTGAGAATGTGAATGTGCCTGGGAATGTTGGTTTCCCTGTTGGTGCTGGAAATGTCGTTTTCAATGTTGGGACTGGGGATGCTGGGTTCAATGTTGGCATTGGGAATGCTGGTCTCGGTGCTGGGAATACTGGTATGGGTGTTGGTATTGGCAACGCCGGTTTTGGTGGTAATCAAGGCTATGGTAATCAGGGTTACGGAAATCAGGGTTACGACAATCAAGGCTTCGGTAATGCTGGCTTCGGCAATGCAAGCCACAATGGTATGGGTACTGGTGCTCACAATGCTCGCTTTGGGCCAGGTGCTGGAAATCAAGGTTTTGGTAATATGGGATACAGTCCTAGGAATAATCAGACTGGTTTTGGTCCCAATACTGCTTATGCTGGTTATGGTAATGAGGATTCTCACTGGGGCGAAGATCGCCAGGAAGATGCTTTCCCTCCTCTAGGCAGGGATCGTGAGATGCCCGTTGACAGTGATAGAAGGTTCAGGTTGTTGGAAGAACAGATGAGGAATCTTGCTAATCAAAACTCCACGGGGTTGGACGTGACTAACATGGGATTGGTCCCTAGTTTGAGGGTGCCCCTCAAATTTAAAGCACCCACATTTGACAAGTATAAGGGAGATACTTGCCCGAAAGTTCACGTGCGATCTTACTATCGGAGAATGTCCGCCTACTCTGACGACGAAAAGATGCTGATGCATTTTTTCCAGGACAGCTTGTCGGGACCATCATTGGAATGGTACATGGGGTTAGAGCCTACTCAAATTGGTAGCTGGAAGGAGTTAGCGGAGGCTTTTGTCAAGCACTACCAATATAATAGCGATCTTGCGCCGAATAGGGTCCAGATCCAAAACCTTTCTCAGAAGAATAGTGAGAGTTTCAAAGAGTACGCCCAGAGGTGGCGTGAGCTAACTGCCAGAGTGCACCCGCCCATGGTAGAACGCGAATTGGTGGATATGTTTGTGGGCACTTTCTCTGGGTTGTACTATGACAGGCTCATTAATTGTTCGACAGCTAATTTTTTCGAGTTGATACTCTTGGGGGAACGTATCGAGAATGGCGTTAAGATTGGTAAGATTCAGGCTGGTGAATCGACCTCAGCTGGAGGTGGTAAGAAAGCTTTTGGGAATAAGAGACAGGGGATACAAATTCAGTATACAACTCTCGAGGGAGAGGGAGAGGTCGAAACCAATACCGTCAGCAGCAAATTGCTAGCGTGACAATTCCGGTACCTCAACAGCAACAACGACAGCAACAAGGGCAACAGAATGCTGCTCCGTAGAGATATCAAGGTCGGGATCGGGCTGTAAAGAGAGCATTTGAGGCACCTCCATTGCCATATGCTCAGCTTCTTCCAACTTTGTTACAGTTGCAGTTGGTCGAGAAAAGGACGATGGCTCCGTTAACGGGTACACATCCTTTCGGGTATGACGCTAATGCACATTGCGAATTCCATTCCAGGGCACCCGGTCATAGCATTGAAAACTGCCATGCTTTCAAGCACAAGGTGCAAGATTTGTTAGATAGCAAGGCTATAAACATCGGTAACGAAGCGCCCAATATTGAGAAGAATCCGATGCCGCCTCACAGATCGGCGCAGGTGGGTGCGATTCTGGAAGATGCTAGTTTGAACCTGGTTATGAATGTGGATGAATTAAAAACGCCTTTGGGTTATGTCAAGAGCAGATTGTTAAAAGGGGGAGCGTTCCCTGGTTGTGATGCTAATTGTATTGATTGTTTTGCCCAGTCTGAGGGTTGTGATAACTTGAGAAGGGGTACTCAAGGGTTGATCGATGAGGGTACGCTGCAATTTGATTGCACTGCTGAAGACAAGCCTGTTGAGGCAAGAGCTGAAGAGCAGGGCGAGGTTGCAATGATTACAATACCGTTCAAAACTGTTACGATATCGGCACCTCCCAAGAGGCCGACTATCACAATTACCAAAGCTGGACCTATTCCGTATGAGAGTACTAAAGCTATCCCCTGGAATTATGGGGCGAAAGTGTATTGCAATGGAGAGAAGATTAGCCTGCCAAGCTCGCCTGTAGGGTCCGTTGATAACCTTGTAGGGGCAGGGGGCATAACCCGCAGTGGCAGAATCTTTACATCGCCAGAAGTAGAAGCTGAGAGAATTGCAAAGGAGAAAGGTAAAGTTAATGAAGAAGGACCTTCTCAAGAGAAGGAAAAAGAGGCTTTAACCAAAGATGTAGAAGAATTCATGAGATTAATTCGGAAGAGCGATTATAAAATTATCGAACATATGCAGCAGACGCCTTCCAAAATATCAATCTTGTCATTGCTGCTTTGTTCCAAAGCCCATCAGAATGCTTTGATGAAGGCTCTGGATGCTGCCTATGTACCCCAGGATATATCAGTTAATCAACTCGAAGGAGTGATTGCGCACGTGAATGCGGGGCATGGCCTTGGCTTTACTGATTTTGATTTGACACCCAGGGGTCGTAACCATAACAGTGCGTTGCATATTTCTGTTGAGTGTAGAGGCACTGTTATGTCTCATGTCCTTGTTGACACTGACTCATCCCTAAACGTCTTGCCCAAGAAAGCATTGCTGAAGCTAGATACCCGAGGTGTAATCTGCACGCCAAGTGACTTGGTTGTGAGAGCATTTGATGGGACGAGAAGGTCCGTGTTCGGAGAACTGACTTTGCCAATCCAGGTTGGTCCAGAAGTGTTTGATACTGTGTTCTACATCATGGATATACAGCCAGCTTATAGTTGTTTTCTTGGACGACCGTGGATCCACGCTGCAGGGGCTGTAACATCGACGTTGCACCAAAAGCTTAAGTATATGGTCGGTGGTAGCATTGTCACTGTATGTGGGGAGGAAGACATTTTAGTCAGTCACCTGTCATCGTTTAAATATGTCGAAGTGGATGGTGAGATCCATGAGACATTATGCCAAGCCTTTGAAGGAGTGCAAATTAGAGATAAATCTTCTGTCTTAAGTAGTGGGTCAGAAGTGGCTATGTCGTCATACAAGGAAGCCCAAGCGGTAGTTCAGGCCGGGGAGACCAAAGGTTGGGTTCAAGTTCTAGAGATTCCTATTAAGCAGGACAAGTTCGGCTTAGGGTATCACCCGTCGTAGTCAGATTCATCGCAAAGCAAGCCAAAGTTCAAAGGGCCGATTATGTTCACTCCGGGAGGAGTCAATTTTGAGTAGATCAACGCTGTGTCTGACAGTGAAGAGGGCGATAGCGACTGTGACATGGATTCGTGGATCAGGCCCAGCGAGCCAGGATATAGCTTATGCAACTGATCTATCCAGGACTTTATCCAAGTGACGCCGAAACAATAATGCCTTGTTTTTCGATTATTGTACAATCCTATGTCCTACCAGGGGCATAGTGATTTTATTTTAGGGCCTACTTGTTTATGTGTATGCTCTGTTTTAATCATCAAATAAAGGCATTTTTCTCATGCAAGTTTTGTGATCCCTGTTTTTCTGCTTTCTGTGTTTATTTTTACAATAAAATGGCAATGTGGTTGTATGCTTCGTTTGCATATCATTTGAAGCATTTAACCCTTTCTTTTGCAGGATTCATATTTCAGATGACACCGACCAAGAACTCCCTATGACTCGCTTCGACTTTGAGCACCCGATATTCCAAGCCGAGAAAGAGATTGTTGAGGACGACGACTTACCAGAAGAGCTGACTCGTCTGTTGAAACAAGAAGAGAGAATCATTCTGCCTCATCAGGAGGATATTGAGATCATTAATCTGGGTTCGAAAGAAATTGTCAGGAATGTCCGGATAGGGGCTGCGCTGCAAAGTGATATCAAGCAGAGACTTGTCGAGATGCTTCGAGAGTATAGTGACATCTTTGCTTGGTCTTATGAAGATATGTCTGGGCTAGATACTGATATTGTGGTCCACCGCTTGCCATTACGTGAAGACTGTCCGCCTGTTAAGCAAAAGCTCCGAAGAACTAAACCAGATATGGCTATAAAGATTAAAGAGGAAGTACAGAAACAGTGGGACGCTGGTTTCCTAGCTGTTACAACTTACCCTCCTTGGGTTTCCAATATAGTACCTGTACCAAAGAAAGATGGCAAGGTACGAATGTGCGTTGACTATCGGGATCTGAACAAGGCGAGCCCTAAGGATGACTTCTCGCTTCCTCATATTGATGTGTTGGTCGATAACACTGCTCAATTCTCTGTGTTTTCCTTCATGGACGGCTTTTCAGGCTATAATCAGATTAAGATGGCGCCGGAGGATATGGAGAAAACAACTTTTATTACCCCGTGGGGAATGTTCTGCTACAAAGTGATGCCCTTTGGTTTGAAGAACGCTGGGGCAACATATCAACGTGCTATGACGACACTCTTTCATGACATGATGCATAAAGAGATTGAGGTCTATGTTGACGATATGATTGCCAAATTCCAGACGGAGGAAGAGCATCTGGTGAATCTTCTGAAATTGTTTGAAAGGCTTAGGAAATTCAGGCTGAGGCTGAATCCTAATAAGTGCACCTTCGGGGTGAGATCTGGTAAGCTACTGGGGTTCATTGTTAGCGAAAAAGGAATAGAGGTTGATCCTGCTAAAATAAAAGCGATACAAGAAATGCCAGCGCCAAAAACAGAGAAAGAGGTTCCTGGTTTTTTGGGGAGGTTGAACTACATTGCCCGGTTCATATCTCACCTTACTGCCACGTGTGAGCCCATGTTTAAACTGTTGAACAAAAATCAGGCAATTGTCTGGAACAAAGATTGTCAAAAGGTGTTTGAAAGAAAATAAAAGAATACTTGCAGGAACCTCTGGTATTGATGCCTCCAGTAGCTGGAAGACCACTGATCATGTACTTGACGGTTCTTGAGAACAGTATGGGTTGTGTTCTCGGTCAACACGACGAGATTGGACGGAAAGAGCATGTGATCTATTACTTGAGTAAAAAGTTCACAGACTGTGAATCCCGATACTCTATGCTCGAAAAGACATGTTGTGCACTTGCTTGAGCTGCCAAACGTCTGAGACAATACATGCTGAATCATACAACCATGCTGATTTCGAAGATGGATCCGATCAAATACGTCTTTGAAAAGCAGGCACTCTCAGGAAGAATTGCCCGATGGCAAATGGTACTGACAGAGTACGATATACAGTATGTCTCGCAAAAGGCTATCAAAGGTAGCGTACTGTCAGAGTACCTGGCTGAGCAGCCAATTGATGATTACCAGCCAATGAAGTTTGATTTTCCTGACGAGGATATCATGTACTTAAAGATGAAAGATTGCAAAGAGTCGTTGCATGGTGAAGGTTCTGAGCCGGGTTCCCAATGGCAATTGATTTTTGACGGTGCTGTGAATTCATATGGAAGTGGAATTGGGGCAATCATCACGACTCCCCATGGGACGCATATCCTGTTCACTGCCAGATTGACCTTTCCAGTTACCAATAATGAAGCTGAATATGAGGCGTGTATCATGGGGCTCGAGGAGGCTCAACCATGCATGATAACATTAGGTAGCTCCCTCCTAACCTCAACCATAGGATTAATTTTGCATGACAACATTAGGACTGTACAGTTTCCCTTTAGTTGTTCCCTTTCTCTTCTTATCTCAAACAACAGTAAAAAACGTAATAAAGGCCAGTTAGTACAAGCGCGATACGAGCCTTAAGCTACTTGGGAAGTGATGATTGAGCGGTCTCCTCTCAATCATCTAGAGTGTTTAGTGTATGTCCTTTGGACGATATGCGACGCATTCGCTCCTAAGTCATAGTCTCTAGTGCGGTACAAACTACAGACAACTAAAAAACACTTCTTCAGTAAAAAACAGAAAACAAAGATCAAATATCTTTTCGTCCTCTTGGACCCTAATCCCTTGGAAACCCTTTTTCAGAAGGAGAGTTTTGTTAACTCTTGGTTCTACCGCAAACGGTAACGCCTAAGTCTCCAATAGTCGAGCTGCATACACCAACTGCTGGAACCGTCTGTTAACCTTGCTCGAATAAAAACAGTCGAACAAACCTGTATTCCGTCGTTTCCCGAGCTACGTTTTCTCTGATCTTTCATGCCGTATGAAAGTACGTAGGCACGAGATGCGATATCTCAGCGAGCAACTTTCCCCCATCACCCGTAGTTAGGCGAACTACATTGACTCTAATTTCTCGTTCCAGACGGGAATACGTAGGAATAAAGTGCGACGCTTTGCCGAATCATTTTCTTTCCTTTTTAGACCAGACTTTTAGCGTAGATAGTTTAAACACACCCGTCAGATAAACACAACAAGTGTGGACCCCATCGAGTATGATGGACGTGAGGGGTGCTAATACCTTCCCCTTACGTAACCGACTCCCGAATCCAGACAATGGTTGCGACGACCTTGTCTTATACCTTTTCGTCAGGTTTTTCCGATCGTTTCCTTTCCCGTTCTGAGGGATAAATAATGAAAGGTGGCGACTCTTCTGTCTTGCTGGCCCCGTATTTTCGTAGTAGCGACACTTCTTTCCTAACCACTTCCTTCAGGGTAGGATTCAAACGATGTTGAGGTTGAGCTACCGGTTTGAAGTCATCCTCTATTAATATCCTATGCATACAATAAGAAGGACTTATTCCTTTTAAATCGGAAAGAGTCTAACCTATAGTATCTTGATTCTTTTTTAACACACAAATCAACTTGTATTCCTCATTTTTGGTTAGCTCCTTGCTTATGGTAACCGATTTATGCCCCTCATCATCAAGAAACACATATTTAAGGTGAGAGGGAAATAAATTCAACTCAATCTTGATTTCTTTATTATTTTCTCTTTCTAAAATTTCCAATCTTTCTTTCAAAGGAGGAATCTTATCCAATTCCTCAAGTTCTCGCAAACACTTCTCGATTTATTTTTCTTCGTTCTCATTGACACTTTGGAAAGCATTAGTAAGAACTCTTTGTAATAAGGTAGAAACTTGTAATTGCCTTGTTACTTCGTCAATCACCTCCTCCGTTGCATCAATTCTAAAACAATCACCATTGTCATTAGAATGCTTCATAGCTTCAAATAGATTAAAGAAAATCTCTTCATCTTGTACTCGCACTTTCATGAGACCATCATCCATATCTATGGCCATTCTAGCGGTTTTCATGAAAGGTCTTTCAAGAATTAAAGGAGCGTCTTCATCTTCTCCAGTATCAATCACCACAAAGTCAATGGGGAACAAGAACTTATCAACCTTGACCAACAAATCTTCCGCTACACCGTGATGACGGGTAGTAGATTTATCGGCTAGTTGCAATGTCATTTTAGTAGCCCTCAACTCCATGTGTCCCAACCTTTTCACAATAACAACGGTATCAAACTAATACTAGAGCCCAAATCAACCAACACATTTACAACATAAATATTTCTTATGGTGACTGACAAAGTAACTCTTCCCGGATCACTTTCTTTCCACGGAAGAGTCTGTTGAATGGTAGCGCTATAACTAGTATCAACCATTATAGTTTCTTGATCCGTGTACCTTTTCTTCTTGGCGAGAATATCCTTCATGAATTTTTCATATTTTGGCATTTGCTTCAATGCTTAAGAAAATGGAATATTAATTTGCAATTGACTAAAAATATCAAAAAACTGAGCATAGTGCCTTGCATTGTCTTTTTTCGTTGGAGCATCAGGGTAAGGCAAATTTTGAATCGAAATAGTACTCATTTGTTCCTTCCCCTTCCTAATCTTTTTATTTTTCTCTTCTCTCATTTTCTTTTCTTCTTCCTCATTATTTTTCTTTTCATTTTCAACTAATTCTCCCTCAACATTTTTTCTGCTTCACTCTCATCAATTTCTTTTTCTTTTTCAACTACTCCCTCTTTTTCCACAACTTCCTCACTTATTCCCATATCAATTTCCCTACCAATTCTAGGAAGAATAACTTTGCAATGCTCTTTTAGATTCACTTGAGTATTTCCCAAAAAACTTCCTTTGTGTTGGTCGGCCAATTGTTTAGATAATTGCCCCACTTGCGACTCAAGGTTCTATATAGCCACATCAGTGTTTTTTTATTTGACACTGACATTTGCATAAATTGGGCAAGGGTATTTTCTATCTTTGAATTTCGAATTTGAGCTTGTGGAGGTTGAATGTAGTTTTGGTATTGATGCTGACAATTAGAAGTTCTAGCTTTTTGAGGCCTCCATTGTTGTTGATAACTTTGGTTACCTCTTTGTTAGTAACCTTGGTTGCCTTGTTGGTAAGGTGGTCTAGGTTGATAACCTTGGTTTTGGTTTCTCGCGTAGTTAATCTCTTAAACCACCGGAGGACAATACCCGGTAGGGTGGTCTCCTTTACAAAGCTCACAACTTTTCACTTGTTTACTGTTGTTAGGAATTTCTTGCATTTCTTTTATTTGTTGTGGGAGTTTTGACATTTGTTGAGTCAACAACTCCACTTGTTGTGAAAGCAACTTGTTTTGTGAAGAATAATGTCATTTGTTCCCAATTCTATCATGCCCAATTTCTATTGAGGTGTACCACAATTGTGATTTCCTTGGTGATCATTTAGTGTCATCCTATCAATGATAGCAATTGCATCTTCTGCACTTTTGGACATTAACGATCCACCCGAAGTAGCATCCAACAAAGTCTTGTGAATCGATTGGAGCCCATTCCGGAAGATGTGCACTTGAGTTAATTCATCAAAACCATGGCCTTTGCATTTTGGTAACATAGATTTGAACCTTTCCCAAGCTTCATTGAGAGATTCATTTCCACCTTGAGAAAACACTGGTATCGCTGTCTTCGCTTCAATGAATCTATTGTGGGGGAAAAACCGTTCAAGGAAATTTTCCTCCAATAAAATCCAAGCCGTCATCATAAGATTTGATTGATCAAGATACCATTCTTTCGCCTTCTCGATTAAGGAATGCGGAAATAGTCTCTTAAACAAGGATTCCTCTTTTGCTTCTGGTGCTCCCGTTGCACCCGTAATTTCATAGAATTTGGTGAGATGTGTGAATGAATCCTCATGGTCTATACCAATAAAAGGATTTTGATATAAAAGAGCAAGGATTCCCATTTTCATATCAGAATGCCTCCCGTTATGGGCGTTGCGTGCAAACTGAGTGTTGTGTCTTGGACTGTTAGTACATGGAGTTGAAGCAGAAGGTGAAGGTGGAGGTGGATTTTCCATGTTTGTCATAACAATGGGTGTAGATGAAGAACATTTTCCGCACTCTTGTCTTTCTTTGGGAACTTGCCATCTCCGTATAGTTCTGCTATTAAGCCTACGAGCAGTTCTTTCAATCCCAAGATCAAAAAGAAGTTGGTCCGTAGGTACACTCCCTCACATAAATAAATTATGCACACTAGCCAAAAAAATTAAATAGCACAAGAAAAATAAATAGAGGTAAGAGATCACAATACAAATATCTTAAAAATTAATAAACTATTGCAATGCTTGCCTCATCAATGACGCCATGAAAAATATTTTAGGTGGGTTGTTTTATCAAATCCATAGGGATTGCCCTGATAAGTTGATGCTTGCCATTCAATAGTTTATGAGTTTCAAGAAAAATATTTTCAAAGAGTTTTGGTTTGGTAACAAATGTTTTCACTTGTTTTGGTAGCAAAGAGTAAATTAAAGAAAGATGTTTGTTTTAAGAAAGCATGTCAAGATTAGATTTCATTAACCTGTTTCATACATATCCGAATAATCAAGCATGTGAACTTAGCTTAGATCAATACAATCGTGTATCCTCTCGATTCTATTTATTTCTAAAGTAGCTACATGGGTATTATTGTTTCAATCGCTCGATGACTTCTCGAAACAACAAAACATAAAGATCGATACAAAGCAAATATTAACTCCCAAATCTATGTCTAGAGTTTGTTTGTTAATAGATGAAGAACTTAGATCAAGACTTGGAAAATCTATGTCTAGAGTGATTCAAACCATACATATATCATTAAAAGCAAAGATCTTCATCATATATTGATCATCAACTTTGTTCACATACAAAAGATCAAAAGAAATACATATTAGTAAGGTTAACTACCTCTAATCTTGACACAAAAGCTGTTTAGCTAGCCATCATCATCATCGTAGCTTGATCAACAAGTAAAAAGGAAAACTTTACTGGTATCAAAGTTGAAAGATCGAAGATTGATGCTCCACTTCTCTTGGAATTTCTAAGCTTCAAGCCCAAAAAATCCCTTTACAATCTGAAAAAGTGCAGAAAAATATCAAGTATTCTCAAAATATCTACTCAAGTGCCTATTTATACAAGCTCCACAATGTGCCTATAAGTGGAACCGTCCTAAGCACCATTAGAGTGCGCTTAGCGCGATCAACACAAAGGCGGAAAATTCCCAAAAAGCGTGCTAAGCATAGTCAAGAACCCTGGGCTACTACCTCTTCATCAAAAACGCGGTGAAACCACGCTGGAATATGCACTAAGTGCGAGTTGCCGTCAAAATGTCGCAAAATTGATCTTTAAAGCCCTCATCCATCATCCATCGGTTCCAAGCATTATATCAAGCAAGAAAACCTATCAAAAAACATCAAAATGATCATAATTCATGATAATTACATGCATAATCAGAAACTTGCGTATTTACACTAAAACATATGAAGTTACTACTAAAACGCCAAAGAAAGAATTGGAAAAGGCCACAAAATACTATAAAAAATATGCACAATTTGGCCCTTAACACATTCCCTGTTCGCAAAAATTTTTCCCTCGCGCAAATCTTTCTGGTTTCTCCACAGGACTAGGCTGCCTATTTGGAATTCGCGTTTTATGACTTTGGTGTCATGTCACAAAGTTATTTTTTGTTTCAAGGAGGATTCACGGAGGATTGCTCATGACCGGATCTCTTCGACCAGATCAAGTTCCTCCCTTAGTGCCTCATCGTTCATCTCCTCATCAAGGGGAGATTCAGTTTGCCTAAAAAGCTCTCTGATTTCCACTAGAATAACTGCCTCGGTTCCATAGGTTAGTCAGAATGAAGTCTCCCCGATGTTTGAGTATGGTGTCATTTTGTAGGCCTAGAGTACACCGTGTAGCTTCTCAACCCATCTCTTTTTAGCTTCACCTAACCTTCGTTTTAGGCCTTGTAGAATCACTCTGTCTGCGGCTTCAGCCTGCCCGTTTGTTTGTAGGTGCTCGACAGACATGAAATGTGATTTGGTGCCCAGTTTGGCGACAAACTCCTGGAAGTTTTTGTTGGTGAAATGCGTCCCGTTTTCAATGACGAGTACCTATGGTACGTCGAACCAAACAAGTATATTTATCTTGTAGAAACAAAGTATGTTATGTGCTGTGATTTTGATGAGGGCCTCAGCCTCTATCCACTTTGTGAAATAGTTGACACTGACTATCAGATACCTATTCTGGTACAAACCCTTTGTGAAATAGTCCACTAGGAAAGAGGCCACGAGGACGAGAGCGTTTTGAGCTTGTTGGGCAACGCTAAGTGCATATCCTTGTGACGTTGGCATTTGTTGCACTTTTTGACACGTTCCTTCGTGATGTGCTGCATAGTGGGCCAATAGTATCCTGCTCGCAGGGCCTTCATGGAAAGGGATCGTCCTTTAAGGTGTTGGGCATTGATTCCTTCGTGGATTTCTTGAAGTATGGGGGCGACTTTAGGCTCCTAGACACACTTGAGAAGAGGGATGGAGAATCCCCGTTTGTATAACTTATCTTTGATCAAGACGTAGGAGCAAGCTCTGCGCCTGATTATGTTAGCCTCTTTTGGGTCGGGGGTAGTTCCCCCGTGGTGAGGTATGTGTACACCATGGTCATCCAGAATGTCGTTGTTTCCGATGGCTTTCACGTTAATGGTCGCGGTGGGCTTCTCGATGCTTGGTTGAGAAAGTACCTCCTGGATGACAGACTTATTTCCGCCCTTCTTCTTTGTGCTCGCGAGCTTCGACATGATATCTTCTCGTGTGCTGTGTTCACGGGGAACATGCTTTACCTCCACTAAATTGAACTTTTTCATCCTCTTTTGACCAGGGTTAAGTACTCAATGAGATTGTCATTTTTGGCTTGGTATTCTCCTCGTACTTGAGAGGCGACGAGCTGAGAATCGATGAAGATCTTTACCTCTTTTGCGCCTAGATCCGCAGCTAAACGCAAACCTGCAAGGAAGGCTTCATACTCGGCTTGGTTGTTTGAGGTCAGGAAGGATAAAGCGAAGGAAACTTCGATCAGGATGCCTTCCTCATTCTAAAAAATAATGCTCGCACCGCTTCCTGTCGAGCTGGATGCCCCGTCCACGAAGATGGTCCACCTGTGAGCTCCGTTTGTTGGGGAGATCGACGCAATCATTTTTGCTACGAAGTCAGCTAGTACTTGGGCTTTGAGGGCTTTCCTTCCCTCGTACTGGATGTCGAAATCAAAGAGTTCCAACGACTATTTGAGCATTCTACTGGCCATGTCGAGACGACCGAGTAATTGCTTTTCGGGATGGTCAGTCCGTGCCATGATTGTGTGAGCCAAGAATTAATGTCGTAACCTTCTAGCTGCATTGATAAGGGCTAAAGCCACTTTTTCAATCTGCTGATATCTAAGCTTTGGGCCTTGCAAGGCTTTACTGGTGATGTATATAGGTTTCTTCCCTTCAGCGGTTTCACGAATGAGGGCCGTGTTGACATCCTCGGTCGTGACGATGAGGTACAGGTACAAAGTCTCCCCGTTTTCTAGTCGCGTGAGGACTGAAGATCATGGAAGAACTTTTTCGAGATGGAGGAGGGCTTGTTCGCACTCTTCGTTCCATTCGAACATCACTTCCTTGCGCAGAAGTTTGAAGAATGGAAGTGTGTGCTAGGCAGATTTAGCTACGAAGCGAGACAACGAGGTGAGCATCCTGTTTAAGGATTGGATCGATTTCTTTGAGTTCGGCGTTGGAAATTCGAGGAATTTGCCTGCTCGGACACCAAAGGTGCACTTCTCCAAGTTGAACCTCATTCTGCATCTCCTCGTCGTGTCGAAGACCCTTTTGAGATGGAGGGTGTGGTCAATTTATTCTTGAGATTTCATGATCATGTCATCCATGCAGACCTCGAGCATGCCCCCAATGTCACCTCGGAAGACATTTTTCATCAATCGCTGGTAAGTAGCATCGGCGATTTTCAGGTCGAAGGGCATTATGTTGTAGTAATAGTTTCTCGACTTGGTCATGAAGGCCATGTATTTCTTGTCTGTTTTTTCCATGGGGATTTAGTTGTACCCGGTGTATATAGTTTAAAACTTGCAGAGTTGTCGACCAATTTGTCGTTGTTAGGCAAAGGATATGCGTCTTTAGGGAAAGCCCTGTTAAGATTGGTATAGTCAACATACATTCGCCACTTTCCATTAGATTTTTAACGAGTACAACATAGAGAGCCATGTTATGTACTAGAGTTCAAAAATAAAATTTACCTCTAGGAGGTCTTTTACAGCTAATTCAGCAGCCTTCTCTTTTTTAGGAGACTACCTACGTCTACATTGTACTACAACCCTAGTAGCAAGATCTATGGTCAGCTGATGGCAGGAAACGTCGGGGTCCATCCCGGGTATCTCTGCAGCGCTCCACGAGAACAGGTTAGCGTTTTCCCTTAGGCAGGCTTTCAATTGCTTCCTTGTTAAGTCGGGGAGTCCCGTGTTGATCTTCACGCCTCTGTCCGATCATTGTCAAGGAGAATGAGCTCGAACTCGCCATCTGGAATGGGGCACATAGGATAGAGAGGTTCCCTATCGTTACCAGATGTTGGAGAAGTGTCTGATGCTGCTCCATTTTGCTTCTGGTCGTTGGTTAAGAGACTGTCGAGGTCGACTGAGTTGACGTGAGGCAGCGACTTCTGCTCCTCGGATAGAGTTGGCTTGCTACCAGTCTTGTATGTTATATTGATCGAGTTCTTCCCCTTTATGGCTGCTTCAAATCATCTTCTCATGGCTTCAATATCCCCATGAAGAGTGATGACACGACCCCTGGTTGTATAGTACTTCATCTTCAAATGGATCATGGAGGGCATGACGGTTAGCTCGGCAAGAGTTGGTCTTCATAGAATGCACTGGTACAAAGATGGGCACTATATAACCAGGAAACAGAATTTAACTTATTTGGCGATTTCTTCTACCTCAAAGGTGACGAGCAGTTCGACATAGCCCATGGCTTAGTGGTAGTGCCATTGAAGCCTTTCAAGTCAGAGCCTACATAAGATGTCAAATGCCTCTCGTCAAGCTGAAGAGTGGTGAACAAATGAGCATACATGATGTCGACGGAGCTCCCTTTGTCGACCAGGATGCGGCGGACGTCAAAGTTTGCCGTTTACGCTCTCACGAGCAAAGGAATGCTGGAGTTAGGAGAAACTCCTTGTAGCTCCTTGAGGTAGAAGGTGATGAGATCTGATTTTCCCTGGAACCTATCGAGGGTTACGTTCTGGTTCGAGCTTACGTTGATCAACTCATCAAATTTTCTTTTCAACGACCCCACGCTGAGCTTATTAAATCATCCGTCGAATATGACCATAACGGAGGGGATGCTTTCCCATTTAATGTGAGTAGACAAAGGAGTGTCAGCCTCGTTGGGGACGTAGAAGTCCTCAGACCGAAAGATGCACAGGGAGGCTTGAAAGCCGGCGTTGTCAGAGGGTGGTGTTTCCTCCTCGACCTTCTTCGTCTCACAAACGTCCTATTGAGGAGCCTCGCTCCTCTTGGTGTACTATTTGAGGCGTCCTTCCTCGATGGGGATCAAGATTACATCTTTGAGGTGGATGTAGTCTTCAGTGACGTGCCTGTGGCTCATGTGGAACCGACAATATTTGGATTTGTCGATGTTTGGTTTAGGGGGTGTTGGTCTGGGAAGATGAACCCCACCCTGTTGGAATTCCGAGTTTATACACTCGGCTAGGATGCGCTTGTAGGGAGCAGTCAACAGCGTGTACTCAGCAAATTGGCCTGCTGGTCCTCTGTGTTCGCGGAAGTGTGGGGCTTATCATCTCTTCTTTTCTCCCCGCCTCGTCGAGGAACCACAGGGTCTTCATACTTCAAGACTTTGGTGCTCTCCTGGTTTCGTGAGTCATAGACATTATTGGCGGCCTCTCTCTTTTTGTACTAGATGTAGACCTGAGCTTTGAGAAGGAGGTCGTCCAACGAATGAGGCGTTTCAATGCCAACTACTTTGGCAAAGTCACTGTAGGCGCGTAGCCCGCGCTTGAGCAAGTATCTTTTCATCCAGCCAGTTGTGGTGATTTGGATGGCTTCTCAATTGAACCTCTCTATGTAGGCTCGGAGAGATTCGTCTTTCCCCTGTATGATGGCCTCGAGTGATGTCTCAGATTTTGAATGTCGTCAAGAGGTGGTGAAATGCCTGGTGAGCTGCATTTTCAAGTCCTTCCAGGAAGTGATGGACTCCAAGGTGAGGTATTTGTACCATGCCATGGAACCCTTACTCAGACTTCTGAGGAATATTCTGCACTTGATGGCGCCTTTGATGTTGCGTAGTCGAGCATCACCTCGATGTTTTTGATTTGTTCGTCTGGGTTCGTCGTGCCATCATAGGTTGCCAGACTCGAGAATTTTTCCCTCCCGATAGGGAGGGAAGTTTCCATAATTGCTCGGGATAATGGACTGCACGGGTCTTCTTCGTTGCTTTGGACCGGTGAGTGCGACGGGGAGGGGTCGTACCAAGGGCTTCTGTTGCGGCGCAACGAGTTTTTTGGCCGACCCCTCGATTTTTCTAGTTGCCCACCGGCTTTGCTCCTCTTAGGAACGGGGGAGCGTCGCTCCCTGTGGGGAGGAGTGCGATCACACTTCTGGGTAATTGTAGGTTGTGGCATTTCTAGCCACGGGCGACACCCGAGTTATCGTGAAGAGAGGCTTTGAGACTCATTTCATTGGCGTCTCCACAGGGGAGAACTTAGACGGGTGTCTCGTCGTTGCGGGGATGGGCTACAAGATTTAGACCGTCGATGTCTCTGCAGGGGAGAGCGTGATTGGTGGTCTTTCTCCAGTATTCCAATCCATTCATTATGCTGGAAAATAATGAAGTTGGTCTGGTTGATTGCTACGAACAGGGCCACCATGGTAAGATCGGCGTTGGGTGGTACGAGAATTGGTTGAAAAACTCCCGGATTCTCAAAATGTTGGACGATGTTGTAGGCCGCATTTTTTAAGGAGGGAGAGGCGGTGAGTCTGTCCCTAAGGTCACCCTTTTTAGCAACGATCGTCCCATTGTTGTCGTGGTCACCGCCGACAGGGAAGGTGGTGAAGGCAGTTTCGTGAATGTTATCGTTGGCGTGTTGATTGACCATGATGATCAGTAGATTTTTGAAAGTTCGCTTTGGTCTTTAGGTTTCAGAGAAAGAAAATATAGGGGAGCAAAAGGTTCCCACAGGCGGTGCCACTGATCTTACCAGGATCAGAGATTCAATTAGTGGCCAATAACACGTCGTAGACTCAAAATTTGTCGGTGATGGAGAAGAGGAGGGAGTGCACCTACAAGGAACTCCGATGCCAGAGTTAGGTTCAGAGTGAAAAGAGAAAGAGCAAGTACATAGTGAGAATGAATTCAAAATACTTGACCCTCTGTTAAAAAAGGGTATTTATAGAGTCCCTAGCGCTGGGTCAAAGGCCACCTGTTATGGGCTAGATCGTTAGGCCCACCACAGATGACTGCCAAGATCCTACGTGAAAGTAGGGAAGACCAGCACATGGTCTTCGTTTGGGGTCAACTGCCTCACAAACTCTGGGAGGTGGACGACTTGCCCATTACGAAAGGCAGAATATTCCCACGAGAAACGCGGGATCAGCTGGCCACGTGTCCTCAGGTGAAAACCGTGTGAAGAACGCGTGGAGAACGTGCTTTCTTACGGTTATGATGGATTGGGTATGTGTTAGGCCTTCTTCGAAGTTGAGCCAGATTGGGATGGGCCCGACGGTGGGCCATGCCCAGGCCCAGTCCAGAACATTTTATAACTAAAGTACGTTCTAGCGACTATTTGTCCATGGTACACACTAAGGCACCCTTGTCTCCAAGCATTACCATCTAAGTCAATTCCATAACCTAATTATCTTTCTAAGTCATTTACCTAGTTATATCCTAGGTTTCCTCACTCATCTTCATAGTGTTTTAAGCATGTTATCACACAACAACACCCAACCTATATATATATATATATATATATATATATATATATATATATATATATATATATATATATATATATATATATATATATATATATATATATATATATATATATATATATATATATATATATATATATATATATATATATATATATATATATATATATATATATATATATATATATATATATATATATATATATATATATATATATATATATATATATATATATATATATATATATATATATATATATATATATATATATATATATATATATATATATATATTAGGCATATTCGAGTAGTTATACACAAATGTTTCACACATAATCAAAACAAGTATTTCACATACAACATTGTGGCATATGGATCATTACTATCCTCTACGAAGCATCCTTAGTTAATTCATGGTATCACATCACCATTTAATATCCCCTTTGAATTATCTTTCTCATTCTTCAAGTCCCATGTTAATTAGACTCCCGATTCATGAATTACGATGGATACACGAACCACACTTTTAACCGTGCCTCAATCCGAGTTACGATTCGCAAGTTATGAAGAAAACAAGAAATAGGAAAACTGAATCTGTCATGGTCGCACAACGACCGCGAAGGGAGGCTCACTCGCTTTCTAATTCGCACAGCAAACTCATGGCTAGGTACATATAGAACTGAAATTGCACCATGGTCGCCTAGCAAACTCAAAGCGAGGTGCTCGCTTTCCGTTCGCTGAAGATCGCGCAATGACCATAGCAGAAAATTGGTTGCCTTGGGGTCGCGTAAGCTTGCACAGCGGCCCAAGAGATTTTCAGATTCTGCAGAACGCAAAAATGAAGACATCCATGACCAAAACTCACACCCACATGTTCAAACAACATTCAAACACTTAATTAAACATGGTATAACATGATTAAACATGGAATTCATCATATAACAACATTCAATTCTCAATTTGACATGTCTGCACACAAAACCTAAATCCCAAACATGTATTTTCCCCTCCCAAAACTACACTAACTAATGGAACTCACCTTGTTAAAGAAGAAGATGAATTGATGATGATGATCCAAGAGCTTTTGTTCTTCCTCTTTCTCTCTTCTTCTTTCTCTCTTCCTCTTTCTTTCTTTTTACTAACTTTTCTTCTTCTTTCTCATAAATATATAACACACAAACACACGCGGGCGCACACACACACATATCCATTTGATATTTTATCATCTAACACCAATTGACCAATAATTAATGTTACCAAATTGTCCCCTCTTACACTTATTAATATTGATCTATCTCTTTTATTAATAATTGCCCTCTCTTCAGGATTCACTAGTTACTCTATTAGTCTTAATTGATAACAACTAGAGCATTTAGGAGTTCTAGTTTTTCTAACTGCAAAAAATAGAGTACATAAGAACTTTCTTGACCTCAATTGACACCCAATTGAGCATTTAAGAGAATATGAGATATTACAGAGTCAGCGGAGCAGTGTTGGGCCTTAAAGATATGGAAGAAAAGCATCACGAACGACACTCCCTTCTTGTACTTGCACCAATATTTAAAGTCTTTGACTTCAACTCAACTCACCAGATGCAATTGCGAGGAGCGATTAATAAATGATTAAGAACACTAACCTCAAAGTTGTTGAAAGGAAGGCGTAAAAAAATAGGCATTCATGAAGAAGAATGGAAGACCTATCATATTTACTGTATATCCTCTTATCTTATCCAAGGGGAAACATCCTCTAATTCGAAGAAGATACAAACTCTACAAAGGCATGGTCCAAGCCACACCCGGAAAGGTGGAGGTGTCATCTAACATCTATTTATCCATCCTCACCACTGAGTTGTCCTTAATCGCTTTTCAAATTCTAGTTTGACAGTTCTCCATTATAAAGGTTCTGTCAACACCTAAAAAGAAATAAATACGAATATCATCCCAAAGAAGATTTAAAAGTAAACTTGACATCTATGCTAAAGTATTTCTAGGCAAATAAGTTCATCAAAATGCAAAGCAAAAATACCACAAATCTCGTAACCCACTTTCTCCCAAAACCCTAATGAAGAAAACGAGAATTGAAGAGAAAAAGACATGGGTGTTACCTCGAAGAAACAAAGTTGATGTCCCACACATTGCAAATTTTACCAAAAGGAGTGGCACAAATAGGTAAAATATGAAGAACAATGTAGAAGGAATGCCCGCAAGAGAAGAAGTTGCAAACGACAGAGGAAAAGAGTTCAGAAATTCACAATGACGAAGAAAGAGAAATAAGTAGTTCCAAAAATCCTTATATATGTCTTAACATGGGTGAACTGTACGATCCATTACATTAGGAAGCGCAGACCACACCACCAATAGTCAAGATATCATTGTAAATTATTCAGAGTACTTAAGTATCTTAGGACAAATAGAATATCATTATCGTCAAACGCAAGGACACACGTCGAAACTTCCCTACTAAATACACCGATCAAGAGAAGGACATTTAAAGAATCTTTTCACAATGCTAGTGAAGTCCCATCAACACTCTTCACTTACTCTACATAACAACCGACCAAATTGTGTGAACAACAAAGCCCTCATTCACATAATATGAACAAGGACTTGGGGGCAACTATTTAGTGCCACCCGTAGGGCCCAAGAACAAAATCAAAATAGAAAGACGCACAAAACAGGTAAACCTTCAGCCTGACCTGATTAGAGGATTTCGTCCTCCAACACGTCAATCATCGTCCAATTCTATCAGATGAATGTCTACATATAACGTTGCATTTTGCACGAACAATTTCAATTGTTCTTGATATATAAGGGGAAAATGCACCATTCTAGTTATTCAAATCCATTCTCACCCACACATTACTTCTCATTTATCTCGTTGGCTTTGGTATTAGAGTGTTAACCTTACAGGTCAGTCTCATTCAATCGCATTGAAAGTATTGCTCAATCACAACAAGACCATAACTCCACCACCTTATCTTCTATAAGACGTCTCAAACTTTTGAGAGACCTTGTATAAGAAGCTGAAGTTAGCTTAAATTGAGTCATGAAATTTTTTAAGGGATCCTATTTAATTGTAAATTAACCGTGAAATAGGTTTATGGAGGTCTTTTTTACCATAGTTTAATAATGAAAAAAATATGAGATCATGTGTTTATGGAGGTCTTTTTTACCATAGTTTAATAATGAAAAAAATATGAGATCATGTACTATAGATCGTATTATATACCCTCAAAGACGACTTGATATCTAGTTCCTTATCGAACCTATTATATATTTAATTAGAAAAACTATATATTATTATTATTATTATTAAATATATCCTTATCCTTATGGTACTTAAAATTTTGAATATCTTAAATCATGTAATACAAATTTGTTATACAACAGGCTAGTTTAACATATAAATGGGCATCATTTTTATTATTTACTACATAATCTACAACATCGATGGAATTAACATCCCATATTTTTTTTAGAAACCATTTATTCCCACATTTCTCACCATATAATATATTCTCAGCATGTTCAACTTCTTTCATTATAAGCCTGCATTAAATAACTTCATTAATTATTGTGAATTTCTTCAACTAATGTTACATGATCACCACTATACTACATAAGCTAATATATTATAAATTGGGCAGCATGATGAAAAACTACAGTAAAATTATTCGTTAAAATGTACAAAAATAAAATAAAATATTTTAATACTAATATATGTAAATACTAATATATACTAGTAGCAATTATAGGAAAATAAAAGTAAGAATGCAGTTGATGATTTAGTTTTGTGTGGTGGATTATTTTTTATCTGAAATTAACCTTAAAGATAAATTACATGCGTATTTTACTCGATGAGTGAAATTAGAAATAGAAATGATTGGTGTGTAGAGAAAGAATGAATGAGTGATAGATAGATAAATAGTCCGTAAATTTCTCATCTCTCTCCTCTCTCCAACGGTCCCAATTGGGTGTGATGGTTGTTATATTCATTTGTTTGAATTAGTTATCTTCATTTCAACCACATTCACTATTACCCCAAATCCAACCTAGGTATGCATGCACCTTCATGTCAATTTCTTATTTCTTTTTATAATTGTATCAATTTTCTGCAATGCCATTGCCATCCGCATTCTATTTAGATTTCTTCTGGATCAAGAAACTGGATCGATAAATTCGCACAGTTTGATTAATAGTATTTTTTAATAATTCCATTTTTGTTTGATAAACTGTTAATTAATTAAAATCGTTTAACTGATCATTCTAGAAGAAGATGGCAGACGCTGAGGATATTCAACCTCTTGTTTGTGACAATGGAACTGGAATGGTCAAGGTAAAATACCATACCATCCATTATGTTTGATTTCTTCTTATGTTAGATGATGATACATTCATTGGAATTTCAATGTACTTCATTTTCAGGCTGGATTTGCTGGAGATGATGCCCCACGTGCTGTGTTTCCCAGCATTGTTGGCCGTCCTCGTCACACCGGTGTTATGGTTGGTATGGGCCAGAAAGATGCCTATGTTGGTGATGAGGCACAGTCTAAACGTGGTATCCTCACTCTCAAGTACCCAATTGAGCATGGTATTGTTAGCAATTGGGATGATATGGAAAAGATTTGGCATCACACCTTCTATAACGAGCTTCGTGTTGCACCAGAAGAACATCCAGTTCTGTTAACAGAGGCTCCTCTTAATCCTAAGGCTAATCGTGAGAAGATGACCCAAATCATGTTTGAGACATTTAATGCCCCGGCTATGTATGTCGCCATCCAGGCTGTTCTTTCACTTTATGCTAGTGGTCGAACAACTGGTAAGCATGAGTAGAGTAATTCATGGTTGGTCTTATAACAATTTTTACGGTATGAATGATGATTTGCTTTGCTTAATTTTTTGCAGGTATTGTGTTGGATTCTGGTGATGGTGTCAGCCACACAGTCCCTATTTATGAGGGTTATGCCCTTCCACACGCCATCCTCCGTCTGGATTTGGCTGGCCGTGACCTCACTGATTTCTTGATGAAAATCCTGACAGAACGTGGCTATTCTTTCACCACATCAGCAGAGCGTGAAATTGTGAGGGATATGAAGGAAAAGCTGGCTTACATTGCTCTTGACTATGAGCAAGAGCTCGAGACATCCAAGACCAGCTCTGCAGTTGAGAAGAGCTATGAACTGCCTGATGGCCAGGTCATCACTATTGGCGCTGAGCGTTTCAGGTGTCCAGAGGTTCTTTACCAACCATCCATGGTGGGAATGGAAGCTGCAGGAATTCATGAGACTACATACAATTCCATAATGAAATGTGATGTTGACATCAGGAAAGACCTGTACGGCAACATTGTTCTCTCAGGAGGCACAACCATGTTCCCTGGCATTGCTGATAGAATGAGCAAGGAAATTTCTGCACTGGCACCGAGTAGCATGAAGATCAAGGTTGTCGCACCACCTGAGAGAAAGTACAGTGTCTGGATTGGTGGTTCTATCTTGGCATCCCTCAGCACTTTCCAACAGGTCTGTTATTTTATTTGATTCATCTACTTTTCTGAACTACATTAAACTTTCTTTTCCTTTGTGTGCAGATGTGGATTGCAAAGGCTGAGTATGATGAGTCTGGACCATCAATTGTGCATAGGAAATGTTTCTAAATTGTTTCATCAATAGGGTTATTGAAGGAAAAGATTGCTCTTTTGTGACCCTTTCAATCTAGCTTTTATTATTTGTTCATGTTATTCTCCATGAATTCATCGTCAAATGGTCCAATTTTTCTTCATTATTATATGTATTTTGATATTTTGATAAAATTATTAACATTCATTAGGAGTCTAATTTAGCTGAAACTATCAAATGATATATGTATGTTGATTCTTCATATGTAAGTTACAATATCAATATTTTAAAATTTAAATTTTATATTTTGTGTAACTGAAGCAATGTTTTAAAATTTAAGCGGTGATCGACATAGTCATCACACAAAATTCTTCGATTATTGATGAGACATTGATAAATCTTCCTGAGTGTCAATCAAATGATTAATCTATATATAAAAAATTAAATAAATTCATGACAGAAATTTAACACATAAAAATACTGGTAAATTTATTTTTATTTTATAAGTCTTGGAAAATAAGTTATAACAATTCTTTTCTATTATTATAACAATAGATTTTCTAAAAAAAGGTTAATATTAATAACACATCACTCTGTAAATAAAAGAAGACTTATTAGATAATATAATATATATTTTATGTTTATATTTTCAATTTTAAAATAGTATAAGTTATATGTTAAACTATTTGTAACTTTATAGTTGTATTAACACATTTAGTGTACTAAGAAGATATATATATATAAACAAATGTGCGAATTAAAATCAATAATTATTTTATATAAATTAAAAATAACTTCAATGTCACTAGTAAACAAGTGGCAGGGTGGAAAATGTTGGGTAACTTGCAAATTGAAGAAATTAAGAAAAAAATTAAGAGATGTTATTAGAATGAAATTAGAATACACATATAATAAGAGTCCTATTTATAAGATTAAGAAAGTACTAACTAATTAACTAATTAAAAATTGAAAAATTATGACATTTTGCTTATATTGTAAATTTCACTTGCAACACTTTTTAACATTTACTAACAATCATATACATAAATTGAATTAATTTTTAATATCCTTTTTAATTTAGATTTACCAATATTCTCATTCTCATTAACCCCTTCAAATAATGCATGTTTTAAGGGTTTGTTAAAATATCCACAATTGCAACTCAATTCTCAATGTTTAACCTCTATTTATCAATTTAATCTTTAAGAAAATGTTATCTCTTTTCTATCATCTGCCAAGAATTTTGGTTGATTTGCTCATAGTTACTCACATTCAACTCTTCAAGCAACACATCCAACCAAAGTTCTTGGCATGCAACATAAAAGGTTCACATGAAGACAAAGCTACAATCTATTGTTTCTTTGAACTCCATTATATTGATATTAATTCAAACATGAACTAGCATATGCTCTTTCTATCATCTTGATCACCACTCTAATACGAATCAGAATAAACATACACATTGACCTCAATTATTGTGTTTTGTTGATTTGGCATGAGTACTCTATGGTCATTTATCCCTCTAATGTACCTTAGGATCATATTTGTTGAAACTAGATGACATAACCTTTATTTCTCCATGAATTTACTAACTAGTCCTACACTATGACAAATATCAAACCTTGTATTGTAAAGATACCTCAATGAGCCAATGATCTTATTTTATAATGTACTATCCACCAATTCATCTTCTGATTCCTTCTTCAATTTGATGTTGGTCTCTATAGGTGCATTTGTAGGATTGCAATTTCTCATTTTGAACTTCTTTAGAATGTATTCTGCATATTTCTTCATACACAATAAAACTCCATGCCTCGTGTTCACATTTTCCATTCCAAGGAAGTAGGCCAAATTTCCTAAGTCTGACATCTCAAACTCATTATCCATGTTTGCTTTGAAAATTTTCAATTCATCTTCATTAGAACATGTGATCAATAGATTATCCACATAGGGTCATAGGATGACTTAGTCTTGTTCACTTGAGTCTTTCACATCATTTCACACTTTGATGTGCACTTGTTGAAACCTAGCTTGATAAAGAAGCTATCAATACTCTTGTTTCGTGGTGTTTTCTTCAATCTATATAAAGCTTCTCTCAAACTATACACCATCTTCTTTTGCTCTTTCAGCTCAAAATCGCGTGTCTGTTTCACATAAACTTTTTATTCTAGAGGTCAACTGAGGTAGAATGAATTTCCATCAAGTTCGTGCATCTTCCAACCTCTATATGTTGCAATAACTACAACCAATCATATGGTTTAAATTCTAGAATTGGTGCATAAACTTCATTGAAATCAATGTCATGCTTTTGAAGAAAGCCTTTTGCCACCAATGTTGCATATGGTTGGAAATTTCAACGTTTGGCTTCAAATTCAGTTTGTAAGCACACCTGATATCTATTGCCTTCTTTCTTAAATATTGAACTAGTTCCCATACTTTGTTCTTTTCAATGGCATTGTTCTCTTCGTTCATTGCACCTTTCCAATTCTCATCTTTCATGGCTTGAACATGATCAATTGGATCTGATTCCGACATAATGGCTTCTTCAATTAGGTCACCGTTTTATCTTATGTATTAATCTGGAAACCTCTCATAATCTTTTAGTCCGACTGATTGAGTTATGGATCTAGTTGATCTTTTCACCTTTTGAGGTTATGTTTGTTTAATCTCAACTTCTACTACATGCCCATCTTCTTGAAGAGTGGTGCTAATTTGACTTGAACCTTCACCCTCCTGTATTAGTTAAGCCAAATTCATCCATTATTATTTTTTTATATCAAATTCCACGTCCATATTAATCACTAATAGTCGTAAGTATAAAACTATAGCAAAGTAATACAAAAATTGTTGTCCTCAAAGACCAATGATCAATCATTGTTCTCTATCATTTGTGTGTATATCTAAGGCTTTCTGAAAGAGTAGTTTGTTTGCATGAAATTGTAAAATATTTGAATTTTCTAATATTAAAAACAAGAGTCCAAGACACTGATTCTTGTCCTCCGATTTCAATCATACGAGTTTCTATATTGATTATAATGAGAATTATTCTTTTTGTAGAAAATACTAAAACTAGTGGTAACACTCACTTTCGTTGGCGCGTCATCAAACTTTAAACCTGCAAAATATCTATTTTTGCAATATAGATTTTAAGTTCAAAAGTATTTTGTAAAGTAAATGAAATCTCTCGATCAATTCTGAATTGCTTTCACAAATCTCAGAACATATCGTTTGAATTTCTTCGGATACTGTATTAGCCCTTTCAACATGTAAACGATATATTTGTGCTTATACTTTCGTAGCAAACATATTTCCTTTTGAAAACAAAACTTATAAAACAAATATATCATTCTTGTTACAATTGACATTGATACAATTTTCATGAGGTCCGCCAGTATGACAATCCTCATATCTCAAACTCAAATTGATTTACTCATGCATATTTAATAGTCAAATAGAATAACCATACATAACATTCATAATAAAAAAAGTAGAATAAAATATAGAATAAAGTAAATGATTTTGAAATTAATAATGCTTCTAGGGAGAATTTTAATCCAAAAGTACAACAACTAAATAGAAATGCAAGAGATAAATGACAACAATAATACTAGAAAAGCTCCAAACTTGCATAAACTACAATGGAAATTTAGAGTAATTTGGTAGTATAATAATGCTTCAATCCTCAACAATATGTTATGGTCCAGTTTTTATATCTCTAATCACAATAAAATTGCAGTTGATAGCTCCAAAACTCACGTAGAACAAAAGAATTTTCCTAGAGAAAATGCTAGAAGCTACTTGAACATGGGGTTGTCTGGACGTCATGATGGGCATCATCCCTGATGACGACCCTATCTGTCATGATGCGTAGTTTTATATTTTGAATATATGACAAACATCATGTAGGATAATGGTCCACCCATCATGGCTTCATCAGTGTTGACTCCATGTTTTCTCTAAGGATTATGACGCGCGTCATGGAAGATGACAACCCAACCATCATGGGAGTTAATTTCTTATTTTTCTTTTCTTTTTCCTTCTGTTTCCTTCAACAATCGACGCCAATTTCCATATATCTAAAACACAATAAAACTATTCAACTTTTGCACTAAAGTGAAAATAAAACTCATAGAACACATGGAAATAAAAATGGTAAAAACACTTGTGATCAAAACCTCCCACACTAGAATCGTTGCTTGTCCTCAAGCAACTTGGGTTGCCTAGGAAAAACATTCAAACGCAACAATGCAATGAATAAGAAAGTTGTGAAAATGTTATTGTCGGTACTTGTGCATGAATCTAAGTTTAAATAGGCTAGAGGTTAATTCCCTCTGTACTCAATTTAACACCAAGGGAATTGTAGGAAAGTGGGCCATACAATACAGACTAAATACTCCCTCCTTAGATATCAATTCAAACTATGGATTTGTACTTAAGTCCCATTATCCAATTTTGTTCTCCTTTCATTCAAAATAGTAAAATTAAGGTAATTAGATAAATATGATTATCACACACATGAGGGTAACCGAGGAGTTTTTGTTATTTTTATTCACTTATTCATGATACATATGCAAACTAGCGTTTGAGACTGAAAACTTTTTGTAAAGTGAACCCCACTTACTCCGACTAGTTGCTTTTATTCACACATGTAAATTTCACAAACACTTTTATATTTGATATTGGGGATCAACTACCGTTGGATTGAGTAACCGAGCAAGGGTTACCCAACTTAGTAGGTGCAGTTGTCTTTTACTGTCCTTTTTATATATTTTTTTTCATTTATTTTTATTTTTATTTTTCCTCAGTCAAGCAAACATAACGTTTGAATTAAAAGTGTTCCATACTATTTTAGATGAATTACTTAGAGAATATATCTCAAAGGATTCATAGACTACAATACAAAACAAGTTTAAATTATTTTCCAATTTGGAAGGCTTTAGGTGTTCATATAATATCGATTTTATTAAAAATATCTCGGTGTCCTTAACCTTAACCTTTACTCCCTTGGATTCGATATACTTTCATAACAAATGTGTCATAACAAGCTTCTAATTTTTTTAAATGGTTCAAATTTGGTGATTTTAACACAATTTCTCAACTATACATGACTCAGCAGCACACATGAAGACTTGACAACACACATAAACACAAAAAATATGAAAAACAAACAAAATAACATAAAAGACTAATCAACTAGAAAGCAAGCATGAAATCCTAAACTACAAAGCATGAAATCCATCCTCAACACTTGAATCATACATTATCCCTAATGTTGAGTGATAAAATTAAATAAAAGATAAATACAACCCGATGTGAGATCAATCATCACTGTCAGAATCGGGAGGTTGCATGTGACCTTGTCGGATATGCCATGAAAACATGTTCCTAATTATTAAATGGTTAATCATATCTCTTGTATCCAATTCATCCTCAAGGCCATTGTGGGATTGTTGAGCTTCCTACAAGTCTGCAACTTCAGCTTGTAAACACTCTGATAGAGGTCTTTATTACTCACATAATCATAATTTTATACAAAGGGAGGGGAAGATGGTGTGTATGGATATGGGTGGGGTTGGGTAAGGGATGGGAATATATATATGGATAGGATGGAGAACATTGCTCTCTCCGATCCATTTCAACATTTGTTTCAGCATCAAAATTGGAACGGTCATCAGTAACCACTTGATACAACTAGTTTCCCTCATCTTGAACATTGGTGATTTTCGGATTTGACAAAACCATGTTACGAATGACTTTGTTGTTAAACATTAAAACATAAGAGTTCGAGCTTATTTTCAAAACTAACTTTTGTGTGAGACATGATGCCATGTCTAATGACTTATTCCCTACGATGGGCGCTAGGCGTCTAATCACTGCTTCATTCCCTAAAGCTTCAACTATTGTTGTGATCAAGCCTCCTACCACAATGTCCCCCTTATTTTACCTCGCAACTTTTTCCAAGTGTGCAAGCATGAAATTCGTAGTGTGGACTGTGTACAACTTAAAATTAGAATGAATAAAATAAGGCTCTTTCATGGTAGTGTTTCTGACGCTATCACCCTATTCAAACAAAATGTGTCCTAGCACCTTTTAAAAATATCTAATGGAAGGGATATGGATGTGGGAGGAATTTTTGCCCTCCATGTTAGTCGCTCTTTTATTCTATTAGGTAGCTCTAAAATTTTCCGAAATCAAAAGCTACATTACCACTCGTGGGGACCCTCTCCTTACCGATCACATGAAAGTGAAACAACTCTCCTACTTCAGTAAAATTTAACTCATAATCCTAATTAAACAATCTAAAATTGCATGCTCCAAAATGGTGTCGCAACCTTCGGGCTAATATATATATATATATATATATATATATATATATATATATATATATATATATATATATATATATATATATATATATATATATATATATATATATATATATATATATATATATATATATATATATATATATATATATATATATATATATATATATATATATATATATATATATATATATATATATATATATATATATATATATATATATATATATATATATATATATATATATATATATATATATATATATATATATATATATATATATATATATATATATATATATATATATATATATATATATATATATATATATATATATATATATATATATAAGAGCTAAAAATTAAAGAGTAATGCGTTTAAAAGTTTGATGCTTTAGAGACAAAAAATGTGTCCAACCGAGTCGGTCGAATATCTAATTATCATCATCTAACAAACCTAAGGATTCTAAATAGGTTTGATCAATATACCTGGTAGGTGTTATACGACACTATACGAGCACCTCGAACCTTTCCTTTTGTTCTTTATCTTTGAACTCGATTCCCATTGAGCGTTCCTATGCAGCCACAACCTTTTTCGTCCTCTTTGTCCCGTGGCTAATGAATCACCTTTCAAAAATCTTCTTGGAGGCATCTTGAAGAGTTTGATCAAAAGGAATTTTTTATGTTTTAAAGGTGATTTTCATTTTTTTTTTGTGGAAAGGATGTGTGAAATGGCAATGTTGTAAAGGTTTTGAGGTTTTGGCTACGAAGTTTTTCTGTTAGGTGGTTGTTTATGAAGAATGCTTTGATGGAGACGTTATGGAGTTTTCATTTTTGAAGGGAAATAAGGAAATGGAAGTTTGGTTTTCTAAAGTGGAGAGAGAGAGAGAGAGAGAGAGAGAGAGAGAGAGAGAGAGTATTTTGGGTGGTTTAAATAAATATTTTCATGGATTTTATTTGGGGGAATATGTTATAAAAGTTTTTTTTTGTTTCTTAAACCCTGAGAATTTGTACCTGAACGCTGCTATAGACGTCAATGCTAGTGACAGGTGACCCATCAACACTCAAAGGGTTGATTTTTAAGAAATGTGGAATTGGAAACAGTGACGGTCGTCATCTTATACGATAAGCGTCCTCTGGGTCAAATTTTCCCGTCGTGTCCATTGTTTCGTCTTTTGATTTTTTTCATTTTTTTCTTAAAGGAGACGACAATGTCATCGTGGATGATGGCCTACCCGTCATTCCTATTTCCTAGTGTACAAAATGTTTTAGCTTTAGGGTTTTTGTTCATGAATTTTTTTGTATGTTTTCCCTTTTTGCTTAAAACCTTCAGAATCAGTCATGAACATCCTTCCGGAAAACACATTCTCTCTGAAGTGATTGATCTCTCTATTTTCCTAATAACTCAAGCAAAGAAAACCAAAAATAAAATATTAAATTAAAAACTCGTGGGTTTCCTCCCACACAAATCATTTTTTAAAGTCGTTTAGCTCGAATTTTCATTTATTGATCATCAAGGGAACTCCTTCAAGGTGAAACAGACTCCCTTCTCTACCTTTTCACAAATTACATAATGGTTGAACCTATACCTATTCACCATGAAAGAACCAGTTGATTCACTCCTCACTTCCACAGCTCCTGAAGGCATTACCTTCTTTACGTGAAATGGTATAAACCATATAGAACAAATATTTTCAAGGAACAACCTTAACTTGGAATTGAATTGCAAGATAAACTCTCATTCTTTAAACTCTATTCTTATGATGCGCTTGTTGTTCCATATTTTTATCCTTTGCTTGTAGAGCTCGGTGTTCTCGGCAAGCCTAAGTTCTTCAATCTCATTTAATTGAAACTTCCTTTTTTCACCAACTTCCTTGAAATCCATATTGAGGGCGTTTATAATCCAATAGGCTTTATGGTCTAATTCCATAGGAAAATGGCAGGATTTCACATGGAAGTGCTTGAATGAAGTAGTTTTGATCAGGGTCTTGTAGGCAGTTCTATAAGCCCTAAGTGCTTCTTCGAGCTTAGCGGCCCAATCCTTTCTTGAGTTAGGGTTTGTCTTTTCTAGGATTGTTGTTATCTCTCTGTCGCTACTGCGAAAAAATGTGCCGGCAAAGACAGAAGAGTCGCCATCATTTGTTATTTATCCCAACAGAGGGAAAAGAAATGATCAGGAAAAACCTAGCGAAAAGGGATAAGATTGGTCATCGCAACCAAATCTCGGGTTCGGGAGTCGGTTACGCAAGGGGAAGGTATGAACACCCCTCACGTTCGTCGTACTCGACGGGATCCACGCTTGGTTGTCTATCTATGGGGTGATTACTATCTAGCTAAAGGTCTTGGAAAAAAGAAAAGAAAAGTGACTCGGCAGAGCATCGCCACTCTGTGCCTACGTACTCCCTTGTGCAATGGGAAATTCAGAGTCAACGTAGTTCGGCTAACTACGGGTGAAAAGGGGGGGGGGGAAGATTTTTCGCCAAGACATCGTTGTCTCGTGCCTACGTATTCTCATCTGGCATGAGAAATCAGAGAAAAACACAGTTCAGGCTAACACGACCACAGGTTCGCTCAAGTGTTTTTACCCAAGTAGGGTTAACAATCAGTTCTAGCAGTTAGGTGTATGCAGCTCGACCCTTGGAGACTTAGGCATTACCTGTTTGCGGTAGAACCAAGAATTAACGAAACTCTCTTTTTTGAAAAAGGTTTTCCATTATTTATCCTAAAGGACAAAAGAAGTTTAATGATTTGTTTTTGTGTTTTTTTAGAGAAGAAGTGTTTTGAGTTTGATTTGTAACTCCTGTTGCACTAGAGACTATGACTTACGAGCGAATGCGTTGCATATCACCCTAAGGGTGTATACTGAACACTCTAGGAAATTGAGAGGAATCCACTCAATCACCATTTCCCAAGTAGCTTAAGACTCGTAGGGTACAACATTCATTAGCCTTTATTATGTGTTTTGAAAATGTTTGAAGTTGAGGAGAGAAATGACACACTAAAGGGAGACTAACTCAAACCTAAAAGTTGTCATGCAAAGTGGACTTAGAGTTGGGATGAAAGGGAATGCTACCTAATGTTTTCATGCATGGTTTAGCACCTAATGTCTATCATAACCTCTCTTGAATAAGAGAGATTATAAATCCTAAGGGAAGAAAGACAAAAGAAGAGAAGAAGAAAGGAACATGAAAATGCAATTATGCAAACATAGAATGCACAAGTAGGATGAAAGTGAGGGAGGAAATATGTGTGGGGAAGTAGCCTCCACAAGCTCATCTCAACCTCAAGCATGCATATGACAAATGCAAAAGAAGAAAAGAGAAGGAGTGCACAAATGTAAATCACACAAATGCACCAAAAGTGAGATGAAATGGCCTAAACCAAACAACATCAACCACAATGCCATAAAGCAAAAAAATGAAAGGAAAGCCTAAAACAAAGTGAGGATGGGAGGCTATATGAGGACAGAAAGGAACTCATAATATGCACTCAACCATAAGCATCACAAACAAAGTGCAAAAGAAAGTACAAAGAAGTCCTCAAGGATTCATCATTTTAGGTATACTTCAAGTACCTCCTAAGGAGGGACTAAGCCACCTTAAATGAGACTCCAAGGTCATGGGACAGAAGGGAGGATGAGAAAAGAGTTCTCAAAATCAAAAGCAATCACATCAAAAGAAAATACAAGCACATACACAAAAGAATGCAAACATGCTACATATGAAAACCCTAAATGGAAACTCCAAAAGGAACACAAGTAAAACACAATATCATGACCTAAAATTGATCAAGCATCAACCTTAACATGTTAGAAACATGAATAAAAAGGATTTGATGGCTCAAAGGATCTATCAAAGTCATTTCCAAGACACACTAGGTCAATGTGTATGTATAAACCTCCCTTTGGGGTAACTTGACTTGCAAGTTACCTCAAAATTAGAAAAATGATTCAAAAATAACCAAATAAAATGCAATAAGTACACAAACATGTTGGCAACCAGAGGCCAAGAAATTACAATCAAAGTCACTTCACAACATCACCATAGAAATTGATTCACAAGGGTGCTCCATTGTGAAGGAGGATTGTCGAGGGTCAAATGAAATGCTATCAAAGTCAAACCAAAACTCAACAAAACAGGGGCAAAAAGATCCTCAAAAATCACTCAACTCATCATTAATATGAGGATTGATTTTCAGTCATTGGATCAAAAGGAAGAAATAAAAACAAATCAAGAACTAGAACATGTCAAGAAATAGTTCACATAACACACCTCCAATTGAAAAATCCTTTTTAAATTGAAAAATAAAACAAAAAACAAAATAAAAATTTCCTAAAAATAAAAGACATCTTAAAATGTATAGAAAATATTTTTTATGAATTTTATCAACATTGGAGATGTTTTAATATGAATTAATTCAAAACAGATCAAAAAAGAAAAATAAAATAAAATAAAACAAACTCAAGGTGCAAATAGTAAACAAACACAGTTGTAATCAGTGGGCCTACGCGCAGGGGGGTTCCATTAGCAAACAAGGCCCAGTCCAAATGACCGTTTAATGAAACAGTGAGTTTTGTCATTTAGTGTGGCTAGTCAAAGCAACCTCATGGTGAGACGCGCACATGGCCTTAGGTTTGGTTTTAGGTCAACAGATCTGATGGGAGCAGGCAAGGACACATGTAATTGGAGATTAAACATGGCCGGTGGAGATAAATCACAAATGCCGGAGCACGGTGGCTCCGATCATCTTCTCCGATGGCCCCAAAATGCAGGTGAAACCAAACTTCACCAAAATTCACTAATGAAGAGTCTAAACTCATCTACTCTCTTCCTAGATCATGAATCCAGACTCAGCTCTCAATAAACACGCATAAATAAGCCAAATCAAAGAGAATAAAATAAGCTCAAAACTGAAAACATCATGAACATGAACAATTATGAACCAGAATTTGCCTGTGCACATAGGACTTCAGAACAAGCCAACAATGGCGCAAGATAAAGGCATAATGAGTAAGAATTTAGGATCTGAAGCTTACCTAATGGAATCTCTCCGTTGGAGCTTCACAGTTTCTTAAGCTTGATGAAAATGGTCCAGACACGTTCCAATTCAGTTGAGGAAGAAGAAGGAAGCTTCAATTCTGCTTGAAATGGCTCAATTCAAGATTCACGAATTTGAATTTTGGCTTGCTTGCTCAAAATTTGCTCTGCCCAATTCTCCACGAAAATGCTTCTAATGTGATTCAAAAATGATTTGCAACTTATATATGATGGATATACAAGCTGATGAAGGCCTAATTGCAGCTCAATTGTGAGAAATGATAAAATGCCCAAATTCAAATTTCATGCCCCATGCACACGTGAAAATGGAGCCAATTGCTTTGTTTTTCCACTCAAATTCACTGCTGGGATCCCATATTGATCATGTGGATAGGATTCATCCCTTGATTTGATCAAATGGTTGAGATTGGATTGTAAAAATTTCACTTAAAGTTGCTATTGAAGTACACGTGAAAATGACACCAAAACTCAAACCAAAATGTGCATCTTATTTGTTATATCCTTGTGACTCAAAATATGCATAAACTTGACTTGTAATGGTTCAAAATCAATTTAATTGCATTTCCCCCTTTTAAAGCTTTTTTCATGAAAAATTCTCTCACCAATTCTCAAACCCTAGCCAAATCCATGACAATTGAGTGTTTTAAGATGAAATTGGGACTATTTGGAGTAAGTTTCATGTTGGGAAAAGTTGCATTTGAAATATGCAAAGTCATGAAACGGACCTAAAATGAAAATGACCTGTAATCTTACTTTCCCAAAATACCCTTGCCTTGCACGCTTCATAACTTGAGCTCTACAAATCAGATGAAAGACTTCTAGTACTTTTTGGAAAGCTAAGATCATGATGAACAACTTTCATGTTTGGGTCAAAGTAAGGAGAAACATCCTTCTAGGTCAAGAATGCCTTGGAAGTTGGTTGACTTTTGTTGACCAAAATCACATTCATCTGGTGACCTGTAACTTGTCAGCATCATAACTTGAGTTCTAGAAATCAGATGAAAGACTTCTAGTACTCAAAAGAAATCTAGATACATGCTCTACAAGTTTCATGTTGAGGTCAAGATGAGATGAGACTTGTATCTTGAGAAATGTGGTCTTGAAGTTGGGCACTAAACATGGGATTTTACACTGAGAACCCTAATTTAGTAACTTCTCACACTTTTGATTCTTCTTGAATGGATCTTGGAATAACATCTCAAATGCCTCAACACAACATTCCATGATCACCATGACTTAGGACTGAGTCTTAATCTCCTTCAAAAACACAGTTGACTTAGGATTGACCAGATGGAAACCCTAGCTGCACCACTCTTGACTGTGGCTTCTTACACATGATACAATGACTTGGATAAGCTCCACCATGGCCCTCAAAGCACTCAATGAGCTTCCTCAACATCCCATATCCATAATCCTGAATTCACAAACCTCTGATGATCCCAATTGGCCTCCAATCTAGGAGATAATCCACATACATTCATCAACTCTTTCAGAGAACATTGACCACTTCTTAGTGACTTGATGAGCACTCATGCTTGAGTAAAGCCCCTTGCTTAGGCTCAGAACTCTTGGTAACCTTTTCTTACTATGCACGCCTCTCTTGATCCCCTGTTAAATAAAAAATGTTATGCAATACAAATGCTAGAAGAAAAATGAAATGAAACATAAACCAAGCTAAGAAAAGGTTGGTCAAATTTTGGGGTACAACACTCTCTATTGAAGATTTCCACTCAGTCTCTCTTCTGTGGATGATAAGAAGTTTATGAAGGTGAGAAAAACACAAGAAGGGGGTGAGTTGTGTTAGCTTTTTCTTTCTTTTCTTAAAATATCTTATCATATTCTAAACTCAGAGTCTATAATCTCATATAGAGTTAAGTGATTGCAGCATATAAAAACTAGTTCAGGGTTAGAGAAGGAAAGAAAGAGAGACATGGGCAGATTTATCATAGTTCCTCCCACAAACCAAGAGAAGTCCAATCCCCTTGAACTTACAAGGGATTTCGCTATAATCACAACTAATTACAAATTCTCAAGCATACAAGAAAGAGACTTCCAATGCTCAAACGCATAAGTAAGAGACTTCTAATGTTTAAACACATAATAAGAGACTTCAGATGCTCAAGCATACAAGCAAGAGACTTCTTACAACCTAACTTAAAAAGAAAAGATTGTTTGTTTCTTACACTTGATATACATAAGAGTGTCGTGATGAGAATTGGATATCAAGTTATTGATTAACTTGAATCACAAATCATAATTCACCACCGGTCTTTAATTTTTCCAAGGGAAGGGAAAAAGATCGAAATAATCCATGAGTATGCAGTGCAGATGCAAAGCTAGAGAATCTAAGGTTCGGGGGTTGGTTAAACTTAGGGAAGGTGCTAGCATCCTAAGAATCTACAGTACTCTATAGAAGTCTCCTGTTTTAATGTGTTATTATTGTTTGCTAATGATGAAATACCTAGGGGGTTTATTTCTAAGTATACTCGCCATGAAATTGCATCTTGTGCCTACGTATACTGACGAGAATGGAATCAGAGTATTCGTAGTTCCCCTAAAGGGATTGAGAAATCATTAATTATTGGTCAAAGTTCCAGGGGGAAAAGCTCTGTTGATTTATTCTAGGAGAAAAGACGAGTTGTCATCTTAAGGGAAAACACTCGACTTAACCGCCACAACTTGTAGGAGATGGTATTTGCGTCACATTGAGAGAAGGGTTCAAAACTCGGATTTATCGACGAGTATGTCACATCCCTCTTTCAAGCGAAAAAGATTCTACATCTCTCGATTGTGTTACGGGGCAGGAGAATTATATCTCGACTGTCAAGCTGAATCACGTCTAATTCTCTTGTAGGGAAAATAAGATTGAATTGTATATTGGTTTGTCTAAGTTGAAAGCTTCAAGAGAAACCAGTCATATCTTAATGTGTAAGGACTAAATCCTAAACTAATCAACTTGAAAACTCAAGGATCAAGCGGGGGGAATAATGATGCAAATGAAATGCAATGTGTACAACTTAAAGAAGTCATACATGGGTTCTTTCGTTGGACGTGTATACAAAATAATATTAGAGAGAAAGAACGAGGTACACAATAGGATTGGTAATGTGGTTTAAAATTAAAAAACAATAAATTAGATCACGAGTTAATCATGTAAAAAATTAAAACCCGTAGTTTTGGAAAGAACATCATCCAAATGGAATTTGTAACGCCCCAATTCTGAATTTCCCATTATTTTGTTGAGTCTTTTAATTTATTGGTTAATTGTTATTTTATTGTGGAATTATGTGATAATATGTTATGTGTGTATGTTGTAGTATTTTATTATTTGGAGAGTTTTGGGAATTAATTAGAGGGTGTTTTAGATAATCCTTGATTAGTAGTTATTTTGAGAGAAATAGAGTAGAAAGAGTATAAGTGGAAAAGAGAAAGAATAGAGAGAATAGAAACCGAGAGGAAAGAAAGGAAGAGAAGAGAAAAGAGGAGAAAAATCTAGAATCATCAAGAATCCACTTCTAAGCTTTCGATTGATCAGGTAAGGGTGTAAAACTTTATTATTCTTGCAATGTGTATGATTATGTGGGTTCTTGTTGGTTTTGTTTTGGATTGGGGAGAGTTTTGCTCATTTTTTATTTTAGGGCATAATGAGTTTAATCGGTAGAACGGATGTTTTATCGGGTAGAATCCGATGCAAGTGATGTAGAATAGTCAGGGTGTGATAGACTAAGGCTATTGGAACTGATTTGATGAGAATCGATCAGTTTTGGAGAGGTTGGGAAATTCTGAACAGTGAGGAATTTCTGGTTCGCAGACACTCGCTAGTTGTTCGTTAGGCGAGCTGGTCACGAACGTTCGCTAAGCGAGCAGTAGCGAATAGGTAGCGAACGGTCCCAAACTTGGACATAATGCATGTTATGGTGTTCGCTGGTAGCGAATGGGGGTAGCGAAGGTTCTCTAGGGGTTCGCTGAGCGAGCGAGGTAGCGAACGAAGTCAGAGGATTCGGTTTGTTTTCGCGAGCTTGTTCGCTAGGCGAACAAGTAGCGAATACTCTCTAGGAGTTTGCTAAGCGAGAATGTGGCGAACGTGGCAGGTTGTGTTTTCTTTAATGTTTCCATCCGAGGTCGGGTTTCTGACTTAACTTTGACTATTTTTTTGCTCGAGGCATCGATCATGCCGAGTTATATTGTGCTGTGGGTAGCCGTATGGCGTGAATCCTAGATTGGGAATTGTGGAGTGTGTATGTGGCCGTTTGGCAATTTTGTGCAATTATTCAAATTAAATGGAAATTGCATGGTAATATTGATGTGAATGTGCATAATTGTATGTACTTGTATGATGTAAAGAATGCTTGAATATGTTTGTAAACATGTGTGCATTTTAAGAGTGTATTGAGTCGTGTTGCATGTGTAGCATCACGATTGCATTCATGTGTGTCTGGTCCCGCGTAGGATCTGCAGAAACCTCGTGTGCCCTTGTGGGGTGTGAGCGATCCTGAAACATCGTGTGCCCGTGTGGGGTATGAGTGATGGGTGAACATCGTAGGCCCGACGGGGAGTTACTTCGGTAACGAGCGATGGTTCCATTTTGGTTCTTCAATTGAACCTGCTAAACGAGCCGGTACCGCATTTGCATCTGCATAGAGTCGTGAGTCGGTCTCTATGAGTTGCATTATCATCTTTATATGATGTTTTGGTGAAATGAACATAATTGTAAATGTTTAAGTGAATGCTATGAATTGAGAAGCATGGATTGGTGAGTGTGATTGATTATGTATGTGTACATTGCGATGTATTGTAACGAGTTGTGGTGAGAAATATGAATTACGAGTATGTTATAATTGTGTTTTTTGATGTATATAATTTTATGCATTGTTTGTTATGATAATGTTTCTCACCCTTCTGCTGTTTTATAATGCTCTATGAGGCATTGCAGAGTAGGATGCTGGAGGTCTTTTGTGAAGCGAGTCTTCATTTCTTTTGGTCAGATGGCTCTGATATGTAACACTGGGTAGTTAGGAATTTTTTTGACTCTTTTGTGATACGTCTGTGTATGTATCTGCTGCTGAATGTTTTGTAAACTTAACTGATGAATTGAATTAATCTGAATGATGTATATGATGCTTATGTTAATGAAGTGATTTCAATGTTTAGATGTTTTCGCTTTATTCTAAATGTTGATACGTGGGTTTTAAGCGTTATGCTTTGTTTTTAGTTGAGACTTTATGAGCAGTTACTATTTATGTTTCGTTTCGATGATGATGTGATGCGCCTCTTTTATACCATGTTATAATTATACTCTGATGGAATTTTATTAAGTGCCTAAATGATTTAATTGTTTATTTTGGGGGTATAGAAAGGGGGCGTTACATTATGTGGTATCAGAGCTAGTGTTGAGTCAGTTGTGTCTGTCTTTTTATTGTGTTGGTTAAATGGTTGTTTGACCTTGTTGTTATTTTTGGGAATCCTCAGAATATGGCTGGTCGTAATGACACTGCTATGGTTGTGGCATTGGAGGCTATGGAAAGGGCGGTGCAAGGTGCGTCGAATGTGAATGCGAATGATGAGTTTAGAAAGAATCAGCCGCCTGTATTCAAAGGAAGGTTTAATCCTGACGGTGCTCAGATCTGGTTGAAGGAGGTTGAGAGAATCTTTAGAGTTATGAATTGTGCTGAAGAAAACAAGGTGAGACTTGGGACTCATATGTTGAAGGAAGAGGCTGATGACTGGTGGGTCAGTATGAGACAAGTTCTTGAGGTGGATGATGAAGAAATTACTTGGGATTTGTTCCGCACTGAATTTTTGAGGAAGTACTATCCTGAGAGTGTGAAGGGTAAAAAGGAAATGGAATTTCTTGAGTTGAAACAAGGCAACATGTCTGTGGTAGATTACACGGCTAAGTTTGTAGAGTTAGTGCAGTTTCATCCTTATTATGCAGCTTTTACGACGGAGTTCTCTAAGTGCATTAAGTATGAGAATGGCTTGCATCCGGAGATAAAGCAATCGGTGGGTTACCAGAGGATACGAATATTTTTGGACCTGACCAAATGTTGTAGGATTTTTGAAGAGGATAGTAGAGCTCGTTCTACTCACTACAAGAGTTTGAGTGAGAAGAAAGGCAAGCAACAAGTGAAGAGTGGACCTTATGTGAAGCCTGTTAATAAGGGCAAATATAGGGGAAATTCGATAGGAAATCGAGAGGTGGAAGTTCGGGTGCAGTCAAATGTTACAAGTGTGGCGTGATGGGCCACAAATCTTTTGAGTGTGGGAAGTCTACGGAGAAGTGTGCTACTTGTGGAAGTTTTGGACATACCACTTCTGAGTGTAGAAGGAATGTGGTAAAGTGTTTTAACTGTGGAGAAGTTGGTCATATTAGCACCAAGTGTACCAAACCAAAGCAAGCTCAGTCGGGTGGAAAAGTATTTGCATTAGCCGGTTCAGACACTACTAATGCGGATCGCTTGATTAAAGGTACATGCTTTATTAATAATATGCCTTTAGTTGCTATTATTGATACTGGAGCGACTCATTCGTTCATTTATCTTGAATGTGCTAAGCGTTTGGGTTTGCGCATGGTTTCTTTGAGTGGTGGCATGGTTATTGAGACTCCTGCTTCAGGGTCGGTAACTACTTCTTTGGTGTGCGTAAGTTGTCCCTTGACCATGTATGGTAAAGACTTTCTTTTGGATTTGGTGTGTTTACCGTTGGAAGGCTTGGATGTGATTTTGGGTATGAATTGGTTGCAATTTAATAGAGTTCATTTAGATTGCTATCATAAGTTGGTAGGGTTTCCTTCTTTGGAAGATGATGAAAGTGAGAGTTTTCTATCCACTAAAGAGCTGAAGAAAATTTTGGCGGAAGAAGCTCAGTTGTTTGGTTTATTTGCATCGTTGTCGGTAGAGGACAAGGTTGGACTTGACGTGTTTCCAGTGGTGTGTGAATTTCCAGAAGTGTTTCTGGAGGATGTTACAGATGTACCGCCGGAAAGGGAAGTTGAATTTTCTATTGATCTAATTCCAGGTACTAGACCAATTTCGATGGCACCGTATCGTATGTCAGCATCAAAATTGGTAGAGTTGAAGGAGCAGTTGAGTGAATTGTTAGAAAAGAGATTTGTTAGACCAAGTGTTTCTCCTTGGGGTGCACCGGTGTTGTTAGTAAAGAAAAAGGATGGAAGTATGCGGTTATGTATTGATTATCGACAATTAAACAAAGTGACAATTAAGAATAAGTATCCGCTTCCTAGAATTGATGATTTGATGGACCAATTGGTTGGAGCACGAGTTTTTAGCAAGATTGATTTAAGATCAGGTTATCACCATATTCGTGTCAAGGAAGGAGATGTTCAAAAGACGGCTTTTAGGACACGGTATGGACATTACGAATATTTAGTGATGCCATTCGGAGTTTCTAATGCGCCAGGTGTGTTTATGGAGTACATGAATCGTATTTTTCATGAGCAGTTGGATCGTTTTGTGGTTGTGTTTATTGACGACATTCTGATTTTGTTTTAAGTCTCAAGAAGAGCATGAGGAACATTTAAGAATTGTGTTACAGATTTTGAGGGAGAAGCAATTGTATGACAAGTTGTCGAAGTGTGAATTTTGGTTATCAGAAGTGAGCTTCCTTGGGCATGTTATTTCGGGTAATGGTATTAGTGTTGATCCATCTAAGATTGATGCGGTAATGCAATGGGAGACAACTAGAACAGTTACGGAGATTCAAAGCTTCTTGGGCTTGGCAGGTTATTACCGGAGATTTATTGAAGGGTTTTCGAAGTTGGAACTTCCGTTAACGCAGTTAACTTGTAAGGGAAAGGCTTTTATTTGGGATGTTGATTATGAGAAAAGTTTTATGGAGTTAAGGAGAAGATTGACAACAACGCCGATCTTGATTTTGCCTAATCCTACAGAACCTTTTGTGGTATATTGTGATGCTTCTTTGACTGGTTTGGGTGGTGTTTTGATGCAAGATGGGAAGGTTGTAGCTTATGCTTCTAGGCATTTAAGAGTGCACGAAAAGAATTACCCTACTCATGATTTGGAATTAGTGGCCGTGGTCTTTGTGTTAAAAATTTGGAGGCATTATCTTTATGGTGCAAGGTTTGAATTTTTTAGTGACCACAAGAGTTTGAAGTATTTATTTGATCAGAAGGAATTGAATATGAGGCAAAGAAGATGGCTAGAGCTTTTGAAGGACTATGATTTTGGATTAAATTATCATCCGGGTAAGGCAAATGTGGTGGCCGATGCCTTAAGTCGGAAGTCTTTGCATGTGTCCGCAATGATGGAAAAGGAATGGGAATTATTGGAGAATTTCAGAGGTTTGAGTTTGGTTTGTGATATGACGTCGAGGAGCGTGAGACTTGGTATGCTTCATATCACGAATGATTTTCTTGCAACCGTTTGAGAAAGGCAAAAGTTGGATTTGAAGTTTGTTGACTTGATGACAAAAGAGAATGAAGATTTCAAAGTTGATGATTTTGGAGTTTTGAGGTTTCGTGGTCGTATTTGTATTCCTGATGATGCGGAATTGAAAAGAATGATATTGGAGGAAGGACACCTTAGTAATTTGAGTATGTAGAAGCATGCTTCAGTCTCAAGTTTTGATGATGTCAATACTACTCAAGGTCATCTCTTGATTGCAAAAAGACAAGCCGTTCAAAGTCATCAAGATAAAGTCATCAAGCTATCTTTCAAGTCAAGCTACATATGGAACTGATTCTTCCAGACTTGGCTGCATTACTGGTATATCAAATCCACCTTTATAATTTGATATACAAGTGTTCAAAAACATCAATCTTTTGTGTATAATACATAAGCATGTTTTTGAAACCTTAAAAATGGTATAACATTATTTTTAAAAAGCATTTTTCTGAAAATTAGCAGTGTTAACCGATTAACCATATAGGTTAACCGGTTAACCAATTTGAATTTTGAATTTTCTGGGCTAACGTGCCAGTGTTAACCGATTAACCATATGGGTTAACCGATTAACACTGAACGTGCAGTGAAAAATTGCTTTGTTTCAAGTTCAAAAATTATTTTAAAAACATACCTTTTCATGGTTTGAATCTTTTAAAATCATACCTTTTGTGAAAGGTTATTTTACTGATATAAATTCTGAGTTTTTCAGTTTGAAAAACACACCAACAAAAAACCAATACTCATTTTTAAAAATTGTCTTAGAATCAAATTCATTTTTCAAAAGTGTTCATACTTGCATTGAAAATTTCACATTCATTGAACACTTGTATTGAAAAATTACAAAGAGTGAATTTTGATTCATTGGAGAAGATCACTTTGACAGTTATACTCAAACCAAATTCATTACAATTATTTTATTTTTGACTTGTGATCCAGGATTGTTGGACACAAGGGTGAGTGTTTACAAGAGGATTGTTCTTGTACACTTGTGTGTTTTTATTGTTTGATAGTAGGCCTCACCGGTTGATGGTGTGATAGGTTGTACTGTTTTAAACAATAGTGAAAATTCTCTTTCATGTTGAAAGAGGAGTGGAGTACTCTCGGATTGTGAGGGGAACCACTATAAATCCTGTGTCTTTCTTTCTTTCTGTTGATTTACTGCTTTTCATAACCAAGAACACCATCCAGTATATTTCCAAGAACCATATAAAAACCGGAAAAATTTCAAAAGTCCTAATTCACCCCCCCCCCCCCCCTCTTAGGCATACTCTGTTCTTACAATTGGCATCAGAGCAGGTTAAGGTAACCTATTCCTAACGATTCAGTATGGCTTCCGCAAGTACCAACCCGGTTTTCAAAGATGGTGGAAGTAGTAACAAACCACCACTCTTTTCTGGAGAATACTTTGATTTTTGGAAAATCCGTATGAAGGCACATCTTGAGGCTCAAGGAGATGGTATATGGGAAACCGTTGAAACTGGTCCACATGTTCCTACAAGTGTGGTAAATGGTGTTGGAACCCCAAAGATCAAATCCTCATATGATGAAGATGACAAGAAGAGAATCTTGAATGAGAAGAAAGCAATCAACATACTTCAAAGCGCTCTCAGTATGGATGAATTCTTTCGCATATCACAGTGTCAATCAGCAAAACAGATTTGGGATACCTTGGTAGAAACGCATGAAGGAACAGCAGAAGTAAAAAGATCAAGACTTAACACGTTAAGTCAAGAATATGAGATGTTCCGTATGCAGCCCGGTGAATCTATTGTTGCCTTGCAAAAGAGGTTCGTTCATCTAACAAATCACCTGATTGCTCTTGGGAAGACCTTCACCAACGATGATCTCAACTTAAAAGTCCTAAGATCCTTGACAAGAGAATGGCAACCAAAAGTGACTGCCATTTCGGAAAAGAAAAGTCTTTCAACGATGACATCCGCTTCATTATTCGGAAAACTTCAAGAGCATGAACTGGAACTTGGAAGGCTTGAGGAACATGAAAATCAAGACAAGAAGTCCAAAGGAATTGCCCTGAAGGCTGACACAAAGGATGACAAAATTGACGAATCTTCCGAAGACGAAAATTTCATGCTTCTAGTAAAGAAGCTTGGTAAGTTTTTCAATAATAATAAAACTTCTTCTTTTTCTAAAAAGAATAAACATTTCAGGAAAAAGGAGGCATCCACATCAAACCAAGAAATTACATGTTATGAATGTGGAAAACAAGGTCACATAAAGCCAGACTTCCCAAAACTCGCAAATAAAGGAAAATTCAAGGGCAAGAAGGATTTCAAAACAAAGAAGGCTTATGTCGCATGGGACGACAACGAAGTGAGTTCATCATCGGAATCAGATAGCGATGAATGTGCAAATATTGCCTTAATGGCCTGTCACCATTCCGATGACAAAAATGAGGTATGCTTGAAGACAACCACAAATGAATGGTATCTTGATAGTGGTTGCTCGAAGCATATGACGGGAGATATAAACAAATTTTCAAGTCTATCATTAAAGGCCAAAGGATACGTCACTTACGGTGATGATAATAAAGGAAAAATTCTTGGAGTTGGAACCATTGGTGCACCTCCATGTACAGTCATCGAAGACGTTCTTTTTGTTGAAGGCCTTAAGCATAACCTGCTTAGCATCAGTCAATTGTGTGACAAAGGGTTCAAAATCAACTTCACAAAGGAGGAATGCTTGATCGAACACGAAGTCACTCATGAGATTCTGCTAAAAGGTAAAAGATATAATAATATTTTTATGATCTCTTTTGATGATTCTTCCTTGAAGGTAAAGTGTCTTATGGCGAACAACAACGAGGCATGGCTTTGGCATAAAAGATTTGCTCACATTCACATGGAGCATTTAAACAAATTAATCAAGCATGATCTGGTTGTTGGGCTTCCAAAGATAAAATTCATCAAGGATAAATTATGCGATGCATGTCAAAAGGGAAAACAGACCAAGACAACTTTCAAATCCAAGCAAGTGGTTTCTACATCAAGACCACTTCAATTGTTGCACATGGATCTTTTTGGTCCATCAAGAACGAAGAGCTTTGGAGGTAGTATTTATGCTTTAGTTATTGTTGATGATTTTTCTCGATATACCTGGACAATGTTTTTAGTGCAGAAAAATGATGCGTTTAAGGCATTCAAAAAGTATGCAAAACAAATTCAAAACGAGAAGTCACTCACTATAGCCTCCATAAGAAGCGACCACGGTGGAGAATTTCAAAATTCAGACTTTGAAGAATTTTGCGAAGAACATGGAATTTCTCATAATTTTTCGGCACCAAGAACTCCTCAACAAAACGGCGTCGTAGAACGGAAGAATCGTTCACTAGTTGAACTTGCTAGAACAATGCTCAGCGACACAAATCTTCCGAAATATTTCTGGGCAGAAGCAGTAAGCACGGCATGCTTTGTAAGCAACCGCGTGAATATTCGACCGCTACTCAAAAAGACTCCGTATGAGTTGTTCAAGGGAAGGAAACCGAATATATCATTCTTCCACATATTTGGCTGCAAATGCTTCGTTCTCAACAACAATAAGGACAATCTCGGTAAGTTTGATGAGAAGTCCGACGAAGGTATATTTCTTGGTTACTCTTCTTATAGTAAAGCTTTTAGAATTTTTAATAAAAGAACTCTTACCATTGAAGAGTCCATTCATGTTTCGTTTGATGAGACTAACCCCTCGAAAGAGGATAATATTGTTTTGGATGATGATGATGATTTTGTAGATACTTCACAACATGAAGAAATTGTTTCAAAAGATCAAACAACTTTACAAGAAGATGTTACTCAAGAAAATCAAGATCTTTCGAAAGAATGGAGAACACACAGAGATCACCCAATTGATAAAGTTATTGGTGATATTAGTCAAGGCGTTGCAACTAGACTTAATTTAAAGGATGCTTGTCTCAACATGGCATTTGTATCTCAAATTGAACCATCAAAGATCGATGAGGCTTTAGGCGACGACCAATGGATTATAGCAATGCAAGAAGAACTTAATCAGTTCGAAAGAAATCAAGTTTGGACCCTTGTACCAAAACCGGACAATAAACATATTATAGGAACCAGATGGGTGTTCAAGAACAAACTTGACGAGAACGGGATTATAGTTCGTAACAAGGCAAGATTGGTCGCACAAGGCTACAACCAGGAGGAAGGAATTGATTTTGATGAAACATTCGCTCCGGTAGCAAGTTGCAAGATGATGTCTACTCCTATGGGATCCGGAACGTATGTTGATCAAGATGAATCTGGTACTCCAGTTGATATTACTAAATATCGAGGTATGATTGGTTCATTACTATATTTGACGGCAAGCCGTCCTGACATTATGTTTAGTGTTTGTTTGTGTGCGCGCTTCCAAGCAAATCCGAAGGAATCGCATCTCACTGCTGTGAAGAGAATTATCAAGTATCTCAAAGGAACGACCAACGTCGGATTATGGTATCCTAAAGGTAGTATTTGTTCTTTAGTTGGTTATTCTGACGCTGACTATGCAGGATGCAAAACCGATAGAAAAAGTACAAGTGGTACATGTCATATTCTCGGAAATGCTCTAGTATCATGGGCCTGCAAGAAGCAAGCTTGTGTAGCACTCAGCACCGCCGAAGCAGAATACATCGCCGCAGGAAGTTGCTGTGCACAGATTTTATGGCTGAAACAACAACTTCTGGATTATGGTGTTGACCTCGGATGCATTCCTCTACGGTGTGACAATACTAGTGCCATAAATATCACAAAGAATCCGGTGATGCATTCCAGAACAAAGCACATTGATATCCGGCATCATTTCCTTCGAGATCACGTATTAAACAGAGATGTTGATGTTACTTTCGTCGACACACACAACCAACTCGCCGACATCTTCACCAAGCCTTTGGCAAAAGAATCATTCTACAAAATTCGGAGAGAACTTGGGATTCTTGATGAAGGTGACATCTGATCCTTGTCTCTATTATATGTATGCATTAATTGTGATATGTTTTCATGTATATGCATTCTGTTTTTATGTATTTTTCAAAAATTCGAGCATGTTAATCGATTAACCATATGGGTTAACCGATTAACACTGTTGAATTTTTCAATTCTGATTAAATTTTTTAATGTGTTAACCGATTAACCTATATGGTTAACCGATTAACACTGTTAATTTTTCAAAAAATCAGAAACGAAAGTTTTATATTTTTTCTTTATATATTTTGTGTGGTCCATATTCTTTTAAATATCCACATCCATATCCAAAATCCACATTCCCTCTTAAAATCCTAACTTCTCTCTCCCACTCTTAAAAGTTGGAAAAACTCCTCATAACCTCTCAAACCCTAACTTCCTCAGAACCCACAACCTCTCAAACCTCCATCCATGGCTTCAGCATCAAACCGCGGCAAGGGAAAACTTCCAGAACATCACTCTGCATCAGAATCAGATGACGACAGTATTCCAATGGAAACCACCAAGAAGAGACAGATGGATTTCAAAGTGCGTGTTCGTCAACTTATGCCGGTAAAGTATGTGAATCTTCGAGCTTTTCCTGCAATATCTTTTGATTTTCCTGCTCTGTTGGAATATCAGCGTATCGACAAGTTCGTCACCGACTCTACTATTATCTATCCTGATCTGGTTAAAGCTTTTATGAATAAAATGTCTGTATATCTGGACATGGACGAGAACCACATGATCCGGTCCACCATCAGAGATCATGAGTTTGTTGAGAATTTATCCACCCTTGCTAGACACCTTAAGATTCCATCAAAGGGATGCTTCCTGAGGAAAGGTGTAAACCATGTAGATGGACCCTGGGCAAACTATGATAAAATGGAGTATTACTATCAGATTTGCAGGTTCCCAAAAGAAACAGTTATTGCAAACTCCTGCACTGCTCGTATGCTATGCTATGCCAAGAATCTGACAGTATCTGATCGAATGCTTCACTACATTATCTGCTATGTTCTCATTCCAAAGGACTCAAATCACTCTCAGATCAACGATTTGGAAATGCAGCTGATCTTTGCTATTAATAATCGCATCAGAGTCAATTGGATTTTGACTATTATGTATCATCTGCAGCAACAACTTCATTGCATTACCCGGCTGCCGTATGCTCGCTTGGTTTCTAGAATTCTGGAATTAACTGAACTTGACCTCAACAGAGAACCATCCTCCAAGATGAAACCTACAACGAATGAGATCAATGAGATTAATATTGTGAAGAATACTGGAATCATCAAGGCGGCTGACGGTACCTACAGGTATACTGATGACGGTCCTGTGCATCACGCTTATCCAATGCCTGAAGGGGGTCTTACCAGTGAGTTCCTCTACACAACCATGATGAACCAGCATCGAGAATCCATGAATATGCATAGAGAGACCTCCCGAGCAATTGCCTCCCTCAGAAACCTCATTCTTAACCCTCCACATTCCAGCACCCGAGTTGTGGACGACGAGATTGAAGAAGAGGTTGATAGTGATGAAGAAGAAGAGGAGGAGGATATGGCGGATGAGGATATTTAGAGGATATGCTGCTGTTGTTGTTTTTATTGCTTTGATTTCTAGTTATAAGTTTTTATGCTTTCATTTGAACTATGTTTTATTGTAACAAGTACAATTTCTATTTGCTGCATTTTATATGTACTACTGTTTGTGCTTTGTGTTTACTTGGCTTTGCATGTGCTTATTACTATATATGTTGCTATCTTGTGATTTCTTTGAAAGCTCTTCCTTTTTGCTGATGTCAAAGGGGGAGAAGAGCTTGGTTCTGTTAATTTCTCTCTGTGTGCAGATTTTTTTTCCTCTGATAAGATAGGGGGAGTTGCTAGACATAGGGGGAGAACCAGATCAAGAACCAAGAGATATCGCACAACATTTTTTGATTGCCATCATCAAAAAGGGGGAGAATGTAGAAGTATGCTTCAGTCTCAAGTTTTGATGATGTCAATACTACTCAAGGTCATCTCTTGATTGCAAAAAGACAAGCCGTTCAAAGTCATCAAGATAAAGTCATCAAGCTATCTTTCAAGTCAAGCTACATATGGAACTGATTCTTCCAGACTTGGCTGCATTACTGGTATATCAAATCCACCTTTATAATTTGATATACAAGTGTTCAAAAACATCAATCTTTTGTGCATAATACATAAGCATGTTTTTGAAACCTTAAAAATGGTATAACATTATTTTTAAAAAGCATTTTTCTGAAAATTAGCAGTGTTAACCGATTAACCATATAGGTTAACCGGTTAACCAATTTGAATTTTGAATTTTCTGGGCTAACGTACCAGTGTTAACCGATTAACCATATGGGTTAACCGATTAACACTGAACGTGCAGTGAAAAATTGCTTTGTTTCAAGTTCAAAAATTATTTTAAAAACATACCTTTTCATGGTTTGAATCTTTTAAAATCATACCTTTTGTGAAAGGTTATTTTACTGATATAAGTTCTGAGTTTTTCAGTTTGAAAAACACACCAACAAAAAACCAATACTCATTTTTAAAAATTGTCTTAGAATCAAATTCATTTTTCAAAAGTGTTCATACTTGCATTGAAAATTTCACATTCATTGAACACTTGTATTGAAAAATTACAAAGAGTGAATTTTGATTCATTGGAGAAGATCACTTTGACAGTTATACTCAAACCAAATTCATTACAATTATTTTATTTTTGACTTGTGATCCAGGATTGTTGGACACAAGGGTGAGTGTTTACAAGAGGATTGTTCTTGTACACTTGTGTGTTTTTATTGTTTGATAGTAGGCCTCACCGGTTGATGGTGTGATAGGTTGTACTGTTTTAAACAATAGTGAAAATTCTCTTTCATGTTGAAAGAGGAGTGGAGTACTCTCGGATTGTGAGGGGAACCACTATAAATCCTGTGTCTTTCTTTCTTTCTGTTGATTTACTGCTTTTCATAACCAAGAACACCATCCAGTATATTTCCAAGAACCATATAAAAACCGGAAAAATTTCAAAAGTCCTAATTCACCCCCCCCCCCCCCCCCTCTTAGGCATACTCTGTTCTTACAATTGGCATCAGAGCAGGTTAAGGTAACCTATTCCTAACGATTCAGTATGGCTTCCGCAAGTACCAACCCGGTTTTCAAAGATGGTGGAAGTAGTAACAAACCACCACTCTTTTCTGGAGAATACTTTGATTTTTGGAAAATCCGTATGAAGGCACATCTTGAGGCTCAAGGAGATGGTATATGGGAAACCGTTGAAACTGGTCCACATGTTCCTACAAGTGTGGTAAATGGTGTTGGAACCCCAAAGATCAAATCCTCATATGATGAAGATGACAAGAAGAGAATCTTGAATGAGAAGAAAGCAATCAACATACTTCAAAGCGCTCTCAGTATGGATGAATTCTTTCGCATATCACAGTGTCAATCAGCAAAACAGATTTGGGATACCTTGGTAGAAACGCATGAAGGAACAGCAGAAGTAAAAAGATCAAGACTTAACACGTTAAGTCAAGAATATGAGATGTTCCGTATGCAGCCCGATGAATCTATTGTTGCCTTGCAAAAGAGGTTCGTTCATCTAACAAATCACCTGATTGCTCTTGGGAAGACCTTCACCAACGATGATCTCAACTTAAAAGTCCTAAGATCCTTGACAAGAGAATGGCAACCAAAAGTGACTGCCATTTCGGAAAAGAAAAGTCTTTCAACGATGACATCCGCTTCATTATTCGGAAAACTTCAAGAGCATGAACTGGAACTTGGAAGGCTTGAGGAACATGAAAATCAAGACAAGAAGTCCAAAGGAATTGCCCTGAAGGCTGACACAAAGGATGACAAAATTGACGAATCTTCCGAAGACGAAAATTTCATGCTTCTAGTAAAGAAGCTTGGTAAGTTTTTCAATAATAATAAAACTTCTTCTTTTTCTAAAAAGAATAAACATTTCAGGAAAAAGGAGGCATCCACATCAAACCAAGAAATTACATGTTATGAATGTGGAAAACAAGGTCACATAAAGCCAGACTGCCCAAAACTCGCAAATAAAGGAAAATTCAAGGGCAAGAAGGATTTCAAAACAAAGAAGGCTTATGTCGCATGGGACGACAATGAAGTGAGTTCATCATCGGAATCAGATAGCGATGAATGTGCAAATATTGCCTTAATGGCCTCTCACCATTCCGATGACGAAAATGAGGTATGCTTGAAGACAACCACAAATGAATGGTATCTTGATAGTGGTTGCTCGAAGCATATGACGGGAGATATAAACAAATTTTCAAGTCTATCATTAAAGGCCAAAGGATACGTCACTTACGGTGATGATAATAAAGGAAAAATTCTTGGAGTTGGAACCATTGGTGCACCTCCATGTACAGTCATCGAAGACGTTCTTTTTGTTGAAGGCCTTAAGCATAACCTGCTTAGCATCAGTCAATTGTGTGACAAAGGGTTCAAAATCAACTTCACAAAGGAGGAATGCTTGATCGAACACGAAGTCACTCATGAGATTCTGCTAAAAGGTAAAAGATATAATAATATTTTTATGATCTCTTTTGATGATTCCCAAGAGCATTGTATCGGATAGGGATCCAAGGTTTACTTCAAGGTTTTGGGAAAGTTTGCAAAAGTCTTTGGGTTCGCAGTTGAGATTGAGTTCGGCTTATCATCCGCAAACAGATGGTCAAACCGAAAGGACAATTCAATCGTTGGAAGATTTGTTACGAGCTTGTGTGCTAGAGCAAGGCGGTGCCTGGGATAGTTATTTAGCGTTGATTGAATTCACCTATAATAACAGTTTTCATTCGAGTATCGGTATGGCTCCATTTGAAGCTTTGTATGGTCGAAAATTTCGAACACCTTTGTGTTGGCATGAGACTGGTGAGAGGTCGGTGGTTGGACCGGAGTTGGTACAGCAGACGACAGAGAAGGTGAGGTTGATTCGAGAAAATATGAGAGCTTCTCAGAGTAGGCAGAAAAGTTATCATGATAAGAGAAGGAAGGATCTTGAATTTCAAGAGGGCGACCATGTGTTTTTGAGAGTTATGCCGGTTACGGGTGTGGGCCGTGCTTTGAAGTCGAGGAAGTTGACTTCTCGTTTCATCGGTCCGTATCAGATTATTGCACGAGTTAGTGTTGTGGCTTATCGTGTGGCGTTGCCTTCGAATCTTTCGAATTTGCATGATGTGTTTCATGTTTCACAACTTCGGAAGTATGTTCCGGATCCGTCACATGTTATCCCTATGGACGAGGTTGAAGTAAGAGATAACCTTACAGTGGAAGTTTTGCCGATTAGAATTTTGGACAGTGAGATTAAGAAGTTAAGAGGCAAGGATATCGCGTTTGTGAAAGTAGCATGGGGAGGTACTGCAGAAGGCGATATGAATTGGGAACTGGAAAGTAAGATGCGAGAGTCGCATCCATAGTTGTTTGGATCAGGTAATATTTTCGAGGATGAAAATTTATAAAGTAGAGGAGAGTTGTAACGCCTCGATTCTGAATTTCCCATTATTTTGTTGAGTCTTTTAATTTATTGGTTAATTGTTATTTTATTGTGGAATTATGTGATAATATGTTATGTGTGTATGTTGTAGTATTTTATTATTTGGAGAGTTTTGGGAATTAATTAGAGGGTGTTTTAGATAATCCTTGATTAGTATTTATTTTGAGAGAAATAGAGTAGAAAGAGTATAAGTGGAAAAGAGAAAGAATAGAGAGAATAGAAACCAAGAGGAAAGAAAAAGAAGAGAAAGAAAGGAAGAGAAGAGAAAAGAGGAGAAAAACCTAGAATCATCAAGAATCCACTTCTAAGCTTTCTATTGATCGGGTAAGGGTGTGAAACTTTATTATTCTTGCAATGTGTATGATTATGTGTGTTCTTGTTGGTTTTGTTTTGGATTGGGGAGAGTTTTGCTCATTTTTCATTTTAGGGCATAATGAGTTTAATCGGTAGAACGGATGTTTTATCGGGTAGAAACCGATGTAAGTGATGTAGAATAGTCAGGGTGTGATAGACTAAGGCTATTGGAACTGATTTGATTAGAATCAGTCGGTTTTGGAGAAATTGGGAAATTCTGAACAGTGAGGAATTCTGGTTCGCAGACACTCGCTAGTTGTTCGCTAGGCGAGCTGCTCGCGAACATTCGCTAAGAGAGCAGTAGCGAATAGGTAGCGAATGGTCCCAGACTTGGACATAATGCATGTTATGGTGTTCGCTGGTAGCGAATGGGGGTAGCGAAGGTTCTCTAGGGGTTCGCTGAGCGAGCGAGGTAGGAACAAAGTCAGAGGCTTCTGTTTGTCTTCGCGAGCTTGTTCGCTAGGCGAGGAAGTAGCGAATACTCGCTAGGATTTCACTAAGCGAGAAGGTGGCGAACGTGGCAGGTTGTGTTTTCTTTAATGTTTCCATCCGAGGTCGGGTTTCCGACTTAACTTTGATTATTTTCTTGCTCGAGGCATCGATCATGCCGAGTTATCTTGTGTTGTGGGTAGTCGTATGGCGTGAATCTTAGATTGGGAATTGTGGAGTGTGTATGTGGCCGTTTGGCAATCTTGTGCAATTGTTCGAATTAAATGGAAATTGCATGGTGATATTGATGTGAATGTGCATAATTGTATGTACTTGTATGATGTGAAGAATGCTTGAATATGTTTGTAAACATGTGTGCATTTTAAGAGTGTATTGAGTCGTGTTGCATGTGTAGCATCATGATTGCATTCTTGTGTGTCTGATCCCGCGTAAGATCTGCAGAAACCTTGTGTGCCCTTGTGGGGTGTGAGCGATGGTTTAGTTACTTTGATCCCTAGGAGGATCTGCAGAAACGATCGTGTGCCCTTGTGGGGTGTGAGCGATGGTTTATTTTTGATTCCGTGGAGAATCTGCAGAATAGTTGTGTGCCCTTGTGGGGTGTGAGCAACCGGATTGTGTGCCCATGTGGGGTGTGAGCAATCCTGAAACATCGTGTGCCCATGTGGGGTGTGAGCGATGGGTGAACATCGTAGGCCCGACGGGGAGTTACTTCGGTAACAAGCGATGGTTCCATTTTGGTTCTTCAATTGAACCTGCTGAACGAGCCGATACCGCATTTGCATCTGCATAGAGTCGTGAGTCGGTCTCTATGAGTTGCATTATCATCTTTATATGATGTTTTGGTGAAATGAACATAATTGTAAATGTTTAAGTGAATGTTATGAATTGTGAAGCATGGATTGGTGAGTGTGATTGATTATGTACGTGTACATTGTGATGTATTGTAACGAGTTGTGGTGAGAAATATGAATTGCGAGTATGTTATAATTGTGTTTTATGATGTATATAATTTTATGCATTGTTTGTTATGATAATATTTCTCACCCTTCTGCTGTTTTATAATGCTATATGAGGCATTGCAGAGTAGGATGCTGGAGGTCTTTTGTGAAGCGAGTCTTCATTTCTTTTGGTCAGATGGCTCTGATATGTAACATTGGGTGGAATTGTTTTGACTCTTTTGTGATACGTCTGTGTATGTATCTGCTGCTGAATGTTTTGTAAACTTAACTGATGAATTGAATTAATCTGAATGATGTATATGATGCTTATGTTAATGAAGTGATGTTTAGATGTTTCCGCTTTATTCTAAATGTTGATCCGTGGGTTTTAAGCGTTATGCTTTGTTTTTAGTTGAGATTTACCCATTTTGTTACATATCTTTATGAGCAGGTATTATTTATGTTTCGTTTCGATGATGACGTGATGCGCCTCTGTTATAATTACACTTTGATGGAATTTTATTAAGTGTCTAAATGATTTAATTGTTTATTTTGGGTATAGAAAGGGGGTGTTACAGAATTACTACCCGAACGCCGCATAGTTAATTGAAATATCAGTGTCACAATGATTACAGATTATTAACCCTTTACCAAAATTACTAATAATAATAATACGGACCTCAAGTCAGAAATCATAATAATTATAATTTTGATCGAGGAATATAACAAGACAATTAAATTTATCAGACAAAAAACTAACAATTAAGTGAGTTTTCAAATCAAAGATACAACCAATATCATCGAATTTAAGACAGAATTGACGATATAATTTGAATTTAGATTGAAAAGAAAAAAAAAGGATAAACTGAAATTTTAAGACAATAGTTACTATCCATTGATTCATTTCAAATTAGAAATGCAATCATAACCGAATTTAATAAATAAAAAATTGATCCTTAAAACAAAATTATCAATGAATTGATTTCTTAAATAAAAATACCAGTTAATTTGAATTTCTTAAGAAAACAACAAAATTAAAAAAACAAATTAGCTTTTAAAAACAAAATTCAAACAGTAAATGGAAAAAATGGCGTGGCAGCACGGAGAGGAGGGGGTGCATGGATACATTGAATGTGTAATTCACGTTTTGGAGAAGCGGATACGGAATTTACAAGCTTGTATACAAAAGAAAATCCTGTTTAAAAAAAATATGAAACGAAATCTCAGCAGGTTGCACCTGCTTATCTCCAACATGCAACAATACTTGTGAAGAGTAAAAAGAAACAGAGCGACCAACATCACTCATCCCTCACCATCTGCCCGACCTCCTGCTATCTCTCCTCCACCATATCCGCGTCTGTCGTCTCCCTCTATGACACCTGCTCTCGCTATGCCAACAATGAAATCGAATGCAAACTTGGCGGTATCAATATCGGCTGAAAAACGCACTCACAACGCCGACATGCAACACATACAAAAGACGGTAAGCAGACAATAATACACAAACCAAACAGATGAACCCAAACGCGGGTTACATAATCAAGCACAGTTCAACACAAACATAAATGGATACAAGAAGCGAAACATGACAATGATTGAAGTAAAAAACCTATGTTACTCTTAATATCATTGTTTACGCCACAAAATGAACGAGATCCATCGGCGGGCTGACGGTATTCAACAACTTTCCTCTGCTACATCTATATGGTCGTGAATCGTGACAGAATGCTTATTGGATGGTGGTGGACTCTGCGGGATACTCACACGATGGTTGAGGCTTTCCTGTGGCGATGGTGATTGAGGAGGAGTATGAAGCTATCACACTTGTGGGGAATGTGAGATATCATCTTCTATTTATAATGGAAATTAACTTAAATGTCATTAACCCAAACGGATTTCCTCTGCAACTGTTGGAAATAAGACCTTTTGTGTTTAGGAAAAATGTGTGGAAATATTAGAGGCTTAAAGAGAAACTTGATAGGTAGAAGAATTATTTATGGAAGAGAGAACTTTGTATTTTTCTTGATGCAAAAGTGTAGAATTACATCTCTATTTATAGTACTCTAAGGAGAACTCTAGACACACTAATTCTAGAGAGTTCTCAACTCTAGGAATTCCAAGAGCATTCTAGAGAATATTACTACCCTAAGAAATATCTAGACACTCCAAACATTACAAGAGTTTTCTAGAAACATTAATTAAAATTACCTAAGTCCAAAACAACTAAGCCCAAAAATCCAAATAATATTTTAGGCCCAAATTAAGTTTAATCTTTCAACATCCCCCCTTAAACTTGATTTGTGACTCCAAGCATACTAGTACTCCTTAGCTTTATGAACGTTTCCAACTTGAGTGGCTTGGTGAAAATGTCGGCAGCTTGATCTCGAGACATCACATACTTCAACCTCACATCCTTCTTCTCGATGCATTCTCTTATAAAGTGGTAACAGGTGTCAATGTGTTTACTTCTTTCATGAAATACAGGATTCTTTGCCAAAGCAAGTGCTGATTTATTGTCAACACATATTTCCATAGGATCTTCTTGTGGCATTTTTAACTCTTTCAACAAGTTCCTTAGCCAAACTGCATGACAAACACATGATGTAGCGGCAACATATTCAGCTTCACAAGTTGACAGTGTGACGATAGGTTGTTTCTTTGACATCCAAGTGAAAGCAGTATCTCCCATAAAGAATACAAAACCAGTAGTGCTCTTTCTATCGTCCACGTCTCCATTCCAATCGCTATCACTATAGCCAACAATTTCATGATTGTTAGAAGAGTAATAGTGTAAGCCAAAGTTTGTTGTACCTTTGATATATCGAAGGATTCTCTTTGCCGCCTTGAAGTGAGTTGTTGTTGGAGTTTCCATGTAACGACTTACGACTCCTACAACATAGAGAATATCCGGCCTTCTACTTGTCAAGTAACGTAGACTTCCAACCAAACTTTTGTAAAGAGTTGGATCCACAATCTCTCCATTTTCATGCTTACTCAACTTGCTGCCACATTCCATCGGGGTGCCAACCGGATTGGCGTCATCCATCTTGAACTTCTTAAGGACTTCTTTTGCATAGCCTTCTTGGGTGATAAAAATTCCTTTGTCTTCTTGCTTTACTTCAATGCCAAGATAATATGCCATGAGCCCCATATTTGTCATCTCAAATTCATTTGACATGTCTTTCTTGAACTCTTCGAACATGCTTAGATTGTTCCCAGTGAAGATCAAGTCATCAACATACAAGCACACAATCAAAATATTTCCACTTTGCGCTTTAATATAGAGTGCATGCTCATATGGACACTTGATGAAATTCTTGTCTCGAAAGTACTTGTCGATTCGAACATTCCAAGCTCTCGGAGCTTGCTTGAGTCCGTACAACGCCTTTTTCAACTTGAGGACTTTTTCTTCTTGCCCTTTTACTTCATATCCTTGTGGTTGCTCGATATAAACTTCTTCTTCGAGAAAACCATTCAAGAAGGCCGACTTCACATCCATTTGATAGATCTTCCATTCATTCTAGGCTGCCAAAGAAATGATCAGTCTAATAGTTTCAAGACAAGCAACAGGGGAAAATACCTCATCATAGTCAATTCCTTGTCTTTGACTATAGCCTTTTGCCACCAGTCTTGCTTTGTATCTCTCCACGTCTCCTTTTGCATTCTTCTTCGCCTTGTGCACCCATCTTACTCCGATTGCTTTGTGTCCTCGTGGAAGTGTAGTAATTTCCCACATATCATTCTTCGTGATTGACTTTATTTCTTCATCCATGGCGTCTCTCCACTTTACATTTTCAACAGCTTCTTGATAGCTTAGAGGTTCGCAATCACCAAAAAGACAAAAGAGGTTAATGTCATTTTGGTTTTCGGTTACCTCATAAAGCTCTTCAATGCTCCTTAATCGTGGTGTCCTCTCACTTGAGCTTGTTTCATCCAACCTTGGTATCGGTGAGGTAGGTGGTGTAATATGTTCATCTATCATTGGTTGTTCCATTTCATCTTCTTCTTCTTCAAAATAAGGAAGAAAATCATACTTGTCTTCTTGAACACTCCAATCCCAACAATTTTCTTCTTCGAACTCCACGTCACGACTTATGACAATCTTTCCGCTATTTGGATTATAGAGCTTGTACCCTTTGGAGCTTGAGTCGTAACCTACGAATACATACTTCTCACTTTTATCATCGAGCTTTGTTCTCCTTTCATCTGGAACGTGGGTATATGCAATGCTTCCAAACACCTTGAGGTGAGAGATCCCTGGCTTTCTTCCACTCCATGCTTCTTGTGGTGTCTTCTCATGCACACTTCTTGTTGGGGAGCGGTTTTTCAGGTAAACCGCACATGCCACTGCTTCGACCCAAAACTCTTTCGGCATCTTCTTACTCTTAAGCATGCTTCACACCATATTAAGTATGGTCCGATTCTTTCTCTCCACTACTCCATTTTGTTGTGGCGATCATGGCATTGTTAGTAAGCGGCGGATTTCATGCTCTTCACAATATTTGTTGAACTCATTTGAAGTAAACTCTCCTCCTCGGTCAGATCTCATAGCCTTAATAGAAAGACCACTTTCTTTCTCCACAAGGGCTTTGAACTTCTTAAAGTTTTCAAACACTTCTGATTTCTCCTTCAAGAAATAAACCCATGTTTTTCTAGAATAATCATCAATAAATAGGAGAAAGTATTTATTCTTATCAAAATATTTTGGATTGATTGGTCCACAAACATCAGTGTGTATGAGCTCTAGTGGTTTTGTTGCTCTTGATGTTGATTCCTTTGGAAAGCTTTTTCGGAATTGCTTCCCAATTAGACATCCTTCACATAGTTGGTCTGGGTGGTTTATACTAGGCAAGCCTCTCACCATCTCCTTCTTTGACAAACATTCTAGACTACCGAAGTTGAGGTGTCCAAATCGTAGATGCCATAGCCACAAAGAGTTGGTATAGCAGGCCTTGAGACACTTTGCAACATCATTTTGAATGTTCAAGAGGAACATTTTATTCTTTGACATAGGCACCTTAGCAATCAATTTATACTCACAATCTCTTAAGAAAAGACTATGTTCTTTCAAGTGGATGTCATATCCTTTCTCCAATAATTGTCCCAAGCTCAATATATTATTTTTCATGTTAGGAACATAGTAGGCGTTGGATATGAATTGATGACTCCCACTCTTTAAGCGTATGAGAATTTTACCTTTGCCTTTGACCGGTATCTTTGAGTCATCTCCAAATGAGACATTTCCAGTTGTCGCTTCATTGATCTCTATGAACATGCTTCGATCGCTGCACATGTGGTTGCTTGTGCCGGTGTCGAGGTACCACTTGTTTCTTTTTTCTTCAAATTGGTTTTGGCATGCGAGTAGCAAAGTTTCTTCTTCTCCACCTTTTTCTTCTACAAAGTTAGCTTTCTCCATAACCTTCTTTGAGAATCTACACTCAGATGCATAGTGACCAATTTTTTTGCAATTGAAGCACTTGATTTGTAACTTGTCGCACCTTGACCATGAATTTCCATTTCCACGACCTCTTGTTGCTTGTGGATTCCAACTTCTTTCTCCATTGTTGAAGTTGTTGGAGTAGTTGTTGTAACTTCCTCTTCTTTCTCCATCATGTCCTCGTCCACGTCCACGTCCACGGTCTTGGCCACGACCTCGTCCTCTTTGACTCTTGTAATTCGCATAATTTTCTTCCTTTGCATTGAGTTGTAGTAGTTGCTCTATAGTCTCCTTTTGTCTAGCTTTTCTCTTTTGTTTTTCTTCGTATGCTTGTAAGGAACCCATAAGTTGCTCAATAGTCACGGTGTTTAAATCCTTGTTTTCTTCAATGTTGGTAACAATGAAGTCAAAACTTGGATTTAAAGTGCGAAGTATTTTCTCCATGACTTTCACATCATCAACATCTTCACCATTTCTTTTAAGTTGATTGACTACGGACAATACTCGAGAAAAATAATCAGAAATTGACTCAGACTCTTCCATAAATAAACGTTCAAACTCACCTCTAAGAGTTTGAAGACGAATCTTTTTCACCTGCTCCACTCCTTTGTTGCAAGTTTGAAGCTTATCCCATGCTTCTTTGGCCGTCGTTGCATTGGAGATCTTCTCAAATGTATCTTCATCCACCGATTGATAAATGAGGAAGAGAGCTTTCTTGTCTCTCTTTCTTGACTCCCTTAATGCCTCCTTTACACCTTGGCTTAAGGAGGCTTCATCTTGCTCCTTGAAGCCTTTCTCAACAATATCCCACACATCTTGAGCTCCTAGTAGCGCCTTCATCTTGATACTCCAATTATCATAGTTGTTCTTTGTGAGTATCAGCATTTGAAAAGGAAAACCTCCATTCGCCATCTTTTGAGGACCTTCAAGCTCTGATGCCACTTTGTTGGAAATAAGACCTTTTGTGTTTAGGAAAAGTGTGTGGGAATATTAGAGGCTTAAAGAGAAACTTGATAGGTAGAAGAATTATTTATGGAAGAGAGAACTTTGTATTTTTCTTGATGCAAAAGTGTAGAATTACATCTCTATTTATAGTACTCTAAGGAGAACTCTAGACACACTAATTTTAGAGAGTTCTCAACTCTAGGAATTCCAAGAGCATTCTAGAGAATATTACTATCCTAAGAAATATCTAGACACTCCAAACATTACAAGAGTTTTCTAGAAACATTAATTAAAATTACCTAAGTCCAAAACAACTAAGCCCAAAAATCCAAATAATATTTTAGGCCCAAATCAAGTTTAATCTTTCAACAGCAACTTGGTTTGGAAAGAGCAATAAAACGCAATGATACGGTTTAATCGTTTTTGCTGGGAAATATTTACAAATTAAAGCTGGCGACCAAAGACATCATGCTCTCGAACATGATGGCAGTTTACTTATTTATCACAACACATGGGCCCTAGATTCGGTGATGGGATTATGTGGTACGAACATTCTCTTATTTCCACTTACAAGCCACTTAAAAAAAGGTATGAAACTTCAAACTCAATTCATGATGAAGGACTTTCGAGATGGTTAAATTAGAAATTAAGAACTATATGTCATGCTTTGCCGACCCGCGGAGCAACTCGTAGCGACTCCCTGTAGCTTTTGTTCTTCTTGATTTGGGCAAAAGGTTTTGTTTCTTATGCAATATCCTTCATTTGAAACTTGCATCTATCTCGCATTTGCACTCTTGTTAGGAAAAACAAATCTTGGAAAGTATCTCTTGACGTTAGGATTGTCTGAGTGGTCTTGGATTTAAGGTGAACCTCATCATGAATAAAACTTCCGTAAATGCTTTACTTGGACACTCTTGTATTTGATCTTGGTTTGTCAAATGGTATGATAATCTTGTGGATGATCAAAATCCACTTTCTCGTTTCCAAATACGTTGCTCACAGACTGTCAACAAGATAATCTAAACAAATCCACCTAAAGAGATGATATGATGAGCCAGTTTCATGGATACGAACCACTTTTCTTGATTTAGGCTTGATCATTTATCGCTCGCACGATTGAAGACAAATTTATATAAGAGCCTCTTGAGAAAATCTTGAAAATAAAGGGTAAACTTGAAATTCATCTTGTCACAAAACTCTAGCTAGTTTCCCTATGACCACTTTCAAACACATGAAATACCGAGAAAAATGACCAGTAGAAAATCTTAGGACTCTTTGAATCAGAATCCATCGGTCATGTCTTGAAGGCTTGACTCAGAGGATTTATGTTTGAAACTACCGTACCTACACAAACTTGTTAGTCATGATAAACACACACAAGAAAAATGCCTCGAGGATGCTGTCGCGGTGAAATTTGGATACCAAACTATTGATTAGTTTGAATCGTTAATTCATTTTTGCAACCGAACTTTGATTTGTCCAAAGGAAGGGATAAAGATCGAAATTCCCACAATGCAATGCAAATGCAAGCTAGATTGTTTTAGGTTCGGGGGTTGGTTAAACTTAGGGAAGGTACTAGCATCCTAAGTTTCTGTAGTACTCTACAGGAACCTCTTGTTTTATGTTTGTTTATTGCTAAGTGTTTATCTGCTTAATGGTTGAAAGACCCTAGGGGTTTATTTCTAAGTATACTCGATAAGGTATCGCACCTTGTGCCTACATATCCTTACGGGAGTGGAATCAGAGTACGTTGTAGTTCACCCTAAAGGGTTAGAGGAGCTCTTTGACTATGGTCAAAGTTCCTACGGGTTTAGGGTAGTTGATTGATTGGGTCTAGGAGAAGAGATGAGTCTTCATTTTAAGGGAGAGATAACCACCACAAATGTAAAGAGAAGGGTTGTAGGAAATGGTCTTTGCATCATCTTAAGAAAAGGTCTTACATACTTGGATGGTCGCCAAGCATGCCTTTGTTGTTCTTAAGGCAAAGTCCCTACATGTTTGATTGTATTGTTGTGGGGGTGGAGATTATATCTCACTTAAGATGATTAACATCTTTTCTCTAATGTGTTTGTAAAAGTTGTATTGTTTATTGTGTGTGTTGTTTCTATGTTGTAGAATATAAAGATAGGGTCCTTCCTATGGGGTTGGATCTATCCTAAAGATCGACTTGAACGGGGTCAAGGATCATGGGGAAATGGTGCAAATGACGTGCAACTACACACAACGTTGAATTATGTGTAGGTTTTTCCTTTGGACGGAATGCGATGCATGGATATAAATTGATAATGTAAATGAATTGCGATAATGTAAATTGCAGAAATATAAACCATACACACGCATGAAAGCGCTAAGTGAGTGTGTGTGACTAAGATAAAGCAGATAAAGATGAAGATAAATGTAAATACGCATGAAAGCGCTATAGTGTAGGTGCATGTGTCGTGAGTGCACGATTGATTTGATTTTACGGTGTGAGTTAAGATTTTAGTTGAGAATTATATTAGAGGGTGAATTGGTTACTCAATTATCTTAATTTTAATAAAAGTCGAATACATCGATTGAAGTTGATTTTAAAAGAATGTTAATTACCTTTAGAAGAGAAGATCAAGATTGATTATAAAGGATTAATTTTAGGAAAAAAATAGATTGATTGGTGAGGTTGATTTTAGGTTAATTGGATTGGTTTTAGGCGGATTGATTTTAAAAGTGGGTTGAATTATTTTTATAAGAAAATTATATTACTTAATTAGTTTTGATAAAAGTTGAATTTATTGGTTGAAATTGATTTTAAAAAGTTATTCGTTTTTGTTTTTTAAGAAAAGTGTTGAATTAGAAAATAATTTTAATGATATTGGAATGCTTAAGTTGGATAAAAGTAGTTCTAATAAATAAATAAATTAGTTATTAAGGAAGAAGTTTTATTATTAAATAAATATTAGGTTGGATTAAATTATAAATAATAGATTTTATTATAGACCGTTATAAATATAAGATGATTAACAAGAAAATTTAATGAAATGATTCAAATAGATAAATGTGAAGTTGATTAAAAAATATTTTATTATTATAGAAGATTAGTTTAAATTATTTAAATTAAAAAGGTTAATTATTTAGATAAAATGGTTGCTTAAAGGTTTTATAAAGTAAATGGTTATAAAAAAAATAACTAATGGTTTACTATAAAAGGATTTAATTATTAGTTAAATAAATTAAAGAAAGAGAAAAAAAAAAGATTAATTAATTAAATTATTAAATAAATAATTGTTTAATTAAAACAGATTTTAGAAAAGTTTAATTAGGGTTAAGTGGGTTAACGATAGATTAAGGTGGTTGATGAGGGGATTAAGAGGAGGGCGTGCGATTGGGTATAGTACAGGCCTATGTATTATTGTGGGCATACGATGGAATGTGATCTGGAATGCCCAATAGGATCCGTTGGAGATCCTATGGCTCACGTGTGAGGGCTCAGTGTAGTTAGTGTGTGCGTGCTTATACATGATTAATGCATAAAACGAAAAAAACAACGGGCTAAAAAAACCTAAGCCCCAAAATTGGCGGAAACTACTCCCCCTTTCTCTCGTTGCGATTTCTTCACTGTTTTCTCTCCGATCCACCCTCTCTCGATCCCTTCCGATCCTTCTTATTCCGTTCCCGTTCCTTTCTTCTCTGTGATTCCTTCTGATTTCCTGCATAAATCAAACAGATCAACAACTTAAAACGTTAGCTAAGATCCTCACATTTAACGGTTCCCTTTGTGTGCAGGTTTTAACGGAGAACGGCGGTGACTTGCGGTCTTCGATTGAAAGGGTTCTGAAGGCTTCGCCGACAGTGGTAGTGGTTCGCGAAAAGGAATGGCGAGTGGAAGTTGAGACGTCAATGGCTGAGGGTGGTCCGCGGTCGATGACGACGATGTCAATTTGAGGGATTGCAACGGCTTCCGGTGATTTGTGATGGAATCTAAGAAAGGATAAGTTCTTCCTCTTTCTTTGATTCTTTCTGTATGCTAGGGTTTTGCGCTGGGGTTATTTCATGGAGCTCTGTGAATTGTCGTGGGTTATTTCGGTGTGTTTCGTGGATTTCTGTGTGTTTTTTCCGGTCCCCCCTTTTTTCATCCCGATTCTTCTCCCTTTTATAGGCTTTTGAGATCAAACTGTGATATTTGACAATGAATGAGCAGGATTTCGGTTTTGGAAAGGAATTAAAATGCTTGATATGATTCCTTATTGGTTTTGGACAGTAAAACAGTCTTTTGAAATGTTTCTGCCTTTAGACTATTCTTGTCTGGAACGTGCTTGCGAATTGTTTTGGAAATATCATGAAATTTATTTGGACTTGATGATGGCTCTCGATTGCTTCTTCCTTCTTTTCGATTAAACAAGAAATCTTTGCTCATGTCACTCTTGACTTGCAGGTGAACCAAGACAAGGTGCCGATCAACCCCTCTTCGGATTGGAAGCGGAAGCAGAAACGCCTGCTTAGCAGAATGATGGCGGTCGTGTGAGACTCTGCTTTGGCTTCCTTATTCTGATGGTTGTAAAATCATTCCATCCCGCCTTCAACATGCTGTGGAACTTTCTGCCCAACTTCAATATCACTTTCCCTTATTGGTGTTTGTCGCTTTCGAGGTACAATTCCGCGGCGTAATGGCGAGCAAGTGTTGTTTTGTGCGACTTCAGTTTGCATGTTCATACCATGTTATCTTGTTTGCAGCAAACCCTTATTTGGAAACCCTGTTATTGATATCATATAAAGCTCTTGTGACAATCTTCCTAACCACCTATTTTTCTGTTTCATGTGCACACATGTTGAGGATAAACCTTGGAGAAACGTTCACCACACAACCTGGGTTCATAAGGCTTGGCGAAAGATTGGGGGACTCTCGTGCTACTTGTTCACATTTCAACTCCACTAGACGTAAGCGGACTATACTGGACTAAAGGTATGAATCGCGGCAAACCCGTCTTGCTGCAGTTTTAAGCTTGGAGGTGTATTAATTGAAATAACTTCTTTCTACTTGACAGGTCGAGAAGCTGCATCGGCTAGGTGAGTTTTCGTGTTTCAACCGTATGCTGGCGTTGGCGTTACAGTGCTTTAATACTCACGTTGGCAACTAGAAGCATCAAACCTCACTTCCATGTTGTTCATTCTTGTGCGTTGCTGTATCTGTCTGTAATTCTCAGTGCGTTTTGGACAGGTCAAGAAGAGTGCGTCGAGGGAGGAGGGTGGTTCTGTTAACAGTTTCAATATTCCTTCATGGACAAGGCTTTTAACGGTGGTTCTCAGTTCTTCTTAATAAGGTTTTAAGTCCCTTATGATGAGCTCCACTTTTGGTAAGGATTGGTTATTAATTTCGAACAGAACCTGTTATCATGACTACTTCTAACTACCAATGTTTTCCACTTCAGGATTATGTTGAATTTGGTGGATTGTCCGTCCTAGATCGGTCCTCAGGTAGGTCCTTTATTGACGTTATCTCGACGTTTACCGCATGGATTGAATTGGCAGCTTCGTTCTTGTTCTGTTTTTTTGTGTAACCAACTTGCAAGCTGTTGTCTAATTTCCTGCTATGTTTACAGAGTAGCCACGGGGGAGATGGACAACTCGTTCCAAGTATATGCGTATACTCTCAAGTTTTCTCAACTGGTGCAGTAGGTATCTGTGAGTCGTGGGCCGGAGACGGCGAGGACGGTGCAACTGTTAACGTTCCAGTACTGTGACTTCAAGCAAAACAACTTCGGCGCCCAACTTCTCCCTTGTCGTCAAGTTCTCGGAGCGTCAATTAGTACTAGTAGTTATTCATGTTGATTTATTAGACGGTCCCAATGCGATGTAAAAGGTGCTCTTGTAATCTAGTAAGAGATGGCACTCTGTGCGTTATAACATGGCAATACCTCACAATTAAATATGCTGGACTGTATTGGGTTTGAAATAAAACACAATTTCTACTTCCGTGTATTTTTTCAATCATTGCAGTGAATTTGGGATCTTGGTTTCAACCTTGCCGTTTGTGAATGTACTTGTAAAGGCCCCCCCTCCCTTAGACTTTATGTTCATTCTTGTGAAAACAACATAGGGCTATTTGAATTAAAACTTGTATTTGTTCCTTTGGTTAACAAGGATTTGAACGTGGAATAACTTGGAGATGAACTCTTGCGTAATCATGTGAAATCTTCGAGAAAAGAAGTTCATGTGGGAAAATCAATGCTTTGATTTTTGGGATACCTCCTTTGAATTTGGTATCGAATTTCGCTAATCGCTATGGAGTTTCTCATATTAAATTCTTTAAGGAAATCAAATGATGACTCTTGACAAAGCATGAATCTCGGAGGTCATTTTGGGTACTTGCCGCGAAAACTTGATTTGGGAGTCTCACTTCCAAAAAAGATCATAAGCCACCCATAAGAAGGCTTTAACTCCTCTTCGAAAAATTTAATGATAATTTAACCTTGTGAATAAAAGATTCAGATAACAGTGGAACCTGGTATGCGAACCATGCCTTGACTGTGAGGATCTATACTTGACATTGCTGCATTTGCCCACACTTGTTAGTTGTAAAGAACAAAATTTTCAAAATAAAGTCAAATATCAATAAAAGAGCGTGAAAAGAGGTGGGATCTCGTGGTCAAAAATTAGGGTGCAACAGATGCCCCTATTTAAGTTACTCCTACTCGGAGATATGGAGATTGAAATCTCCGTCTCGACGAGATAGGAGGGACTTAAATACAAACATTGCACGAATTTTTGACCCTAAGAGGCAACCGGATGCAAATGATATGCAATGATATGAGAATGTAAGACAGACAGTCCTGTGAGGGAAAGATGTCACAGGGGGAAACCAGACACGACACACGAAGAGCAGGCTCAACGACGCGAGGCGCCATGAGAAGATACAACGATCAGCATTGTGGATTCTCAAAAATGAAGATGAGATATAATAATACCACCAGGAGTTCAGTAGCTTGAATAGTGAAACGAGGTCTTGAAAGTGAAGGGTAGTCCATTACCAATGTGTGGCGGCCTAAACAAAGGATATCCGGTTGAAGCAAAGAAACGTATGCTACCTACTATCAACATATGATAGTGTAAGCAAAGGTATCTGACCAAAAGAAGATGGTATATTACCTACTATCAATTGTATGATAGCCGAAGCAAAGGTAATAGCCAAAAGGAAAGATTGTGCATTACCTACTATCAAACATATGATAGTAAACACAAAGGAAAGATGACCTACTACCATGTGATAGTCTAAGGGAAGGTATCTGACCGAAAGGCATATTACCTACTATCAAATGTATGACAGTCTAAGCGAAAGTAATAACCAAAAAGGAGGAAAGATTACCTACTACCATGTGATAGTCTAAGGGAAGGTATCTGACCGAAAGGCGTATTACCTACTATCAAATGTATGACAGTCTAAGCGAAAGTAATAACCAAAAAGGAGGAAAGATTACCTACTACCATGTGATAGTCTAAGGGAAGGTATCTGACCGAAAGGCGTATTACCTACTATCAAATGTATGACAGTCTAAGCAAAAGTAATAACCAAAAAGGAGGAAAGATTACCTACTACCATGTGATAGTCTAAGGGAAGGTATCTGACCGAAAGGCATATTACCTACTATCAAATGTATGACAGTCTAAGCGAAAGTAATAACCAAAAAGGAGGAAAGATTACCTACTACCATATGATAGTCTAAGGGAAGGTATCTGTCCGAAAGGCGTATTACCTACTATCAAATGTATGACAGTCTAAGCGAAAGTAATAACCAAAAAGGAGGAAAGATTACCTACTACCATATGATAGTCTAAAGGAAGGTATCTGACCGACAACAATACTGGAGGTTGTCAAGCTTTGACGGTGACCTCTGGGAGAGATGTAGACCGACTGATTAGCAAAATACGTGCTGAACTCATTGGTGAGTAAATTCTTGAAGAGTATCTTCTTTGTTGTAGTTGTAGATGTCGTTGTAATTGTCGTAAATGTCGTTGTAGACCGCAGATGTAATTTGTAGATTGTAGATGTAGAAACTTTGTGAATGTAATTGAGATTGTAGAACTTCACCGGGGATCTTCGGGAGAGATGTGAGCCGGTTGAATTGCATTGTATGTCTTCTTGTAAAATCTTCCTTGACTTCTCTTGGGAGATGTTACTTGATGGAGATAAGCTTATGTGATGATCTCATTGGGGAATTCATTCTGAGGGTAAATGATATGTCTTGTAGAAATTGTCGTTTCGTCGTTTTGAACAAGATTCTGATCAAAACGAGTTGCTCAAATAAAGAGATTACTTGCAATCCAGATGCATATTATCGAGGAATCCTTGTAATATTTGCTGGAGAAATATTTGTCTTCAATAGTTGTCTTCATAAAAATCCTTCCTGGGGAGCCAGGTGCAAAATAAATGCACATTGAATCCAATATTCCAAGGTTGGAGAAATACATAATGTGATTGCCGAGACTGAAGTTCAATCCAGGGAATAACTGAAGAGAAACTGTCAACGAGACCCGACCATTGAGGTATGAACTCAAATGGGAACGCACTAAAACAACCGTCTTCCATGAGAATCGAATTTCATGGGGAAAGTAGAAATATCGTGTTCTTTCTGCCTAGGGCTGAAAATTCTACTTTGAAGGAGAAGACACGCCCAACCATTCAGGGATAAACACGACCAAAGCGACAGAACAAACAACGAAAGGACGCAAAGAATGCATATGCCATGTGATCTATCTATATGTTATGCGTATGCTGATGCTGACAAAACAGACGGAGATGGAATAAACATCTCGGCGGAGGGCACTCAAACCAAATCTTCACAGGTCAAACATGGCTTGGAGGATGTACACTTGCTTTAGGAAACCTAAAGCTGTTGAATATGCCAGAGTCGAGGCTTCATGGGGATGAAATAAACATCTGCTTCGCTTTTAAATTTCAGATGCCCCAATGAGAAAAGGTCGTCTCCTCTAGATGCCCCGCTGTCTTCGAACTCTTGTAGAGGTTCGCAGAAGCTCGACGTAACTGCCCCTGATTGATGATATAACTGAGTTTTCAGACTTGTGTTCTAAGTAAAGTCAAACTTGTATGGATCAAAACCTCTTGGAAAATGACTTGCCCCAGGTTAGCAAAGTCTTCAAATTTAGATCGGTGGTTTCTTCATGTAATCTCTCTAAGACATCAGGCAAATCTGGCCAGTCAGAACTGTCAATTCTGAAACTGTTAATGTAACACATATGTTTGTCTTGAAGTTTTGAAAATAGATATCGCGATAACTTGTGACAAAATCACTAGTTAGGATATTAATTTATGATGCCAACGTCAGGTTGAGCATAGCTCATAGGAGTCAGGAAACGATATCTCATCGAGTATGCTTTCAAACTAAACCTTACTTCAATTAGGACTTTGGGGGACGTATATGGGTTTAATTTATGATTTGTAGAATGGAGGTAGAAAGGGTTAGTATATTTGTGCCCACCCAATTTTTGAAAGATGTTTGTCATTTTGATATTACCCTGCCCCAGGTTAAGAAAATGATGTTTCGGTTTGGGAGAAAGAGAACGGATCCTCAATCAAGGTTTAAAAGAAAGGGTTGACTATGTTGGCTTTCAGGAGGTTTAGAATAATGCCTTACATCATCAGTAGGGTTTTCATTCGAAGCATACAACAAGGGATCGTGTGTTTTACTTCATCATCCTCCCCCCAATTATTCACCATAGTGAGAGAATTGGATATAGTTGGCATTATGATGTTTTACGAGTGAAACGAATGGATTTCTTCAAGACAAACATTTTATTGCATTAATTATTCAAGATAAACAAGCCATACAAGCTAAATATGCTTTTAATCAAAGAAATGAAATACGCATAAGCAAAAAGAAAACACCCTGGTGAGCCCTTCTCGGGATTTTATTCAGCCTTTGCATGGAATGGAAAAGCCTGCAGAATTGTCTGATGCGTCGCCTTCGGATCCATTTTCAGGCACTATATTGGTACGAGCTTCCCGAATAACCTTGGATCATGTTCGCGGAAGACGAACCATGCTGAGGTGGGGGATTACCTTGCACATAAGGAATGGAACCTTTAAAGGATAAAATTCCATCCTTAACCAACCTTTGAACATCTGCCTTCATACCGTAGCATCTTTCAATATCATGGCCTGGAGCACCTTGATGGTATAGGCAGAATTTGTCAGCTTTGTACCAATACGGAAGTTTCTTGGGTATCTTAGGCGGAGCTCTCGTCTGGATGTGACCGTTTTGGATCAAAGTTGGGAACAAGTCAGTGTATGTCATCGGTATGGGATCAAACTGATCGTTGGCTGTCCGATTTTGTTGATTTTGTTGATGTTGTGGCTGCGGATACCCTTTCTTGGATCGTCCTTGCTGCACAAAATTTACTTCATGTTCTCTTTTCTTCGTAAAACCATTCCCATACTTCTTAGCATCATTGGGAGCACTTCCTTCCTTGACTAGTCTTCCTTCACGAACACCTTCTTCTAAACGCATCCCCATATTGACCATTTCAGTGAAGTCGTTGGGTGCACTTGCTACCATCTTCTTATAAAAGAATGGACCTAGAGTCTTCAGAAAAATCTTAGTCATCTCTTTTTCCTCCAATGGTGGTATGACTTGAGCGGCTAACTCGCGCCAACGTTGAGCATATTCCTTGAAATTCTCTTTGTCCTTTTGAGCCATGGCCCTCAATTGGTCACGGTCTGGAGCCATGTCCACATTATACTTGTATTGCTTGATGAAGGCTCCTCCTAGATCGTTGAAAGTCCGAATCTTTGCATTATCCAATCCCATATACCACCTGAGTGCTGCGCCTGTTAAACTGTCTTGGAAATAATGAATGAGCAATTGATCATTGTCAGTTTGGGCGGACATCTTTCTAGCATACATGATAAGATGACTTTGAGGACAAGTATTTCCTTTGTACTTCTCAAAATCAGGGACCTTAAACTTTGGCGGAACCTTAACGTTTGGAACTAAGCACAGGTCAGAAGCATTCTTTCCAAACAGATCCTTCCCACGAAGGGTCCTCAATTCTTTCTGTATTTCGGAAAATTGGCCTTGAAACCCCTCCATCCTTTCTTCCAAACTCACAGTTTCGCTGGGTACCCTGTGAGGAATTGGTTCGTCTAGGATATGTGGAGTAATATTCACACGCGGAGGTGCGCTAGTCATTACAGCAGTAATGGTAGGGATAGCTTGAATGGTGGTCATGGCAGGGACCTCGGGAACAGGTGGACGATAACCGGCCGGAGTAAAATAAGGAGGCATTCCCCACGGGAAACCTGGCGGCATACTGTAGGTCATTTCAGTAACAGTAGACACCACTGGGATCGGTGTTGAAACTATTTCGGAGATAACGGTCCTTTGAACTTCTTGGTTGTTGAGTGCAGACTGGTTAGACAGAGCTTCAACTATACCATTCAACCTTTCCAATCTCTCTTTCAGAGTTGTAACTTCGTCACGGAGCACCATATTCTCTTGTTCCAATTGATCCATCTTTTGGCGTTGATTGGCTCGAGTGTTATACTGGTGATTCAGTTTGAGACGTCGACTGACAGATAAAGACAGAAGACGAATGATGACGCAGAAGAGGAGAGACACATGCATATGTAAATGCTGGATGCATGATGCGAGAATGCTAATGCAAGCATGTAAGGATGAAATGTTTCATGGAACTCAAGTTCTTATAAACATTACAGAGTACCAAAGAAAATCATTTTAATATTTTTATGCATATATATTTTTATTGGATTACAAATAAATATCCTCTTAAGAGTCCTAGCATAATAGCTAAATAAAAGCTAAGAAAGCCCTAAGGAAGTCCTTCATCGCACTTGTTGCTTTGTTCCTCCACTCGGATCTCCTTGAAGGTAAACTTGTCCATGATCAAAGTATAAAGAGTAGTTTGATAGAGGAAAATAAATCCTCTATCCCTTCTTTTGCTCTTGTTAAAAAATGAGAAATCGATCCCTTGTTTACTTGGATGAGAGTCTTTTGAACTTCTAATGATCCTCCGTGATAGGGGAAACTTCTCGTATTTGTCTTTTGGAGTTTCTTGGTTCTTCAATTGATGCCCCTAACTTCCTTAGGTCATCCAAGCTAGGACTCTTAAAAGAATATTTCAAAAATATTTTCTATTTGTAATCTATGTTGGTTTTGTAATGTTTATAAATAAACTAAGAATTCCATGAAACTTAATGATGCTATATGGATGCAACAAACACAAGTATTCACATAAGGACATAAAGGTAAACAAACAAAGGGGCGCCCTAGGTTTGCAACGAGCATGGAGCCAAAGGTATACCCATTCCCAAAGGTTGTGGACTAAAGGTTGTTGGTATCTGCCGAACAAGGTTCTAATGAAGTTCCCAAAGTCATTAGCCCATCTTTCGGATATTATCAACTTCCCAATTACTCGAGGATTAATAATATTCTCAAGAGAACTTCTTTTGAGTGTAGCTTCGCGTAGCACTATTTCGGAGGTACCCCCTCATAGCCTCGCACTACATCCTAATAAATGCCAAAGTTGGGTTAAGGTAACTACGGTCCTCAATATCATAGGCTCCAACATCGAATATAATGCATGTTTTCACGATTAAAGACTCGTTCAACAATACAATTTTCGAGAGGGCCTCAATTGAGCGTGATTTTCAAGTCAGCTTGGTCGGGATTCCACCCCCTATAAGCCTCTTTGAACATATCACTATCCTATCTTAAGTTCACTCAAGTCCGGGTGTAGGACTTTGTCTCACCACTCAAGAGTATCAACCCAAGAATACAAACAAATAAGCAAGTAAACAAATAAGCAAATATAAGCAAATATAAAAAGCAATAAAGAAATAAAACAAGATAGGGAGACCCACTGAGAGGTCCCCAGTGAAGTCGCCATTTCTGTCGCGGTGAAATTTGGATACCAAACTATTGATTAGTTTGAATCGTTAATTCATTTTTGCAACCGAACTTTGATTTGTCCAAAGGAAGGGATAAAGATCGAAATTCCCACAATGCAATGCAAATGCAAGCTAGATTGTTTTAGGTTCGGGGGTTGGTTAAACTTAGGGAAGGTACTAGCATCCTAAGTTTCTGTAGTACTCTACAGGAACCTCTTGTTTTATGTTTGTTTATTGCTAAGTGTTTATCTGCTTAATGGTTGAAAGACCCTAGGGGTTTATTTCTAAGTATACTCGATAAGGTATCGCACCTTGTGCCTACATATCCTTACGGGAGTGGAATCAGAGTACGTTGTAGTTCACCCTAAAGGGTTAGAGGAGCTCTTTGACTATGGTCAAAGTTCCTACGGGTTTAGGGTAGTTGATTGATTGGGTCTAGGAGAAGAGATGAGTCTTCATTTTAAGGGAGAGATAACCACCACAAATGTAAAGAGAAGGGTTGTAGGAAATGGTCTTTGCATCATCTTAAGAAAAGGTCTTACATACTTGGATGGTCGCCAAGCATGCCTTTGTTGTTCTTAAGGCAAAGTCCCTACATGTTTGATTGTATTGTTGTGGGGGTGGAGATTATATCTCACTTAAGATGATTAACATCTTTTCTCTAATGTGTTTGTAAAAGTTGTATTGTTTATTGTGTGTGTTGTTTCTATGTTGTAGAATATAAAGATAGGGTCCTTCCTATGGGGTTGGATCTATCCTAAAGATCGACTTGAACGGGGTCAAGGATCATGGGGAAATGGTGCAAATGACGTGCAACTACACACAACGTTGAATTATGTGTAGGTTTTTCCTTTGGACGGAATGCGATGCATGGATATAAATTGATAATGTAAATGAATTGCGATAATGTAAATTGCAGAAATATAAACCATACACACGCATGAAAGCGCTAAGTGAGTGTGTGTGACTAAGATAAAGCAGATAAAGATGAAGATAAATGTAAATACGCATGAAAGCGCTATAGTGTAGGTGCATGTGTCGTGAGTGCACGATTGATTTGATTTTACGGTGTGAGTTAAGATTTTAGTTGAGAATTATATTAGAGGGTGAATTGGTTACTCAATTATCTTAATTTTAATAAAAGTCGAATACATCGATTGAAGTTGATTTTAAAAGAATGTTAATTACCTTTAGAAGAGAAGATCAAGATTGATTATAAAGGATTAATTTTAGGAAAAAAATAGATTGATTGGTGAGGTTGATTTTAGGTTAATTGGATTGGTTTTAGGCGGATTGATTTTAAAAGTGGGTTGAATTATTTTTATAAGAAAATTATATTACTTAATTAGTTTTGATAAAAGTTGAATTTATTGGTTGAAATTGATTTTAAAAAGTTATTCGTTTTTGTTTTTTAAGAAAAGTGTTGAATTAGAAAATAATTTTAATGATATTGGAATGCTTAAGTTGGATAAAAGTAGTTCTAATAAATAAATAAATTAGTTATTAAGGAAGAAGTTTTATTATTAAATAAATATTAGGTTGGATTAAATTATAAATAATAGATTTTATTATAGACCGTTATAAATATAAGATGATTAACAAGAAAATTTAATGAAATGATTCAAATAGATAAATGTGAAGTTGATTAAAAAATATTTTATTATTATAGAAGATTAGTTTAAATTATTTAAATTAAAAAGGTTAATTATTTAGATAAAATGGTTGCTTAAAGGTTTTATAAAGTAAATGGTTATAAAAAAAATAACTAATGGTTTACTATAAAAGGATTTAATTATTAGTTAAATAAATTAAAGAAAGAGAAAAAAAAAAGATTAATTAATTAAATTATTAAATAAATAATTGTTTAATTAAAACAGATTTTAGAAAAGTTTAATTAGGGTTAAGTGGGTTAACGATAGATTAAGGTGGTTGATGAGGGGATTAAGAGGAGGGCGTGCGATTGGGTATAGTACAGGCCTATGTATTATTGTGGGCATACGATGGAATGTGATCTGGAATGCCCAATAGGATCCGTTGGAGATCCTATGGCTCACGTGTGAGGGCTCAGTGTAGTTAGTGTGTGCGTGCTTATACATGATTAATGCATAAAACGAAAAAAACAACGGGCTAAAAAAACCTAAGCCCCAAAATTGGCGGAAACTACTCCCCCTTTCTCTCGTTGCGATTTCTTCACTGTTTTCTCTCCGATCCACCCTCTCTCGATCCCTTCCGATCCTTCTTATTCCGTTCCCGTTCCTTTCTTCTCTGTGATTCCTTCTGATTTCCTGCATAAATCAAACAGATCAACAACTTAAAACGTTAGCTAAGATCCTCACATTTAACGGTTCCCTTTGTGTGCAGGTTTTAACGGAGAACGGCGGTGACTTGCGGTCTTCGATTGAAAGGGTTCTGAAGGCTTCGCCGACAGTGGTAGTGGTTCGCGAAAAGGAATGGCGAGTGGAAGTTGAGACGTCAATGGCTGAGGGTGGTCCGCGGTCGATGACGACGATGTCAATTTGAGGGATTGCAACGGCTTCCGGTGATTTGTGATGGAATCTAAGAAAGGATAAGTTCTTCCTCTTTCTTTGATTCTTTCTGTATGCTAGGGTTTTGCGCTGGGGTTATTTCATGGAGCTCTGTGAATTGTCGTGGGTTATTTCGGTGTGTTTCGTGGATTTCTGTGTGTTTTTTCCGGTCCCCCCTTTTTTCATCCCGATTCTTCTCCCTTTTATAGGCTTTTGAGATCAAACTGTGATATTTGACAATGAATGAGCAGGATTTCGGTTTTGGAAAGGAATTAAAATGCTTGATATGATTCCTTATTGGTTTTGGACAGTAAAACAGTCTTTTGAAATGTTTCTGCCTTTAGACTATTCTTGTCTGGAACGTGCTTGCGAATTGTTTTGGAAATATCATGAAATTTATTTGGACTTGATGATGGCTCTCGATTGCTTCTTCCTTCTTTTCGATTAAACAAGAAATCTTTGCTCATGTCACTCTTGACTTGCAGGTGAACCAAGACAAGGTGCCGATCAACCCCTCTTCGGATTGGAAGCGGAAGCAGAAACGCCTGCTTAGCAGAATGATGGCGGTCGTGTGAGACTCTGCTTTGGCTTCCTTATTCTGATGGTTGTAAAATCATTCCATCCCGCCTTCAACATGCTGTGGAACTTTCTGCCCAACTTCAATATCACTTTCCCTTATTGGTGTTTGTCGCTTTCGAGGTACAATTCCGCGGCGTAATGGCGAGCAAGTGTTGTTTTGTGCGACTTCAGTTTGCATGTTCATACCATGTTATCTTGTTTGCAGCAAACCCTTATTTGGAAACCCTGTTATTGATATCATATAAAGCTCTTGTGACAATCTTCCTAACCACCTATTTTTCTGTTTCATGTGCACACATGTTGAGGATAAACCTTGGAGAAACGTTCACCACACAACCTGGGTTCATAAGGCTTGGCGAAAGATTGGGGGACTCTCGTGCTACTTGTTCACATTTCAACTCCACTAGACGTAAGCGGACTATACTGGACTAAAGGTATGAATCGCGGCAAACCCGTCTTGCTGCAGTTTTAAGCTTGGAGGTGTATTAATTGAAATAACTTCTTTCTACTTGACAGGTCGAGAAGCTGCATCGGCTAGGTGAGTTTTCGTGTTTCAACCGTATGCTGGCGTTGGCGTTACAGTGCTTTAATACTCACGTTGGCAACTAGAAGCATCAAACCTCACTTCCATGTTGTTCATTCTTGTGCGTTGCTGTATCTGTCTGTAATTCTCAGTGCGTTTTGGACAGGTCAAGAAGAGTGCGTCGAGGGAGGAGGGTGGTTCTGTTAACAGTTTCAATATTCCTTCATGGACAAGGCTTTTAACGGTGGTTCTCAGTTCTTCTTAATAAGGTTTTAAGTCCCTTATGATGAGCTCCACTTTTGGTAAGGATTGGTTATTAATTTCGAACAGAACCTGTTATCATGACTACTTCTAACTACCAATGTTTTCCACTTCAGGATTATGTTGAATTTGGTGGATTGTCCGTCCTAGATCGGTCCTCAGGTAGGTCCTTTATTGACGTTATCTCGACGTTTACCGCATGGATTGAATTGGCAGCTTCGTTCTTGTTCTGTTTTTTTGTGTAACCAACTTGCAAGCTGTTGTCTAATTTCCTGCTATGTTTACAGAGTAGCCACGGGGGAGATGGACAACTCGTTCCAAGTATATGCGTATACTCTCAAGTTTTCTCAACTGGTGCAGTAGGTATCTGTGAGTCGTGGGCCGGAGACGGCGAGGACGGTGCAACTGTTAACGTTCCAGTACTGTGACTTCAAGCAAAACAACTTCGGCGCCCAACTTCTCCCTTGTCGTCAAGTTCTCGGAGCGTCAATTAGTACTAGTAGTTATTCATGTTGATTTATTAGACGGTCCCAATGCGATGTAAAAGGTGCTCTTGTAATCTAGTAAGAGATGGCACTCTGTGCGTTATAACATGGCAATACCTCACAATTAAATATGCTGGACTGTATTGGGTTTGAAATAAAACACAATTTCTACTTCCGTGTATTTTTTCAATCATTGCAGTGAATTTGGGATCTTGGTTTCAACCTTGCCGTTTGTGAATGTACTTGTAAAGGCCCCCCCTCCCTTAGACTTTATGTTCATTCTTGTGAAAACAACATAGGGCTATTTGAATTAAAACTTGTATTTGTTCCTTTGGTTAACAAGGATTTGAACGTGGAATAACTTGGAGATGAACTCTTGCGTAATCATGTGAAATCTTCGAGAAAAGAAGTTCATGTGGGAAAATCAATGCTTTGATTTTTGGGATACCTCCTTTGAATTTGGTATCGAATTTCGCTAATCGCTATGGAGTTTCTCATATTAAATTCTTTAAGGAAATCAAATGATGACTCTTGACAAAGCATGAATCTCGGAGGTCATTTTGGGTACTTGCCGCGAAAACTTGATTTGGGAGTCTCACTTCCAAAAAAGATCATAAGCCACCCATAAGAAGGCTTTAACTCCTCTTCGAAAAATTTAATGATAATTTAACCTTGTGAATAAAAGATTCAGATAACAGTGGAACCTGGTATGCGAACCATGCCTTGACTGTGAGGATCTATACTTGACATTGCTGCATTTGCCCACACTTGTTAGTTGTAAAGAACAAAATTTTCAAAATAAAGTCAAATATCAATAAAAGAGCGTGAAAAGAGGTGGGATCTCGTGGTCAAAAATTAGGGTGCAACAGATGCTATGTAAGATATACTAAGAGGTGGTATCTTAGGTTTATAATTTAGGGTGTGACAAAGAGGTGTAAACAAAATATAGCTTAATAAGACTTTTTATGACTTAAGAATTTCTAAGATATACAAATGATAAGAAGTTCTAAGTTAAACTTGTGTTTTTTATTTGACAAAGTAACAACTCTTTTATTGTCAAGGGTTAATTATTCTTTCTTTAAGTCTTCAGCTTCTTATATAGAGAGATATAAAGGAGTAATTAAAGATAAGAGATAAAACAAGTGAGTCTTTGAGAAACTAGATCATAGACGTTAGAATGTTACTTAATATGGTTAATCCCTTTGAAAGATATTTGAAATCCCTATTTTTCAAGAGGAGTTATCCATTGCATCCAAGTTGTCTATGTATATTTTTTTTAAACCTTCATGTGATAAGAAGAACAAAAATTACTCTTTGAGTCTAAAAGCGACCTATCAGAGTCTTCTCGATCCTTGCGTTGATTGACCTCAGAGTTTGATAGTGACATATCAGAGTCTTCTTGATCCTTATAATGACTGACTTCAGAGGCTTAGTCTTTAGAGGTTGACTTTCTTCTGAGTCTAGATTTATCTTGACACTGACCTATAAGGTCTTGAACAAGATTAATAAAATTATAATAAGATAGTTCAGATAATACCTCATATTCTTCTTCTTCGAAATCTGATCCAGAGTCTGATTTATATTCTGTGTCTGAAGATCTTAGAGCCATCAATGTTATAATATTTTCTTCGTCATCTTTTTTGGATTCCTCTTCTTTGTCAAGTTCATCCCATGTTGCAATGAGACTCTTCTTAACTTTGTTTCTTATAGTTTCCTTTCTTTGTCTTGTCCTTTGGCAACTCTGGAAAGTCAACAATAAAGTAAATAGGCTTCTTGCACTTGAAGCATCCTTTATGGTCATCTTTCTTGTCTCTAGACCTTGATCCTCTAAAGCCATGGCTTCTTCCACCTAACCTTTTGTTCTTTTTATCCAAATACTAAAATATCTTGATTATAAATGCCATCTATTTATCATTGAATCTTCTTTAGAACCTCTTGCAAGAGAATTTTATTTCTTTGCAGGTCCATCTCATGACTCTGGAGATTGCTTATCAGACTTTTCAGACTTATTGTATTCAAGTCCTTAGCTTATGGATGGCTATCATCTTTGGTCTACATTTAACAAGAAGACTCATAAGAATATTCTTGAGATGATCATAAGTTGTATAACTCTTATTTAAAACTTGAAGTCCAGATACTAGAGCTTGAAACATTGAGAACATGGTTTTAATATCTTCATCTTTCTTCATTATGAACATAACAGTTCATACTATTAGACCAAAAGGTTAGCTTTTGATTCTTTTATCTCTTGGTTGCCTTCATAGGTAACAACCAAGGATTCAAAAATAGTTTTTGTAGTAGATTTGCTGATTATTTTGAGGTACTCGGAATGGGGTAGAGCATCTATTAGAATGCCACACACTTTATGATGTTTTTATGATGGGAAATCGCGATCCAAAACGCGGCAGAAATTAAGATTTTCCCTTTAGTGATCCTTATGACTGTTCATGGTCAATGATAGAAACAGTTACCTCTTGTGGTGACGAAACCTTTGATGTTGAATCGAAGGAGTGGTCACAAGCGTTAAATGATGAACAACGTCTCTACTCAGTCCACACGAACAAATTCCTTCAGTCTCAATGCTAGCTTCTATGATTGAAGGCTTTTAGTGAGAGATAGAAGGAAAATACAGTTAGGGTTTCACAGACCAAATTTTCATCAAGAGTGAATGCTTCTGCACATGGGTTCTATTTATAGAACTATTTGTGTGGGCTACAAGCTAAAAAGTCCATTTAAGTGCACACGCACCATATCTTATGGTGTACCATATATCATATAAGTATGTGGTACCTTACCACACTCCGTATTCTACTTAAGTGCACCGTACCTTAAGGTGTTCTACATTTACTTAAGTGCACTATACCTTATGGTGCTCCTTATTTACTCTACCTCTTATCAATCTTTCTTTAAGTGTGTGACCCTGTACGTTTTCGCGATGTTGTCAATTATATTAAATCACGCATTTAACATAATAAATAGTGAGCGGTATCTAGCAACCCATCACTACTACACAAGTCACAAAAATGTCATGTGATATGACAAAACCTTTTGTGATAATACTTGTGTGTACAATTACCCTTTTGCCCTTATGTATATATTGAACGCAAGGCATATACCGTGGTGTCCTTGTCCAGTTCAATAATGGATCCTTATACATTTATCTTGTTATGCAGGATGGACAATTTTCATCTAGGTCACTCATGTCCCTCAACATGCTTTGTGGAGTACCCATCAACTGTCTTTATAGTCATCCAGTTATTGACAATGTTATATCAGTAATAAAGTACTCGACTCTACATCTAGAGTTCATAATGGTTTTAGGTTGAATGGTAGTATACACCATTATCACCATGAGAGTAACTTATGAAACTTTGCATAACATTCTATGTAGTACTCTTATAGCGGGTCAACCCAGTATAAATATTACTCCTAATATTCATACTTATGTTATCACCGCATAACATTCTATGCGGTGATAAAGTGAGTGGTACAAGGTTCGAATCTTGCCAACTATATTTTTTTCCATTTTTCCTATTACAAAAAGTGTGTGTCATTTAATTTCATAAATAAATAAATAATTGAAAATTATTTAATCACAGTTTTAATATTCAACCGTTGTAGTATGATCTATACGACCTTTGCTCGTACCAAAAGAGAGACGTTCTTCCCAAAAGAGAGAAACGACTATAATGATGATTGAAAATTTTCTTCATTTCTAAAGACGGTTACAAGTCATTCAAGAATATCAACCATTATAAGTAATCATTGCAAGGATTAAATTATCAGATGTTTCATCTTCAAATAATGAATTTCCACTTCTTCAAACTATTCTTCTTAACTTCCTATAGCAACATGAGCTCTCCATCTGAGAATGCTAACAAAAATATGTCAAGTGAAGTCACCATAGTCCAACAGCATCAGCAGCCAACTAAGGATCTACTGCTGTCACGGATACACTGAGGGTGAGGAAGGCCAAGAAGAAGAAGAAGAAGAAGAAGAAGAAGAAGAAGAAGAAGAAAAAGGTGCCGAGGAATATTTTTTTACTATGATTCTGATGAGGGTAGTGAGGAGCGAGTCATAGATTATGAAGATTCCTTTAGTGCTAGGGGATATTGTTTTGATCTTGAAAAAATTATGTAATCAAAAAATTATGTTTTATATACTCTTCCCTTTTGGGCTTCTTAGTAAACTTATTTATTAGTATTATTTTATATACTCTTGCCTTTATATAATCTTTACTCTTTACAAAAAAAAATAGTACAATCAACAAAAATAACAATAACGATAACAAGAGTAATGAAGAATAACAATAACAGCAATTAATAACTCTCTCACCATTGCGTTTATAAATAAATAAAGAATTGAAAGTTATTTAACCACGATTTTACAATACAACCGTTGTAAAATTTAAAAATTGCATCACGGTTTTTTTTTCTAACCGTGATGAAAAGTGATATCTTTTAGTATATAAGCGAAACATAACTCTAACATATGTTACTCTTGTCTCTCATAACATAACTTTAACATCCATGTCACTCTTTAAACATACTTCAACCTTCAGATTCGTCTTCACCAATCGCTAACTTGAGGTTTGTTCATTAAACTTATGCTTCGATTTCGTTTATGTTTCTTGTTAAAAATGCGATCTCATTTTTTCATTTGGTGAATGTTCTCATTTTTTCAGATTCATCTACACCACCTTAACAGAGTGCATACTTTGGCTATGATACATATGGTTTGTGTAGCTATGAAGTAAAATACAAGAAGTATGAAGTTATTGTGTAAAACTCATTCACCTTGTACTTCTTCTTCATAACTTCATAAACTAGACGAACTTCATAATTTGTTCTAGATCCATGATTAGTTTTTTAAAAAGTGCGTTCTTGAAATATTACATAATATCTTGTGTTGTTGTATGCTATTGTATGTTATTGTTGATTAATGTTCTCAGAACTTCATAATTTGTTGTTGTTTTTGCTTATTATATATCTTGCATTCTTGAACCTTATTTTTTTTTTATTTTTTTGTATGTTGTTGTGTTGTCCATAAATATTGTTGTATGTTGTTGATAAATATTGTTGTATGTTGTTGTATGTTATATATTGTCGATAATTTTTTTTATGTTGTTGTATGTTGATGTTTTGTTCTTGTGTTGAAAACCTTGAAAAATGTTTTGTTCTTGTCAATAAATGTTGTTGTTGTTGATTAATATTTTCAGAACAAGAACAAAACATTGCTAAATCACAAGAAAGAAGCTTCTTGTCACTTAACAATGTTTTGTTCTTTTAATTCTTATATGCTATGTAGATGAAGTTGAGTTTATTCTATGATATATAAATTATTTATTTTACTAACCTTTTACTAGTACTTCATTTCATTTAAATTGACATAGAAACTTATAATTTGAAAAATTAAGTTGTATTTGAAAACCAACTTATATCAATAAATGTTTTTTGAATCACATTCATCTCATCATTCATCTCCTGCTCTTTAACATATAGGATATAGTGTTAGAACACAGATTGGTTCTTAATAATAACTCTTTGTTTTGATGATAACTGTTAGGAAATTTTATATTTAAGAATTATATACTCTAAAATTTGTTTGAGAGTTTTACTGCAGATTGAAATGAAACTAACTCTCTAGAAGCAAATTTGTATTGTATACAAGAAGTTATCCTGACTCTGAAGCGCCAGATGCATCTTACAGAAGATTCTGATTGCTCTTTACAGAAGATCCTGAGCGTAGTATCCAGAAGGATCTGAAGCAAGAAGCTCCAAAACATTCTGAGTCAAAAGCATCTAAAGCTAGTCAGAAGCATCTGAAGCAAGAAGCTCCAGAACATTCTGAGTCAGAAGCATCTGAAGCTGAAGCATCTGAAGCAAAGAAGAATATTGTTTGAAGAGTTTCTCAAAAGCATAATTCTACAAAAGTTTCTGAAAGTACTAACGCTGCCAAGTACTGAAGTTCTGTGTCAAATATGCTCTGATGATCAACACGCTGAAAGCACACATGCTGCAGAAGACTTTGATACAGCAAAGTTCTGAATATCATTAGAAGACTCTGGTCCATTCAGACTCTGAAGAACTTGCTGAAAACTGAAGAAGAAATATTCAAGAATATATCCGTTGGAGTAAATCAACGTCTCTTTCCTCTTTTGTGCTAGACACAATTACACAGACAAAAAGGATTTTTCTGTGTTATCTACTTCAAAGAAAGGTCACTTGATGTGAAGACAAAAAGGCTCAGACCTTTTTGGGACTCTCTTTTCAACGCTCAGCATCCTTGGATCAGCTGTCTATAAAAGGAGAACTCCACCACATTCTTCAGTTACACAATTTGCTGAAAAGAAATCATATTATTCTAAGCTCTCATTCTTTCATATTCTTCTTAGAATTTCTTGTACTTAAACTTAAGAGAAAAATCATTGTTGTGATAAAAGCTTTATAGAAGCATTAATACTCTTGTATTTAATTTACATTGATTGTAAAGGTTTTTCCTTAAGAGGATTCAGTTGGAATCAGTAGCTCTTGAGAAGACTAAGAACAGTTGTTCTTAGGTGTTACTATTGTAATCAGTTTAATTTAATAGTGGATTAAGTCCTTGTTGAGAAAGGCAAATCACTCTAGGAAGGGTGGACTGGAGTAGTTGTTTAAACGAACCAGGATAAAAATAATTCTGTGATTATTTTTTAAGTCTTAATCTTTCATACTTATTCAACCCCCCTTCTAAGTATTATCTCACCTTCAGTTGGCATCAGAGCTCTGGTTCTGAGTGTGCTACCACTAAACAGTGTCAGTAAAGATTCAGAGAGAAATACTTTGATATATATTTATTTGTTACAATGGCTGATAATTCAACATCCAATATTAACAATAAATATGAAGAAAGGGATAGGATCAGCACCAAACTCCCAATGTTTGATGGGGAGAAATTTGACTACTGGAATGACAGAATTGAGAGTTTTTTCCTAGGATATGATGCTGATCTATGGGATCTAGTCATAGATGGATATGTCCATCCCACAGATGGGAATGGCAAGAAGATTGACAGAAAATCTATGACAGATGCTCAGAAGAAAGATTTCAGAAATCACCAGAAAGCCAGGACTATTTTATTGAATGCAATTTCACATACAGAGTATGAGAAAATTACAAACAGGGAAACTGCTTTTGATATGTTTGAATCCCTAAAAATGACTCATGAGGGAAATTCTCAAGTTAAGGAGACAAAAGCTCTGGCTCTGATCCAGAAGTATGAGGCATTCAAAATGGAAGACTCTGAATCTGTTGAAGCCATGTTCTCCAGATTTCAGATACTCACTGCTGGGCTGAAAGTTCTGGACAAGGGATACTCTACATCAGATCATGTAAAGAAAATCATCAGAAGTCTGCCTACCAGATGGAGACCAATGGTGACTGCCTTGAAGATGGCTAAAGATCTGAATAAGATCTCTCTAGAAGAACTCATCAGCTCACTGAGGAGCCATGAGATTGAGCTTGAGGAAGATGAACCTCAGAAGAAAGAAAAAGGTAAATCTGTTGCATTAAAATATAACAAAACTGCTAAAGCTTTGCAGGTCATTCAAGAAAGCTCTGAAGAATCTTCTTCTGAAGAAGAAGATGAGTTATCCATGCTGTCCAGAAGGATCAACAGACTTTGGAAGCACAAGGGAAAGAAGTTCAACAACTTCAGAAGATCTGATAATAGAAAGGAATCTTCTGGACACAGAAGATCTGCCAAGAAAGAAGTTGTGTGCTATGAGTGCAAAGAACCTGGGCACTACAAGAATGATTTCCCCAAACTTCAGAAAGAAAAACCCAAGAAGAAGTTTAACAAAAATAAGAAGGTTTTGATGGCAACATGGGATGACTCAGATGAATCTGAATCATCTTCTGAATCAGAAGAAGAATGTGCCAATGTTGCACTGATGTCCAGCACAGAGGATCAAGAGGAAGGTACCTCAGGATATGAATCAGATTCTGAATCTGATGATGACGCAGAAGAGGTAATGGCTAGACTTACCAAAGAAGAACTCATAAAAGTTTTAACAGAAGTTCTTAAAAGTTATAACAATATCAAACTCAAATACAAGAAGCTGAAAATCAATCTTGAATCTGAGATTGATCTTCTGAAGACAGAACTTGTTGAGCAAAAAGAAATTAATCTGAAAATCAAAAATGACTTTGAAATAACTCAACAAGAATCTGACTCTGAGACTAAGTCATGTGAAAACATTTTAGAAAAATATGACTCTAGCTTTCAGAGATTTCTTACTAAGAGCATAGACAGAAGCAAGATGGCTTCCATGATCTATGGTGTTAGTGGAAACAACAGAAGAGGTATTGGATATGAATCTTCACCTGGAAGCAATCCAAAACCTGTTGACAAACTTTTCATCAAGAAGACACCTTTGTATTCTCAATTTAAATTTGGTCACTTAAATGACATTAAACACACAAGCTCTGAGAAGAATACTTATGTGTTTAAACCCAAGGCAAGTCAGAATAAACATTATGTTGAAAAACAGAAGTTTAAACAAACCTACAAACCAACTAACCCCAAAGGACCCAAGAAGATCTGGGTACCTAAAAACAAAATAATTCCTGTTGCAGATGTTCTTAGCAGCAAGGTCAGGACGCCAATCATGATACCTGGACTCTGGATGCTCACGACACATGACAGGAGAAAAGTCTATGTTCCAAAGCCTGGAACTTAGATCTGGAGGTGACGTGAAGTTTGGAGGGAACCAGAAGGGCAAGATCATTGGATCTGGCACTATTGGAAATGGTAAACTTCCCTCTATTACTAATGTTTTACTTGTTGAATGGTTAAAGCATAACTTATTGTCCATAAGTCAATTAAGTGACAATGGTTATGATATTACCTTTAATCAAAAATGTTGTAAAGTTATTAGTCAAAAGGATGGCTCTATCCTATTTAGTGGTAAGAGGAAAAACAACATTTATAAAATAAATCTTTCAGAACTTAAAGTTCAAAATGTTAAATGCCTCTTGTCTGTTAATGAAGAGCAATGGGTCTGGCACATAAGATTGGGCCATATTAATATGAGACGTATATCTCAGATTAATAAACTTAATCTTGTCAGAGGACTCCCTAATCTGAAGTTCACTTCAGATGCTCTTTGTGAAGCATGCCAGAAAGGGAAGTTTTCAAAAACATCCTTCAAATCAAAAAATGTTGTTTCTACTTCTAAACCACTAGAACTACTTCATATTAATCTGTTTGGACCAGTGAAAACTGCATCCATCAGAGGCAAGAAGTATGGATTAGTCATTGTTGATGACTTTAGCAGATGGACATGGGTAAAGTTCTTAAAACACAAGGATGAGTCACATTCTATGTTCTTTGACTTCTGCAAGCAAGTCCAAAATGAAAAGAATTTCAAAATTATAAAAGTCAGAAGTGATCATGGTGGTGAATTTGAAAATAAATTTTTTGAAAAATATTTTTCTGAAAATGGCATTGCTCATGATTTTTCCTGTCCTAGAACTCCACAACAGAATGGGGTTGTAGAGAGGAAAAACAGAACTTTGCAAGAAATGGCCAGAACCATGATCAATGAGACAAATATGGCAAAACATTTTTGGGCAGAAGCAATCAATACAGCATGTTACATTCAGAACAGAGTGTCTGTTAGACCTCTTCTGAAGAAGACTCCTTATGAACTGTGGAAGAACAAAAAGCCCAACATTTCTTATTTTCATCCTTTTGGATGTATTTGCTATATGTTAAACACTAAGGAAAATCTGAGCAAGTTTGATTCCAAAGCACAGAAGTGTTTCATGCTTGGATATTCTGAACGCTCCAAAGGCTACAGAGTATACAACACTGAGACACAGATTGTGGGAGAATCCATTCATGTCAGATTTGATGATAAGCTTGGCTCTGAAAAGCCAAAGCAGGTTGATAACTCTGCAGATAGGGAAGTAGTCTTTATTGACTCTGAAGTTCCAGAAGCAGACAAAATTCAAGTGAAGGAACCAGAAGCAACTCTAGATGCTACTCCCTTAACTTCTCAGATGAATAATCTAAACATTTCTGAAGAGTCAACTATCAGAGGATCATCATCCAGAATTAAAGCTTCTCATCCAGAGGATGTCATTATTGGAAAGAAGGATGATCCCATCAGAACAAGATCCTTTCTAAGATCATCTGAAGCATCAGTGTCAGAAATTGAACCATCTTCTGTAGAAGAAGCTCTGCAAGACAATGATCGGATTATTGCCATGCAAGAAGAGCTAAATCAATTCAGCAGAAATGATGTATGGGATCTAGTTCAGAGACCTCAAGGGTTCAATATAATTGGTACAAAATGGGTCTTCAGAAATAAACTAAATGAGAAAGGAGAAGTTGAGAGGAATAAGGCAAGGCTGGTTGCTCAAGGGTACAGTCAGCAAGAAGGTATTGATTACACTGAGACATATGCTCTAGTGGCAAGGTTAGAATCTATACGCCTTCTTATTTCCTTTGCTGCACAAAATAACATCACTCTGTATCAGATGGATGTTAAAAGTGCCTTTCTTAATGGTATTATAGAAGAAGAAGTTTATGTCCACCAACCTCCTGGTTTTGAAAATGAAAAATTTTCAGATCATGTTTTCAAATTAAAGAAATCTCTATATGGATTAAAACAAGCTCCCAGAGCTTGGTATGAGAGATTGAGCAATTTTCTTCTAGAGAAGAATTTTATCAGAGGCAAAGTGGATACAACACTATTCTGTAAAACAATTAAGAAAGATCTTCTAATTTGCCAAATTTATGTAGATGATATTATTTTTGGATCAACAAATATTATGCTTGGAAAGGAGTTTGCTACATGTATGCAGGAAGAATTTGAAATGAGCATGATGGGAGAACTCAGATTCTTTCTAGGAATCCAAGTAAATCAAACTCTAGAGTGCACCTACATACATCAGACAAAGTATGTTAAAGTACTTCTGAAGAAATTCAACATGTCTGATAGTAAGCTGGCAAAGACTCCAATGCATCCTACTAGCTCACTTGGCAAAGAAGAGGTAAGTAAGAAAGTAGACCAGAAGCTCTACAGAGGTATGATTGGCTCTCTTCTTTATCTTACTGCTTCTAGACCTGACATATTGTTCAGTGTTTGTCTGTGTGCTAGATTCCAATCAGATCCTAGAGAATCACACTTGACAGCTGTCAAGAGGATTCTAAGGTATCTGAAAGGTACTTCTAATGTGGGTTTGTGTCACAGAAAATCTGATGATTTCAAATTAGTTGGATTCTGTGATGCTGACTACGCTGGAGACAGAGTGGAAAGAAAAAGTACTTCTGGAAGTTGTCAATTTCTAGGAAGAAATCTAATCTCCTGGTACAACAAGAAGCAACCCACAATTGCACTTTCAACCACAGAGGCTGAATACATTGCTGCTGCTGGATGTAGCACGCAGATGCTCTGGATGAAGAGTCAACTAGAAGATTATCAAATTTTTGAAAGTAACATTTCTATCTTTTGTGATAATACTTCTGCTATATGTTTGTCCAAGAATCCCATTTTACATTTTAAGGCAAAACATATAGAAATTAAGCATCATTTCATCAGAGACTATGTTCAGAAGGGAATCATAAATTTAGCCTTTGTTGATACAGATCATCAATGGGCAGATATTTTTACAAAACCCCTTGTTGAAGATAGATTCAATTTTATTCTGAAAAATATTGGTATGGATTTTTGTCCAGAATAATATTTATCAGAAGCAAATTGTTACAGATGCAAAAATGCTTAATGCTCTGAAGTATTTCTTCTGATTGCTTATTTTATTCTGATCATTATTTCCTTTGTGAAACTCTGAACTAACAATCTTTAGAAGATTTGAACGTTGGCTAACGTTTCATTTCTTAAGAGAATTCAGAACAGCATACAAGTAAACACGTGTCACACAAAATCTGAAGAGGTGGCGTGAACATAACTGAAGAGACGTTTGAGGTGAAGTTTGAATAGTAAGAATCTTGGTTTTCCCCCCAAATTGTCAAAAGCATTTAATGTTTTGAAATGATTTTTATTCTCTTCATTTATTGCTTGTTCAAACGTGCATTTTTCTGACTGTTGATGTGCCTAAGTGTTTGAGTATAAATACTTGTCTTGTATTCACTTTCACACTTTTCACTCTCTCAGAATTTACATGCGTTTTCATCTCCTATTTTCTCTGCATAAAAACCCAAAACCTAAGTGTTTGACTAAGCATTCTTCAATGGCGTCTTCATCATCAACAACTGCTCAATTCCAATCTACTATGGCTGTTGTGGCTTCAGAAAACTTGGGTGTTGCTCCATATTCTCCTCCCAAAAGAACACTTCTAACGTCTGTTGATAAACTGGAAGTTCTATGTGAATCTATGGTTGAGTTTGATTCTCTGGCAGATAATGGGTTTGAGTTTCGTTCCATAATTAGAGCTCAAGGATGGGTTAAGTACTTTGATAGACTTTTTGGACCAGTTTACCCTCTCCTTGTGAAAGAATTCTGGATTCATGCATCAGTTTACCCCAAGTTCATCTTATCTTCTGTGCTGGGAAAAGAGATTATTATCACAGAAGATCTGATAAGAATATTGATAGGATATGAAGAAACAGATGGTGTTTCCCACTTGCCAGCTGGGCGTGTGGACATGGATGAGGTTTATGAAGAAGTTATGACTGCTGGTCAAGCTTCTAACAAATTCAAAGATCTGAAGCATGATTACAAGATCTGGGCCAAGATCTTCATGGGATGCATCCACCACAGGAAGTCAACCAATTCTCCAGACTATGTCAATAATGAACAACTCTATTTCATGTATTGCCTTAGTCAGAGCACCAAGGTAGATCTTCCATACATTCTGTTTATGCATCTGTGGAACCATATCAATGCATCTAGAGAATATGTGAAAGAGAAAGGTCAAAAGATCAGACCTTGGATCCCCTTTGGAAGACTGCTCTCAGATCTTCTTACTGAAAATGGCTTGGTAACTGCTCTGTACGCTGCTGGAGTTACAGAGGAATTAGAGTTTATAATGGGAAAACCTCTGAATGCTAAAAGTCTTCTGAGACTCAAAATTGTTGATGAACTAACAACAGCTCCCAAGAAGCTGAATATGTCTGAATTGAATAAGAGGGTGCCTGTAGATGACTTTCCTCTATTCTTTGCTGAAGAACCCAGATATATAGTGCTTATGTATATTGAAGAATGCAAGAAGGAAGGAATACATGTTCCTGCTAATGTGTTTCAGCTAGTTAAACAACCACTACTAGATGCAGGAGAAGAAGAAGCACCACTTCAGAGGAAAAGGACTCAGCCTGTAGAAGAATCTGAACATGTCCAGAAGAAGGTCAAGATTGCTGAGAAGCCCAAGAAGCTCTTGAAGAGAAAAGATTCTGAAGAAGTTGCCTTTGTACCTGCCAAGAGGATTAAAGTAAAAGGTACTAAATCATCTGTAACTTCTGCAGATCTTGTTATTAATGATTCAAATGTTAAGTCTGTTCCAAAACCACCTTCTACTCAAACCACTTCTGTTACTGCTCCCAGTTCTGTTTCACCACAAAAACAAACACCTGCTCCAACTCAAATTCCAACACAAACATCAACTCCAACTGTTTCTGTATCAAAACCATCTCAACCCAAAATTCATATCAAACACTTTGTTCCACGTCCTCAACCATCAGATCAACAACCATCAGATCAACAACCATCAGATCAACAACCATCAGATCAACAACCATCAGATCCACAACCATCTGAAAAACAAACATCTGTTCAACAACAAACCTCTGAACATCCAGAAAACCAACCAAAAGAAGTTCAACCAGAAAAAGCCTCTGACAATCCACCATCAAATAATCCACCTTCTGAACCCATTGCACCTGTTACTTCTGAACCTACAAAAGTAACTTCTGTTCCTGTTTCATCAGAACCACCATCCAAACAATCTGTCATTCCTTCAGAACCTCATATCCCTGAGACAGAAGTTCTTGATGTCACACCTTTAAAAATAGTGTTTTAAGTATCTTCTACCTCTTGTACACCTACAACATCCTCCAACTCATCAGAATCAGAAATCCACCCAGATTTTCTAATCTCCCCATCTGACAAATACTCTGAGATAAACCAATCTGAACCTGAACCTGCACCTACCATACCCTCTAAAACTCCCATTCCAGATCCTATGCCTCCACCTGCACCATCATCTGAGATATTAATCCCCAATTCCAATCCAACATCTTCTATATCTTGTGCCCAAGTTTCTTCTCTTTTTCATAATCTATCTTATGGTTTCAAACTGAAAGATTTTTATGATAGAGTTGAACCTTCTGAACCCCTTAACCCTCTGAAACCAAAACTCAGACAGGCTCTTCCATCTGTGATTCTATCATATATTCAATCAATAACCAATGAAGGATCCTTAGCAACAATATCTACAACATCTGGTAAAGTTGTTGTTTCAGCTCTGCAAATTGCATCTGATAACACTGTTGCCTTTGTTGAACCACCAAAATCTGCTTTTAAACCCTACTCAAATGCACCTTTTGATGTTGTTTACCTTCACACAAGACCAAAACCTCATTTTCTTAATGCTTTAGTCAGATCTAAAGAAAAAGCCCCTGAGATACCCTTCATTCCATATTATCCTCCTCCTCTGATTTCCATCCAAAAATCACTTTTTCCACCAACTCCCCAACCTAAACCTATCACTCTGGAAACCTTGCTACGACCATTGCCCAGACTTAATATTGATCATTTATTTCAAACATTTTTGCAAAAAATACAGATGTCTTTAGGTACTGTTCAGAAGAAATGTTCAGAAACAATGGATGCCAATGAATCTGACATCATCTGGAAAGGATTCATCAACAGATTCAACACTGTAGCTTCAAATCTGAAGAACGTCTGTTCTGATGAGGCAAAGCTCAGAGTTGAAAGGACTCTATTCTGGACTGTCAACAAAACTGAACCTCTGCTTTGTTTAGATGCTCCTCCACCTTCAACAGAATCTACTGCTAATGCATTGACTATGACTCTGGTAGAACCCTCTTCAGGATCTACAGAACCAATGGCAATTGACTCTGTTCAGGCTGCAGAACCTCCAAATTCTTCATCTGAGATAAAGACAGAACATCCAAACTTTGAAGACAAGATTGCTGCTCTGGAGGATGGACAGTCAGAGATAAAATCATGGATGGCTAAGCAGGATAAGAAGTCTGAGGATATGACAGAATGGATGTCAAAGCAAGATGAGAAAAATGAAACTATGACTAAGTGGATGTCCAAGCAAGAGCAATCCTCCTCTGAGATTACAGATCTATTGAAGATGCTTTTGTCCAAACACTCTTAGATTTTTTTATTCTAATATTTTTGCATCTGTTGTTTGCATCTGTATCTTATTGCTATATCTTCTGATGATTATCTATGTACTCTTGCTCTTATATTTTGAATGAATCAAAGTTTTCTCCATTGAATTATCTTATTTATTGTTCCTTTTATTTGTCCTTTTAAAAGTTTTTACTTTTTGCTTATGACAAAAAAGAGGGAGAAAATATAGATCTGAACTGTTTAATATAACTTCACCAGAATGAATCTTCAGACATATCTATTCTATCTAACATTTAACTTGACTATTTCATAACATTTGATAAGAACACTCTATAAAAGAAACTCTGAGTCTCTCAGATCATTTGGCTATTATCAAACTCTGAATTTTATATCTGCAAGACATTCTGACCCTAAAATGTTATAAGAACAAACAAGATCTAACTCTGAAGATTACTCAAGACAAAAGGGAAGTTTCTATTCCTTTTTCATATTTAACTCAGGGGGAGATTCATCATCTCAGGGGGAGTTATAATTCTATATGTTCAGCTAAATAAAATTTCTGATACTTTTTGTCATCATCAAAAAGGGGGAGATTGTTAGAACACAGATTGGTTCTTAATAATAATTCTTTGTTTTGATGATAAATGTTAGGAAATTTTATATTTAAGAATTATATACTCTAAAATTTGTTTGAGAGTTTTACTGCAGATTGAAATGAAACTAACTCTCTAGAAGCAAATTTGTATTGTATACAAGAAGTTATCCTAACTCTGAAGCGTCAGATGCATCTTACAGAAGATTCTGATTGCTCTTTACAGAAGATCCTGAGCGTAGTCTCCAGAAGGATCTGAAGCAAGAAGCTCCAGAACATTCTGAGTCAGAAGCATCTGAAGCTAGTCAGAAGCATCTGAAACAAGAAGCTCTAGAACATTCTGAGTCAGAAGCATCTGAAGCTAGTCAGAAGCATCTGAAGCTGAAGCATCTGAAGCAAAGAAGAATATTGTTTGAAGAGTTTCTCAAAAGCATAATTCTACAGAAGTTTTTGAAAGTACTAACTGTTGCACCCCAAAATTTGCCCTCACAATACAAGACTTTGTGTTCCAAGAAGGTTCACAAGGTTCACAAAATTCACAATTGGTCAGAAGAGTTGACAATTCCCTCAGACAATGCACCTCCTAAGCAGTGCATCCAAAACTAGGGTTTTGACTTTAATCAGGCTAAATGGACTTCCAAGACTTCAAGTGAGCTTCATAACATCTTATATGTGTATAAGAACCCCCATGTCAAGTTTCAAGACTTTTCTCAAAAGTTTGCTCAGTCAGATGATCAGATAAGTCAAAAGCAGTCAATGCAGTTAAAAGGTCAAACTGAGGTCAACTGTGGTCAAACCAAAGTCAAACTTCATGATTTTTTTTTGCCAACATCAAAGAGAGGTTGGGTGAGAAATATTATCATAATAACTGTAATACCCCAAATTTTGCCCTAAGATTTGTCGTCGCATTTCATTGCATTTAATCAATTACTAACAAATTTGTGTAGTCGTTTGACTTTTTGCAGGTAAATATCATATGGCATGCATTTTTTTTCTAAAAAGTAAAAATGGCACAATTGGCAGGAGGACATGTGTAAGGAGTTATGAGTGTGAGAGGTTGAGAGTTTGAATCTCACCTTTGTCACTTTTTTTGTTTTTTATTATTTTTACTCTAAATTTTTCTATCTTTCATTAAAAAAATAACAAAAATAGTTTTTTATTATTATTTAATTATTATTTTCGTATTTTAATTAAATCATTTTTTAAAATATTATTTTTTTCACTTTTTTCTAAATTATTCATAAAAATATCCAAAAAATCATAAAATAAAAAATATTGAAAAAAATTTTGTTCTTTTTATAATATTTTTTATTTTAGGAATCAATAGGATTATTAGTTTTTATTTTAAGTTTATTTTAATTATTTTAAATTATTTAAATTTTATTTTTTCTTAACTAATTATTTAGTTTGGGCTTTAAAATGGGCTTTAGGGACATTATTGACAATTTGGTGTTAACCCTAATTTGTTCCCTATATATACATGTGTTGCCTTGTTGGAAAAAGGGGGAGAATGAAAAAAACCTAAGAGGAGTGAGTGCCGTTTGCCGTTATTTAGTTTTCTTCTTCATCCATTACTATTGTTTCTTTTTCTTCATCGTTTACCGTTATTTCTTTTCCTTCATCTATTACTGTTGTTTCTTTTTCTTCATCTTTTACCGTTATTTCTTTTTCTTCATCTATTACCGTTATTTCTTTTTCTTTATCTATTACTGTTACGTTTATATATATATAATTTTTAAATTGTTAGAGTTTATATATATAAGATTTTTGATCGAATTATGTCGATACGATGTTTGCACATTTGTGTGCATGACGCGTGACATTTGTGTTAGTTCGATCTGGTTGCGATGATCGCATTTTTGTGTGAGCAATAATACTATTTTTTGCTTAATTTCTTTTTCTTTGCGATAAATTTTGTTTCGTCCGATTTAGATCTGGTTGCGATGAGCGCATTTCTGCGTTAGCAACATTGTTGGGTTATTTGGCATATTTAAAATTCATTATTGCTTTATTATTATTATTATTATTATTATTATTATTATTATTATTATTATTATTATTATTATTATTATTATTATTATCATTATTTATTATTATTATCATTATTATCATTATTATTACCATTATTATTATTATTGTTATTCATTAATTTATTAAAATTTGTTATAATATAAAAATCTGTTTTTTTAAAATAAATAACATTAACATCTTTTCCAAATTAATATGAAAACCTATTATTTTTAAGAAAAACTTTTTTTTAGATAAATTTAAAATAATAACTAAAATCTTTTTTTTTAAATAATAACTAGAACCGTTATTTATTTTATTTTATTATTGTTCAATTCAAATTTCATTATCATATTGTATCTGCTCCTCTCATGTAACCTCGCGAACTTAACAATCGCTCTTTAAATTCTGCCTTTAAATTTCTGCTTGCATGGTTTAAATTATGACATTATCTCTCTGTTTGCATGATTCAATTATCTCACGCGTTTACTATTATTTCTGTCACATTGCACACATCCGAAGGTTAGGTCTAACTGTTTGGCCGCCGCGCCAATAGTCCGTAAAACTTCACACATTCAATTTCAAAACCTCAAAACTACAAACTACAAACCCTAATTTTCACAAATGCCTCGCCGCAGGCAAAATTACAATTTTACCCTTAGCATTAGGTCAAAGAGTCGCCGCGCTCATTTTAGGGTTTCCCGCCGTGGAATCCCTAATTTAACCCTAATTACAACTTAACATTTCAACGTAGAGATTTGGAGTTTCTACACTCCACGTAAGCGTGTCCTTAAGATGCGTTTATTCCCCTTGAGACCTTGACCACAGTCAAGAAGTTTCTAACCTCCCTTTTGAGGGGAACTACGATTACTCTGATTCCACTCCCGTAAGGATACGTAGGCACAAGATGCGATGTCTTGCCGAGTAAACTTAGAATTAACCCCCTTTATTATTTATTATTGCTTATTTATATTTTATTTATCTTTGCTATTTAATTATTTTGCTTATTATTTTGTAATTGTTTCTTGGATGTAAAGTTGTTTAATTATTTAATTATTATTATGGTTAGTAATTAGGGAGTGTAACAACATGTATGTAATATTAAAATAAATTTAGATCACTTTTAAATAAAGATAATTAAAATAAACACGTCACACACGTAAGTCGATTTTAATCGCCGTCTCACTTCCTAAGGATATCCCTCAAGTTGCCTACGAATAATGGTTAAGTGGGGTGTATAAAGCAAGTCCCTCAAATAAAAAAATCATCAAAGTCCCTTATGGTTGCCTTTACGAATCAAGTCCCTTTCGAAAAATGATGATGGTCCCTTATATGTGCTTATTACATCCCACAATGGCCTTCAAAGTCAAATTGTCCCTCACATACCCCTTAACATCCAAAGTAAGGACTACCTACTCCATTATAGTAGGGATAGTCTTACTAAAGGAAAGAATGAAGAATAAGAAAGACCTTTAAACATTAGGGTAGGTTACTCCTAGGTGCTTGCTCACTTCAAAATTGTTTCGCACTTAAACAAATTTTCAACAAGTTTTCAAACAAGTTCTTAACACATCCTTACATGGATTATTTATTAACTATTCTAAAAATTTTCTATTCACACACTACAATTTCAAAACAATTCAAAAGTGAGCTTAAGTACCTAAGAGCCCATGGATAACCATGGATGAAAAGGATGCTAATACCTTCCCTTTTCATAACCTACCCCCCGGACCCAAAATATTCTCTAAGGTCTTTCCTGTTCTTTTATAACCTTTCCTTATGGATAAAATAAAAGTCGGTGGCGACTCTTGCTATCCGCAACATTGTTTAAAGTCAGTTCACCGGGTTACAGAACTGGCGACTCTGCTGGGGATCTATTTAAGAGGGGTACCCTTAGGAATTAAGATCACTTTAAATTGTTTGCCTTGTTTGCTTTATTATTATATTGTTGGGGTGCTCTTATGTGTGAAAGGTCCTAACCCGGATCTAGTGTACCTTAGGTAAATGGCAATAGACCAAGGAAACTGTACGACGTATATCGATACGGTTGATCTGGTGGCCATAGTTAGTGCGACTTCTTGGTGGGTGCTTATATTCCTTAAGTCAAGTTGAGGATAATATTGAGGCTGCCATATGTTGTCAATGCACTAACTGACTTTTAGAACCCTAGTTAACTCATCTTGGCCTTTAGAAAGTAGTGAGGTAACCGGCTTTGGTGCAGACTGAAGTTGGTTGACACTCGATACTACGCTCATTGAGATCTTAAACTTGGAGGGTTTTGGTTGGCAAGTAAGTTGCCTTCTGAACAACCACCCTTGTGAAGGATCAATGATATTGAGATCCCTTAGAACCTGGTTACTTTTGTAGGACAGGATGAACCATCTAACTTCAGGGGAGGGTACTTGCCTTTGAACCTCATGCAATCCTTTAAACCTAGGGCTATGGTGTGACTTGTTTGTGTGTGCCACATGTTTGTGATTGAGCATGACATCATGACATCATCATGCATCATAAGCATATCATTTTCCCTAACCATTTCAAGGACCAAAGGATTTATCTTTGTTCTTTGTTGCAGGTCATGGCTTCTGCTCGTAGAAACACCATCAGGATCAACTTTGTAGGGATACCTGCTAAGCTCAAGGAGTTGGTTTCCCTAGTGCCTGATCATTCCCGGTTCAACAAGAGACATGGTCACTTATTGGATCTAGTTACTTCAGGGTTCAGTGAAGACATGATGAGTGTGCTGTTTCAGTTCTTTGACCCTAAGCACCATTGCTTTACATTTCCTGATTATCAGCTGGTTCCAACCATGGAGGAGTTCTCTAAACTTCTGGGTATACCTGTTCTTGATCAGAAGCCATTCACAGGCTTAGAGAAGGAGCTTAAACCAGAAGTTATTGCTGCAGCTCTACATCTGAAGAAGTCTGACATTGTTCTAGAGACGAGAAGTGGAATTAAAGGTATTCTTGCCAAGGTATTAGTGGATAAAGCTCAAATGTTCTTGAAGGCTATGAGCTACGATGCTGTTGAGGAGATCTTAGCCTTATTGATTTATGGCTTAGTGTTGTTCCCCAATCCTGATCAGTTCATAGACGTTCATGCCATCAACATATTCCTGAGTCACAATCCAGTGCCTACCTTACTTGGAGACATCCTACATTCTCTTCACACCCGTACTACAAGGGCAAGAGGAACTTTGATGTGCTGCATACCTTTACTTTCTAGGTGGTTTATTTCTCACCTTCCTCGCTCAGTAATGAAGAATGAGCAAGGGTTCAGATGGTCCAAGAGGATCATGTCACTTTCTCACTCAGACATCCATTGGTGCTCCAGATCTATGGAGAATGTCACCATCATTGACCGTTGTGGGGAGTTTCCTAATGTGCCACTTCTAGGCATAAGAGGAGGCATCACCTACAACCCATCTCTAGCTTTACGACAGTTTGGTTACGCCCGGAGCGATGGTCCACATGACATGTTGATTCAGGGCATTGTGTTTGACTACGACAACGATCTTCAGGGTTACCGTCAGAGATTCATACGAGCTTGGGGAAAGGTAAACAGGATTGACAGCAAGACACTGGAGCCTAAGTACACCATTCCTATGGAGGCTTATCTCAGATGGGTACGATTTCGTGCTCAGACACTCATGATGCCATATCCTGCCATCCTACCAGTTACCATGGAACCTGTTGCTGAAGGAGACACAGCTTATACCATCCTTCACCCAGACATGCCTACTGATATGGAAGACTTGCAGAGATCATGGATCCAACTGAAAGAGCAAAGGGATACTTTCGAGGCTCATTACAAAGCAAGCCAAGCAAGGATCCTAGAGCTAACAAAGCTCCTTCATGAGGAACGAAACCTCAACTCATACCTCAACACAAAGAGGAAACGTCCATGGGAGACTTAAAACCCCATCTTTTGTACTTATTTCGTTTTCATTTTTTGTAAGCCTAAAAGGCAAAACAAGTTATTACTAATAAAAAGTTACTTTCTTGTTTGTTTAAGCAAATTTAAATCCTGCGGTCCTTGAAAACATTACATATGCATTCCCATATCATTGCATCACAGGTTTATAATTGTGCACAGGTTTCTCATCTTCTCGCTGTTTATTTCAGCAATGGCTCTTGAACAATCAGTTAAGGATCTCCAGGCACAGAATGCACAGTTCCAAGAGCTGATCCTGAACCTATCCAAGGGGCAGGATGAATTGAAGACACTGCTGGCCAAGAAGACTAAGAAGGCTAGAAGGTCTGCTGGGTTGCTCAACATGGGAAGAAGGTTCAAAGGTCCTGTCAAGACCAAGGAACATGTTGAAGACTATGAATCTGAAGAATCTGAGCAGGAGAGAGGCAGTCTCCACAACACTATGGGGGACTCTGATTCTGAGGCTAACTACTACCATGAGCCTAACGAAGACAAATTCAAGATGCTGGTGGATAGAATGGATGCTATGGAATTACAGAAATCATCTGGGCTGGATTTTGAGGATTTGAGCTTGATATCTGGGGTGGTCATACCCATTGGGTTCAAAGTTCCTGCATTTGTTGTCTATGATGGGGTCTCTTGTCCCAAATTGCATCTGAGGTCTTATGTCAGAAGAATGCAACCCCACACTGCTGATAAAAAGTTGTGGATCCATTTCTTTCAAGAGAGTTTATCTGGAGCTCAGCTAGAGTGGTATTATCAGTTGGAGAGTGTCAACATCAGAGATTGGAATGACCTTGCTGAAGCTTTCTACAAGCAGTATCAATACAATGCTGACTTAGCCCCCACTCGCATGCAGCTTCAAAGCATGTCTATGGGTGCCAAAGAAAGCTTTAAGGAGTATGCTCAGAAGTGGAGAGACTTAGCTGGAAGAGTTCAACCCCCTTTGACTGATAGGGAGTTGGTTGATATGTTCATGTGTACGCTGAATGGTCCGTTTTACAGTCATCTCATTGGAAGCTCATCATCTGGCTTCACTGAGTTGATCATGACAGGAGAGCGAGTAGAGAATGGTATCAAGAGTGGTAAGATCCAAGTGGGCACTTCTTCATCAGGTGCTGCAAAGAAGCCTCCCACTGGGAAGAAAGAATCTAATGCTGTGTATGGTCAGCCTGATCGTAACAGAAGGCACCAGTCCGTTAGTGCAGTTCATATTTCAAATCCAACTCCTGCAACAACAGAGCAGCCTCAAGGCAACCAACAGAGGGCTAGAAGACAGTTCACGAAGATCAACATGTCAATGGCTCAGGCATTGCAACACTTGTTGAAAGCTGAACTTATTACCCTGAGGGAGGCCCCTCAGAATCCCAATGTTACCTCTCCCAAGTACAATCCCAATGCGCGATGTGCATATCATTCAAACTGTCCAGGACATGATACTAATAACTGCTGGGTCTTGAAGAACAAAATTCAGGATATGATTGATGCTGGAGAAATTGAGTTTGATCCACCAGGTACTCCAAATGTGATTACAGCTCCAATGCCAAATCACGAGAAGACTGTCAACGCCATTGATGAAGATATTGATGAAGATCTGCATGTCTATTCAGTTATGGAGTTGAGCACACCATTGTCTGTTATCAAAAAGAGGTTAGTACAAGCTGGGATCTTTCCAGGTTGTCATGAAGATTGTCTATATTGTACCTATAAGCCGGATAGTTGCTTCATTTTGAGAGATGGGATTCAACGTCTCATGGATAAATATACTATAGTGTTTGAAAGAAGACCAGCATCTGTAGAAAGTATGGTGGATCATCTGACTCAGGGTAAGAAGATTGAAGAGGTTGACATGGTTGACAAAGTACCACTAAGAATCACTTCAAAGGGTCCCATTAAAATCACTCATCAGGGCCCAATCAAGATTACTGCTGAAGGTCCTGTGAAAGTTGTCGCTGAAGCCAGAGTAGCTCCTCTGATCATTACCACTCCTGGTCCTATTCCTTATACATCTGACAAAGCTGTGCCTTGGCACTATGGGTCTGATGTTTACATCCATGGTGTCAAGCAGGAGCCTTTACCTGATATGCCTGTTGACATTGATAATATTGCTGGATCTAGCAAGATCACTCGTAGTGGAAGAGTCTTCTCTCCTCCAGTTGCTTCTAAGAGTGCAGTTACTCCTGCTGTTACTTCCACCACTGATGCTCGGGGCAAGGGTCCTGTTATTGAGCCTGTATCTACTGATGTGCCAGCTGCTGATGACCTCTCTAAGCAGATGGAAGAAGTATTGAAAATCATTCGTAAGAGTGATTATGATATTGTTGATCAGCTAGGGCATACTCCCTCAAAGATTTCTATGCTCTCCCTGTTATTATGTTCTGAGGCTCATGCCAAGTCATTGATCAAGTTTCTAAAGATGGCTCATGTACCCAGTGCAATTTCTGTGGACCAGTTTGAGAATTGTGTTGCTCACCTGACCTATGACAACGGGTTAGGATTTTCTGATGCTGACTTGACCCCTGCCAAGAGGGATCATAACAGGGCCTTGCATATTTCAATTGAATGCAGGGGCACTACCCTGTCTCATGTGCTGATAGACAATGGTTCCTCTCTGAATGTGTTGCCTAAGGAAGTCCTGAACAAGCTGAGTCCTGAAGATACGGTATTGAAGCCCAGTAATATTGTGGTAAAGGCTTTTGATGGTTCTAGAAGAGTAGTGCATGGGGAAATTGATCTTCCAATCAAGGTTGGCTCTCAGGTGTTTACTGCTACATTCTATGTGATGGATATTCGTCCTTCGTACTCATGTCTGCTTGGTCGTCCCTAGATCCATGGGGCAGGTGCTGTGACCTCCACATTACATCAAAAGTTGAGATATCCGGTGAATGGAAAAGTTGTTACTGTCTTTGGAGAGGAAGAATACTTTGTCAGCCATGTAAACACTTTCAAGTATCTGAAAGTAGAAGGTGAATACATTGAAACTCCATGTCAGTCATTTGAAGTGGTTCCCTGGGCTGTTAAGGATTGTGTGACTCCTCCTGCTGTGAAGAAGGTTCCCGTGGTCATCAGAAACCCTCCAACAATGGCAATGGCCTCCCTCAATGATGCAAAAGCTGTGGTGGAAGAAGGTGGTTGTACTATTTGGGGTCAGCTTCCTAATATTCCATACAAGTCTGACAAGTTTGGTTTGGGTTTCACTGCAGAATCCCAGAAGGCTGTTCGTCGTGCTCGTGCTGTTCGTATCACCAATCAAGGGGTTATCAATGCTGTGGGAGATCAAGATGAAGACTACAACTTGGAGGCATGGATTTTTCCTACTGTGGGTGCTGGACTCAATAATTGGAAAGCCGAAGATGTTATCCCTATCTCCTTTAGTCAGGAGTAAATACTATTACTGTGTTATGTTTTTAAATTTAAAATTTTCTGGAACAATTAAAACTTTCAAGCCATGTGCCTTACCCGGGGCACAATGGTGTGCTTGTTACGGGTTGTCATTGCATTTGCATACTTCATTCAATAAAATCAATGGACGTTTCGTTCTCGTAAATATTGTGTTCCTTGTCTTTCATTTTCTTTTATTTTTGCTTTATCAGCTATGTGTTCTTACACACACCCACGTCACTAAAATGCAGATCCTCATCCACTCTGGATCCAGTTGATAACAGTTCTACTATTGCCAATTACAATTTCGAGAATCCGATCTATCAAACTGAAGACGGAAACGAGGACGATTGTGAAATACCTGTAGGGCTTGCTAGGTTGTTACAACAAGAAGAGAAAGCTATACAGCCACATGAAGAGCCAGGTCTCAGAATGAAGAACAACATCTTGATCATCTGCACAAGTTGTTTGAGAGGTTGAAGAAATACAGGTTGAGATTAAATCCAAACAAGTGTACTTTTGGAGTTAGATCTGGAAAGCTCCTGGGTTTCATCGTCAGTGGAAAAGGTATTGAAGTGGATCCTGCAAAAGTGAAAGCTATACGAGAGATGCCAGCTCCCCGTACTGAGAAGGAGGTTAGAGGTTTCTTGGGACGATTGAACTACATTGCAAGATTTATTTCCCAATTAACTACCATCTGTGAGCCAATCTTCAAGTTGTTGAAGAAAGATCAGGTGATGGAATGGAATGATGAGTGCCAGACTGTCTTTGATGAAATCAAGAGATATTTGCTAGAACCTCCAATTTTAATGCCACCAGTTGATGGAAGACCCTTGATTATGTATTTAACAGTATTAGACAACTCAATGGGGTGTGTATTGGGGCAACATGACGAGTCTGGTCGAAAAGAGCAGGCAATATACTACCTTAGCAAAAAGTTTACCGACTGTGAAACAAGATACTCACTGCTCGAGAAAACTTGCTGCGCTTTGGCATGGGCTGCTCGCCGACTAAGACAGTATATGTTGACCCATACTACCTTGTTGATTTAGAAGATGGATCCAATCAAGTACATATTTGAGAAACCTGCTCTCTCCGGAAGAATTGCAAGATGGCAAATGATCTTGACGGAATATGATATACAGTATACCACTCAGAAGGCCATTAAGGGGAGTGTTGTTGCTGATCATTTGGCTCATCAAGCAGTAGATGATTACCAGTCAATGAATTTTGAGTTCCCTGATGAAGACATTATGTCTGTTACCAAAGAACCTGGACAATATGACGGACCTGAACAAGGATCCCGATGGACTATGGTTTTTGATGGTGCCTCCAATGCACATGGTAATGGTGTTGGTGTTGTGATTAGTTCCCCTGAAGGTTGTCATACCCCGATTACTGCCAGACTTTGTTTCTATTGTACCAATAACATGGCTGAGTATGAGGCATGTATCATGGGTATGCAAGTTGCTATTGATATGAAGATTCAGTTCCTTGAGGTGTATGGAGATTCAGCTCTGGTAGTAAGTCAGATTAAAGGAGATTGGGATACAAAGCATGATAATATCATTCCTTACAGAGAACATGTGTTGTCTTTGATCCCACATTTCAAAGAGATTACTTTTGGACATATTCCACGAAGAGAGAATCAGTTGGCAGACGCATTGGCCACCATGGCATCTATGTTTGAGATCAGCTGGGATGATGAAGCTCCCAAGATTACCATTGATAGATTTGAGAAGCCTGCATACTGCAATGAGATTGACACTGAAGGGGCAGAGGAGAAGCCTTGGTTCTATGAAGTGAAAAACTATCTTGAAGCTCAGGAGTTCCCTGAAGGGGCATCTGTCAAAGATAGGAAGTTCCTGAGAAGGTTTTCTGCTAGGTTCTTTCTAAGTAATGGCATTCTGTATAAGCGTAATCATGATTCAACTATGCTTCGTTGTGTGGATAAGAAGGAAGCTACAGAAATTATGGAAGAGATGCATGATGGGACCTTTGGCACTCATTCTAGTGGTCATACCATGGCAAAGAAGATTTTGAGAGCAGGTTACTATTGGTCTACCATGGAAGCTGATTGCTATCAACACTCCAGAACATGTCACAAATGTCAAATCTATGCTGATAAAGTACATGTTCCTCCATCTCCATTGAATGTGTTGACTGCTCCTTGGCCCTTTGCCATGTGGGGCATTGATATGATTGGTGAGATCAAGCCTACTGCTTCTAATGGGCATCGTTTCATCCTGGTTGCTATTGATTACTTCACGAAGTGGGTAGAGGCAGCTTCATTTGCATCTGTGACTAAGAATGTTGTGGCTCGGTTCATTAAGAATAATCTCATATGTAGGTATGGTATCCCTGAAAGGATTATCACTGACAATGGCTCTAATCTGAACAACACTATGATTACTGATCTCTGTACGCAGTTCAAGATTAAGCATCACAACTCTTCTCCGTATCGTCCAAAGATGAATGGGGCAGTTGAAGCTGCTAATAAGAACATTAAGAAGATTGTACAGAAGATGACTGTTACTTACAAGGATTGGCACGAAATGTTACCATTTGCTCTGCATGGTTATCGTACTACAATACGTACTTCAACAGGGGCAACCCCATTCTCCTTAGTCTATGGTATGGAAGCAGTTCTGCCTATTGAAGTTCAGATCCCCTCCTTGAGAATTATGAAGGATGCAGGCTTGGATGAAGATGAGTGGATTCAGACTCGACTTGACCAGATAAATTTGATTGATGAGAAAAGGTTAGCAGCAGTTTGTCATGGCCAGATGTACCAGAAACGGATGATCAAAGCTTTTAACAAGAAGGTTAAGCCAAAGGTATATCAGGCTGGTGACTTGGTAATCAAGCGTATCATATTACCACAGGGTGATCCTAGGGGCAAGTGGACTCCAACATATGAGGGACCATTTGTAGTCAAGACAGTGTTCTCAGGAGGTGCCATGATACTGACTACAATGGATGGTGAAGACTTCCCACAACCTGTAAACGCAGACATAGTTAAAAAATACTACGCATAAAAAGAGACCCGCTAGGTTGACAGGCCTAGGCAAAAATAAGGGCATCCCGGCAAACCAAAAGGGTTTGGGCAAAAATTAGGGATATATATATAAAAAGATGTACACCCGGCAAGTCGAAAACCTGAAAAGGCGGCTTGGGCAAAAAAGGGTATCCCGGTGGATTGAAAACCTGAAAGGGCAATCCAGGCAAAAGTTAGGGATTAAAGCGTATGACTATGTCTCGTTTGGATCACTCATGAAACTGCAACCAGTTGTACTACTTACTCAAGCTCAAACAGATAAAGCTCAATCCAATCGTTTCCGTCTCAACAGCAAGAAGATGAGATACTTGAGTGGCAATAGTAGAATTAAAACTCAATAGGATTATTTCCCACATAGCTGATTCTTTTTGTAAAACTTCATGACAAAATTCTCTTACTAGGGTTTATGTCTCCTTGTACAAACTTACCCGTGTATGGGTCACTTTTGATATAAATAAATTCCATCTTTTGAATCCAGATTCACTTTTACCCTATTTACATAAGCGAAACGTCCATTGGTTGTGTTTGAATGTATGTATGCCTTTGAATATGATTGATGTTTACCAGAAACGCATGTATGCTTTTAATATGATTGATGTTTACCAGAAATGCATGAAAATGCAGTAATAGTATTTACTAAGGACGAACGAGGGAAGGATTTCAACGAAGCTTCGCCGGTTCATCTTTACAAGACAGTTACAAACCATCAGTAGGACTAATCCATTTTCACAAAGTCTAATCTCCCCTGGAATTTATATCCATCTCTTTTATCCTCATACGGATATACGGGAAATTACTTTCCAATAAGGGCACGATGAACGAAGACGGGATGTTATACTTATCCTACTATCAAACGAAAACGAAGGTTATCTATACCCTACTATCCCCAACAACGGGAGGTTATCTATACCTTGTTATCCCCAACAACGGGAGGTTATCTATACCTTGTTATCCCCAGCAGACGGAGGGTTATATATTCTTCAACAACGAATCGGGATTTATTTTCCTTGGCCAGCAGTTGTTATACAAGGATATCCAGACACTTCCAGCAGTGTCATAGCATACATACATCACTTACATCATACCATAACATATATGTCTATAGTACATTACCTAAGTGCATCATGTCATACATGCATACATAAAGCATAAACTAATGTTGTTATACAGAATGCTACCTTGTTTTCAGGTTAATTATCCAACAAACAATCTTATGATCTTTGGGACTGCTTTATTGTAACCTCAGGGTTACTTTATCCTCCTGATGAGCTTCTTATTACTTTGGGACTGCTTTATTGTAACCTCAGGGTTATTTTATCCTCCTGATAGCCTCTCATGACTTCAAGACTGCTTTAGAGCTACTGATTGCTCTATCCTCCTGAAATCATCCTATTACTTCAAGACTGCTTTAGAGCTATTCATTGCTCTATCCTCATGAGGTCATATTACTACTTCAAGACTGCTTTAGAGCTATTCATTGCTCTATCCTCCTGAAGCCATCTAATTATTTCAAGACTGCTTTAGAGTTATCCATTGCTCTATCCTCCTGAAATTACATTATTATTTCAAGACTGCTTTAGAGCTATCCATTGCTCTATCCTCCTGAAATCATTACTTCAAGACTGCTTTAGAGCTATTGATTGCTCTATCCTCCTGAAGACATATCACATTATTATTTCAAGACTGCTTTAGAGCTGTTGATTGCTCTATCCTACTGAAGCCATTCTATTACTTCAAGACTGCTTTAGAGCTATTGATTGCTCTATCCTCCTGAAGCCATTATTACTTCAAGACTGCTTTAGAGCTATTGATTGCTCTATCCTCCTGAGGTCAGATTTATCACTTCAAGACTGCTTTAGGGTTATCATTATTGATTGCTCTATCCTCATGAAGACATGTTGTTACATCAGTATTACTCCAGACTCCTGACAGTTCTCATTATACTACTGAAGAACTTTCCCCTAGTGGCATCTTTAAGCCCACTCAATCATGTTCAACCAACCATCAATATCACTCCATGCACTGGTGAGTGCAAATTTTTGGGCTTTTGTGTTCAATCCCCTTCAACCTTCCAGGTTACGACTGGCAAATATACCAATCTAACCCCTCAGGTTTCAGAAAATTGAACAGGGGCAGCTGTTGCACCCCAAAATTTGCCCTCACAATACAAGACTTTATGTTCCAAGAAGGTTCACAAGGTTCACAAAATTCACAATTGGTCAGAAGAGTTGACAATTCCCTCAGACAATGCACCTCCTAAGCAGTGCATCCAAAACTAGGGTTTTGACTTTAATCAGGCTAAATAGACTTCCAAGACTTCAAGTGAGCTTCATAACATCTTATATGTGTATAAGAACCCCCATGTCAAGTTTCAAGACTTTTCTCAAAAGTTTGCTCAGTCAGATGATCAAATAAGTCAAAAGCAGTCAATGCAGTTAAAAGGTCAAACTGAGGTCAACTGTGGTCAAACCAAAGTCAAACTTCATGATTTTTTTTTGCCAACATCAAAGAGAGGTTGGGTGAGAAATATTATCATAATAACTGTAATACCCCAAATTTTGCCCTAAGATTTGTCGTCGCATTTCATTGCATTTAATCAATTACTAACAAATTTGTGTAGTCGTTTGACTTTTTGCAGGTAAATATCATATGGCATGCATTTTTTTTCTAAAAAGTAAAAATGGCACAATTGGCAGGAGGACATGTGTAAGGAGTTATGAGTGTGAGAGGTTGAGAGTTCGAATCTCACCTTTGTCACTTTTTTTGTTTTTTATTATTTTTACTCTAAATTTTTCTATCTTTCATTAAAAAAATAACAAAAATAGTTTTTTATTATTATTTAATTATTATTTTCGTATTTTAATTAAATCATTTTTTAAAATATTATTTTTTTCACTTTTTTCTAAATTATTCATAAAAATATCCAAAAAATCATAAAATAAAAAATATTGAAAAAAATTTTGTTCTTTTTATAATATTTTTTATTTTAGGAATCAATAGGATTATTAGTTTTTATTTTAAGTTTATTTTAATTATTTTAAATTATTTAAATTTTATTTTTTCTTAACTAATTATTTAGTTTGGGCTTTAAAATGGGCTTTAGGGACATTATTGACAATTTGGTGTTAACCCTAATTTGTTCCCTATATATACATGTGTTGCCTTGTTGGAAAAAGGGGGAGAATGAAAAAAACCTAAGAGGAGTGAGTGCCGTTTGTCGTTATTTAGTTTTCTTCTTCATCCATTACTATTGTTTCTTTTTCTTCATCGTTTACCGTTATTTCTTTTCCTTCATCTATTACTGTTGTTTCTTTTTCTTCATCTTTTACCGTTATTTCTTTTTCTTCATCTATTACCGTTATTTCTTTTTCTTTATCTATTACTGTTACGTTTATATATATAATTTTTAAATTGTTAGAGTTTATATATATAAGATTTTTGATCGAATTATGTCGATACGATGTTTGCACATTTGTGTGCATGACGCGTGACATTTGTGTTAGTTCGATCTGGTTGCGATGATCGCATTTTTGTGTGAGCAATAATACTATTTTTTGCTTAATTTCTTTTTCTTTGCGATAAATTTTGTTTCGTCCGATTTAGATCTGGTTGCGATGAGCGCATTTCTGCGTTAGCAACATTGTTGGGTTATTTGGCATATTTAAAATTCATTATTGCTTTATTATTATTATTATTATTATTATTATTATTATTATTATTATTATTATCATTATTTATTATTATTATCATTATTATCATTATTATTACCATTATTATTATTATTGTTATTCATTAATTTATTAAAATTTGTTATAATATAAAAATCTGTTTTTTTAAAATAAATAACATTAACATCTTTTCCAAATTAATATGAAAACCTATTATTTTTAAGAAAAACTTTTTTTTAGATAAATTTAAAATAATAACTAAAATCTTTTTTTTAAAATAATAACTAGAACCGTTATTTATTTTATTTTATTATTGTTCAATTCAAATTTCATTATCATATTGTATCTGCTCCTCTCATGTAACCTCGCGAACTTAACAATCGCTCTTTAAATTCTGCCTTTAAATTTCTGCTTGCATGGTTTAAATTATGACATTATCTCTCTGTTTGCATGATTCAATTATCTCACGCGTTTACTATTATTTCTGTCACATTGCACACATCCGAAGGTTAGGTCTAACTGTTTGGCCGCCGCGCCAATAGTCCGTAAAACTTCACATATTCAATTTCAAAACCTCAAAACTACAAACTACAAACCCTAATTTTCACAAATGCCTCGCCGCAGGCAAAATTACAATTTTACCCTTAGCATTAGGTCAAAGAGCCGCCGCGCTCATTTTAGGGTTTCCCGCCGTGGAATCCCTAATTTAACCCTAATTACAACTTAACATTTCAACGTAGAGATTTGGAGTTTCTACACTCCACGTAAGCGTGTCCTTAAGATGCGTTTATTCCCCTTGAGACCTTGACCACAGTCAAGAAGTTTCTAACCTCCCTTTTGAGGGGAACTACGATTACTCTGATTCCACTCCCGTAAGGATACGTAGGCACAAGATGCGATGTCTTGCCGAGTAAACTTAGAATTAACCCCCTTTATTATTTATTATTGCTTATTTATATTTTATTTATCTTTGCTATTTAATTATTTTGCTTATTATTTTGTAATTGTTTATTGGATGTAAAGTTGTTTAATTATTTAATTATTATTATGGTTAGTAATTAGGGAGTGTAACAACATGTATGTAATATTAAAATAAATTTAGATCACTTTTAAATAAAGATAATTAAAATAAACACGTCACACACGTAAGTCGATTTTAATCGCCGTCTCACTTCCTAAGGATATCCCTCAAGTTGCCTACGAATAATGGTTAAGTGGGGTGTATAAAGCAAGTCCCTCAAATAAAAAAATCATCAAAGTCCCTTATGGTTGCCTTTACGAATCAAGTCCCTTTCGAAAAATGATGATGGTCCCTTATATGTGCTTATTACATCCCACAATGGCCTTCAAAGTCAAATTGTCCCTCACATACCCCTTAACATCCAAAGTAAGGACTACCTACTCCATTATAGTAGGGATAGTCTTACTAAAGGAAAGAATGAAGAATAAGAAAGACCTTTAAACATTAGGGTAGGTTACTCCTAGGTGCTTGCTCACTTCAAAATTGTTTCGCACTTAAACAAATTTTCAACAAGTTTTCAAACAAGTTCTTAACACATCCTTACATGGATTATTTATTAACTATTCTAAAAATTTTCTATTCACACACTACAATTTCAAAACAATTCAAAAGTGAGCTTAAGTACCTAAGAGCCCATGGATAACCATGGATGAAAAGGATGCTAATACCTTCCCTTTTCATAACCTACCCCCCGGACCCAAAATATTCTCTAAGGTCTTTCCTGTTCTTTTATAACCTTTCCTTATGGATAAAATAAAAGTCGGTGGCGACTCTTGCTATCCGCAACATTGTTTAAAGTCAGTTCACCGGGTTACACTAACGCTGCCAAGTACTGAAGTTCTGTGTCAAATATGCTCTGATGATCAACACGCTGAAAGCACACATGCTGCAGAAGACTCTGATACAGCAAAGTTCTGAATATCATTAGAAGACTCTGAAGAACTTGCTGAAAACTGAAGAAGAAATATTCAAGAATATATCCGTTGGAGTAAATCAACGTCTCTTTCCTCTTTTGTGCTAGACACAATTACACAGACAAAAAGGATTTTTCTGTGTTATCTACATCAAAGAAAGGTCACTTGATGTGAAGACAAAAAGGCTCAGACCTTTTTGGGACTCTCTTTTCAACGCTCAGCATCCTTGGATCAGCTGCCTATAAAAGGAGAACTCCACCACATTCTTCAGTTACACAATTTGCTGAAAAGAAATCATATTATTCTAAGCTCTCATTCTTTCATATTCTTCTTAGAATTTCTTGTACTTAAACTTAAGAGAAAAATCATTGTTGTGATAAAAGCTTTATAGAAGCATTAATACTCTTGTATTTAATTTACATTGATTGTAAAGGTTTTTTCTTAAGAGGATTCAGTTGGAATCAGTAGCTCTTGAGAAGACTAAGAACAGTTGTTCTTAGGTGTTACTATTGTAATCAGTTTGATTTAATAGTGGATTAAGTCCTTGTTGAGAAAGGAAAATCACTCTAGGAAGGGTGGACTGGAGTAGTTGTTTAAACGAACCAGGATAAAAATAATTGTGTGATTATTTTTTAAGTCTTAATCTTTCATACTTATTCAACCCCCCTTCTAAGTATTATCTCACCTTCATATAGTTCAATGACCTGGTCCATTCATCACATCTATATCTTCTCTTATAGTTTAATTTTAATAACAACAATTTATTGATATTATTTAAATTAAACTAGAATAGAAGGAATTGATGTCATGAAGGACCTAGACAATTGAACCACATTCTATATATTAAAGAGCGGGAAATGAATGATGAGACATATGAAATTTGGAAAATAGTGGTTTGTGTAAGTTGGTTTTCAAGAATAGTTTAATTTTCAGATTATATACTTCTTCATCAATTTTAATGGGTGTATGTTGTTGTGAGGTTTATTTAAAGCAATCTACATATTTTATAATAAACCTGGGTACTTTCAACAACGATTATTTATTTTAATCATGATTGAATCTTATTTTCATAAATGTATATACCACAAGAGTTGATACTAGTAACTGTTGAGGTAGGTAGCGTGCTCCCTGCCTTACTATCAGGGTCTCGTGACCGTGGTGGAAAGCACCAGACATACAACCACCTCTTACCTAACGACAGATGATCAGGTATTGTGGTATCCATTTTCAAATTGTTGTCCTATGCCTTTTCCATAGTAGTGTTCATTAAACGGACTAGCTATTCTAGGGACTTTATTATTCTGAAAAAACAAACATAATAAAGAAATGTTTTTTATTAATGATAAATAATTCAATACAAGTAACAAAATTATTGGCCTCTAGGGCTTACACCAACATTCTATAGACCTTCTTTTGAGCAAGAGTGAAGCTCTTTCTATTAGTAGCCTTTCCTACTCCATCAACTGGAATATCAATAAAATCTTCAAGAATGGACCACAACTCATCATCAACACCTATGATGTGATTGTACATCTTAATTTTCCACCATTCAAACTCTGTAGAATCTCCACTGAAGGTTGTAGGTTTAGAAGTATAATTATTCTTTTCAGAAGCACTATAATCATAATTCACAATATTGTTTCTAGGACCACCAGAGGTTTCTGACACATCAATCATGTTTTTCTCTTAGTATTTTTTCTATAACATTGTTAAGTGTTAGAGTACAAACCTTGCTCAGATGCCAACTGAATATGAGAAAAGCATAAGAATTGGAGTTGAATTATGTTAGATTTGAAGGTGAGAAAAACACAAGAAGATGGGGTTAAATTTTGTTGGCCTTTTCTCTCTAAGGCTTTTCAACTTCTGCTTCTGATGGTTCGCAGTCAGATTCTGAACACTTGTTTCAGAGTCTGACTTCATAATCACTTAGATTCTGAACTCTTGAATGTCTTTATTAGATTTTGCAACATAATTTGATTCAGAGGTAAACAAATGATAATAGCGAGATAATATTTAGAAGCAAGTAAATTAAAAGCACAAGACACAAGCAGTTATCATGGTTCCTCTCACAACCTGAGAATAGTCTAATTCCCTTGTACTTCCAAGGGATTTACACTGTAATAAAATTGATTACAAATGCTCAAGAACATAAGCAAGATACTTCCTTTGCTTATACGCACAAGTATAAGACTTCTTTTCTCAAACACACAAGTATGAGACTTCCTTACTCAAGCACACAAGCTCAAGACTTCCTTACTCTTGCACATAAGCTAAAGACTTCCTTTTCTCAAACAGACAAGTAAGATACTTCAAAAGCTCAAGCACTAAAGCAAGAGACTTATGACTTTATGGCAAACTCTTAAGATATTTGGGTAATAAATGCACTTGATACACAATCAGAGGTGTAGACAGAATACAACTAGGAAAGACTTAAGACTTAAGAACTTAAAAATTTTACAAATGTTAAGATGTTCTAAGTCTAACAAAGTTGACAGAGTATATTTTCTTTGATTATCAAGTTTTAGAGTCTGTAGCAGAGTTGTATTAAAGCTTGGTAGTCTTCTTCTTTGGTCTACAACTTCTTTTAAATAAAGGAGAAAAAGACACATTGAAGACTTTCACGAAAAGGTTGGGCTAGTTTTGTACTTAATTAGACACGTTAACAAAACACCTTTCTGCAAGAGGAATTATCCGTTGAAGCTCAAGCACCAAGGAAGATGTTTTTCCTTAAGTCTTCATGTGATTAAAAAGTCTCTAAGTCTGTCAGTGTTGCCTTTGTTGAAGAGCTTCTGCTTCAGAGGTTGACTTTCTTCAAAGTTGACTTCTTCATAGTCTAGATCTTCCAACAGAGCCAGAGTCTGAGCCTCAGATGCAGATTCCTCAAGTATCTCTTTTGTTCTTAATCATATAATCATGCATACTCTTGAAAAGTTGTTAGAAAACCCAATGGTTGTCAATTGAATGAAGTATTTAAGAACAATGATTGTCAATTCAATGAACATGTTGACAAACATAAGTATTTAAGAACAATGGTTGTCAACTTAATTAACATGTTGACTTGAGGGTTGAGATTATAAGCTCTCCTTGAGTCTGATAGTCTAGAGGGTGAGGTTTGTAAGCTCCCCCTAAGTCCTATCCAGAATAATTAAACTCATTTGACAACACAAAAATATTAATCTTCATAAACTAAGCACAGTAAAAATAATCTTCAGATTCAGGTGCTTAAATACTCTTTATCTCTCCCCCTTTTGTCATCAACAAAAAGATAAGAAGAGATAAGATACTGAAGAAAAGTAATACATGGGAAACAATCAGAGATGGGTAAAAATAATCAATAGTTAGGATTTTATTATCCCTTTGTCATCAGTTAAAAAAATAGTGCAAGTATGAGAAAATGTGATGACAAAAAATGACTTGAGTGGTTGGAAGAAGTTCTGCAACTCATGAGATATTCCAACCTGCTTCTTGGATAGTGAGACATAATAGAATCCTGGGAAAGGGAATCTAAAGACCAAGCATGCATCTCTCTCTTGATTTAATTGGTGCACATTAAACTAGACTGATTCCACTTGTTTCTATTTTTTATATATAAAGGTCTGCTTTAGACCATACAAAAAATCCATTCTTCCTTCTTTTGTTAAACCTAATTCTTGATCAAGATGAGAAACTCGAAAGAAAATTCCAAGAAAGGTTCCGTTGAAGAAGAGAAGAAGGTTGTGAAGAATAAAAAAGATGAGAAGAAGAATGGAACTTCTATTGTGGCATCTGAAGTTGAAAGAATTACAAAGACCAAGATGAAGAAATCCAAGATGAACCCTGAGAAGGAAGTCATTAACATATTTGAAGATGAGTGGAATGAGGAAGGGAAGAACTATCTGACTTCACTAGGATGGGATTGTAGCAAGTAGCCTTTTGTATTCTCCTTCAATTTCAAAATCATGTAGTTTTTTCTGTAAAATAAAAAAATATCTTTATCCCAACAGTTTTTAACTGAATTTCTTTTCAACCACCAAAGTCATATGAGTGTAGTGTATTAACAAAAATTGCACATATTTAAACTAAATGAAGTCAAAGAAGATTCCCAAAACATGATATTATTTTATCAGATAAAGATTTCCTATAGTTCATACAACTCAAAGATAGAGCAAATCAAAATCTTAAAAGACAAAAGACTAAGTTAGAGGACTTCTCAGATTTGTAACACATAAGTGGATAGAAGATAATAAATATTTGTATGTAAAAGCAACTTATATGCCATAATAACCATTTAACCAAGATGTAAGTATCAGAATCTGAAATGCTTTAGAGGCTTTCATACATCAGAAGTTGGTTTAGAGCTTTTGATCATAGATGCTTCTTATCATATTCGTCTCTGATCCTCCATTCAGAAGAAAGCACTAATCTTTCATAAATGCAAGTTCAATTTGGTTTTAATGAAATCAAATTTATCTATTATAAGAGGCTAGATAAATATATCATCTCATTGATGATCTGTATCAATGAATTGTATATTTATTACACCTTTCTAAACATAGTCTCTAATAAAATGAAATTTTATTTCTATGTGTTTGGTTCTAGAATGCTGAATTGGATTTTTAGTTAACTAGATGGAAGCAGTATTATCAGAGAATATGGCAATACATTTCCCAAAAAGCTAATAATTTTCGAACTGATATTTGATTCAGAGGAGCTATGTGCAACACTTAGTAGCTGAGATGTATTCGGCTTCTAATGTGTGTTAGAACACATATTGGTTCTTAATAATATCTCTATGTTTTGATGATAACTATTATGAAATTTTGTTGTTAAGAATTATATACTCTAAAATTTGCTTGAGAATTTTTACTGCAGATAGTAAAGAAATAAACTCTCCAGAAGCAAATCAGAATTAAACATAAGAAATTTGCAAGACTCTGAAGCGCCAGATGCATCCATTAGAAGATTCTGATTACTGCCAACAGAAGATCCTGAGCGTAGCCTCCAGAAGAATCTGAAGCAGAAGCTCCAGAAGGATCTGAAGCAGAAGCTCCAGAAGAATCTGAAGCAAGTCAGAAGCATCTGAACCAAAGAAGAATTTTGTATGAAGAGTTTTCAAAGCATAGTTACTACAGAAGATTCTGAAAGTACTAAAGCTGCCAGTACTGAAGATCTGTCTCATATATGCTCTGATCTTAAACACGCTAAAAGCACACCTGCTGCAGAAGACTCTGATTCAGCAAAACTCTGATCATCATCAGAAGGATCTGATCTAATTAGACTCTGATGAATTTGCTGAAAACTGAAGAAGAATTATTCAAAGTTTATATCCGTTGGAATGACCCAAACGACTCTTTCCTTATTTATGCTAGACACAAGAACACAGACAAAAAGGATTTTTCTGTGCTTTCTTCTTCTAGGAAAGGTCACTTGATGTGAAGACAAAAAGGCTCAGACCTTTTGGACACTCTTCTCAACGTGAAGCTCACCTTGGATCAGCTGCCTATAAAAGCAAGACTTCACCAATTTCTTCAGTTGACGTTTTTCATCCAAAAAGAAATCATTCAAGCTCTCACACTATTCATATTCTTCTAAGAATTAATTTCTTTGTTCTTAATAGTTAAGTGTAAAATCACAGTTGTGATAAATCTTTATAGAAGCAAATCTTAAACACTTGTATTTGTATTACATTTGATTGTAAACCTTAAGAAGATCCAGTTAGGATCAGTAGTTCTTGAGAAGACTTTCAACAGTTGTTCTAAGTGCTTACTATTGTAATCAGTTGATTAAATAGTGGATTAAGTCCTTGATTGAGAAAGGCAAATCACTCTAGGAAGGGTGGACTGGAGTAGTTGAGTTCAACGAACCAGGATAAAAATACTTGAGTTTTTATTTCTAAGTTTTTAATCTTCATACTTATTCAACCCCCCCTTCTAAGTATTTTCTCACCTTCAGTTGGCATCAGAGCTCCGGTTCTGTGTGTGCTACCACTTAACAGTGATAGTAAAGATCCAGAGAGAAATACTTTGATATATATTTGGTTGTTACTATGGCTGATAATACAATGTCTAACATTAACAACAAATATGAAGAAAGGGACAGAATCAGCATCAAACCCCCTATGTTTGATGGGGAGAAATTTGATTATTGGAAAGACAGGATTGAAAGTTTTTTCCTTGGATATGATGCTGATTTATGGGATCTGGTCATAGATGGATATGTTCATCCCACTGATGGGAATGGCAAGAAGATAGACAGAAAATCTATGACAGATGCTCAGAAGAAAGAATTTAGAAATCATCACAAGGCCCGAACAATATTGTTGAATGCAATATCTCACACTGAGTATGAAAAAATTACAAACAGGGAAACTGCATTTGACATGTTTGAATCCTTAAAGATGACTCATGAGGGAAACTCTCAAGTCAAGGAAACAAAGACTCTGGCTCTGATCCAGAAGTATCAAGCCTTCAAGATGGAAGACTCTGAATCTGTTGAAGCTATGTTCTCCAGATTTCAAATACTTACAGCTGGATTAAAAGTTCTGGACAAAGGATACTCTACTGCTGATCATGTGAAAAAGATCATCAGAAGCTTACCCACCAGATGGAGACCTATGGTGACAGCGCTGAAGATGGCTAAAGATCTGAACAAGATCTCCTTGGAAGAACTGATCAGTTCACTAAGAAGTCATGAAATTGAACTTGAGGAAGATGAACCTCAAAAGAAAGGTAAATTTGTTGCTTTAAAATCTAATAAATCTGCTAAAGCATTGCAGGTAATAGAGGAAAGCTCTGAAGAATCCTCATCTGAAGATGAAGATGAACTGTCCATGCTGTCTAGAAGAATAAACAAACTCTGAAAGCATAAAGGAAAGAAGTTCAAAAACTTCAGAAAGCCTAACCAAAGAAAAGAATCTTCTGGACACAGAAGATCTGGCAAAAAGGAGGTTGTCTGTTATGAATGTAAAGAACCTGGACATTACAAAAATGAATGTCCAAAGGTGCTGAAAGAAAAGCCTAAAAGAAATTTTGATAAGAAGAAAAAGGTTCTGATGGCCACCTGGGATGACTCAGATACATCTGAATCTGAATTTGAGTCAGAAGAAGAATGTGCCAATGTAGCTTTGATGGCAGACATAGAAGATCAGGAGGAAGGAACTTCAGGATCTGAATCTGACTCTGAATCTGACTCTGACGCTGAAGAGGTAATGACTAAACTTACTAAATAAGAACTTATCAAAGGTTCATAATGTAAAACGCCTCTTGTCTGTTAATGAAGAGCAATGAGTCTGGCACAGAAGATTGGGGCATATTAATATGAGACGTATATCTCAGATTAATAAACTTAATCTTGTCAGAGGACTTCCTAATCTGAAGTTCACCTCAGATGCTCTTTGTGAAGCATGCCAAAAAGGGAAGTTTTCAAAATCATCTTTTAAATCAAAAAATGTTGTTTCTACTTCCAGACCACTCGAATTACTTCATATTGATCTGTTTGGACCAGTGAAAACTGCATCCATCAGAGGCAAGAACTATGGATTAGTCATTGTTGATGACTATAGTAGATGGACATGGGTAAAGTTCTTAAAACACAAGGATGAGTCACATTCTGTGTTCTTTGACTTCTGCAAGCAAGTCCAGAATGAAAAGGATTTCAAAATTATAAAAGTCAGAAGTGATCATGGTGGTGAATTTGAAAATAAATATTTTGAAAAATATTTCAATGAAAATGGGATTGCTCATGATTTTTCCTGTCCTAGAACTCCACAACAAAATGGGGTTGTAGAGAGGAAAAACAGAACTCTGCAAGAAATAGCCAGAACCATGATCAATGAGACAAATCTGGCAAAACACTTTTGGGCAGAAGCAATCAACACAGCCTGTTACATTCAGAACAAAGTGTCTGTAAGACCTCTTCTGGAGAAGACTCCATATGAACTGTGGAAGAACAGAAAGCCCAACATTTCATATTTTCATCCTTTTGGATGTATTTGCTATATGTTAAATACTAAAGAAAATCTGAACAAGTTTGATTCCAAAGCACCAAAGTGTTTCATGCTTGGATATTCTGAACGCTCTAAAGGCTATAGAGTATACAACACAGAGACACAGATTGTGGAAGAATCTATTCATGTTAGATTTGATGATAAGCTTGGCAATAAAAAGCCAAAGCAGTCTGAAAACTCTGCAGATAGAGAAGTAGTCTTTACAAACTCTGAAGTTCCAGAGGCAGACAAAGCTCAAGTGAAGGAACCAGAAGCAACGCCATATGCTATTCCTTTAACTTCTCAGATGAACAATCTAAACATTTCTGAAGAATCAACTGTTAGAGGATTATCATCCAGAATTAAAGCTTCTCATCCAGAGAATGTCATTATTGGGAAGAAGGATGATCCCATCAGAACAAGATCCTTTCTAAGATCATCTGAAGCATCATTATTTGGACTGGTGTCAGAAATTGAACCATCTTCTGTAGATGAAGCTCTGCAAGACAATGATTGGATTATTGCCATGCAATAAGAGTTAAATCAATTCACCAGAAATGATGTGTGGGATTTAGTTCAAAGACCACAAGGATTCAATATAATTGGAACAAAATGGGTCTTCAGAAATAAGATAAATGAGAAAGGAGAAGTTGAAAGAAATAAGGCAAGGCTTGTTACTCAAGGGTACAGTCAACAAGAAGGTATTGATTACACTGAAACTTATGCTCCAGTGGCAAGGTTAGAATCTATACGCCTTCTTATTTCATTTGCTGCACAAAATAACATCACTCTGTATCAGATGGATGTTAAAAGTTCCTTTCTAAATGGTATTATAGAAGAAGAAGTTTATGTCCACCAACCTCCTGGTTTTGAGAATGAAAAATTTCCAGATCATGTTTTCAAATTAAAGAAATCTCTGTATGGTTTAAAACAAGCTCCCAGAGCTTGGTATGAGAGATTGAGCAATTTTCTTCTGAAGAAAAATTTCATCAGAGGAAAAGTGGACACAACACTCTTTTGTAAATCAATTAAGAAAGATCTTCTAATTTGTCAAATTTATGTGGATGATATAATATTTGGATCTACCAATACTATGCTGGGAAAGGAGTTTGCTAAATGTATGCAGGCAGAATTTGAAATGAGCATGATGGGAGAACTGAGATTCTTTCTAGGAATCCAAGTCAATCAAACTCCAGAGTGCACTTACATACATCAGACCAAATATGTTAAAGAACTTATGAAGAAATTTAACATGACTGATAGTAAGCTGGCAAAGACTCCCATGCATCCAACTAGCTCACTTGGCAAGGAAGAGGTAAGTAAGAAAGTAGATTAGAAGCTCTACAGAGGTATGATAGGATCTCTTCTTTACTTAACTGCTTCTAGACCTGACATATTGTTTAGTGTATGCTTGTGTGCTAGATTCCAATCAGATCCTAGAGAATCACACTTGACAGCTGTCAAGAGGATTCTAAGGTATCTGAAAGGTACTTCTAATGTGGGTTTGTGTTACAGAAAATCTGATGATTTCAAATTAGTTGGATTCTGTGATGCTGACTACGCTGGAGACAGAGTGGAAAGGAAAAGTACTTCTGGAAGTTGTCAATTTCTAGGAAGAAATCTAATCTCTTGGTACAGCAAGAAGCAACCCACAATTGCACTTTCAACCACAGAGGCAGAATACATTGCTGCTGCTGGATGTAGCACGCAGATGCTCTGGATGAAAAGTCAGCTAGAAGATTATCAAATATTTGAGAGTAACATTTCTATCTTCTGTGATAATACTTCTGCTATATGTTTGTCTAAGAACCCCATTTTACACTCTAAGGCAAAACATATAGAAATTAAGCATCATTTCATCTGAGACTATGTTCAGAAGGGAATCATAAACTTGGCCTTTGTTGACACAGATCATCAATGGGCAGATATTTTTACAAAACCCCTTGTTGAAGATAGATTCAAATTTATTCTGAAAAATATTGGTATGGATTTTTGTCCAGAATGATATTTGTCAGAAGCAAATTTTACAGATGCAAAAATGCCTAATGCTCTGAAGTATTTCTTCTGATTGCTTATTTATTTTCTTTAATTATTTTTGTGAAACTCTGAACTAACAATCCTTGGAGGATCTAAACGTTGGTTAACGTTTCATTTCTCAAGAGAATTCAGAACACATGCAAGCAAACACGTGTCACTCCAAATCTGCAAAGGTGGCGTGTACACTACTGAAGAGACGTTTGAGGTGAAGTTTGAATAGTGAAAATCTTGATTTTCTCCCCAAATTGTCAGAAGCAATAAATGCTTGAAATGATTTTTATTCTTTTCATTAAATGCTTTGTTCAAACGTTCCAAATTCTAACTGTTTGTATGCCTATGCGTTTTAGTATAAATACATCTATTCTCTTCACATTCACACTTTCCACATCTCAAACATTTTATGCATTTCCATCTTCTCTTCTCTCTTCATAAAAACCCTAAGCGTGTGACAAAACCATCTTCAATGGCAACTTCATCATCAACTGCTGCACAATTTCAATCTACAATGGTTGTAGTTACCTCTGCTAACATGGGCGTAACTCCTTATTCTCCACCAAAAAGAACATTGCTAACACCTGTTGAAAAGCTGGAGGTTCTATGTGAATCAATGGTGGAATTTGATTCACTTGCTGAGAATGGGTTTGAATTTCGCTCCATTATAGATGCTCAAGGATGGGTGAAGTATTTTGATAGACGTTTTGGACCAGTTTACCCCCTTCTTGTGAAAGAATTCTGGATCCATGCTTCTGTATATCCCAACTTTATTTTATCTTCTGTTCTGGGCAAAGAGATAATTATAACAGAAGATCTGATTAGAAAACTCATTGACTATGAGGAAACAAATGGAGTATCACACTTGCCAGTTGGGCGTCTTGATATGGATGAAGTATATGAAGAAGTGATGACTGCTGAACAAGCTTCTAATAAGTTCAAGGATCTGAAGCCTGACTACAAGATCTGGGCTAAGATCTTCATGGGATGCATTCATCACAGGAAGTCAACAAACTCTCCAGACTATGTCAATAATGAACAACTCTACTTTATGTATTGCCTAAGTCAGAGCACCAAGGTAGATCTTCCATATATTCTCTTTATGCATCTTTGGAATCATATAAATGCTTCTAGAGAATATGTGAAAGAAAAAGGTCAGAAGATCAGAACCTGGATTCCTTTTGGAAGGTTAATCTCAGATCTTCTAGCTGAGAATGGACTTGTAACTGCTCTGTATGCTGCTGGAGTCACAGAGGAATTGGAATTTATTTTGGGAAAGCCTCTAAATGCTAAAAGTCTTCAGAGACTTAAAATAGTAGAAGAACTCACAACAGCTCCCAAGAAGCTGAACATTTCTGAATTGAGTTAGAAGAGAACTCCTGTAGATGATTACCCTCTGTTCTATGTTGAAGAACCAAGGGAAATTGTTGTAAGATACATTGATGAGTGCAAGAAAGAAGGAAAGCCTATTCCTGCAGACATTATAAAGAGAGCAAGACAACCATTGCCTGTTGTAGAAGAAGAAGAACCACCAAGAAAGAGGACTCAACCAGAAGCAGAAGCTGCACCTGTTCAGAAGAAGCCCAAGATTGCTGAGAAGCCACAGAAGCTGCTAAAGAGGAAAGAATCTGGAGACACTCCTTCTGTACCAGCTACAAGAATCAAGATTAAAGGTACTAAAACTTTTGTATCTTCTGCAAATCCTATTGTTATAAATGACTCTAATGATAAGTCTATTCCAAAACCACCCTCTACACAAAATAAATCTATCACTGCTCCACCTCATGTTTCTACTCCATCTCCACAAAAATCTTCTAATCCAATTTCCATATCACCTATACAACAACCCTCTGTACCACAACCAACAACAACAAAACCACCAATTCAAACTCCACAACCAGAAGTTCCAACCAAACAATTTGTACCACAAAAACAACCATCAGAAAAACAACCCACAGAACAACAACAAACAATAAAACCTTCTACACGACAAAAGCCATCTGAACAACAAAAGCAACCACAAGAAAAACAACCAGAAAAACAATCAGAACCTTTACCAGAAAAAGACTCTGAACATCAACCACAAAAATCATCTGAACCTCAACTACAACAACAAAAGACACAATCACAATCACAAAATCCACCATCCAGCACATCTACACCCACTACATTTGTTCCAGTTTCATCTGAACCAATAAAAATTTCATCTGATCCACCCACCTCTGAACCCTCATCAAAACCCTCTGAAATTCCTTCAGAATCAACCAACCCATCTGGAACCAACATCCCTGAGACAGAAGTTCTTGATGTTACACCTCTGAAAACTATTTTTCAAGTGTCTTCTACTTCTTGCACACCAACAACTTCATCAAATTCCTCAGAATCTGACATTCACCCAGATTTTCTAATATCCCCTTCTCACAGAGATTCTGAGGTAAACCAACCAGAACCCTTTGTATCATCTAAAGTTCCTATTTTAGATCTTACTCCCACACCTAATCCATCATCTGAAATCCTCATTCCAAATCCCAACCCAACATTCTTGCCTATGGTTTCAAACTCAAAGATTTCTATGACAGAGTTGAACCATCTGACCCTATCACTCCCTTGAAACCCAAACTCACAATCACCCTATCATCTGTGCTTCTCACCTATATTCAATCAATGTCAGATGTAGGTTCATTAGCAACAATATCATATTCTGCTAAATCTGCAAAAGCTGTTACTTCAGCTACACCTGTTTCATCTGATAAAACTGCTGCTTCTGATGAACCTGCAAAATCTGCTTTCCAACCTTACTCAAATAAACCCTTTGATGTGGTTCCCTATCACACCAGAGCAAAACCAAATCTGCTAAATGCTTTAAACAGATCCAAACCTGATGAACCTGAAATTCCTTTCATACCATACTACCCTCCTCCTCTGATCTCCATTCAGAAATCCATTTTTCCACCTACTCCCCAACCAAAACCAATAACATTGGAGACTCTGTTACATCCCAAACCTAGACTTAATGTTGAATCATTTGTTTCAATCTTTTTTGCAAGAAATACAGTTGTATTTAGGTACTGTACAGAAGAAGTGTTCAGCAACAATGGGTGCACAAGAATCTGATGTCATCTAGAATGGATTCATCAACAAATTCAACACTGTAGCATCAAATCTGAAGAACATATGTTCTAATGATGTGAAGCTTAGATTTTCTGAAGCTGCAAGAAGTTTGTTCTGGACTGTTAAGAGATCTGGACCTTTACTGCTTATAGATGATCCTCCATCATCAGAAGAAACTACTGAATCTGCATCTGAAGACAACCATTTGGCCATGACTCTGGTAGAACTTCCTTCTGGCTCTAATACTCCAAGCTCTGTAGACCCTATGGAAATTGACTCTGCTCAAGCTCCAGAAAATGATCAACCTTCTTCATCTGAGATTAAGAAAGAACATTCAGATTTTGAAGATAAAATTGCTGCTCTGGAAGCTGGTCAATCAGAAATCAAGTCTTGGATGGCCAAACAGGATAAAAAGTCTGAAGCCATGACTGAGTGGATGTCAAAACAGGATCAGAAGAATGAAACAATGGCTAAGTGGATGTCAAAGCAAGAACAGTCCTCCTCTGAGATCACGGATCTGTTGAAGATGCTTTTGTCAAAACACTCTTAGTTTTTCATTTTTTTCATTCTGATGTTTTTGCATCTGATGTTTGCTTATGTATTTCTGAATATCTTCTGATGCATGTACTCTTGCTCTGAACTGAATTGAATGAAATCTCAAAGTTTTTTCCACATGATTTATCTTCTTTACTGTTACCTTTTACTTGTCTTTTTAAAAGTTTTTACTTTTTGCTTATGACAAAAAAGGGGGAGAAAATATAGATCTGAACTGTTTAATTAAACTTCACCAGAATGAAACTTCAGACATATCTATTCTATCTAACATTAAATCTGAGTATTTCAGAACATTTGATAAGTACACTCTGTAAAAGAAACTCTGAGACTCTCAGATCATTTGACAATTATCAAACTCTGACTCTGAAATTTGCAAGACACTCTGACTCTCAAATGATAAAAGAACAATCAAGATCTAACTCTGAAAAATACTCAAGACAAAAGGGAAGTTTCTATTCCTTATTTGTATTTAATTCAGGGGGATATTCATCATCTCAGGGGGAGTTATAATTATCATATTTTCAATTAAACAAAATTTCTGATGTTTTTGTCATCATCAAAAAGGGGGAGATTGTTAGAACACATATTGGTTCTTAATAATATCTCTATGTTTTGATGATAACTATTATGAAATTTTGTAATTAAGAATTATATACTCTAAAATTTGCTTGAGAATTTTTACTGCAGATAGTAAAGAAATAAACTCTCTAGAAGCAAATCAGAATTGAACATAAGAAATTTGCAAGACTCTGAAGCACCAGATGCATCCATTAGAAGATTATGATTGCTGCCAACAGAAGATCCTGAGCGTAGCCTCCAGAAGAATCTGAAGCAGAAGCTCCAAAAGGATCTGAAGCAGAAGCTCCAGAAGAATTTGAAGCAAGTCAGAAGCATCTGAACCAAAGAAGAATTTTGTATGAAGAGTTTTCAAAGCATAGTTACTATAGAAGATTCTGAAAGTACTAAAGCTGCCAGTACTAAAGATCTGTCTCATATATGCTCTGATCTTAAACACGCCAAAAGCACACCTGCTGTAGTAGACTCTGATTCAACAAAACTCTGATCATCCTCAGAAGGATCTGATCTAATTAGACTCTGATGAATTTGCTGAAAACTGAAGAAGAATTATTCAAAGTTTATATCCGTTGGAATGATCCAAACGACTCTTTCCTTATTTATGCTAGACACAAGAACACAGACAAAAAGGATTTTTCTGTGCTTTCTTCTTCTAGGAAAGGTCACTTGATGTGAAGATAAAAAGGCTCAGACCTTTTGGACACTCTTCTCAACGTGAAGCTCACCTTGGATCAGCTGCCTATAAAAGCAAGACTTCACCAATTTCTTCAGTTGACGTTTTTCATCCAAAAAGAAATCATTCAAGCTCTCACACTATTCATATTCTTCTAAGAATTAATTTCTTTGTTCTTAATAGTTAAGTGTAAAATCACAGTTGTGATAAAGCTTTATAAAAGCAAATCTTAAACACTTGTATTTGTATTACATTTGATTGTAAACCTTAAGAAGATCCAGTTAGGATCAGTAGTTCTTGAGAAGACTTTGAACAATTGTTCTAAGTGCTTACTATTGTAATCAGTTGATTAAATAGTGGATTAAGTCCTTGATTGAGAAAGGCAAATCACTCTAGGAAGGGTGGACTGGAGTAGTTGAGTTCAACGAACCAGGATAAAAATACTTGAGTTTTTATTTCTAAGTTTTAAATCTTCATACTTATTCAACCCCCCTTCTAAGTATTTTCTCACCTTCAATATGGACAAAGTGATAGTTGCTTGTCTTTTACTAGCCAGGATATTAGGTTTTCACCTATGAATTGAAAGTTTCCACTAGTGGATTTCCTTTCAATTATATCCCTAACATAGTCAGCATCACAAAATCCAACTAGCTTGTAATCTATGGATTTTTTATAAAGCAACCCTATATTAGTCGTTCCCTTCAGATACCTAAAGATTCTCTTAAAAACAAGTCTCCCTAGGATCTGACTGAAATCTTGCACACATACAGACATTGAACAAAATATCTGGCCTAGAAGCTAATAAGTTGAGCAATGAACCAACCATACATCTATACTTCTTCTGAAAGAATTTGGAGCTTTCTTCTTCATTGTTCAAATTGCATGTTGGATGCATATGACTGTTCATGACTTTGCAGTCTTCAAGCTTGAACTTCTTCATAATTTCTTTAGTATATTTAGCCTGATGAATATAGATTCCACCTTTTCTTTGGTTGATCTAAATTCTAAGAAAGAACATCAGTTCCCCATCATGCTCATCTCAAATTTAGCCTACATATTCTTAAAAAATTCTTTGCAAAGAGATGCATTAGTAGAACCAAAAATTATGTCATCAACATATACTTGGACAATTAAGATTTCCCTATTCAGAGTCTTTCTGAACATTGTAGTTCAACTTGACCCTTTTGAAATCCATTTTCTAGCAAGAAATTACCTAGTCTCTCATGCCAAGCTCTTGGAGCTTGTTTGAGTCCATAAAGTTATTTCTTAAGTTAAAAAAAATCAGGGTGGACTGAGTCCTCAAACTCAGGAGGTTGTTTGACATACACTTCTTCAAAAATGAATCCATTTAAGAAAGCACTATTAAAATCCATTTGATGTTTAACAATATCATGTTTAATAGCATAAAAGAAAAGAAATTTGATTTCCTCTAAATTTGCAACTGGTGCAAGGGTTTTAGAGAAATCTATACTTTCTTACTGACTGTAGCCTTGAGCTACCAATCTATCTTTGTTTCTTACAACCTCTCCTTGTTCATTTAACTTGTTTCTAAAGACTCATTTTGTTCCAATGATGTTCTTCTGATGAGGCCTAAGAGCCAGATCTCACACATCATTCCTTTGAAAATGGTTCAGTTCTCTTTGCATTGCTAGAATCCATCCATCATCTGATAAGGCTTCAACAACAGAAGCTGGTTCAACCATGGAGATAAGTATCAACATTCAGTGCTCATCTCTGAATACATATCTTGTTTTTAGAGGACTATCTTTGTTTCCAAAGATTAACTCTTCAGTATGAGAAGACTTGTACTTGAAAGTCTTTTTGAATTGTGTAGCTTCTTGAGAGTCACAAGCAAGGTCGGCCTAATCGGTATTGAGGCCTAAGGTGAGTTTAGTAACGAAGATGTCAAATTATTAATAATGAAACATTTATAAAAACAATACTTTTATTTAAAAGGCGATATTTTACATTTTTAAATTACAGAATTATTTATTAAGTATGATAATTATTTTTGTTCAATATTTTAATTAAAACTTTAGCTATTTTAATTTTAATTTTAAACTTTATGATTCAAATTTTTTAAGATGGCCTTACTTTAAATGAAATACTAAATATTTTACAAAATATAAATATAAAATATCATCAAAAAAACAATTACATAAATATAAAGATTTTACATTAAAGTTAAATAAGAAAATGTTAGATAAATAAAATCTAATTATGTTTTTTTTTATAATTCTTTTTCTCTTTCTATACAAAAGAAAAGTGGGAGCACATTTCTATGAAGGATTGAAGTTGAGATTTTATGTAAATCAATCAATAACATAATAATATTAGTTAAAAAGTGTGAGCACAATAATTTTAATCATTTTTACATATTTGTGGGACCCTATGCTAATAAGAAATTGGTATTCTTACTTTATTGAAAAGAAACAAATTAGTAATGTTATTAATAAAATTTGAATGCTATTAATTTTTTAACAGGATGCAATCAAGTATAATAGAAAATAATAAATTAAATCCTGAGGTCCTAGGAAAATGCCTTGTTTGCTTTCCCCTTAGATTGAGCTTGGTTACAAGGAGTTTTTTTAGAGCATGCTTCCTCTGATTGTTTAACACCAGCTTTTGATCCAACAGCTTCTGGAGAGACTTCTGAAAAGTGTTGAACTAGTTCTTTGTGCATCTTCTGATTTGTTAATGAGATTGTTCATTGAGGAACACTTTGTTCCAACATTGCTCTTCAAAAAAAACATGACGACCCATTTCAGTGACCATTTTAGCTGGATGAACTTAAGAGACAGGTCAAGAATCTGAAGCACCAACTTGTGATTGATCAACTTCATTCCTCCCGGTACCAATGATCTCTTCCTATTGATTTCTTTTTGATTCCACATTTTCTTCCTCCATCTAAGTTAGAATTTGGGACATAGGCTTTTCTTTTGTTGTATGTTATATTTAGCCACTATCCTGGAGCTGGGAACGTTCCTTTGTTCTTTTCTTTTTGCATATATGTAGCAAAAATAATCTCACTATTTGGTACTCATACTCTTATGGGTCCTTTAGTGTTAGTTCTGACAGACTTTCTCTTATTTTGAGCCTCAGCTTTATAATAAGGCTTTGGATCATTCAAAACTTTGGATTCAAAAGTTTGTTGTCTTGAATAAGTCCTAGTCTTAGGTTCTTGACCTTTCAAAACCTTGTAACTCAATGTCTTAAGTTCTAGCTTCATCAAAAAAATTGAATTAGAAGTCTTAGGTTCTGATTCTTTTAAATCCTTTAAGTTAACAATCATTGGTTCTGATTTCTTCAGGAACTTTGATATTGAGACCTTAGGT